>CM067059.1:38295994-38965994 GCA_033980235.1 Diadema setosum
CTCGTACCTCCTTGCTCCGACCAAGCTTCCTTCGACCCTTCCTCCGAATTAAGTTACCTATAATACTCCGACCAAAACTGCCCCCGTCTGGACAGAGCTAATCCAACAAAGACGACAGAAGAACTGTTAAAGGGGATGGCTAGTAACCGATCAGTGGGAATCAGTGGGAATGCTGAGGGATGATTGTTCCAATCCTTGTGGGACTCATTTAAGAGTACATTATATGTCTACTGTTGTGTGAAAAGTATTTGCTTCAGAACGGTCTCATATTCAAGTAATGTGCAGATTAATGCCCCGTCACTGACCAGGCAGGCTTGTGCCGAAAGGGTGGGTTGGGTGGTGGCGCGTCGCGTCAATGGGAACACACACCCTTCGTCCAAAGCCCCCCCCCCCCCCCCCCCGGTTTTTGCCGAAAGGGTGCGTTGGGAGCGTTGGGTCGCTTCGCGTTGACTGGAACCCCACCCTTCGTCCAAAGCCCCCCCCCCCCCCCCCCCCCGATTTTGCCGAAAGGGTGCGTTGGTACTTTTTCTCATGTAATATTAAAAGACGAGTTTTGAATTTATATTTAACCTTCAAACAGCCATTTCAAAGAGGCTATCGTCCGGATCGGTTTACACTCTATTACCACTTGGTCTACAGCCAGTTGGTCTAATAGACTGTTTAATATCAGTTGGTCTAATAACCAGTTGGTCTAGTCATCATTTCGTCCAATTACTGTTTGGTATAATTGTAGTTTGGTTTAATTCCTATTTGGTCTACAGTCAATTCGTCTAATAATAGCCATTTGGTCTATTTTTGGTCTAACACTGTTATATCATCAAATACCGATTTGGTCATTATGACTTGGTCTAATTCCATTTCGTCTAATCATCAAATGGTCTAAAATAAAACCACATTTGTCCGATATAAATTTGGTGTACACATCGTTAATTTTGATCCATTGCCCAGTTGGTCTAGCCTCTGTCTATCATCATTTAGTCTACACCCATTTAGTCTAATAACCATTGATCTTATTGTCATTTGGTCTAATAGCCAGCCTCCTGGTCTAATCAGGTACCATTTGGTCCAATCATCGTTGCGTCTATATGACCAAGTGGGCTTCTTCTTCTTCTTCTTCTTCTTCTTCTTCTTTTTTTTTTTTTGGGGGGGGGGGGGGCCTTTTTATTGATGTGTACACCAAATTTATATTGGACAAATTTGGTTTTATTTTAGACCATTTGATGATTAGACGAATTGACTGTAGACCAAATAGTAATTAAACCAAATAACAATTAGACCAAACAGTAATTGGACGAAATGATGACTAGACCAACTAGTTATTAGACCAACTGATATTAAACAGTCTATTAGACCAACTGACTGTAGACCAAGTGGTAATAGAGTGTAAAACCGATCCGGACGATAGCCACTTTGAAATGGTTGTTTGAAGGTTAAATATGAATTCAAAACTCGTCTTTTAATATTACATGAGTAAAAGTACCAACGCACCCTTTCGGCAAAACCGGGGGGGGGGGGGGGGGGGGGGGCTTTGGACGAAGGGTGGTGTTCCCATTAACGCGACGCGCCACCACCCAACCCACCCTTTCGGCACAAGTCGACCAGGCACGCTAACCTGGAAACATTAAATTGCACATTACTTGAATATGAGACCATTCTGAAACAAATAATTTTCACACAACAATGGATATATAATGTACTCTTAAATGAGTCCCACAAGGATTGGAACAATCACCCTCCAGCATTCCCACTGATTCCCACTGATCAGTTACTAGCCATCCCCTTTAAACGACACCCTGTGACGTAATAAACCCTGCAAACCAGCCCTAGTCAATGAAAGAGGAGCTAAATTGCCAATCCTTGCCCTCGTGACAAAATCCCTCGTCTCCATTGGTGAAATTCCTCTGACAGCTCTCTCAACCCAAAGTGGGTGGGGTTAACATTCCTATAGTCAAATAAGTCCTTTCAAAAGTCGAATTCCATGTAAATACGTACAAAATCTCGGTGCTTGTTGCTAAGTGAGGCAAGGTATATCGACCGAAAAGGAAAGGAGCGCACATATATCACCCCCTCTATGCCTGCCCCCCCCCCCCCCCCCCCGGGTCGGCTTTCACTGTCTTGCTTGGCATTCATCTCTCACAACTCAGCTCTATGTTCTACTTCACAAATTAAGAAAATAAAGAAAAGAGAATGAGAAACTTATTCAAGCAAAATAGCATACGTTTCATCTATATCGGACGTGAAGTGAGGTTGTGGAATATGAAATTTTAAAGTGATGGAATAGCTGTGCTTCAGATGTGGCTTCAGGTTTCTAACTTTTTTGTGTGAGATAATTATTATTATTATTATTATTATTATTATTTATTCGACCAGGAAAAGACTATAGGATACATATCATTAACATCACAAACATGAAACAAAAACCAGAATGAACATTACAAAGGATACACTGTACTGTACACGTTACACAATGTGAAAATGAAATGAATGGAGACTACATGAGGGTCAGGGCACACAAAAGTAAATACATTTACTATTGCCCGTAGGCAGGTGAACCCACACATGTTGCCCCTAAAAAACATTTAACAATCATTAAAAAAGTATCACTCAACCCCTGATCCCCATCCCTTAACTCCATAATCCTTATCAAACTTCAAAACATAAAAAAACACTATACAATTCCAATATAATCATCCAACCCATGACTTCATTTATAAATATATTCATACATTAATTTCAAAAACTGAAAAAAATACGTCAACATAAATATAGAAAATTCCTGGATTTCCACCCGACCCCCAACCCTAAACCTCTAACCTCTTAGGACATAATCATCATTGTCGTCAGCATAAAAATAAAAATGAAGCACATGTGTACAAATCAAAACTAAAACTATCACTCAATGTGTCAAACACCGAGAATATAAACTCAGCTAACAATTCATGATGAGAAACTTCTTGTGAAATATGAAAGAGTATAATTCTGAGAGGGATTCAAAGTTTATTTGATGTTTTGAAATGGCTGATATATCCAAAACAAAAGGATCCTAATAAAAGGTGGGGACCCTCCTTTTATTAAGATTACTTTGTTTTACTTCGTTTTTTGATATCTCAGCCATTTCAAAACGGATTTTCTTTAAATACACTTTGAACTCCTCTCAGAATTGTACTTTCTGTAACATTTCATAAGTGGTTTCTTAGTATCTGGCAAAAATTTAGAGCTCAGTCCTTATCTCAACCATTACTATACCATCCCTTTAACATGCTTCCCGAAACAACAATATCTGTCCCAAGAACAAAAGCGTACAAGTGACAAGGAAACTACCTCAAAACTAATTCTTCGAAAAGTTAATTTACAACAACAAATCGTAAAATCATTCGTTTTACGATAGTGCGACAATGATCTTTTCACCTAGTTGCACCGACCACGTTGCTGCTTCTTCATCTTCTTCTTCTTCATGTTAATATAACAAAGAAAATTTATTGAAGACTTGTGCTTCAGCAAACAGGACACTTTCGAGGCGCGACATCACCCTCAGTCTAATTTGCCTACGTGACTCTGATTGATATCATTGCACTGTACATTTCTGGGAAAATATTTATGTGAAATTTGAGAATTCAACATTATTTTTCCCAAAATTTGTCAGATTGTAACGAAACATTCTTTGGTGTGTTCGTTGATTTAAATTTAAATTTGTTTCATTCTTTCTTAAAATCAATTTGACCATGGAGTGAGTTTCACTTTAAAACAATGAAGGGAATTAGGAATGGAAAAAAAAATCAAGCTTCCTTTTGAATTTTCACCGACAATTCACCCACCTTCCTATTTGTTTCCTTAAGCAAGTTGAGCTTTGTTTTGCAATAAGGTGTGAAAATCACCTTCGTCACAGACGGCAGAGGGTCTGCAAACGGCATCGTCTGATGTAATAATAGGCCTCCTATTCGTGACTACTGTTCTCGTGACTTTCGTTCTCGAAATGCAAGTATTTTACCGGGAGAAAGCAAATATTTTGGCAGGTTGATTGAGATTTGTAATCTTAATTTCCACCATTTTTGCACATTGTTTCAAAGTAAGTGGACAACAACGATATGTACGATCGTAAATGTCTTGCCATGAAGTAACGTACCATAATGCATTACCACAAAATGTCCACTTCACTACGCCTAATTAAGACCAATCAATTTGACACCAAATTTGTCATTGTTTGAGGTTTGCTGTTCCCCAACACTGGTGTTTATACCTCATCAAAATGATCTTATTGTTGTTTTGTCATTTTAATTTGTTGTTGTTGTTTCATCGATGACGATGTACGATTACAATCGCCATTGTCATGACATTTGAATGAACTCATTAGGATGCATATCGCGCGGTCCTACTATAATCAGTTGGCGGTGCATGGTAATGATGGGATCAAAGAAAGACCTCCCTCCATTATTTTGTGTTATAACAAAAGAAATAAAATGAAAAAAAAAATGGGGGTGCATGTGCCTCCTTACATTTTGTGAAGGCGCCTCCCCTTCACGTCATTCCTGGATCCGCCCCTGCGGTGTACTATCTACTGATGACTGAAAATAATTATTTTATTTTGTAAAATATCTTTGATATACGATACTAGTATTACATCTTGTGTACGAGTACAGGGGACTGTTTCATGAAAGTTGTCGGCCCTGACAAGTTGTCAGTCTCTGACAGTTTCAGTAAAATCCTTGGTTTTGATTGGCTGTGAAGCTCTGCTCACTGACTGTTACTATGGTAACTGCACACACCAGCTTTAGCACTTAGTAGCAGCCGACACAGGAGCATGTAATTATACCCACCGGGCGCGCAATTTGTGGCATCGGAAGGGAAACACCCGTACACAGACCGTCGGCTGCTGCAGCTGTAATATGAATGTTGTTGCTGGCGATGAGTCGACGAGTCAATTCATTCCCAATTCAATTCAGTTCATTTCACTTCAAATCAAATCAATTCAGTTCAGTTCAATTCAATTCAATTTAATTCAATTTAATTTAATTCAATTCAATTCAATTCAATTCAATCCAATTCATTTCAATTCAATTCAATTCAATTCAATTCAATCCAATTCAATTCAGATAGATGCCAATCAGATCAATCACGAAATAGGTCTACAGGGCTACATTTCAGTAAATTTACATGGAACATGATAGCTATACAGTGATCGATCTGACTATCAGATCACTGTATCAGATAAGGAGGGTATATGTCCCGAGAAGTTACTAGTACACAAACAGGTAATTTTGTGTTGGGATTTTAACAGGGTGAATATTAAATTCATACTAGGCCCTGCATCATACACACCTTGAACCTTGAAGAAGTAATCCCTGTTGCAGCGTTTCATAGGAAGCTAAACTGGGATGGTACATGGTGACATCAAAGGCCAACAGACAAACAACAACAACAAAATAATTTCATTTCATTTATTTCCACATGAAAAGTCTGCAACAAAAGTGACATTTGAACAGTATAATTTTTCTACAAAGTGTGGGGGACCAACTCAACAGAAGCACACAAATCTTGTTTGTAAAAGGCCCCATGTGACATAACATGACAGTCACAGATGAAATACACAATAAACAACATAAAATAAATCAGGATAGAAAGAGACAAAAGGAGAATAAAAAGATGGAGAGTGGATAGAGTTAGAAATATATAACAGATCAAATGTCAATAATAATTTACTTTTGAACGTTTGACTAAATCGTTTCAACATTTTGGTAATTGTAAGTCAACTGAAACACTATATTCCAAAGAAAAAAAAATATTCCAAATCAATTGAAAAGAACAGGAAGATAAGGAAGAAGAAGACGAAGGAGGAGGAGGAAAAGAAGAAGAAGAAGAAGAAGAAGAAGAAGAAGAAGAAGAGGAGGAGGAGGAGGAGGAGGAGCAAGATACATGTTCACGGACTTTCTCCCCAACTGACATACATGTATATTAAATCTGTGTTCCTTTGGAAAGTAGACCACATTTCTAAATCCGGTGTTGCCGATCGAAAAAGGCCACAACAATACGCTAATCCGAAAATGAAAAGAACTGTGCGTACAATAACGAACCTTCGAATAAAGATTAAAAAACAAAAATCTTTTCGGATTAACGAACCGTCGGAACAACGAACATTATTTCATTTTCGAATTAACGAACCGTCGGAACAACGAACCTGGGGGGGGGGGGGGGGGCGACGACCGTTTTTGAGGATAGGGTCTGCGGAACCTGGGGGTTGGGTTCAAGACCACTACCCCCTCCCCCACCCCCTGCTCAGACGAGAATAATCTAAGGGCGGAACCTTTGGAAATTCGTTGGTGTTATTTTGTTTCCGATTCTATTTTTTTAACGAGCAAAACAAAAACAAACAAAAACAACAACCTGGGAGCCTGCAGCCTATATTACATTAATTATCAAAGTTTCTTGACTTAAAATGTAAAGGAAAAGGACTGATTTTATGACATCTTTCCACCGCTCCAATCGGAGAAGTGGTGAGTTTAAAATAATGACATCATTTCCTGTTCACTCTGAATACATTATACCGGGTGTCCCAAAAAAAGCGGAACGGTGGATTTTCAGTGCCTTGCGTTCTAAAAGTGATATATTTCTTGACATCATTAGAGAGAGCATATTTCGTAGAAGACCATGATACCAAAATCATTAAATTTGGTTCAGTACTTTTTATTCTACGCCAATTTCTGTAAATGCAGTCATTTTCAATTTTTTGCGACTTATGAGATAATAATTTGGGTGCGACATGCGTTCCATACGGTGAATTGTGTAAGCTCGCTGATCCATGTCAACAAAAGATAACGCTTTCATATTTGGCGCGCGCACACACAGACACACACACACACACACACACACACACACACAGACGCACACACACACACACAGACACACACACTGTTTTTTCCTGGCCCGTGCCCAATGTGAAAGCTGTATCTTTTGTTGACATGGATCACCGAGCTTAGACAATATTCACCGTATGGATCGCGTGTCGCACTCAAATTATTATCTCATAAGTCGCAAAAATCCGGCGAAATTTGACAATGACTGCATTTTCAGAAATTTGCGTAGAATAAAAAGTACTGAACCAAATTTAATGATTTTGGTATCATTGTCTTCTGCGGAAGATGTTCTTTCTAATGATGTCAAAAAATATATCACTTTTACAACGCAAGGTACTGAGAATCCACCGTTCCGCTTTTTTTGGGACACCCGGTATAGTTGACCATTATTTGTTAACTTTCATGTTACATAACATGTTAAATTTAGGGATTCTATAAACCCTCGTCATACGCCTGATTTTGAAAAATTTCCGTCTTTTGACTTGTACCCCTAAGTTTCCGTTTATAGTCAACTAGAACAAGGAGAGGAAGTTAAAAGAAAGAAAATAAGTCTGACCAGGAACGCGCCCAGTGACAAGCCGAAGTCCGGAGGGTATAATAATGTGTTACTTTGATGTGTGTGCCTCTTTTCTTATCTGTCTTTTGATAGCAAGGTGGTCTTACCACATACAGCAACAAGCGCTGGGGCTACATACGTTCGTATAACATTCAACCAGGGATGTGCTAGAGTTGGGGAAGAAACAATAATCTCTCCTTCCTACCCATCATGCTCCGTGATCCAGAGAAGTTATGCGCTCTATCACAGGTGTTTATAAAGATTAATGAATCGTATTGACAAAAGGCAGCACTTCTATACATTCACTCCTCTATCACACTGACCTCAATGGAGGTCTGTGCTCTATCACAATAGACCCAGCGAGCAAGCTGTTCGCTGTCCCTTTCAGTATTTTGGCAGCAATATCAGTGTGCAGAGAACATGATATGGGAATAAAAACCACTAAAAAATGTACTTTAGTGAAAAATGCTACTTAACTCACAAAGCACGCATTAGCCTGTTAGGTCTACTTAATACAAAAGATTCATTCTTTATAGTTATCCCGTTATTATAGTTATATCCAGGTTTACAGCACATTCAGGTGCTATAAACCTGGCGAACAAAATGATACACAAATCAATGTACGTAAAATGGTGAAAACGTTAACAACGTTGACAAAATGAATGCCTTTATGACATGATTTATAAACAAGTAAGTTGAAGAGTGAATGTACTGTTATATGTCATTATTTTCTTGTTATTATACGCACATGTAGTAGTGACATATAGGCCTACGTGGTTGTTTTGCGAAAACATGTTAGCATTATTTTGAAAACCATTATTTCATTGTCGTATGTCTGATTTTCATGACACTGCTAACCATTCTGCTTGTACGACTTTTCTTTTTATTGTCAAAGACCAGAACACCTAGTAAAAATGTTCCAAGGGAGAATTATAGATACTGAGCGCGCGAAGGTTGTGCAATTGGTCCGCATTGTCTGTGCTCCTTTTCTCCATGTTATTTTGTTAAAGCCTGCCTCACATAGCAACAAGCGTCGAGACTACATTTTGATTTCTATAAACTTCGGCAATTTCAATTAATGATGGGAAATGCAAATCGCTTCAGTATTCAGACATGTACGTCAGAGCAGGGAAGTGTTACGGATGGAGTGGCAACTCTTCGTAATCGATGCAAACACATGCTTTGGTTCTAAAAGAGCAGTACAATGGAATGTCTAGCATTCCTCCTCGCGTTGATATATTGCTCGGCGCCGCTCTAGCTCCAAGACGAAATATAGAGACGAAGAAAATGTTTCACATTTCATTGAATTACAAGCTATATTTCAACGCAATATTTCAATGAAATACTAGAATCTATTTAGGACAGTTTAGGAGAGAATCTAACATTATTAACATATATTTCTTTACTCTTCATAATACGTAAATCGAACTGAAATGGAAATTAGGTCCTCTTAAAAAATTATCAAAAATTATGCGCATGCTAGCTGTGTATCTTTTAATCTGGCATATCAAAATTGTGATCTGCCCAATATAGAATTCCACTAAAGTGTGTTCCAGCGTGATTTTCTACTTTACAGTGCATTTTGGTTCGCTGCTCCAATTTAAATTAAAGCTCACACATTGATTGTTGCTAGCACACTGAAAGAGAGAGCGAACTGCAGCAGAGGGAAATCTTTTCTGTTGAAAGAGCGCTAGGCCTGATTACTGAATGCTGTCTTTTGTCAAAGCACCTGTGTACCACCTGTAAGATAAGAGCACTAGTCCTGATTACTGAATGTTCTCTTTTGTCAAAACACCTGGGTACCACCTGTCATTAAGCGCATAACTTCTCGGGTCGCCTGCATGGTCAGACGAGTCGTTTTTGCAGACCTCTTTGTCGAGGTTAAGGTGACATTCACGCCTTATTGGAAAACCAAACCGAAGGAAATGCATAGGAAGGTGGGTGAATTACAGAGAAAGATTCAAATGAAAGCTTGATTTTTTTTTTCATCCTTAATTCCCCTATTGCTTTCAAGGGAAAATCACTCTTTGGTCAAGTTGATTTTAGAAATGAGAGAAAAATAAATCAAACAAAGACAACAAACATTGTTTCATTACAATAAGATAGGAAAATTACGGAATTCTTATTTTTCACAGAACTTTCCAGAAATATACAATTTAATTTCAACAAGATTCACATGGGCAAATTAAACTGGGAGTGATGTAATGATTTCGAAAATCTCTTGTTTTCTTGCGTGCACAAGTCTTCAATCAATATTCATATTTATCACACAAAACAAGAAGGAAATGTAAGCTGTTCAACTGTGATAATAGCTGAGAAGTTCATAGGTGCGCTATCGACAAAGGAATAGTCGTTGTTTCTTTTTTGGAGTGTACGAACATTTCGAAGAATTGTTTTCTTTTTAAAGTGATGATATCATTTCTTTGTCACTCATACATTTGTAATTGGGACAATGTTAATCATTTGGGAAACATTCTAAACTCTCATATTCCACAACCTTATTTCACGTCCAATATTGATAAAAACGTCTACCATTTTACCTTCGTTTTTTTTCAATTTGTCAAATAGAAAATGGAGAGGAATTTCCCCTTAAGTTGTGAATGGAAGATATAGATGAATACCCGACAGGGAGGGGGGGGGGGGTACTGTGTGTGCCTGTCCTTTCAATCTCAGTCGACATACCTTGCCTCACATAGCAAGCAATAATCGCAGAGACTTTGTACGTATTTTCATGTAATTCGACTTTTGAAAGGACTCGGTTGACTTATAGGAACGTTTACTGCTCCCGCTTAGTTGTGAAGACGAGGGCAAAGATTGGCTAGTTTACTCCTCCTTCATTGACAAAGGGTGGCTTGAATGGTTTATTACGTCACAGGATGTCGTAGCAGACCCTCTGTCATGTCTGTCGTCTCAGTCGGAGGTACGAAGCGGGTGAATTGCCGAGGAAAATTTAAGAGAAAGCTTGACCTGTTTCTTTTTTTCAAACCCTTAGTTCCCTCTTGCTTTAAAGGGAGATATGGAAAATCTAGTCAAGGTGAGAATGGAAGAACATTTTCAACCAAACAAACACAACAAAAATGTTTCATTACAATTGGGCAATATAGTCTTAAGAAAGTTATTGAATTCCCAATTTTCACATGTTTTCCCAGAAATGTAATATCGATCCTATATAGTCACGTCGGCAAATTAAAAAAAGGGTCGATGTCATATCACCTCGAAAATCTCTTGTTTGTTTGTGCAGAAGTCTTCCACATTTTTCTTTTCACAGTCATGAAAAAGAAGAAATGGGAGACATATTTACATCAAACAATTCCGCAGAAGTGAAGTTCTAGCAATATGATATCAGAAGAGAAGATCATACTAGGTGTGTTATAAAAAAAAAAAAAGATGCTTTTATGATTTCATTCTTTTAACGAACCTCTCGAATGATGAGTTTTTCGATGATGAAATTATTTCCTTGTCACTATGTCTTGTGCATCTAATATATAGGACAGGTATCATTGTTTGGGGGAAATTATGTTAAACACTGATGAAATGTTAAAAAATCCAAAACCTCGTTCACATTTGATGTTGATAAAACGTCTGTTATTTCACCTTGATTATATAATTTTCTTCTTTCTTTTGTTAAGTAGATCATGGATTGGAGTTTACCTTTAAATCGTGGAAGGGAGCATTGACTGCGAAGCATGCAGGTCTAGACCTATTCGGTTTTATAATTCTGTAGCTAATCTTGGCCATAAATGGGGGACTGCCAAAATAAGTAGAAAAGATAATTTAATGGTTGTGCAATGAGTACGGTGAATAAATGCCTGTTGCATGAATCAACTTTCGTTAAGCATACTGAAGCCCCTAGTTATGGTTGATTGAAAAAAACAAAAAACAAAAAACAGCATCCAAACTGAACAGGTCTGTAGACGACTCCGGGTAGCCTATATTGTGTCCTTTATTGTGTGTGTTTTTCCCGCTCTTACGTCGGCACAGCTTTCCTCTCATAGCAACAAACGTCGAGACTGTATAACTAGTCCATGGGCCAAGAGGCGAAAAATTGGTTATTGGTACCATCTCAGGTGGCAATACCTTTTTGGTGTCATTTTGTTTGTTGGGCATAGATATGCTTATCAAGCTATGATAGCATTTCCAAATGAGTAGCTTAGTCCTAATAAATGAATTTTTAACCAATTTGGTCTCGTTTTTATATCCCCATACTTCTGAATCGAGGCTAACCGCTATAGAAACAAGAGCACGGTCTTCTGTATGTCCATGGAGCTCATGGTATGTCCACAGGTGTTTTGCTGTAAACGCAGCCCGCTTAGTATTTATTCAAGGCGGCGAAGGGAATATCCAAAGGATGATGATGTCCAGAGCTAAACGCGATGCGTTTAGTCTTTATTCAAGACGGCGAAGGGAATATCCAAAGCCTATGATACAGTGTATATCCCTTTATCTAAAAAACAAACAAAAAAGAAATTCCTCGTGGATTTTGCCGTATTTTTGATTATTCATCATTTTCCGGTGAAAACGCTGAGGTGAAAACACTAATGCCACGCCAATGTAGCTTTATTTCCATCAAACAATGAACCGGTACACTACAATACGTAATAATAAATACTATTCTAAATGAGCAGAGTGATTTTTGTTTAAAACTGATGTATTTGTTGAGAGGGTAGTATAAAAACAGTATAGATTAGTAACTTATTAGTAACTTTAGATATAATAACGGTACATTGTTTTGATTTGTTGTTGTTGTTTTTTTGCAGTGTTTACCAGAACTGATATTGTTGTTAATCAGACAAACAAACACACACACACACACACACACACACACACACAGACACAGACACAGACACGGAAACAATTGTCACACAATTAGTTCATGGGCCAAGACCCGAAAAATGGGTTACTGGTACCACCTGAGGTGGCAAGTTCTAGTTGTGCATTTTGAAATGGCATATAATATCTAAGGAATATTATTTTGCTATAAAAGTATAATAGCATTTCCAGAGTAGCAGCTTAGTCATAGATTTCAGCCATCAACCCGACTAATGCCAAATATTTTTTGACGCTCTTTGACCAAAGACAGGCAGAGTGTGACCTTTGAAAATCTCCACTAGGAATTGTTTTTTTTTTTTTTTTTTTTTTTTTGCTTTTTAGATAAAGGGATATACACTGTATCATTAGCTTTGGACATTCCCTTCGCCGTCTTGAATAAAGACTAAGCGCTGTGGACATCATAACCCTTGGATATTCCCTTCGCTGCCTTGAATAAAGAATAAGCGCACCGCGTTTACAACAGAACACCTGTGGACATACAGAAGACAGTGCTCTTCTTTCTATAGCGGTTAGTTTCGATTCAGAAGTAAAGGGATATAACAGCGAAACCAAACGGGTTAAAAATTCATTTATTAGGACTAAGCTACTCACTTGGAAATTCTATCATAGCTTGATAAGCATATCTATGCCCGACAAACAAAATGACATCAAAAAGGTTTTGCCACCTCAGATGGTACCAATATCTGGCCTGGCCCATGGACTAAACGCCTTACCATAGAAGCTTCGGCTATTGAATGAATCACTTAACCCTAAAGGGGCCGGGCTTTTTTGGCTATGCTCAGACCGGGGGGGGGGGGGGGGGGTGTGGATTCCGCCCCCCCCCCCCCCCCAGATCTCGGCCATCGGTGGTGCGATTGCGATGAAATTTTGCATGCGTGAGACCCGCGTCATAATCTACAAGATTGTGTCATAAGATTTTTTGAAACAATCAATTTCTAATTTCAATTAATTAATTATGCAAATTAAGCTCAAGATGATATTTTAACCTAATTAAAAGCATTGAGAGTCTAATTTTTGATCTGTAAATCTGTTTTAGCATATTCAAAATAATTGTACATCACAAAAACTTCCAAAACTCATTTCAATCCTTATGTATTTTATTGTTTTTCAACTTTTGTTTTTTCTTTGTTTTTTCATTGGAAATTGTCACTGACCATTTTTCTACCATAATTAGCACAAAATTAAACAATGAAAGTGATTAATTGTAAAAATAATCAGGTTTTTATGACTTTCATGACAGAGTACTGTTTTCCATAGGAAATGTACACAAACTCACAAAATTGTGCCCGTTTTGAGGCGACATTCCGTTACAAAAATGGGCGTGGCTTCGCAAAAGAATGCGCGGACGTTGCAAATTTGGTCTCAAAAGTTGCGCAAGACTTGAACGAAGAAAGTCAAGAACCCTCTCGATGAGGCCTTCTCGCGTTACAGAATTATAGCGCGAACGTACGTCGAGGGGGGGGGGGGCGGATTCCGCCCCCACCCCGGCCCTTTTAGGGTTAAAGGGATGGTACAGTATTGGTGGAGATGAGAATTGAGCTTTTAACTTTTTGCGAGATACCAAGAAAACACTTATGATATAGTACAGAGCATACCATTTTAAGAGGAATTCAAAGTTTATTTGATGAAAATCGGTGTTTGGAATGACTGAAACATCCAAAAACAAAGTAAAACAAAGCGATCGTAATAAAGTATGGGTCCCACACTTTATTAGAATCGCTCTTTTTGGATATTTTAGCCATTTCAAAACCAATTTTCATCAAATAAACATTAAATTCCTCATAGAATTACATGCTCTTTCATATTTTATAAGAGGTTTCTCATTACCTCCCCCCAAAAATGTTAGAAACCTGAAATCAGGTCTCAACCAAAACTGTACCATTCCTTTAACGTGATGAGGAATGCAAACCGATTCAGTAGCCGTGTATTATACGCCAGACGATGTAGTGTGGCAGACCATCTCTTGTCTCTGGCGGATCACGCCTTGTTCGAAAACAAAACGCGAAAGAATGAATATCTTTTTGGTAGCTCCATGAATATAGGGTGGGGAAGGCATGTGATAATTGGACCGAGAAAGATTGGTGTTTTTCCCATCCCTGTGTAGTCCCCTCTTGCTTTAAAGGGAAAACTCCCTGCTCAAGTCAATTTAAAGAGAGACAGAAAATTCTAAATCAATAAACAGACACAACAGAGACTGCTTTATTAGGATCAAGTAAACACAGGAAAGTTTTCCAAAAATTGTGATGTTAATCATAGATACGTAGGAAAACTAGATGAAGAGATGTTATAATTTTGAAAGTCTCCTGTCTCCACTTTCCTCAATTCTTCAAAAATAATCGTCTTTTCACTTTAAAAGGAGAAGAATGAGTTGTAAACCCCATGTCCAATGCTTCTAGAGAAGTGAAGTTCTGGCAATTATGATAGCTTGGGAAACAGTCATAGGAATATTATCGATAAGTTAATTGATACATGTATACATAACGAACCTTCCGAAGAGTGAGTTTACTGTGGTGACGAATTTGACATCATTAAAGTTACCTCTTCGCTTGTGCATTTGCACTTGGGACAGTTATTACTCTTTCTGGAGAAACATGTTGAACTGTCGTTTCCACAACATCACTTCTCTTTCAAAATCGCCAAAAAAAAAATGTCTGCAATGTCACGTGAATTTGCTACTTTTCTTTTATTTTGCTATTAACAAGGCTTGCAGTTTACCTTTAAGTTGCGGAGGGCAAAAATGAATGCTAAGTAGATGACCTCCCCTGGCAAGCCGAACCCGGAGGTGAGTATAATGTGTGTGCTCTTTTCCTTTTAATTAGTCGACATACCTTACCTTACGTAGCAACAAGCCCCGATATGTTGTACGCATTTGCATGGAATTTGACTTTGGAAAGAACTCATTTGACTAGGAATGTTTAACGTAATCCGCTTTCATTGACCAAGGGGTATATTGAGAGAGTACGGTAGTATGAAAAGGAAAGTGTGAAAGCTTTTAACAATAACAACAGCAACAATTTGGCGCGTCAGCGAAGAGATCAAATATTATGTAATGCACTTCAACAAACTTCTGCTGTTGAAAGGATTCCGTTGAGAAATGCAAATCTCTTCAGTGCACTTGTCTGATCTGTCAAAGGTGACATTCACGACCTATTCGAAAACTGAACCTGAGGGAATGAATAGGAAGGCAGGTGACTTGACGATGAAGATTCAAAAGATTGGCTTTTCTTTTCATCCCTTATTCCACGCTTGTCTTTAAAGGGAAAGACACTTCGTGGTCAAGTTGATTTGAAGACAGAATTTTTTTTTTTCAAATCAAGCAAATACAACAAAGAATGTTTCAATATAATCAGGCAAATATAAGAAAGTATGGAGTTCTATAATCTCATACGACTTTCCAGAAATGTAATATCAATTAAAGTTACGTGGGTAAATAAGATGAGGGGAAGATATTATGACCTCGAAAATGTCTTATGTGTTTGTGCACAAGTCGGCAAGAAGCATTCTTTTTTTTTTACATGAAAAATAATAGGACGTAAGCACTGTAGGGCTAAGCCGTTTGCATCAAATGATTCTAAAGAAGTGAATTTCTAGCAATTATGGTTGGAGATCAGAAAAGTACTTTAGACAAAATGAAGATTTTCAATAGATTTTGAACGAACCCTTATCCGAAGAACTAGTTTTTGGCTGATTATACATCATTTCCTTCTCACTAAGCTTGTGCGTTTGCACTTGCGACAGATATTACTGTGTCGAAGAAGGATGTCACACCCTGATGTCCCTCAACCTCATTTCACATCCGATATCGAGAAAGAAAGGTCTAGATCTATTTGGATGAGTTACTTTTTTTTTTTTTTTTGCTAAGTAGAACATGGGGTCGAATTTTCCTTTAAGTTCTGGAAACTTGAATGCTAAAAGCATGTTGACGTTCTCCGCCAAGCCGAGCCAGGGGGCAACATACCGTGTTTCATTGTGTGTGATCTTTTCTTTATTAGTCAGTAAAGCTTGCCTTACATAGCAACAAGCGCTGAGATTATGCATGCATTTGCATGTAATTCTATTTTGAAAGGACTATTTGGGTAGGAGTGTTAGCCACACCCACTTTGGATCAGGTGATGAGGGTCAGGTAATTTTACTCCCACCAATGAAGACCAGGGATGTTGTCACGAGAGCAAGGTGTGGCTATATTTTGCTTCTTTGATTGGCTGTAATAGAGGTGCATGTAGTTTGATTTGAGAAAAAAGTATAAAAGGGGGAGAATGACGCCTGGTGCATCAGCGAGGATATACCAGTCTGCCATCGTGTCGCCTGTGGAGGAGCGTGTGAAGAGGTTACGGTTGACCCTACTCTGCTACTCAACGTGAGTAAGTGTCCGTCCCTGCACCTGCATCATCATCGTAAACCGGGCGAAGAAGAACATCCGTTTGGGTGGACATCATCCTCCGGGAGTATAGGGCGGCGGTCTCGTGGGCTTGACCACAACCGCCGATAACTGTAAGTGATGCGTACACGCTGTTTTGGAAAGGACGAAACAATCATTGTTCGGAAGATTACGCTCGACATTTAATATTCTTTCGGCGCAAGCATTTGAACATTTCTTTTTCGTGTAGCTAAAACGGGGAGGTTGGAGAGACAACCTCCCTGGCTAAAGGGAGAGCCGTGCGTTATGGTAGAATACAATTATGACTGTACTTGGTTAATTACCAACCACTGCATGTCCGTGTAATACATTTTCTATTACAACCATTCAAAATGTAGACAGCTAATGTGTTTCTTATTAGGATTGGCAAACCTTAACTATTTTGTATCAACGCCAGGTCAAATTTTGTGGGTTTTGTTTTCCATTTCCTGTCGCTAGGTGTTTGGCCAGTGACGGACGGCACCATGCAGATTACAGTGACTCTCCCGACTCACTCGGTGTGCTGCGGGACTGAAGACAACTGGCGACCACGAACGTCTTCATCGGTTACACTGAGCACGGTATCGGCAACGGTCGTGTTTTTGGCTGTGTTGCGCCAAAGAAAATTGTCTGGTTCTTTAAAAAAAAAAAGTCACCCAAAATGTTAGATCTCAAGAGCAACAAAATCACCCATCGCAGTAAAGATTGATTTTTTATTAGCTGGGGAACTGATTGTAACTCAACCAGACATCGTTCTTTTTATCATACCACTTAAATCTACCATAGAAAAAAATAACCCGGACCGTTGCCGTTACCGCACTCGCTGTACTGCGATTCCAGTAGTGACCATGCAGGAAGATTCACTTCTAGACTCAACTGTAACTATTGGATATCGTCTGCTAGAATCTGTTTTGGGCTCTTAATTGGTTTACATTTCTTTTAAGTGGAGAGTGGAATAGTAAACCTCACAGAAGAAAAAATATCAACAAATTGTTCTTTTTTGTCTTCATTTCCTGGTCGTTTATTTAAAGAGTACGTTGATAAGAAAATGTGAGCTGGTTGTCGTGCAGAGCAAGCAAGAGATGGGGTGCTGTTTTGGGCTCTTGGTTCATTATTTGAGGTGAAGTGTGCTGTGTCAAAGAGGAAAATGTGTGTATATATTATGAAGTATGTATACACACATAACACATTACAGGGACATAACAAACACAACACATTACAGGAACATAACACATAACAAATAACAGATACATACATAATAGAACAATCACTTTATGTACACATATGATCGAAGAAAAAAAAACTGTTAAAAAGGGTGGTTAAATGAATGCATTTCTTTGTACTGTCAAATCATCACTACCTTCACTGGTGATAAAAAGACAGTACAAAGAAAAATGCATTCATTCAACCACTCTTTCTAACAGTTTTTTTTTTAACACAATTCAAGAATATGTAGAGCCGCAGCTGGCTGTGTGCAGGGGGTGTACGGAGTGCGTAGTGCTGCAGAGCCAGCGGCCAGCTGGCTGTGTGCAGGGGGTGTACGGAGTGCGTAGTGCTGCAGAGCCAGCGGCCAGCTGGCTGTGTGCAGGGGGTGTACGGAGTGCGTAGTGCTGCAGAGCCAGCGGCCAGCTGGCTGTGTGCAGGGGGTGTACGGAGTGCGTAGTGCTGCAGAGCCAGCGGCCAGCTGGCTGTGTGCAGGGGGTGTACGGAGTGCGTAGTGCTGCAGAGCCAGCGGCCAGCTGGCTGTGTGCAGGGGGTGTACGGAGTGCGTAGTGCTGCAGAGCCAGCGGCCAGCTGGCTGTGTGCAGGGGGTGTACGGAGTGCGTAGTGCTGCAGAGCCAGCGGCCAGCTGGCTGTGTGCAGGGGGTGTACGGAGTGCGTAGTGCTGCAGAGCCAGCGGCCAGCTGGCTGTGTGCAGGGGGTGTACGGAGTGCGTAGTGCTGCAGAGCCAGCGGCCAGCTGGCTGTGTGCAGGGGGTGTACGGAGTGCGTAGTGCTGCAGAGCCAGCGGCCAGCTGGCTGTGTGCAGGGGGTGTACGGAGTGCGTAGTGCTGCAGAGCCAGCGGCCAGCTGGCTGTGTGCAGGGGGTGTACGGAGTGCGTAGTGCTGCAGAGCCAGCGGCCAGCTGGCTGTGTGCAGGGGGTGTACGGAGTGCGTAGTGCTGCAGAGCCAGCGGCCAGCTGGCTGTGTGCAGGGGGTGTACGGAGTGCGTAGTGCTGCAGAGCCAGCGGCCAGCTGGCTGTGTGCAGGGGGTGTACGGAGTGCGTAGTGCTGCAGAGCCAGCGGCCAGCTGGCTGTGTGCAGGGGGTGTACGGAGTGCGTAGTGCTGCAGAGCCAGCGGCCAGCTGGCTGTGTGCAGGGGGTGTACGGAGTGCGTAGTGCTGCAGAGCCAGCGGCCAGCTGGCTGTGTGCAGGGGGTGTACGGAGTGCGTAGTGCTGCAGAGCCAGCGGCCAGCTGGCTGTGTGCAGGGGGTGTACGGAGTGCGTAGTGCTGCAGAGCCAGCGGCCAGCTGGCTGTGTGCAGGGGGTGTACGGAGTGCGTAGTGCTGCAGAGCCAGCGGCCAGCTGGCTGTGTGCAGGGGGTGTACGGAGTGCGTAGTGCTGCAGAGCCAGCGGCCAGCTGGCTGTGTGCAGGGGGTGTACGGAGTGCGTAGTGCTGCAGAGCCAGCGGCCAGCTGGCTGTGTGCAGGGGGTGTACGGAGTGCGTAGTGCTGCAGAGCCAGCGGCCAGCTGGCTGTGTGCAGGGGGTGTACGGAGTGCGTAGTGCTGCAGAGCCAGCGGCCAGCTGGCTGTGTGCAGGGGGTGTACGGAGTGCGTAGTGCTGCAGAGCCAGCGGCCAGCTGGCTGTGTGCAGGGGGTGTACGGAGTGCGTAGTGCTGCAGAGCCAGCGGCCAGCTGGCTGTGTGCAGGGGGTGTACGGAGTGCGTAGTGCTGCAGAGCCAGCGGCCAGCTGGCTGTGTGCAGGGGGTGTACGGAGTGCGTAGTGCTGCAGAGCCAGCGGCCAGCTGGCTGTGTGCAGGGGGTGTACGGAGTGCGTAGTGCTGCAGAGCCAGCGGCCAGCTGGCTGTGTGCAGGGGGTGTACGGAGTGCGTAGTGCTGCAGAGCCAGCGGCCAGCTGGCTGTGTGCAGGGGGTGTACGGAGTGCGTAGTGCTGCAGAGCCAGCGGCCAGCTGGCTGTGTGCAGGGGGTGTACGGAGTGCGTAGTGCTGCAGAGCCAGCGGCCAGCTGGCTGTGTGCAGGGGGTGTACGGAGTGCGTAGTGCTGCAGAGCCAGCGGCCAGCTGGCTGTGTGCAGGGGGTGTACGGAGTGCGTAGTGCTGCAGAGCCAGCGGCCAGCTGGCTGTGTGCAGGGGGTGTACGGAGTGCGTAGTGCTGCAGAGCCAGCGGCCAGCTGGCTGTGTGCAGGGGGTGTACGGAGTGCGTAGTGCTGCAGAGCCAGCGGCCAGCTGGCTGTGTGCAGGGGGTGTACGGAGTGCGTAGTGCTGCAGAGCCAGCGGCCAGCTGGCTGTGTGCAGGGGGTGTACGGAGTGCGTAGTGCTGCAGAGCCAGCGGCCAGCTGGCTGTGTGCAGGGGGTGTACGGAGTGCGTAGTGCTGCAGAGCCAGCGGCCAGCTGGCTGTGTGCAGGGGGTGTACGGAGTGCGTAGTGCTGCAGAGCCAGCGGCCAGCTGGCTGTGTGCAGGGGGTGTACGGAGTGCGTAGTGCTGCAGAGCCAGCGGCCAGCTGGCTGTGTGCAGGGGGTGTACGGAGTGCGTAGTGCTGCAGAGCCAGCGGCCAGCTGGCTGTGTGCAGGGGGTGTACGGAGTGCGTAGTGCTGCAGAGCCAGCGGCCAGCTGGCTGTGTGCAGGGGGTGTACGGAGTGCGTAGTGCTGCAGAGCCAGCGGCCAGCTGGCTGTGTGCAGGGGGTGTACGGAGTGCGTAGTGCTGCAGAGCCAGCGGCCAGCTGGCTGTGTGCAGGGGGTGTACGGAGTGCGTAGTGCTGCAGAGCCAGCGGCCAGCTGGCTGTGTGCAGGGGGTGTACGGAGTGCGTAGTGCTGCAGAGCCAGCGGCCAGCTGGCTGTGTGCAGGGGGTGTACGGAGTGCGTAGTGCTGCAGAGCCAGCGGCCAGCTGGCTGTGTGCAGGGGGTGTACGGAGTGCGTAGTGCTGCAGAGCCAGCGGCCAGCTGGCTGTGTGCAGGGGGTGTACGGAGTGCGTAGTGCTGCAGAGCCAGCGGCCAGCTGGCTGTGTGCAGGGGGTGTACGGAGTGCGTAGTGCTGCAGAGCCAGCGGCCAGCTGGCTGTGTGCAGGGGGTGTACGGAGTGCGTAGTGCTGCAGAGCCAGCGGCCAGCTGGCTGTGTGCAGGGGGTGTACGGAGTGCGTAGTGCTGCAGAGCCAGCGGCCAGCTGGCTGTGTGCAGGGGGTGTACGGAGTGCGTAGTGCTGCAGAGCCAGCGGCCAGCTGGCTGTGTGCAGGGGGTGTACGGAGTGCGTAGTGCTGCAGAGCCAGCGGCCAGCTGGCTGTGTGCAGGGGGTGTACGGAGTGCGTAGTGCTGCAGAGCCAGCGGCCAGCTGGCTGTGTGCAGGGGGTGTACGGAGTGCGTAGTGCTGCAGAGCCAGCGGCCAGCTGGCTGTGTGCAGGGGGTGTACGGAGTGCGTAGTGCTGCAGAGCCAGCGGCCAGCTGGCTGTGTGCAGGGGGTGTACGGAGTGCGTAGTGCTGCAGAGCCAGCGGCCAGCTGGCTGTGTGCAGGGGGTGTACGGAGTGCGTAGTGCTGCAGAGCCAGCGGCCAGCTGGCTGTGTGCAGGGGGTGTACGGAGTGCGTAGTGCTGCAGAGCCAGCGGCCAGCTGGCTGTGTGCAGGGGGTGTACGGAGTGCGTAGTGCTGCAGAGCCAGCGGCCAGCTGGCTGTGTGCAGGGGGTGTACGGAGTGCGTAGTGCTGCAGAGCCAGCGGCCAGCTGGCTGTGTGCAGGGGGTGTACGGAGTGCGTAGTGCTGCAGAGCCAGCGGCCAGCTGGCTGTGTGCAGGGGGTGTACGGAGTGCGTAGTGCTGCAGAGCCAGCGGCCAGCTGGCTGTGTGCAGGGGGTGTACGGAGTGCGTAGTGCTGCAGAGCCAGCGGCCAGCTGGCTGTGTGCAGGGGGTGTACGGAGTGCGTAGTGCTGCAGAGCCAGCGGCCAGCTGGCTGTGTGCAGGGGGTGTACGGAGTGCGTAGTGCTGCAGAGCCAGCGGCCAGCTGGCTGTGTGCAGGGGGTGTACGGAGTGCGTAGTGCTGCAGAGCCAGCGGCCAGCTGGCTGTGTGCAGGGGGTGTACGGAGTGCGTAGTGCTGCAGAGCCAGCGGCCAGCTGGCTGTGTGCAGGGGGTGTACGGAGTGCGTAGTGCTGCAGAGCCAGCGGCCAGCTGGCTGTGTGCAGGGGGTGTACGGAGTGCGTAGTGCTGCAGAGCCAGCGGCCAGCTGGCTGTGTGCAGGGGGTGTACGGAGTGGAGTGCGTAGTGCTGCAGAGCCAGCGGCCAGCTGGCTGTGTGCAGGGGGTGTACGGAGTGCGTAGTGCTGCAGAGCCAGCGGCCAGCTGGCTGTGTGCAGGGGGTGTACGGAGTGCGTAGTGCTGCAGAGCCAGCGGCCAGCTGGCTGTGTGCAGGGGGTGTACGGAGTGCGTAGTGCTGCAGAGCCAGCGGCCAGCTGGCTGTGTGCAGGGGGTGTACGGAGTGCGTAGTGCTGCAGAGCCAGCGGCCAGCTGGCTGTGTGCAGGGGGTGTACGGAGTGCGTAGTGCTGCAGAGCCAGCGGCCAGCTGGCTGTGTGCAGGGGGTGTACGGAGTGCGTAGTGCTGCAGAGCCAGCGGCCAGCTGGCTGTGTGCAGGGGGTGTACGGAGTGCGTAGTGCTGCAGAGCCAGCGGCCAGCTGGCTGTGTGCAGGGGGTGTACGGAGTGCGTAGTGCTGCAGAGCCAGCGGCCAGCTGGCTGTGTGCAGGGGGTGTACGGAGTGCGTAGTGCTGCAGAGCCAGCGGCCAGCTGGCTGTGTGCAGGGGGTGTACGGAGTGCGTAGTGCTGCAGAGCCAGCGGCCAGCTGGCTGTGTGCAGGGGGTGTACGGAGTGCGTAGTGCTGCAGAGCCAGCGGCCAGCTGGCTGTGTGCAGGGGGTGTACGGAGTGCGTAGTGCTGCAGAGCCAGCGGCCAGCTGGCTGTGTGCAGGGGGTGTACGGAGTGCGTAGTGCTGCAGAGCCAGCGGCCAGCTGGCTGTGTGCAGGGGGTGTACGGAGTGCGTAGTGCTGCAGAGCCAGCGGCCAGCTGGCTGTGTGCAGGGGGTGTACGGAGTGCGTAGTGCTGCAGAGCCAGCGGCCAGCTGGCTGTGTGCAGGGGGTGTACGGAGTGCGTAGTGCTGCAGAGCCAGCGGCCAGCTGGCTGTGTGCAGGGGGTGTACGGAGTGCGTAGTGCTGCAGAGCCAGCGGCCAGCTGGCTGTGTGCAGGGGGTGTACGGAGTGCGTAGTGCTGCAGAGCCAGCGGCCAGCTGGCTGTGTGCAGGGGGTGTACGGAGTGCGTAGTGCTGCAGAGCCAGCGGCCAGCTGGCTGTGTGCAGGGGGTGTACGGAGTGCGTAGTGCTGCAGAGCCAGCGGCCAGCTGGCTGTGTGCAGGGGGTGTACGGAGTGCGTAGTGCTGCAGAGCCAGCGGCCAGCTGGCTGTGTGCAGGGGGTGTACGGAGTGCGTAGTGCTGCAGAGCCAGCGGCCAGCTGGCTGTGTGCAGGGGGTGTACGGAGTGCGTAGTGCTGCAGAGCCAGCGGCCAGCTGGCTGTGTGCAGGGGGTGTACGGAGTGCGTAGTGCTGCAGAGCCAGCGGCCAGCTGGCTGTGTGCAGGGGGTGTACGGAGTGCGTAGTGCTGCAGAGCCAGCGGCCAGCTGGCTGTGTGCAGGGGGTGTACGGAGTGCGTAGTGCTGCAGAGCCAGCGGCCAGCTGGCTGTGTGCAGGGGGTGTACGGAGTGCGTAGTGCTGCAGAGCCAGCGGCCAGCTGGCTGTGTGCAGGGGGTGTACGGAGTGCGTAGTGCTGCAGAGCCAGCGGCCAGCTGGCTGTGTGCAGGGGGTGTACGGAGTGCGTAGTGCTGCAGAGCCAGCGGCCAGCTGGCTGTGTGCAGGGGGTGTACGGAGTGCGTAGTGCTGCAGAGCCAGCGGCCAGCTGGCTGTGTGCAGGGGGTGTACGGAGTGCGTAGTGCTGCAGAGCCAGCGGCCAGCTGGCTGTGTGCAGGGGGTGTACGGAGTGCGTAGTGCTGCAGAGCCAGCGGCCAGCTGGCTGTGTTCTGTCCATAGAGAGCTTTAGCCAAGAAAATGTGATTCTTAGTGGTACAAGTCAGAGTCTGAAGGGTAATGGTTAAGAGATTAGAAAGGAAGCAAGTTATGTTCAAGAAATTTGAATACACGCATATATCCTTTAGAGATTTGGTGAAAGTTTGAGACTTCATTATTTAATGACGGAATGATATTATCATTATTGGTTTTGCATTTGTTCACAATTGCCTATATAGTGTATCTATTTCTGTTTATGTTTTGATAATTAAAGAACTCGTATTAACATTGAATAATTCTAAGTATTTATATGTAGAAGTTTAAATAAATACATGTTTATGTCATTATTTGTCCTTATTTCAACTGAAGTGCAATAATGTGCTTACATCTTTATTTTCATTATGTTTGAATTGTCTATTTTTACTCTTACCCAGATACATACAGTTTCTTTCCCTTTCTTTCCTTCCTTTTTCCCCCTACTCACTCCTCTTCTTCTTCTCCGTTATACTTACATTTCTCCTCCTCTCCCTCTGTGCCTCCCTTTTCTCCTCCCCAAGCCTCTGTTAGTATCTCCTCTCTCCACGTCACTCTGTTCCTGTCTCACCCTCACACTTCATGTAGCATTCTGTATCTCTCAACATTCCTCCTTCCACGCCTCCTCTCTCTTCTTAACCTTTTTATCAGCTGAAATAGTTGTGATATGTCAATAATGGAGGATATAAGGTACATATATGTAAACCGGGTTTAATTTTCTTTTCACTCAACTCAACCTTTGTTGTAATGTGATTTATATACTTAATGTATTGCCACTATTGATGTACTGATGTTTGTTGTTGTTGTTGTCGTCGTCTTAATGGATTATATTTCTTTGTGTCTTGTATATGTAATTTATTTTGTCTCACTGTATTTTTATCGATGTAAATCAGACCAATTCAGCCATTCGGCTGTGAAGTTTGATGATCAATAAACAATCTTTCATTCATTCATTCATTCATTCAAAAATTCGTAAGTTAATATAATTCATTTTTCCCAACATTTGCTGATTTGTTCTGAATGTTTACTAGTTCTTAAATGAAATAACGCTCGTTATTCCGACGGTTCGTCAATTAGGAAATGGAAAATGAAATTGTTTACTAACGAACTTTTTTATTTTATTTTCAACCTCTGTTTTATTTTGAGCAAATTTCGATAAAAAAACGAGAAAATATTCATCTTCTCGGTTACTACATATGGACAGAATGATGTTTTGCTCCTGAGTGTCACCAAACCGTAGGCTGGTTCTACGGGGTTTAATTGTGCATTCATATATTTATGCATTTCCCGCGACCCAACCATGCATGAGCTATTCTTTTCAAGATGTCGTGACGCCTGTAAACATGCATGTATAGGGCCATCTTAATGCAATGAATACTCTTAGTCGTACCAACGGGGTATCATGTTTTTAAAAAATGGTTTCATTCATACCCACGATTAGATTAATAGAAGTCTGAAGCTACATCTAGAAGCCACTCTTTTTATCGGTTACGGCTATCAAATTTGAAATGTATAAAAGATTACTGGAATTACTTTATGTAGCCCAGATGGCTACTAGCACATATAATAAAGAATGGAATAGAATAGGATAGAAAGTTAAAGAAAACAGAAGCATTACAGTTGTTTTCCAAGTCACCCTGTGACGTCAATATGAATCAGTCTTTTCCCCTTCTTGGAGTCGATGAAACCCTTTATTTTGCTTCCAGCTAGAGTTCTTTTTTTGTCACTTCTCCTCTCCCAAGAAAAGTTATTGGTCTTAGGAATTTATGCGTTTGACATTGGCTACTTTCTCCAGCTAGTGGTCAGTCCCCCGCACTGTCCATCCCCAAAGCCCCAATCCAAATTACGGGAATGACGTGTTTTTGCCCTCTGATCCCTAAACATGAATGACCCTCTGGGCTAGAAGGTCGTTCTCCAGCCAGAATTTCTCACTTTTATTTTAATGTTCTTTAGTGGAGTGGGTCAGACAGGAAATCCAATGACAAATTCAGGGACAACGACTCAGAACAATGATGACGGTGACGTTGGACGTCATAAGGACTCTGGCATTCATTTGGTTTATTGTTTTGCTATCCAAGAAACAGTAAAGTCTTGACCAGTGGTTACAGAGAAGAAGGAAATAAAGAAACTAAAAGACAGTGGGAGAGTTAATCGGAAATTGAGATGAATCAGAGAAAATGGAGTTTCATAGAAACAAATGGGGGGAGCTAATGAAACATTTGACCAATAAGAAATTAATTTCTAGTGAAGATCACACCCCAAAATAAGATTTAGCCAATGAAATATTTTAGGGAAAGGATGCCTATAGTAAATTTGTTATAAAAGACCATGTTTAAGCAAATGGTGTAGGGGAAACAGAACAGAGGAGCTACGTGATTAGAGAGACCGGAAGATAGAGAAGGTCAAGAATAGTTGGAGACCACATAGATAGAGTCAGGAGATCCCCTTCCTTGTACATCATGCTCCCCTCCATATTAATCAACTAAACTCTATCGACGCTGTGAATGTGACGAGGATCTTGGTTGAACTGCCCAAGAGTTAACGAGTTAACTGGTGAACAACATCACGACAAGTTGAGAAACTGTACACCACGACAAGACAAAATTTTGGTTTACACCAATCTGGGGTGTAACGAACTCCAAATAGTCGACTGGTGTCATCGGAGATGTTGAATCGCCCTGTCAGACTGATATAAGGTAGACGGTGATGGTGACGAAGTGTTTCATGAGGTCGTGACAGCAGACTGCTCAACGGACGCAGGCGAGAACCTCATCCCGCGTCCATGCCGACGTCGAGATAAGTGGCCACACCCATCAACATCATATATCCCTACTAACAAAACCCCTCCCCTTCCCTTAAGAAGTGTTAAAGAAGTAAAGGTCTCCAAAGGTGTAGAATTAAGTGATGAGTGATGTGTTCCATTGTGTAGTAAGAAAAGAAATTTGCTTGTGTAATCTTGTCTCTGTTTCAGACCTACGAGAAGGCAGGTCGGTGAATAAATATGCTGTTAGCAGCATTGACATTATCCATGTAAATTTTAGTATTCTCCCGCATTTTATATTTGCTGTTGTGAAGCAATATTTAGTCTCTTTCTAACTTTTGGAAATTTGATGATGATTGGTGTCTATGCGATTACCTAATCCCCGACCAGTACAGAGAGAAGCTAACTGACCAGACCAACATTTATCCGCCTCTGTACAACATTGGTCGCCCCTTGAGAGATTTGGGGGTTAGATTTATATTTACGACTGTCAAGTACATGCAGCCCTATGCCTAACAACTAGCGGTCGATCCTACTGGGTTTGTGCACTGACATAGCATAGCAATGCACAACTGACTCATTGCATAACAAATTCAATCTCATTCTTTTTTCGTCTTGTTTTGGAAGCCCCCTGTTACGGATGACGTAATACACGTGTTTTAAAACTGAACAGATCTATACTTTCCAAAAGGTGTTTTAAATGTGTGTTCGTTTTTGCGTGTTTAGTATGTGATGTCAACGTGCACCATGTTCAGCTTATGACGCAGCACCAAATACAAGGAGGGGTCCAGGGAATATGACCTTTTTTTTTCCATTCGACCAATGCGTGAGGTAAGCAACGTATTCTCGAGCGTTCCTTGTAATGCAGTCTCTGAATGCGGAAATGGGGATGTCATGATATGCCGCGGCATTTTTTTTTTTTATTTCTAAGAGCTCCGTTATCTTTGGTCCAACCGCGGGGGGGGGGGGGGGCTGTTAATGGTTGGTTTTGTCAAGGATCAATGCCCCTCCCTAACCCCCTCCTTTCCCATTCAACGGTGAGAATCCCATAGCAGAACGCTAGAAAGCCCGGAGTCTTCAGAGTGTTTTTATTTTCGATGTTTCTTTCCCCGTTTTCGTCCGCTTTTGTGTGTTAAAAAATGTGTGTGTGTGTGTGTGTGTGTGTGTGTTTGTATGTTTGTGGGGATGCACCCCCCCCCCCCCCCCCCCCATTCGACGACTCATCTACAGTACAAGCTAGGTCCATTACGTAATCTTCGTGATACAGAAAGGAGGGCGTGCGGCCATTTTACTCATATACAAGAGGCGCTATTCAAATTTCATGGGAATATTTATGATAAGGGTTGATCATGCTGGGGACATGACAGCATGCTTGAGGCTAGCCCGACTAGCAATGTATAGCTAATGCATGTAAACTGCATTGTAAGTATTGAAATATACCGGATTTGAACAGGTGGGTTAGAAAAAACAAAAAATGTTTACTTCTCACAGGAGAAATATCCAAAAGTTTGCACACTATTGTACATTCGTGGGAACTGGTAACTGGCTTGGTTCAAACAATTTCATTTTCTGCAACAAGTAGTAGACAAAGAACAATCAGAGCGGCCCATTTCCCTCGATGGCATCCTCACATTTCCTTTTGTTATGCCTCCGCCACGAAGTGGTGCCGGAGGCATTATGTTTTCGGGTTGTCCGTCCGTCCGTCCGTCCTTCCGTCCGTCCATAATGAGTTGTGGACAAGGTAACTATCAAAACCTGTTGAGGTATCCTAATGAAACTTGGCATGTATGTATATTAGGGGGTGAAGTTGTGCCTATCAACTTTTGGGTGCACATGCTCAAGGTCAAAGGTCAAAAGGTCAAGGTCAAATACATAAAATTTCACTATTTCCACCATATCTATTGAATGCCTGAAGATATTTTCTTGAAACTTAGTGTATATATGTATTACCCAATTAAAATTCTCTGGTGAAAGTTTGGGTCATGAGATCAAAGGTCAAAGGTCAAAAGGTCGGGGTCAAATACATAAAATTTCACTATTTCGACCATATCTATTGAATGCCTGAAGATATTTTCTTGAAACTTAGTGTATACATGTATTACCCAATTAAGATTCTCTGGTGAAAGTTTGGGTCATGAGATCAAAGGTCAAAGGTCAAAAGGTCAGGGTCAAATACATAAAATTTCATATTTCCACCATATCTATTGAATGCCTGAAGATATTTTCTTGAAACTTAGTGTATACATGTATTACCCAATTAAGATTCTCTGGTGAAAGTTTGGGTCATGAAGTCAAAGGTCAAAGGTCAAAAGGTCAGGGTCAAATACATAGAATTTCACTATTTCGACCATATCTATTGAATGCCTGAAGATATTTTCTTGAAACATAGTGTATACATGTATTACCTAATTAAGATTCTCTGGTGAAAGTTTGGGTCGTGAGGTCAAAGGTCAAAAGGTCAAGTAAAAATATCAAAACTTTCTCCATACCTTGGAAAATTGTTCAAGGTATCTTCATGGAACATAGTATATACATATACTGACTGGAAGTGATTATCTAGAGAATGTAGGGTTCATGGGGTCAAAGGTCAAGTGCAAGACTTCAAAATTTTACTATTTCCCTCCTATCATGCAATGCCAGCAGGGTTATTTTTTTTTTTACACTTGGTGTATGCATACATGTGTAATCTAATAGAAATTCTCTGGAGAGTTTTTTTTTCTTTTTTTGCCTCAAAGGTCAAAAGGTCAAAGATCAAGTGAAAGTGCTGAACTAACCTTTTCCTCCATATCTCGGAAGTGGCTCAAGTTATCTTGAAACTTAGTACATATTATGCATGTTCTACCTGAAAGTGATTACAAAAATGTATCTTATGAATTTTAGGGTCAAGGGCCTGATGAAAATGGTAACAATTTACTATTCAATTCAGAAATTGCACTTTTTCTCCACACCTGTACCTTGAAAATTACTCAGTGCCTAAATGTATGAATGGGTCAAAGTCAAGTTAAAGTCCTTAAATCCCTAGATACATGCTCTCCTATTCATCCAATTAAACCTAAGTCAAGGAAGGTGAACATTCAACACATTTGTGACAAACTTGTCATTTAAATATTTTGCCAATTTTGTGAAAATGTAATCACACATTGTCCACATGTACTATCTAGACCTATTGGGAAAATCATGCATTATGGCGGAGGCATACCAGTCGCCAAAGCGACATTTCTAGTTTCGTTTTGTTTTACAAGGTTAGGGGCGATGCAAGAGATATTAGCAGTCATTATTATTTTTTGTTCACACATTGCAGTTCATCGGTAACTTCAGCTTTTATTTAGTATTAAAGAATGATGATCAAACCAACATCTAAAAGCTTTCACTCATGGCATAAATAATGTGTATGTGTGTGTGTGTGTGTGTGTGTGTGTGTGTGTGTGTGTGTGTTTGTCACTGTCAAAGACTGTGTATTATATGCATATATGCAACACGGAGGAGCACGACAAGTGTTATAGGCCTAATATTAACATCATCATTACTACTATTATTGTCATCACTGTCATTTCATGTCCGTATGATGTATATAGGCTTATAAATGTGAATCGTTTAGTATCCAGAAACAGTAGAACACATATAGGCCTATGATAAAGGGAAGTTTATGAAAATCGCTCAAAAATCTGTCAAAATTTATAATTTGTAAATCCTTGTAAAAATGTGTGTGAATGTGTGTGTATAGGGATTAGAGGGGATGGAGGTAAAAGGATCTACCCAATCTCCACGGGATGTGCTCATTCAAAGAAAACAAGAATCTATTTTACACTAAACAAGTTATCAGCAGCTTTCAAACAGTTTCTTGGTAACGACAAAGTATCTAAAATAATAGCCTCACATCTCCTATTAGGCTCCATGCATAATGAGGGTGTTTTTTGTCACTCTCATGGACCGAAATGAAATAGATGGGTTTTATACAAAAACCAAAAGTAAGAAGAGTTAAGGAGTAGATGTGTGCTCCCTTATATGCATTCCCGGGATGTGCCAATGCTAAGAATGCATTTATAATGTGCATACTCTGTCAAGCTGATGTACATCGTACGTTGATCTGGAGTTTAATAATTAAGTTATGATGAAGTAATATCATCATTATTATTATAATTGTTATTGTTATTATTGTCGATATCATTATCATTATTAGTGGTAGCAGGGAGGCGTTAGAGAAAGAGAAGAAGAAGAAATAAGAAACTCTTCTTCGTATATACCCATGCTCCTAGCCCGACCAGACGCCGTGCGAAGCGACACTGTCTTCACGGTGTACAGCAACAGGGCTGTGTATAGTTACGTGCCGCCGAGAAGTTATGCGCTCTCGCGGCAAAAGACGGCACTTCTGTTTAAAGGGACTGTACAGTACTGGTTAAGGTGAGGATTCAGGTTTATAACATTCCTAAGTGAGATAACGAGAAACCTCTTATGAAATATGAAAGAGCATGTAATTTTATGAAGGATTCAAGTTTATTTGATAAAAATTGGTTTTCAAATAGCTGAGATATATATAAAAAAAAAGTGATAATAATAAGAGGCGGCAGGCCACGTCTTTTATTAGGATCTCTTTGTTTCACCTTGTTTTTGGATATCTCAGGCATTTCAAAACAGATTTTCATCAAATAAACTTTTGATACCCCTTAGAATATTGCATTCCCTTTGACATCACATTGAGTGGTTTCTGAAAATCTCGCAAAACGTTAAAAGCTAAATCCTCACCTCAACCGCAGAATTGTACAGTCCCTTTAAGTATGCATTATCCTCGCCGGCAGCACTTCGCTGTCCCCTTCACTATTTTCGGCAGGAATTTGTTTTCAGTATGCAAAGAATATAGGACACGCGAAGAAAATTGTTAAAAATTGTTTTTCTTTAATTTTAAAATGCTACTAAACAGCAGAAACACGCATTAGCCAATATAACTCGATTTGTGCACGAAATGTTCGCAAGATGGTTACTTGTTAACTTTCTTTTATAAAAGATATCAATACTTCTTGTTCAGTTCAGGGTATTGATAACAAAGAAATTCTAAGAAAACTTTAAAGTAGCTGTTCCGTACAAGATTACCACTAATTCCCATGCAGGATTTCAACACTCCCTCTGAAATACAGCCTTAATATTGCAAAAATCAAGAACATTTTCTTTGGCCTCCATATCCAAGCTCTATGGAAGAGCAGCTTGGCGCATGGAACACCAAAGCCAGTGAAATGCTAGATATTCAGTTGGCATGCTTAGAACCTAAGCGTATATAGGTAAAGTTTAGATTCCACTCCTTACACCTCCCTGGTAGTAGCCGGGAGGTGTTAAAGAAGAAGAAACAAGAATCTCTCTTTTGTACTCATGCTCCGTGCTGCCGAGAAGTTATGCGCTCTATCGCAGGTGTTAATAGATTGCTTTGATACAAAAGACAACACTTATGTTTAGGTATGCACATGCCTAAAATACACATTCCTAGCCAGCAGCAATGCGCTGTCCCTTCATTTTTTTTTTCGACAGCAATTGTTTTGTGTGCAAAGAATATAGGACACGACAAGAAAATTAGTAAAAATTGCACTTTTTTAACTGTAAATTGCTAGTAAACACGCAGACAAACGCACTAGTCAATACTTGATTTGAAAGATTTAACATTCAAGTGCAAAACCTGGTAAAGAACACGCACATTGTGCGCAAGACGGTTATATCTGCCAGTCCGGGGTGTTAATTACAAGGAGATTTGAAGAAAATTTAAAGTAGTTGTTCCGTACAAGATTACCATCAAGTTCCAGACGGGAGTTCACCTTTTCCTCTACATACAGCTTAAAATTGTTTAAATCAAGGACCATTTTTTTTTTTTGTCTCTATATCCAAACTCTGTGGAAGAGCGGTTTGGCGCATGGAATATCAAAGCCAGTGGAATGCTAAGCATCAAATTGTCATGCTATAGAACCTACGCAAAATCTGCACAAATTGCGAAGAGATTTCATCCTTTCTCTGACACCTCCCTGAGTATATAGTAGGTACTAAGACAGTGTTACAAAAAAACATTTCCCACTTTTGATCCTTTTATTGTTCAAAAACTATATATCGGATAACAATAACATTAATATGAGCAATAGCTGAATAGCGTACAATTTTGTTGGAGGCAATTTTAAAATGACAGCATAATTCATTTTCATTTAATGAAACATTAATTTTTCAGTTAGGTTTCAGATTTTGCTCTATTTTCAACCCTCTGTACAAAACTTTAACTTTACACAGAAGTCAATTGGTGTGTATGGGAGTGTGTAGTTGACACCCAGACAATGGTCCTGAGGCATACCCCTACCCTTTTTTGATAGTGATCCCAGGTTGCGGATTTTGTGTCAGTACAGTGATCTCATGCCGGTTCTTAGTTGTTTTTGTTGTTGCTGTTATCATTACTATTATTGTTATTGTTGTTTTCAATCATCATCATCATTAATGTGAACAGCACAACAAAAAAGTACATTCTACAATATGTTGGCATCGTTGGAATCAGTCAAAAATTTTGCAAAACGACAACTGCCTGTAATATGCAACGCCTCCACAGTTTTTGAACAAAGATTGTAAATGGATGTTCTGAAGTATAACTGATGCAATTAATGCAGGGAGGTGTTACAGAGATGGAGTGGCAACTCTTCGTAATTCATGCAAACACATGTTTGGGTTCAAGGCGTTACAATGGGATGTCTAGCATTCCATTGCGCTTTGAAGTCATGCTCGGCACCGCTCTAGTTGCAAGACGAAGTTCGGAGACGAAGAACGCATTTCACCTTTCGTTGAATTACAAGCTTTATTTCACCGCAAAATTTTATATGAAATACTCGAATTGATTTAGAATAGTTTAGGAAAGAATTCAATATTATCAACATGTATTTCTAGTTTCTTCGTAATTCGCAAATCGAAAGGAAATGAAAATTAGGCCCTCTTAAAAACCTAATTTTTTTCTATAATGCGCACATTTCCGCATGTTAATTTTCTATCTTTTAATAAGGGATATTTTGATCTTTCAAGATAAAGTACTCCGTTAACCCTAACTAGGCCGGGGGGGGGGGGGGGGGGGGGGCTCCGAGGCCCCCCCCCCCCCTCGACGTTCCGCGCGATGTATCGCAATCGCAAAAAGCTATCGCCGCGACGTTTCATGACTTTTTTCTTTCGAGTCTCCCGCATCTTTTGACACCAAATTTGCGACGCCCGGGCGCGTGGTTCTGAAATTACGCATAAATATGTACATGCATGTCGGACCAAAAATTGCTCAAAAACGTGAATTCGTGTACAATTTCAATGCAAACTGTGCTTACAGGCAAATTTCATAAAAACATGATTATTTTGGTGTTTTATTGATTAAAATCAATGAATAACATATTTTCTTGTTCGGAGCGATGTCGCGGACAAATTTCATCGATAAAACAATGAAAAACATAAAGTCGAAAAAACAAAGAAATACATACGAAATTCAAAAAACAATAAAATACTTAAGAATTTTTTCTGATGTCACAATTTTTTTATTACATTTGCTAAGGACACTGAAAAGAATATTTACACAAAAAATGTGTATGTTTTGAGCTTTATTTTGTGATTTATACCAAATAGTCTGATTTCATGCATCATTATGCATAAATTAGCATAATTTAGCATATTAATGATAATTTTTTGAAAATTAACTTCAAAGTATTTTAGATTACATCATAGGCAATGTGTGTGCCAATTTTCGTCGCGATCGCACGGTCGACGGCCGAGATCTGGAGGGGGGGGGGGGCCTGGGAGGCCTTGCCTCTCCTTCTCTAGCACATCCCTGATTTAATCATCCGATCTCGTGTCTTACGTGTGTCTCATGTCTATGCTTCATGTGTGTGTTTCTTGTATGTGTTTCATGTTTGTGTATATGCGTTTCTCTTTCTTTTCTTCCAGGTCTGTACATTCCCACATAACTACAATTTCCAGGTCTAGGTCTAAGTGGAACTTTTGTCGATTCCGGTGTGATTCTCTTTATACTTATGGCTAATCCAACATTTGTTTTCAACTCTGTGAACGATGATGAATTTCATGATACAGTTGGGCGCTCTTTTACGTCCGCGCAGGAAAACAAAACTTCCACCTTATATGAAGCATACATATCGAACAAACTTAATGCTTCAGCACAAGAATTTGAATATAATTTTGATCCTGAAGATCCTGTGCAAAGTTCATCTTGTGTTTATCTGACTGTAAATCAGTATAAACAATATGTTATGAATAGTGATGATGACAATTTTTTGTTAGCTCATTTGAATATACGAAGCATAAGTAGAAATTTTGATAAGTTGCGATTATTTTTAGAAAACTCTGGTAATAACTGTTCTGTTATAGGTTTGACCGAAACATGGTTGACTCCCAATATAAGTCATTTATTTTCTATATCCGGCTTTGATTTCGTGTACAGAAATAGAAAAGAAAGAATGGGTGGTGGCGTGGGTTTATACATCCCCAACAAATTTGAATATTCTATCCACGAAGAATTGAATGTCATGACTGTTGTAGTTGAATCTCTTTTTGTTGAAATGGTAAACCCGAATGGGAAAAACATACTGATTGGAATTGTTTACAGACCCCCTGGATCGAATCCGAATGATTTTTTGTTGTATATTCAAAATTTAATGCAGAACATATTTTTACAAATAAACACGTATATTTAATGGGTGATTTCAATATTGATCTTATGAAATGTAACTCCCAACATATTTCGCAAGAATTTGTAGAAACCTTAATGTCTGTTTCTTTATTACCGTTAATTTCTAAGCCGACCCGTGTTACTGACCGATCTGCCACTTTGATTGATAATATTTTTTTGTAATATTCTCCCAATTCCCGAGTCTGGTATTGTTTTATCTGACATCTCTGATCATTATCCAATCTTTACACAAGTGCCAATTAAGTTATCTACTAGGCAAAATAATTATCAGAGACGTCGTAAGATTACGGCCAATAATCTTATTAATGTGCAAAATAGTTTAAAAGATATTGATTGGTTTTATGTATACAACAATACCGATCTTGATTTGTGTTATGATTATTTTATGAAAACTATCACTTCTAAAATTGATGAACATATTCCGTTTTGCACAAGGAAAAGTTCTTATAAAAGAACTCCAAGACTCCCGTGGATAACCCAATCACTTTTAAGATCGATTAATAGAAAAAATAATTTGTTTTATAAATACAGGAGTAACCCTACGGATAAAAACAGACAAAAATATGTGACTTATAAAAACACGCTTACTAATTTATTGCGTTTACAAAAGAGAAAATTTTATGTCAACCAGATAATGAAATATAAAAATGATATTAAGAATACTTGGAAAACAATAAAAGATAATATGAATACATCTAATGATGTATCTAGTATTTCAGAAGTACGATGGGGTAATACCTCAAGCAATGTACCTGCTGGTATGGCCGAAATTTTTAATGATTTTTTTGCATCGATTGGGAAAAATTTATCACAAAGTATCCCTTCATCTAATAAAGTTTTTTATGATTTTCTAGATATACCTAATCCTAAAACTATATTTTTGGACCCTACGTATAATGAAGAAGTTATTGATATTATTCATAATTTGAAAGAAGGGAAAAGCCCAGGTTGTGATGGAATCGATAATTATTTGTTGAAAAATATAATTCTTCAAATAATAGATCCTTTAATATATATTATTAATTTATCACTTAGTACTGGGCTTGTACCAAGTCAAATGAAGACTGCCAAAGTTATACCTATATATTAGAAAGGGGAGAAAAATGACGTCAATAATTACAGACCAATATCGTTATTAACTTCAATTTCTAAAATTTTGGAAAGAATAGTATATATCCGAACTGTAAAATTTTTCAATATGAGTGATATATTTACGAATTTTCAATTTGGATTCAGAGAAAATCACAACACCACCCACGCTTTACTTACCTTTGTGGAAAAGATTACACATGCACTTGATACATTTTCGCATACAATAGGCATCTTCCTGGACTTTTCAAAGGCTTTTGATACGATTAATCACGGTATACTTCTTTCTAAGTTATCCCATTATGGTATTCGCGGAAAGCCTTGCAATGGTTTACGAGTTATTTATCTGACAGATTTCAATATGTACATGTCAACAGTTTTGATTCTTCTATGAAGAAAATAGAATGTGGTGTTCCGCAAGGAAGTTTGTTAGGCCCACTGTTATTTATAGTTTACATTAATGATTTTTGTAGATCTTCAGATAAACTCTCTTTCATATTATTCGCGGATGATTCCAATCTTTTTTATTCCCACCCTGACCCTAATACTTTGATTAGTACAGTGAATGATGAATTGAAGAATGTCTCACAATGGATATATGCAAATAAATTGTCACTGAATATTGAGAAGACAAAGTATATGTTTTTCAGTAATTCTTTAGATAGATTACCAGGTAATGTTATATTTGACACTACTCCTCTAGAAGAGGTTTCGTCTATTAAATTCTTAGGTGTTTGTGTTGATAATAAGTTATCATGGAAGTGTCACATAAACAATATTTGTAAAGTAATTGCACGTAACATAGGCATAATGAATAGATTGAAATATCATCTTCCTTCTTCGGCTTTGATTACGCTTTATTCAAGTTTGGTATTGCCGTACTTGAATTACGTAATTCTTGCTTGGGGGAATACATATTCGACATTGTTAGATAAACTTTTTCTTCTGCAAAAGATGGCGCTCAGAATCGTTTTTAACCTTCATATCCGAGCACATACTGACAAGCTTTTCCTTGAACACAAAATTCTGAAAATAAATGAGTTGTATTTGTTACAACTTGGTCAATTTATGTTTAATTACAACTGCAATCATCTACCCAAACTATTTTATTCTTTATTTCACCGTAACAGCCACGTACATAATTATCCCACTAGACAATCTAAGAATTTCATCTTCCCTTAGTTAGAACTGTACACACTCAAAATACATTTGTTTATACCGGACCCAGATTTTGGAATAGCTTAGATAATGATCTAAAAGAATCTGTGAAGTTAATTACATTTAAGTATAAACTCAAAAAATATTTGTTTTCTAAATATACCACTTAATTCTGTTCAATGAAAAAACCCGTCATGTTTCACTTTTCCTTGAGATTTTGTAGTGTGTCCACAGACCTTTTCCATCCCTCTCCTTTTCCTTCTCTATTCTTCCCTGCTACTTTTTCCTCGTTCTTCGTTGTCCAGTATCTGTCTGAGTGCATTTCCTCAAATTTTGTTATTTCTGTGTATTGTGTTATTGTTGTTGTCGTCGTTATGTTTTTTGTGGCCGATTGCATATCTTCCTTTCCATTCAATTTTCCTGGCACACCTGGCCCCATAGTGTCTGTGCCACAAATGTGATATGTTATATAGTTTATACGATTGCATCCTAAAATCCTAGTAAGTATTGTTCATAGTATCAACATCATTATATCAATTAGTAAAATGTACAATAGTATAGAAGAATTTAAATGAATATGTCTTATTGGTATAACAAATTGGTGCTGTTGTTGTTTTGTTCCAGTGTTCCACATTTTACAAGCGTGGCTTTTTTAGTGGAACACTGTTTTCCATCATTGTGATTATTTACTATTTTTGTTGCCATGACAAAGTGCATTGTTTCTTTTTTACGACATCATTCGTGTATAATATACTTTATATTGCATTGAAAAAATCCTTTATCGGACGAGTGTAAGAGAAATGAAAAAAAAATGTATCACTTTGGATTATGTCAACTTTTTCTTTTCTTTTCTTTGTGATGATGGAAATAAATAAACTATTGAATTGAATTGAATTGAATGATGTAATAATAATATACATGAACACATTAATCAGGGAGGTGCTAGAGAAGGAGATGCAACGAAGCTCTCCTTTGAAGTTATGCGCGGCACCGCCGAGAAATTATGCGTTCAACTACAGGTGTTACCCATGTGCTTTGACAAAAGAGAGCATCAATAATCGGGACTAGCGCTCTCACATCTAGAAATATTTGCTCCTACTGCAATTCGCTCTCTCTTTCAATGTGATGGCAACAATGAATTTGTGTCCCTTGAATTGGAGTAGCGAATCAAAATGCAGTGTAAAACCCACAATTTTAACTGCAACTAGTTTAAAAACACGCTGGAACACGCTTTAACGGAGTACTTTATTTGAAAGATCAAAATATCCCTTATTAAAAGATAGAAAATTAACATGCGGAAATGTGCGCATTATAGAAAAAATTAAGTTTTTAAGAGGGCCTAATTTTCATTTCCTTTCGATTTGCGAATTACGAAGAAACTAGAAATACATGTTAATAATATTGAATTCTTTCCTAAACTATTCTAAATCAATTCGAGTATTTCATATAAAATTTTGCGGTGAAATAAAGCTTGTAATTCAACAAAAGGTGAAATGCGTTCTTTGTCTCCGAACTTCGTCTTGCAACTAGAGCGGTGCCGAGCATGACTTCAAAGCGCAATGGAATGCTAGACATCCCATTGTAACGCCTTTAACCCAAACATGACTGTGTTTGCATGAATTACGAAGAGTTGCCACTCCATCTCTGTAACACCTCCCTGATTAAATCATTATTACACATGCACGTACTGCACAACATTATTGTATATTTATGATTTGAAGCGCAGGGGAATCTTGTAATGCATGCTTTAGAACCCAAACGATTTGCATGAATTACAACGAGTTGCCACTCTATCTATAGACAACACCTCTCTGATTATAGTTGGTCTGGTGCTTCAAAGCATGGGACGACTAATGGTAATGCTCTGAAGTAAGCTGTTAAGCGTATCAATATACTTGTATTCCTTTCTTTATTTTGACATCTGATAGCTATAATAATTCTGGATTGAATAAAGCTCATTTCCCAGTTAACACTGGGCAGTTCTTGGAAAATGCTTCCCTTTAACTTTCACTTATCACCCCATGGTAATTCGAAAGTTTATTTAGAATTGTAATCCAAAACCAAGCAATATCAACATTTGACAATATCATTTTAAGCTGAAATTATTGCTGGAAAGAGTATTTTCAGTCATTTATGGTGATTTTACCTTCACCCTATAATCACCCCTATAAAAATCTCATGTAAAAGTTGGCCAATTAATGGCTGTTATTTTCATCAACTCATATTACTCTCTTGATATAGGACATTGGATGAAGTTATGGCCTAAGAAAAGGAGTTCCAATCAAAATAGAGTGACCGTCATAGTACTATCATTTTATTGGGACTGGACGGCTAAACAGAATAACCCCAAGACACGACGTGATGCATTTAGCACCAGTGGCAGGGCAGAGGCATACAATTCAATGTAAACTAGACATTTCGCAGAGAAAAAAAAAATACCGCTCTCATTTCTAAATCTGATCGGATTTTGATACCTCTTTCTTGACGCATACCATGTCGGTACTTTACTTAGTACAATATTGTTACAAATTTGAAGAATTGCTATGGAAAAATGGTAAGTTTGTCATTTCATGTGCACATTATAAACGTGATATTGCTATAACGTGACCAGACAACATCCAACAATTTGCAGCTCTTTACTCTCTAATGGAGGGTAAAGAATGACTTGTGAAAGTAGGCCTATTATGTCTAGTTTAAGTCTTTAAATATATCTATCATACCTAAACCACACAAGGGTGTAAAACAACAACAATCCAGCATACATCAGTAGATATTGTTTCACGGCACATTTTGTACACCATCGATTGTTTGAGCCGGGATGTGTTGGATGTGTTGTAGATTTATTCAGTTCCAACACTGTAGCTTATGTCTGCCACATACCACGGGTGCTGCTAAGATAATAGGAAGAGATGCTTCAATAGGTTATGCAGGAGTCAGGTGCGTTGCTATGTCAGTGCATAAACCAACTTTTGTTGGGCATACTTACTAAAGCCCACCAGGATTGGTTGAAATACACGTTAACATTAAAAAACAAACACTACAACACAGCACCCAAACCGAAAAGGCCTATTGATGGGGTGACAACTCTTCGTAATCCTACAAACACATGTTTGGGTTCTAAAGCATTTCAACAGGATGTCTAACATTCCTCTACGCTTTCAAGCCATAACCTCGATGCCCCTCATCTCCTATAGACGAAACACTTCATTGGATTACAAGATGCATTTCAGTGTAATATTTTTGAATGAAATATTATACAATTTGTTTAGAACAATTTAACCCCAAGACACGACGTGATGCATTTAGCACCAGTGGCAGGGCAGAGGCATACAATTCAATGTAAACTAGACATTTCGCAGAGAAAAAAAAATACCGCTCTCATCTCTAAATCTGATCGGATTTTGATACCTCTTTCTTGACGCATACCATGTCGGTACTTTACTTAGTACAATATTGTTACAAATTTGAAGAATTGCTATGGATAAATGGTAAGTTTGTCATTTCATGTGCACATTATAAACGTGATATTGCTATAACGTGACCAGACAACATCCAACAATTTGCAGCTCTTTACTCTCTAATGGAGGGTAAAGAATGACTTGTGAAAGTAGGCCTATTATGTCTAGTTTAAGTCTTTAAATATATCTATCATACCTAAACCACACAAGGGTGTAAAACAACAACAATCCAGCATACATCAGTAGATATTGTTTCACGGCACATTTTGTACACCATCGATTGTTTGAGCCGGGATGTGTTGGATGTGTTGTAGATTTATTCAGTTCCAACACTGTAGCTTATGTCTGCCACATACCACGGGTGCTGCTAAGATAATAGGAAGAGATGCTTCAATAGGTTATGCAGGAGTCAGGTGCGTTGCTATGTCAGTGCATAAACCAACTTTTGTTGGGCATACTTACTAAAGCCCACCAGGATTGGTTGAAATACACGTTAACATTAAAAAACAAACACTACAACACAGCACCCAAACCGAAAAGGCCTATTGATGGGGTGACAACTCTTCGTAATCCTACAAACACATGTTTGGGTTCTAAAGCATTTCAACAGGATGTCTAACATTCCTCTACGCTTTCAAGCCATAACCTCGATGCCCCTCATCTCCTATAGACGAAACACTTCATTGGATTACAAGATGCATTTCAGTGTAATATTTTTGAATGAAATATTATACAATTTGTTTAGAACAATTTAGGAAAGAACCTGTATTTCTGTTCTCTTCGTAACGACCAAATCTAAAAGAATTTAAAATTAGTTGATCTTAAACACTAGATATTTCCATGATGCGCACATTAATTCAGCATGTTAATTTCTTATCTTTTAATTTGGCATATTTAATCTTTGAAACAAAGTGCTTTGATAAAGGGTGTTCCAGTGTATTTTTCTACTTTTTGCAGTTAACAAGGCAATTTTATATTGTATTTTGATGGCTACTCCAGTTAAAAGCACACACATTCATTGTTGCCAGCACATAGAGAGAGCAAACTGCAGCAGGGGGAGGTCTTTTCTGCTGTGAGAGCGTTAGTCCCGATTACTGATGCGCTCTTTTGTCAAAACACCTTTTCTTTTGTCAAAACACCTGGGTGCCACTTGCAGTTGAGCGCATAACTCCACGGCCGTGTCGCTCCTGACTTCAGAGGAGAGCATTTATAATCAGGGATGTGTTACATAAGAGTGGCAACTCTTCGTAATTTATGCAAACACAAATCAGTCGTGTTTGGGTTCAAGGCGTGACAATGGGATGTCTAACATTCCACTATACGCTGGACACCGCTCTAGATAGTTGCAAGACGAAGTTTGGAGACAACGAATGCATTTCACTTTTCATTGAATTATGAGCTTTATTTCACTGTAAAATCTTAAGTGAAATGCTCGAATTGATAAAGAAGAGTATAGGAAAGAATTCGACATTATACATGTGTACATGTATCTATAGTTTCTACGTAATGCCCAAATTGACAGGATATGATTATTAGAACCTCTTAAAATCCTAATATTTTTCAATGATGCGCACATTTGCGCAAGTTATTTTTTAATCTCTTAATCTGTGATAGTTTGATCTTTCAAATATAGTCCTCCGCTAAAGCGTGTTCCAGCGTGCTTTTAAACTTTGTGCTGTTCAAATTGTCAGTTTTACACACTGACCTACAGGTCAGTGGTTTTACCAAGGAGGTTCTAGAGAATGGACTGTCTTATTTCCTTTATAGTCCATGGACCAAGACCCGAAAAATGGGTTGTTGGTACCATCTGAGGTGGCACAACCTTTTTGGTGTCATTTTGTTTGTCGGGCATAGATATGCTTATCAAGCTATGATAGCATTTCCAAATGAGTAGCTTAGTCATAATAAATGAATTTTTAACCAATTTGGTCTCGTATTTATATCCCTATACTTCTGAATCGAAACTAAACCGCTGTACAAAGAAGAGCACTGCCTTCTGTATGTCCACAGGTGTTCTGTTGTTGTTGTTGTTGTTGTTTTGTGTTTAGTGGCGTTTTCCATTCTCTTTAGAATATTTACGCCAAACACTTATCTATAAATTTCTTTTCCTTTTATCATTTTTTTTCCTTCAAAAAGAATATTGTAATGAGTATCCTTGGTCAGCTGTCGGTACGTCTATTTGCCTGATTATCTTCTGGCCAATCCGGCTCATTGTCTCGAGCAGACTTCTCAGCCGTTAAAACGGCCTAGGCCCCTCCGATATGCAGGCAGTAGAGTCCGATGCTTACCAGCACAGGAACCTCAATTGGTCCGATACAGAGCCAAACAAAACAAACAAGCAATATTAATAAATTACAAATATATATAATAATCACATATACATTCTTTAATAAAGTAAGCAATCTCTGGGCTGTGGTGCGCATGAAAAGCCTCTTCAGGGTACCTCGAGGCAGAGTTAGTGCAAACTATATACACTCATAACATGTATGAAAGTTTATCTATCAGAAAAATCGTTGTGATCTTTTAACATATAACACAAGAGCTTTTTGGTATACTGGGTTAGTTGAAATTAGTAAGCTTTGAATGCTGTTCTCATGAGTTTTTGTTTCAACTAACATCATAGCTCTGGGTATAATATATCTGGGGCAGAACATAAGAAAATGATCAACTGTTTCTGGGACGTTACAATATTCACACATACCCGACACATGTTGGTTTATATGAAACAAATTGTCATTTAAACCTAAGTTCCCCATCCTAAGGCGATGTAGGATTGTCTAAGCTCTTCTGTCATTCAAGGTGCATAAATAGGTCTGAGAAACATTTCGTTGAACATATTTCAGGGGGAGTTTGTCTCCTCCCATTTAATTTGCCATTTTGTCATATAACACCTTTTCAGTTTTTTATTAAATTCATATTTATTCAACTTGTTATTCACTTGTATGGAAACATTTTGTAAAGCATTTTTTGCTGCTTTATCTGCCACTTCATTTCCTGTTATTCCACAGTGTCCAGGAATCCATTCCAAACTCACTAATATTCCCTTAAAGTATAGATTAGTACAGAAACTTAGAATTTCTGTAACAAAACTTTCTTCTCTTTGAGATCGAATGGCTTCAAGGGCACTGAGTGAGTCACTAAAAATAACTACTCCTGTTTGAAATGGTGGTAGTTGATCAATCCAATACAAAGCTAGCGTGATAGCCGCCAATTCGGCTCTATAAACAGATGTTTGGTTCTGCATTCTTTTACTCTGAACACATTTATACACTGGCACATAAAATGAAGAGGCTACCTTGCCTTCAAGTGATTTGGAGCCATCTGTATATACATGTAAATAGTTTTGCCATTTGTTATACATCACTTCTAAGGAGGCCTGTTTTTGGAAGGCTGTGTTGTCAGTCTTTGACACACACTCTTTTAATTGTGTCGATACACACGGAGGCTTCCACATCCAGAAAGGCATGTTGGGAGGTTTTACACACAATTCAACATGAAATGGATCTAAAAATTCAAATGAGTTTAGAGTCCTTTGTCCGAAAGGTTCTTTTGAAGCAGTGTTTTTACAAAATTCAAATTGCCAACAATTCTTAAGCCCTTCTTTCATAGGATGATTGGGAGTACTCTCGATACGTGCTTTCAGTCTAGCCGAGAGCATCTCTCGACGTAACTCTAGGGGCATTTCTCCGAATTCCACTTGGAGGGTTCTTAGGGCTGTCCCTTTTTTTGCGTTTGCACAAATAGTTAAAGCCTGATATTGTATGGAGTTTAAAACATTCTTGACACTCATAGTAGCAGAATCATAAGCCTCACAAGCATAATCTATTATGGAGCGTATTAAAGATCTGTATACGCCTAACAATTCTTGTATGCTTTGACAAAAATTTGTATGAGCTAAAACTTTCAGTATATTCAACCTTTTCTTACATCGCAGAACTACGTCTTGCAAGTGTGGTCTCCAAGTCATCCTATCAAATATCACTCCTAAATATCTATACTGAGGAGCAAATTTCAGCTCATTTTTCTCCAACAATAGATGAACGCGCTCATCTTTGTTTCCACGAGAGAAAAGAACAGAAGTGGTCTTCAACGGTGATATTTTCAGTCCCCGTGAAGTGAACCATTCATTCAAAACGTCTAAGTATGTTTGAATTTGAACAGTCATTTCTCTAATATCATTTCCTGATGTCCAGATAACGCAATCATCTGCATATAACAAATTATAAACATTATTCGTTCTGCTTACAAATTATAAACATTATTCGTTCTGCGTTGTAAACGCGGTGCGCTTAGTCTTTATTCAAGGCAGCGAAGGGAATATCCAAAGGGTTATGATGTCCACAGCTGTCACGCGGTGCGCTTAGTTCTTTATCTAGACCAATTTACCGTTATCATATCTAAAGTTCCTCATAAAAGGGATTATCTATACTATTTTTATACTACCCTATCAACAAATACTTCAGTTTTAAACAAAAATCACTCTGTTCATTTACAATATCAGTCATTATAATGTATCGTAGTGTACCGGTACATTGTTTTTGCAGTATCTTATATTGCTGGAGGGAAATAAAGCGACATTAGCGTGGTATCAGCGTTTTCACCGTAGCGTTTTCACCGGAAAATGATAAATGACTGAAAAATACGGTAAAATTCACTAGGAATTGCTTTTGTTGTTGTTGTTTTTTAGATAAAAGGATATACACTGTATCATACGCTTTGGATATTCCCTTTGCCGTCTAGAATAAAGACTAAGCGCTTTGGACATCATAACCTTTGGATATTCCCTTCGCTGCCTTGAATAAAGACTAAGCGCACCTCGTTGACAACAGAACACCTGTGAACATACCATAGAGCTGCATTTTACAGCTCTATGGAACATACAGAAGACAGTGCTCTTCTTTGTATGGCGGTTAGTTTCGATTCAGAAGTATAGGGATATAACAACGAGACCAAATTGGTTAAAAATTCATTTACTATGACTAAGCTACTCATTTGGAAATGCTATCATAGCTTGATAAGCATATCTATGCCCGACAAACAAAATGACACCAAAAAGGTTTTGCCACCTCAGATGGTACCAATATCTGGCCTGGCCCATGGACTATTACTAGATGTTCGATGCCGCCGCCCAGAAATATTTGAAACATGTGCCAAACAGGATCTGCCACGCAGATAGGAAGACAATTGACTCGTCTCTCATTGCATAATCACCAGCCACTTTCAAAGGAAGATATGTCTGTGTGATGGTAATTACTTTTCGCGATCCCTTCTTATAAAAGAAAGGTGGTACAGACACGAGGATGCGCGAATAGAAATTGAGCCAAAAATTCTGAAATAAAGATAAAAATTACTCGACTGGGCATACCCGGGCACTAATCTGATATATCTATCAATAAATAATCATACTTGAAGATTATTTCATATTAGTTTCGTTTTTGGAAATTAAGCGGAAAAGTGATAAAAGCAGCTTTCCAGGATGGTACAGTTTTAAACATTTTCACATGATACAGCTCTGATTTACACTTTTGCGCAAATTTCTGGACGGAATTGACTTTTGTTTTACATGCTTTATCATTACGTAAAATTTCATTTCATTTAATAAATAAATAAGCAAAATATGGCCAACATAATGATAACGTTCAAAATGAATCTACAGATTGCTCAGCAAGACGGCGGCTTAAAACATCGATCATCAAAGGCACAAGTGCACCTGTGGAATTCTTTTGTACATCAATAGAAATCTGACAACTGTTTGAATAACTGCAGCCAGTTGGAACTCCAATGTATTAAACCTCCTTGGTTTTCCACTGCATTTTGATTCGCTGCTCCAATTCAAAGCACACAAATTCATTGTTGCCATCACATTGAAAGAGAGAGCGAACTGCAGTGAGGGGAAAGCTTTCCTGGTGTGGGGGCGCCAGTCCCGATTATTGATGCTCTCTTTGGTTCCACCTGTATATAAGTTAAGCCAATAACTTCTCGACTTTGACGAGCATGACTTCAAAGGAGAGCAGGAGTTACATTTCCTTCTCTCACACCTCCCTGATCTAATGATGAACACCCTTCTTGTTTGAGTTCGGCGTTGAACACCAAAGTTTTGGGTAAAATGTGCAAGTAATTCAGCATCGATTCAAGTGAGACACTTTTGATTAATATCAAGATTGAAATGATAAAACATCTCGAATGGAAAACACTAAATGGGAGTAATATAATTATGTTAATGCAAAAGCGGGCAATTTAATGAAAAAACATTTTGAATTTAATGCTAATATTGAAGGGTTTACCTTCGGCAGGAATTTTGTAGTAGTGTATAATATATCCAAAACCTGTTAAGTTTAAGTCAGAATTGTGTTAACGTCATTCATTTTATCATTTGATGTAAATCGGGATAAAGTACATCTTGAAACACTTTAAAATGAGATACAGAATGGGCAAATTCTACCGTTCATTGAAGGGAAAGTTTCATCAAATAACCATGTGGATTGAGTGAATGCAGCATTATCAATAGAACACATCAGTGAAAGCTTGAGGAAAATCGGATAATCCGTTCAAGAGATATATATTTTTTAAGTTTTAGTGCCGCTACTGCTGGATGAGAAGGCTACAACAGCTTTTGACATCACTGCAGAACGATATAAAGAGGATAGAAAGAGAATTTCATAAAATTTGATTTAAAAAAAAAAAGTGACGTTCCTTTGACTTGTTGTTGACGTATAATCATTTCCCTGCTTTTAAGAGAGATAAGTCAATTACTCCTTCATTATGATAGGAGAAGGAAATTTTGTGGAATTTCCTTATATTGGATTTTTCTCTAATAGCTGTTCTGCAGTGACGTCACCAACTGTTGTAGTCTTCTCATCCAGCAATGGCGGCACTCCGACTTTAGAAATTCATAACTTTTGAACGGATTCTCGGATTTTCCTCATATTTTCACAGATGTGTTCTGCTGATAGTGCTGCACTCCCTGAATCCACATTATGTATTTTGTAGAAACTTCCCCTTTAAAAGGAAATTATGTTGGGTGTAGGAATTTAAGACTATCGTTCCTGATGGGTCTGCGATGTGTTTTGATTGACATCAGTGCTCAGCCAATAAAACTTCGAGATTTGACCACAGGCAACTACAGGTGTATTATTTTTCCATGCCCTTATCCCGAGGTTTCTCTTTGGACCTATATTTATTCGACTACCTGTACCACACCACCGGACCGTACCCTCCATCGGTACGGTGTGTAGGTGGGGTGGTGTCAAAAGAGATTTTCCCCGGAGGAGAAAAATCTCTTTGGGTGGGTGGTGTGGACTTTCCGATAGCGGTGAGTAGCATGTAGAGTGTACCGCTAACTTAAATGTTTACATATTTCCCGTCATCTTCTATAAGTCGGTTACAATTCTATGTAATGCATTGTACTATGTACGTGGGAGATTGCATTTTCCTCTCTTTTTGTTTTTCGCGTATCCTGTTATTTTTTTTTTTCAGAATTATTCAACGAAGAAGTTCCAGTGTTTGTAACCTGAGTTCCTTAGTCCCACTCGTGACAAAAGATTGCATGCCTTCCAAGCCTAGTGACTTCTCTGCTGCTGCGGCTAGTTAGTAACAGTTAGATGCTAGTAGTAGAAGGTTTCCTTTGTTTGTTTTCACTTATTGATCTCCGGTTCTTAGAATCTAGAAGTGCCCTTAAGTTGCGTGCGTGTGTGTGAATAGGGTTTGCACTAAGCGAAGCAGTTCCTAGACAAAATCCAGAGTTACAGAGAGTGTTTCTACATCGTAGATTCGTGAAGATCCGAGTTTAGAAGAAGAGGCATGGGGTGGATTGATGGTTGATGAGGTTAACCGACCAAAAGATCGGTCTGTATCTGGTCGTCGGGGATATGTTCCGCGGCGCGGAGACTGCATCTTGCGTCACTGATCCCCTCCTATACATATGTCTCCGGAGGAGAGCGATAACGTTAAAAAAATAATAATAATAATAAAAAGATTAAAAAAATAAAAGACTCCTCTGGACAGACGGATCTTTCTGTGTAGGATGAGGTTGCTTCTCTCTTTCTCTGTCTCTGTCTGTTTGTCTGTCTGTTTTTGTTTTTGTTTTTTGTTTTTTGTTTTTTTTTTTTGTTGAGGGGATTTCTGTTATAGTATAGACTATCCCTATGAATAACGTTACAATGGTGATGTACAATAGACTAGATTCTACAATCCTACTATTTGATATATTTTGCGAAGTATCATTTTATAACGTTAGCTGTTTCTCATTACACATCCAGAAAAGAAATATAAAAAAAAAAGATACATGAAATATCTTCCCTAATTTGGATAATTTTGTTTTCAGTTTCATCTTCTCTTTTTTCCCCCAGGTTGTTTGTAGTTGACCGATTCAGATTGGAAGGTGGTGAATTGTGATTAACATCATGAGAGCAGTGCGGGTAAGTGAGTATGGTGCACCAGAGGTTATGAAGGTGGAGAATGGCCTGCCAATACCAGAACCAGTAGAAACCCAGGTAAGAATAATGAACTTTCTCAGATGTAGGGTCAAACCTGCTGTATTGGCACAATTCTGATATTTCAGCTGTTAACTGACTATTCTACAGAAATTAGACAAATGTTGCTGAACATAATTCTTGCATCTCATTTGTTCAGTGGTGATTGGCATTGAAGTTTAGACAGATTTTCAAAGAAATAAAGGTGGAAGAATGCATTGTGGCCACAGTTGTAGTAAAATAGTGGGTTTGAATGTGAAGGTCCCAGTATTTGCTGATATTAATCAATCACTAACTCAATCATCATCTCTGTCCGTCAATTTACCTTCATGTTCTATCTGCCTTTATTATGTTTCCATGATTTTATTTAGATATATATGTATGCTTAGCCATTGATCTTCATCTATCTGAACATACGTAAAGTAAAAGTACATGACCCTCACACTGGAATAAATGCAAAGTTTGGCTATGATAAACGCCAGCTTTGAAGTTCTTGAAATCAATATTGTTGTACAGTGGACTGCTGTTACTGTAAAAGTGGAAATTTTCGCGGTGTTCAAATTTTCGTGCATTTCGCGCAACCAGAAACTAGCGCGAAAATAAAAGCACGCGAATATTTTTGCTTGCCATATGTGCCTGTGCGTGATGTCTTGATTCCGCGGAATTAAAAACACGCGAAACTCTTCCGGCCCGGCCAAGCGCGAAAAATTAGTCACGCGAAAATATCCACTTTTACAGTATATTGAATATGGCATGAATGTAACAAAACTCTCATTACAATGAAGTTAAAATGCAAGTCCCAAAATTATTGTCTATACATCTTTCATCTTTGCATACTTTATTGTTGGGCTATCGCAGAAATTTCAATACATGTGTCACAAGGAAAAACTGCCAGTCCCAAAAACTCCTTATAAAGTCACCTGAACCCATTGTTACTATTTTGATTGTTATTCTCATTAAATTTACTATAATTGTGATTGTTGTTGTTATTATTATTATTGATATCATTATTATTACTGCTGTTGCTGTCATAACTGCAATTCTATTGTATAATGCATGTGCTTTTTATTAGCAAAAGCCGTGAATATACTGCTGGCCAGATAATCATAGGGACTAGAATACCACTTTGATACAGCAGAGTTCTGTGAAACAACTTCTCATGTTTGTACCAGGTGCTGGTAAGGGTTTGGGCAGCTGGTGTGAACCCAGTGGATACGTACATCAGGAGCGGCAACATGGCGGTACTCCCTCAGCTTCCCTACACTCCAGGGGTAGACGCTGCAGGGATTGTGGAGAAGGTTGGTCCAAAAGTGCAAAAGTTCAAGGTGAGGGTGTGTCATAGTTATGTAGTCATATATTTTGTGCACACATTGATGTATCATTCAGATTTAGTAGAATTATGTAGCAGATTTAACATAAATTTAACACCAACTGTGTAGAAATTATTGTTTACTACATGGTATTTCATGTTGACTCCTGTGATGTGGCATCACTAGGATTAATCTGTTAAAGACAAGTTCCGAGTATTCTCGGGCAAGTGTTTATGGGAAATGTGTGTTGTACTAAAATCAGCCCGTCCTCAACGGGTTAAGCTCAGTCACATGCTTTCAATATAGTTTAGCATGATCCCTCTCTGTCAAAGTGAGTGCATGTTAAGAGATATCTACATGTCAATTAATCATGTATCATAATCATTAAGGTTTCAAAGTGTGTTGTGAGATGACATGAGGCTTGAATTTTAAGTCACAATACAACAGTCTTCCCGAGAGTCCTGTCTTACTTTTCCGTGGAGATGAATTACAGTGTCATTAATGTTGGTAGGTTATTTTACTGTTTGACAGGATATTATTGCAGCAAGATGTGGCATTTTGTTGAAATGGTTTACATGCTTATTTTCTTGATTCCAAATTGTATGCCCTTACTATTGTCAAGCATATGTGACCCTGCACCTCAAAACAGACAAAAAGTCGCCAGACATGAATATTTAGTTAAGACCATATTCTGAAAGATCAGACTTTAAGCTTTAAAATGATGTATAACTCAAATCAAATTGACTCTCCTAACCTATCTAAATATTGGAAAGAAAGCACAAACTCAGGAAAAGTGTGAACTGAGAAAAGAGGCTCTGAAGTACAGTGTCTATTCAAGCGCTTAATCTTTACCAAACCGTGCTGGCTGTGCGATGAATGGGACAAAAAACACAGGAAGTAAACCACCAGAGTAACAACAATGAAGGGATTATCAGATTAAACTGAAATTAAGCATGCCTCATTAACATATTCTGTCCATAATTAATGCCAACTTTGAAAGCAGTAGCACTATTCTTTCAAAAGTTATGAGAGTTGAAAGTGAAGAGTGTGGACAAGGTTTTTCAGAAATGAAAAAGGGATTCTAAAGACACACCTAATCACACTATTCTACCAAAAATGTTTGAGATAAACTGCTAAAAAAACACACTTTCCTGCCCGTTTGATGATACCAAATTTTAGCATAATGTAAAAGAAGACCCGCTCTTTCGGAAAATATGAAAAAGTTAAGTTCGGCTAGGTTGACCCATTTCACTTATTTTCAGTCCTCGCGCGAAATCAGTGTGTGCGACTTTATGTTCGTTTTGAGGTGCACGGTCACATATATTATATGTGTGTTAGCCGCGACCAATGCATTTCACTTCCTGTCATACCAGCCAGGAGATAGGGTCTTTGTGTACACTCCCTTGACTGGCACTTACGGAGAATTCACCCTGGCTGAGGAGAATAAAGTGTTTGAACTTCACTCCAATCTGGACTTCAAGCAAGGAGCCACACTGGCTGTTCCCTACTTCACAGCTTACAGAGCTCTCTTCCAAAGGTAGGAGATTTTCTGGATGAAAATGGTACGTGCTAAGTTTTAATGGAGTCTGTAATCCGGGGGGGGGGGGGGGGGGGGGGGGGGGAGAGATTTTACTTGGATATTTCTTTTCTGCATGAATTCAGTTGAATAGGTAGTTGCAGATTACCAAAAATGATATGAGTTATTTGATATGATATAAGAAATGTTACAACAATGTATGTAAGGTATGTAACACAGCATGCTATGAACATTGCCAATAATGGCTTTTTGAAATTATTTTCACACTGCTTATTTGATATTCCTCTTTTTTTGTCGTGCCCAGTGAATTGTACTTTCCTGATATACACAGAAACCCTGTTGTAACAAAGTCAATTGGAATGCCAATTTTACATCCTTATAACTGGTACCTTGTGAACACACTAAAAACGGGACCAGCTAAATACAGTAATGAAACATTGAGACTGCCAAGTTCACCTCATAAAAAATAATATGGTTACAATGGGGTTTTGCCGTGTTCATTGGTTGCTATATCAAAGTAGGTTCCCCAGGAGTTTTGAATTTTTACTTTTTCTCTTCCATTTTCACATGAATTGCAGGATGGATGGAAGTAAAATAACTGACATGTTTACAATATTTTTACGTCAGAATAGATGAAGCATATTATTTGCTTATAAGGGCTCCATGCCGTCAATCCCTTGTTTGAAGTGAGACCCCACTTTAACAAAGCTAACTGGGGTGCTATACCCCCCATAACGATCCTTCGTTTGAGAGTTGGGAGTCGAAGTATTTGTCCATTGCAAATTAACTTTCTGCTCGGGCGTGACAAACCTGGAGGCCAAGCCAGGGTTTAATGACTACAGCAGCTGTCGTATTACGTAAGAGCATGATAAGGATATCTGCCTGTGGCACACCATTCAAAGTGAACTCAATTTTATCTATCCTTTTTAAAGTTTTCAATTTTATATTCTATTGAGAAATTCTATGGTCATCCATTTTACATTTCGAACGAAAAAAATTGACCCGTAAATAACGAAAATACAGGAATAAGAAGGAGAGCATTGCCAGTTTGCCGGTGCTGCTCACTGTTGGGGATAAAGTACAAGCCGTGGATGAGTTGGGGAGGTGGGCTGCAGTACAGGCATGCTCTGTCTGCATACGCTGAATGTCTACACTCACACTCGTACACACACACGCACCATGGAGCTACATAGCCCATGCCAAAACCAAAACAATCTCCTCCTCTCGCGGTGCCCCCCCCCCCCCCCCCCCCCCCCCCCCCCCCCACCCCGTGGCGCAGTGGCAATGACTGATGCTTAGATTAGGCCAGGGTCAAGAAACGGATGTTTTATATCTTTGATTTTTAAGTCATTGATTGCCAAGATATACACTGGCATTATTTACGGGGGTGTAGCCTCTTCAAACGAGAGATTTGCGTCATGCAATTCTATGCCACTGAATATCATTCAATACATTAAAACTTTTGATTTGACAGGATATGCAGTTTGAATGAAATGTAAATAGTACTTGAGCCAAGATGCTGTGACAACAGAAATGATTTAACATAGCACAAACTTAGAAACATGGGTAAGTAGCCAAACATTGTCCACTAAAATTGTCATTTCTATTTCTTCAACAGGGCACATGCATTGCCAGGCCAAACAGTATTGGTCCATGGTGCCAGTGGATCTGTAAGTACTGTGTTGACCATGCTTGAAATTGATTGTTGCATATCCATTTTATTTTTAATTTCACAGGTTGAATTTGGCTAATTACTAGAACCATAGATTACCTGTAGTACGCTATTATCTAATGAGACTGATGAGTTAAGTGTCTTTATAAACAATGTGCATTTTGCAACTGTGATACCAAGTTATTGGAACTTATTATTTCCAAAATCTTCCATGACAGATCATTACAAATGTTCTGGGTTGTATAGATCTGAATGAATGCATTTTTTGTATTTCTTTGACAATGACCTTTGTGTTATACAGGTTGGAATAGCTGCTCTTCAGTTTTGTCGTCAGCGTGGTATCCATGTCTTCGGCACAGCTGGCTCGGCAGAGGGACTGGAGCTGATCAAACGTGAGGGCGCTCTCCAGGCATTCAATCATAGAGAAGAGGGTTATGTGGACAAGATTATGGTAAGTTGGGATTTTCAGGAAAAAGGACTCTAAGACTCGTCTCAAGTTTTCGTCACAATCTCAGCCAAATTGAATTTGCTATGAATGAAGAGGGGTTCACTATAAAACAAACAATCAAACGCTCATTTTGATGTGTTGTTTGAGGAGGAGCAGTTTGCAGAGACTCCATGTGTATGTGTATGTAAACCTGAAAGGACTGTTGTTGTTTTGGCGAAAGATGACCCTAGAAAGAGAAGGGTGGAGAAGGGAAGCGACATAAGAAGAGTGTAAGGAATACAGATAGTGACAGTTGAGGGGCAGTGGTGAGCTGAAAGTTTAAAGGACAAGTTCGCCTTCATAGGCATGTGGATTGAGTGAATGCAGCAATATTATTAGAACATATCCAGGCGCGGTGGAGCACCCCAATTATCTCGCAGAAATCCATCGGCAGCCGAGCCTCATTTGCATAAAGTAAACAACATGTACTCGCGTAGTTGAGAAAAAGTAAACAACTTCTCAAGCAAATAACAATTTAAGGAAACCTATTTTCGGATTAAAATTGAGTTAGTTTGAATTTGAAAACATGTCCGAATATGCACATATAACATATTAAAGGATTTGACAATGATAAAATGTGAAATTTTAGCGAAAACCTGGCGAGCAAAATTACCAAAAATATGCCTCGAAAATCATCCTAAAATTCACGACGTGGGATTACGGAACCAAAGCGCCATTCGAACAGAGTACACCGAAATTTATTTATCTGCTTGCATTTTAAATTTCATACCGTAATATTCCCGGCCATGGTTGTGTCGGAAAAAAACAGAAGGTGATGTCAAAAATGACACGAACACAAAGCGTGCAGGTTGGTCCCATGTATATATAATCGCGTCACTGTAGCCAGGGCGGTGAGTCTCACCTCCCTGCTGTACCCAGCGTTGCATGTCACAGCACACACAACGCATTGCTGCATGCAGCGTGCGCGGCAGCAGCTCAGCAGTCACCGCCGTGCGACACTCAGCAAATTGACTGCGTCACATGCAAACCAACAATGAGCACGAAATCCTGAATCTCGCGTACCACGCATGCCCAATATTACGGGAAAAGAAATGACGTCATTTTCAATTGTTTCGCTGACTACAATTTTCTATTCCAAACCCTGTAGAAACAAGTTGATTTCTCAAAAAGTACAGGTGGAACCAAGCGAAAACTTTCACTATCTATGGATTGAGGCCTGATGAACTTATGTTGACAATTTCGCACACATTGGAGCCCGGCCATAGTCCAGTCGTAAAAAAACAGAGAGCATGTTTTGCGAGAGGTGATTTTCAAAACGCTTTAATATCTCAAGTTCTAGTGCAGCAAATTTCATATTTTTTTCATCAAAAGGAAGGTTTTTAAAAACTCAGATAGTGTGGGAAGTTTGAGTTTACTAGCGGCACGCATAGCGGCACAAGGAGAAGGTAAAGATTTGACTTTTTCATGCACACAGTTTCGGGCAGCCGTGGATGCCCGTTGGAAATTCAAATAGAACGGGGCGATAATGAGATGCAAATTGGGGTGCTCCACCGCGCCTGTATCAGAGAAAGTTTTGTGAATATCGGACAATCCATTCAAGAGTTAAGAATTTTTAAAGTGTCTGCGCAGTCACTGCTGGATGAGAAAGCTACTATAGTGTATGATGTCACATGCGTACAACAATATAACAAAGATGTAAAGAGAATTTCACTTTTTTTTTTCTTTTTTTTAAAGTGCACATTTCCTTGACTTACTGCTGATATATGTTATGGGTAATATTATTCCCCCTTGCCCCCTGAAAGAGGCAAGTCAAGCATTCTATTATCATGCGAGAAAAGTGAAAATATGTTGAATTTTCTTCATATGTTCTTTATGTTGTTGTACACATATGACATGACATGCTGTAGTAATCTGCTCATCCCGCAGTGACTGAGCAGAAACTTCAAAAATTCATACCTTTTGAACGGGTCGTCCAATTTTCCTCAAACCCTCAATGATGTGGTCTACTAAATATTGCTGCATTCACTCAATCCACATGTCTGTGAAGGTGGACTTGTCCTTTAAGTTGCGCAGTGGAAATGGGAGAAAAGGAGATAGGGACAGCATACTTGCCAACTCTACCACATTTGGCGGTAGACTACCGCTTTTGAAAGATTTCATTAGCATTCAAGCTAGCGCTGCTCGCATAGGCATCCTGGATTCTACCGCTTTCTCAAATGAAAATGTTGGCAAGTATGGGACAGTTGTGACAAAGAATAGAGTGACAATCAGGTGAAGGGCCCAGAAGTTGGTGGGAGTAAGATGAACCAGAAAGGAGGGAGGAGATTGAGAAGTAGAAAGTTAGGTGGATCCTAGGCAGGACTGCTGTGGGGAAAGAGCTGTTGAAGAGAAAAATTAATACAGTTCGACCTCGATTATCCGGCCATGTCGGGACCGGCGCTCATCCGGATAAGCGAATTGGCCGGATATGGGAGACACAATGTTAAAGGACAAGTTCACCTTCATAGACATGTGGGTTGAGTGAATGCAGCAATATTAGTAGAACACATTAGTGAAAGTTTGGGGCAGATCGGATAATCCGTTCAAAAGTTACAAATATTTTAAGTATCTGCACAGTCACTGCTGGATGAGAAGACTACTACAATGTATGATGTCATATGCGTACAACGACATAAAGAAAATAAAAAGAGAATTTCACAAAACTTTACTTTTTGAAAAGAGTGCACATTTCTTCGACTTGTTACTGACATATGTTAAGGGTAATATTATACCCCCTGCCTTCTGAAAGAGAGGAGTCAAGTGTTCTTTTGTTGTGCGAGAAAAGTGAAAATATGTTGGATTTTCTTTCATCTTTCTTTGTATGGTTGTACTCATGTGACATCACAAGCTATAGTAGTCTTCTCATCCAGCCTTGAGTACGCAGAAATTTTAAAAATTCATAACTTTTTAACGGATTGTCCGATTTTCCTCAAATTGTTACTGATGTGTTCTACTAATACTGCTGCATTCACTAAACTCAAATGTCTATGAAGGTGAACTTGTCCTTTAATGCATATAGCTGCGGTCCAAGCTGCCGTCCCAGTGCGCTGGCAGCTAGGCAGGTAGCGTACCTCGCAACGGTGGTGTAATCTATGCTAGCCTGCGCAAAATTGAAGTCCCTTCTCCACAAAAATAAAGTATATCTTTATGTGAAAATCATACATGTTTTACCTCATTAAATATTGAGAAACCTATCATGCACATCTTATGAAATTAGTGAAATAGATCCATGAAAGTCACTGTTTTTTCTCAATTTTTGGATGAAAAAAAAAAGTCCTTCACTGCGTGAATGCGTCCGGATAATAGAGATTTCCGGATAAAAGGAGGCCGGATAAACGAGGTCAAACTGTAATCGAAAATGTATTCCTGAAAAGGACTTCTATCGAAGAGTGAATGGGGGTGTGAAGACAGAATAAAAATTCAATCCTGAAATTGGAGAGAAAAGAACTGAGAAATTAAACCCTGTAAACTTTAAAGTGGTTAAGTGGTCTTGAAAAGGACCGTTAGATTGTAAGGAAAGTAGGAAATGGAAATATGAAGGAAGGTGGCAAGTTGGGGATAAGTTAGACTGTAGGATGAGAGAAAGAAGTGGAGAGTTGTTAAAACGTCGGAGCATATTACCTCTAGAGATCCAGCATTAAGAATCACTAAGATATCTAAGTACATGAAGTTTTGGGCAGATTAACTGCCCTTCATCAAATGTTTGGCATCATCTAAGTAGAGTTGAGTTATGCGAGGAGGGTGCAGACCCGGAAGTAGATCGTTGGCCTCAGCGGGCAAGGCGGCAAGTGCTGGCATGTAGGGTGGTGCATATTGCGTGTTTATGAGATCCAAGTGTTCCATTCTTGTAGGAGATAGGGTGGATGTGGGTGCTGTGGATGATTTGGGTTGTGGGTGGGTGGGGGGGGGGGAGGGCTGTCATTATTTGCCTTCCTTACACTCTATGTCACTTCCTTCTTCCGCTCTCCTCTTTCTAGGCTCTTCTTTCACCAAACAACAGTCCTTTCAAGGACTACATACACATGGTGTTACGGCAAGCCTTCTTCCTGGCACATTTTGATTTTTACTTTCACACTGACAGTTTATACTTTGCTAAAATGCCATTGAATAATTTTCTCCCAAAAATGCACCCAACAAAATCCCAATCTCTCTCCCCCAGTCTGGTTAAACTACAATGATAAACAAGATAGAATAAGAGTAAAATGTGACAGAGCTCCTTTGAATAGGAATGTTTGCTTTGATGCTCCGATATGTCTTCCTTTGGCTTTCCATACTCCCAGGATGCCACCAACGGACGAGGGGTGGATGTGATAGTGGAGATGCTTGCCAACGTCAACCTACAGAAAGATCTTGACATGCTGAGCCCAGGAGGCACTGTGGCGGTAAGATAAACCTATCTTTTCAGATCAGATAAAGGGAAAAACGGAACATTTAGAAATGTAAACACGAGAATTTGGTGATTTGAAGATTAGGGAAAAGTTGGCATTTATAAGTGAGATTTCTGTTTTGCATGATAGAATGCATTGCCATCCGAGAAGAAGGGATGGATCTGGATATCAGGGTGTCTATCTCACAATTTTGAAAAGGGAACATTGTTTTTAGACAATAGGTGAGAAGAAAGGATGGCAAGGAAACTCAACAATTCTGCTTTCCATTGAGAATCACAACTCTTCCATAATATAAAAGGGGAAATGCCTCTGATGTCTATAGTTACAATTTTTACATGATAATCTAGTTATATATTGATATGGACTATCTTGCTTTATATTCATGTGTGGCCTGGTGTGGGCAATACATCATATGGTTCGACTTCTCTTGTCCAGCCATGACAGGACTGGCGTCAGTCCGTATAAGGGATTTGGCCAAACAATGTTCATGTACATGTACATGAAGCTTACATACATGTATGCTGCAACAGTTGTGTAATCAATGCTAGCCTACTTCAGATTGTAGTTTGTTTTTATCAGAAATTGATTTTAATTTTTTTTTTTTTTTTTTTTTTTTTAAGTGTAAAATTCATGACATGTTTCTGGTGGGAAAATTATACGTAAATTGTAAAAGATTTAGAGGAGTTTGAAATCACTTCTTCTTTTTTTTATGCCTCCGCCAAAAAGTGGTGCCGGAGGCATTATGTTTTCGGGTTGTCCGTCCATCCATCCGTCCTTCCGTCCTTCCGTCCGTCCGTCCGTCCGTCCGTCCTTCCTTCCGTCTGTCCGTCCGTAATGAATTTTGTGGACAAGGTAACTATCGAAACCTGTTGAGGTATCCTAATGAAACTTGGCACATATGTGTATTAGGGGGTGAAGTTGTGCCTATCAACTTTTGGGTGCTCGTGCTCAAGGTCAAAGGTCAAGGTCAAATACATAAAATTTCATTATTTCCACCATATCTATTGAATGCCTGAAGATATTTTCTTGAAACTTAGTGTATACATGTATTACCCAATTAAGATTCTCTGGTGAAAGTTTGGGTCATGAGGTCAAAGGTCAAATGTCAAAAGGTCAGGGTCAAATACATAAAATTTCACTATTTCCACCATATCTATTGAGTGCCTGAAGATATTTTCTTCAAACTTAGTGTATACATGTATTACCCAATTAAGATTCTCTGGTGAAAGTTTGGGTCATGAGGTCAAAGGTCAAAAGGTCAGGGTCAAATACATAAAATTTCACTATTTCCACCATATCTATTGAGTGCCTGAAGATATTTTCTTCAAACTTAGTGTATACATGTATTACCCAATTAAGATTCTCTGGTGAAAGTTTGGGTCATGAGGTCAAAAGTCAAAGGTCAAAAGGTCAGGGTCAAATACATAAAATTTCACTATTTCCACCATATCTATTGAATGCCTGAAGATATTTTCTTGGAACTTAGTGTATACATGTATTACCCAATTAAGATTTTCTGGTGAAAGTTTGGGTCATGAGGTCAAAGGTCAAAGGTCAAAAGGTCAAGTAGAAATATTAAAACTTCTTTTTTTCTCCGTACCTTGGAAAATTGTTCAAGGTATCTTCATGGAACATAGTATATACATGTACTGACTGGAAGTGATTATCTAGAGAATGTAGGGTTCATGGGGTCAAAGGTCAGGAGTCAAAGGTCAGGGGTCAAAGGTCAAGTGCAAGACTTCAAAATTTTACTATTACCGTCATATTTATGCAATGCCAGCAGGGTTATGTTTTTACACTTGGTGTATGCGTGTGTAACCTAATAGAAATTCCCTGGAAAGTTTTTTTTTTTTCTCTTTTTGCCTCAAAGGTCAAAAGGTCAAAGATCAATTGAAAGTGCTGAACTAACTTTTTCCTCCATATCTCGGAAGTGGCTCAAGTTACCTTGAAACTTAGTACATATTATGCATGTTCTACCTGAAAGTAATTATCTCATGAATTTTAGGGTCAAGGGCCAGATGAAAATGGTAACAATTTACTATTCAATTCAGAAATTGCACTTTTTCTCCACACCTGTACCTTGAAAATTACTCAATGCCTAAATGTATGAATGGTTCAAAATCAAGTTAAAGTATGCTCTCCTATTCATCCAATTAAACCTACATCTAGGAAGGTGAACATTCAACACATTTGTGACAAACTTGTCATTCCAATATTTTGCCAATTTTGTGAAAATGTAATCACACAGTGTCTACATGTACTATCTAGACCTATTGGGAAAATCATGCATTATGGCGGAGGCATACCAGTCGCCAAAGCAACATTTCTAGTTCTTTTTGTCATCGTCACTGTAAGAACACTTCCAGATGATAGAGAAATCTGCATTAGAGATGGCTGGATATAAAGCGAGGTCATGCTGTATAGAGATAGTGTCCTTGATTTTTGACGCAGTGAAATTTCTCTTATGCATTTGTAGTTATTGTGTTGATATACCAAACACTTTGATGGGATCTTTATATCCGCTGCCTCTCTTCTGCTCATGATAGGTGGTTGGTAGTCGTGGAAACATCGAGATTAGTCCACGGGCAACAATGGCTAAGGAAACCTCAGTTGTCGGGGTGATGCCTTCCCATTCAACCAAAGTAAGTAGCAACTCAAGTACAAGTGTATGTCTTAACTATCTGGCATGAGTTCAGGGTAGTGCTGTCCAGTGTAGTTCTTGCTATTTATGCCAATATTTTGATATCAAACAAGGATGAATAATTTATCATACACAATCTTACAAATGATGTTAATGTGTTATATGATATATTTTCTACAAAATTTTGTTCTTTATACAATACATGTCTTCCAATGGTATTGACCAAGGGTAATAATAGGACAAAAATGAATCCGTGGTTCGATAAGAATTTAAGGAAACTTTGTCGAAAGAAAAATGTTTACTATCGTAAATTTGTAAAAAATCCTACATTATATAGAGAGGCTGCTTATAAGAAACAGAGAAATATTGTTAATGATGCAATAAGAAAGGCTAAGCATGATTTTTATGGTAAGAAATTCTTGGGAGTAAAAATTGACTTGAAAGGTACATGGAATGTTATTAATGGTATTTTGAAATAAAAGAGTAAGATTGATTCCCCATTATTGGTGAAAGATAACAAGTCTGTATCAAATTCTGTGGAAGTGTCAGAGTTATTTGATGAATATTTTGTCTCTGTTGGTGAGAATATTGCAAAAAGTGTTCCATCCTCAGTGAAAAAGTCCAACAGATTTTCTTATTGGGGATTTCCCAAACTCATTTTTCTTCACACCCATAACCAACTCTGATGTTATTAATGCAACATTAAGTCTGAAAGATGGCAAAAGTCCAGGTCATGATGACATCAGCACCATGGTTTTGAAAAAGTGTATACATTGTACATATTATTGCTCCAGTATTGGCCCATATTTTCAATATATCTTTGCAAACTGGTTGTTTTCCCGAAAAACTAAAGATAGCTAAAGTTTTGCCTATATACAAGAAAGGCGATAAGTCTCAGTGTGAAAACTACAGGCCAATTTCTTTGTTGTCAATTTTTGGAAAGATATTTGAGAAGCTTGTGTATGCTAAGTTCATGTCTTTTATTGATAAATACGATATACTTTATAATAAACAATTTGGGTTTCGATCTGGACACTCAACATATATGGCTTTACTGGAATTCATTAACAATCTTAATACAGCTTTTGAGGCTGGTCATGTAGGTGTTGGGATCTTTTTAGATCTGTCGAAAGCCTTTGACACCCTGGATCATTCTATTTTTTTTTTACAAAAATTATATTTTTATGGCATACGTGGAATTTCTTTGGAATGGATTAAGAGTTATTTAAGTAATAGACAACAGTTTGTTTGTATTGATGGCAATAGCTCCACGTTTCTAAGAATTACCTCAGGTGTCCCCCAGGGATCTATTCTAGGCCCTTTATTATTTTTATTGTACATAAATGATATACAAAATGTTAGCAGTAATTTGAGTTCAGTTATTTTTGCAGATGATACAAATGTATTTATATCTGGTAGAAACGCCACCCAAATAACATCTATCATAACATCTGAAATACCCAAACTTGAACAATGGTTTTTATCAAATAAGCTGTTGGTTAATATGAAGAAAACAAATTGTATAGTATTTAAACAGAAAAATAAGAGAATAGCAGATGATATAGCTGATGTTGTTACAAATAATCAAAAGGTAGTGCGAGTGTCTTGTACATCATTTCTTGGTGTTATGTTAGATGAACATCTTAATTGGGCACCCCATATAGATGATGTTTTGCATAAAATATCCTGTGCAACAGGTGTGATTTATAGGATAAGACATCTCTTATCGTTGAGGATTTTATTGTATATTTATAACGCCACTATATTGCCACATTTAACATATTGTACAATGATATGGGGCCAATGTGCAAAATCTCTTTTAAATCGTGTGTTCATACTTCAGAAAAGGTCATTGCGTGCAATAACAAATTCTCACCCTTCAACACCTTCCCAACCTCTGTTCAAAAGCTGCAGCTTCTTACTGTATTTGATATATGTAAATTACAAACAGCCTCATTTATGTATATGTATACTCATAAGTTGTTACCCTCTGTCTTTGATGATATGTTCAAATATACAAGAGATATTCATTTATATAACACTAGACAAACTGGTAACTTATATTTACCTCTTCTGAGATATGTTACATCGCAGAGATCTGTTAAATATCAAGGAGTACATGTTTGGAATTCTGTGCCTGAAGAAATGAAGTTATGTCCTTCCCTTGCCTCTTTTAAACGTAGATATAAAATATATTTGTTGAATAATTATAATTGAAGTTTCTGCAGAAATTTAATCTGACAACGTTCATGTGATGTCTGCAATGTGTATTTTTTTTTCTACATATTTTTCACTCGTAGTTTGCCTGTTTTTTATTTTTCTTGTTTTTTAATCGTCTTTTCCCCCTCCATTTAAGTGTATCTTATAATGTACCAACAAAAAAAATCTCAAGTGGGAGTCCAGCCGTAGAAAGGCCAATGGCCTCTGCTGGCTCCTCCATTTTCTCTCTTAGAATTTCCTCTTTGTTTTTCTAAATCTTTTTTTGTTCTCTTCATTGAGCTTGTTTTTCTTGTACATGTATACTGTTACCGAATGTAATGTTATTATCTTCACCTTGTTCTTTGTCACATGTATTTTAATGATAATTTGGAAATAAATGAAATGAAATGAAAATGAAATGAATTCATCATATCTCTAATAATATTGAAAAGCTTACTGATAAAAAGAACATTTTCATTGTAAACTGTAAGCGTAAACGAGTGAAATCTTTTAGAGGGGTTAGTATAAAGATAAAAAACCAAAGGTTCTTCCAGTTTGTTGTATCCCCGACATATGAAAGTTTGATATCAAAGACATATGTTTATAGTATGGAAATATACATTTGTGATATGCGAGCTTAAATTCATATAATTTGTGATCCCGTTTAAGTAATCTGTGAGAATTCCTCACAGTGTGATAAAGCCATAGTGTCATTGTGACTTTTGGGCCCAGAAGGTCAGCCTAACATTAACCCCTCTTCAATAATTCCTGACATTTCCCCAACTCTTGAGAAAACATACCTGCACTAAGAAACCAATGCACATGAGTGCTCCCCTAGTAGTAAAGACACGCCTAGGAGGGTGCATTTGGTTGAGATTACGCTTGCATCACATTTTGGCACACGGGATACAAAACTGTGGAATGGACCAAAGTGTGTCAAATGAAATCTAGGGCCCATTCATTGCAATAAATTGCAGGCTTTAAATATTATCATATTATTTGCTCATATTTCTTGAGAAATGCAAGTAAATACATAACTCATGAGGTTTTGCAAGTCAAATAGTACGTCGAATTCTCATCAAATTTATCTTGCATTCAACAAATCATGAAAAGAGAAATGTTATGTTTTCATTTTGGTTGTGTTTGATACCAGTGAGAGGTACAATTTGGACAAAATCGTCTGCCTTACTTTCTGCAGTACATGGAGAAAAAAAAAAAAAAATTGAAGCAAATGTATTGTAAGCAAACCTATTGTTAGCAGAGTAACACACATCACTGATCTCTGATGAAACGAGTGCATTGCATGGTGAAGGATGCTTCTGTATTTGTGTTGTTATTTTGTCTTGAAGGCTGAAAGGGAAGCTCAGGTTGCTGCAGTCAAGGCTGGGGTAGAAGGCGGCTGGATCAAGCCGGTCGTCTACCGCGAGTATCCACTGGAAGAGGCTCCTGCTGCCCACCGGGAGGTCATTGAGACCAAATCTACGCGTGGTAGGATCGTCCTGGTCTTATGAGAGTGGTTGCCTCCCTTTGTGTTGCTGCCTTAAATCTTTGGAATGGTGATTTTGTGAATGCCAGTGATATTTTTGGTTGAAAGCCAGTCTCTAGCATTATCTGTTGTTTGCAATTTGTAATTCATTGTAATCTTATCATATCATCTCTTTTCTTATAATTATCACACATATGTTTCCTCATCAAAGAAAGTGGCTGTACACATTCCCAGGTACATTCTGTCTGTATTGTTCAATATTTGTTTTATGTAAAGTGATTGTTAAAAAGCAGTAGGTATCAGCCCTGCACATATATTTCTGTCAGACTGTTTAAACTTAAAAGGACAATAGACATAACAGGACCCAACACTAACATTTTTCTCTAATGGCCTGTTTTGGCCAATAAAATCATTGAATTTGACATGGTGGTGGCCCCAAAAAAGAAGTTTACTGGTGCTAGATAAAAAGAAACATAGCAATCTATTTTAATCTCAGTTGCCCGATCAGGCCACCAAAAATAGGCTTTTTGAAAGTTTGGTAGCACATCATCAATTTTTGGTGGCCACGGGCCACCAGCCACCACCATTGTCGAGCCCTAAATATAACATAATGTTCTCCATGTCTAGATTGGAAGCTTTGTTTTGCAAGCAAGTAATATGAAATAAGCATTTGAAATTGCCATTCATAGTGTCATTTGTGACCCAATGCTAATGGCATTGTCAATCTCATGATATGAAGCACATTTACTTATGAATCTTTCATGGCGAGTATGTGAGAAAGCAATAATCAGATAAACACAATGTAATTTCAGATCAGTGGTTGTGATATAATGCAGCAGATGAGTTGCCACAGGAAAAAGAAGAAAGAAATATTAAAGCTGTAGCTGAATTATTTAGGGCAATTACAGTGCAATTAAGGCAAATTACTCTCACAGCGAGTCACAACTCATGAATATGAATGTGAAAGGTACCCCTATAATGATTCTTACTTGTGATCAGCATGACTCTAATTATGTGTGTGCCATAAATCTTTCATTATGGTGTCATTCGTATGTTTACAGTACTCGTGCTATGAGTTTTCACCAGTACTTTGTATGTGTCACATCCAAGTGTGTAAATTGAAGCATTCCTCTGTTAAACTCATTTCATAGAACTCTTTACACCCGTGCAATATTGTGGGTTACATTGACAGCTGCTTTTGAGAAACCAATCAGCCGAGAGCAATCATTATGTGTAACGATTGTAACTAACAATGCACAAGATTAGAAAGCTGTGTGAAGAAACAAACTCAAGGTCACATAGGTGCAATATTAAGAGAAGATAATGCAATCTTATTCTTTGAAATATACCGCGTAGCACAAATTTAGACGTTCCAAGCAGGTACATTGAGTGTGTTCAAAGACAATTTATTTACAGACACTTGCACAGTAATGTAATATAACATAACATTTAGATGTATTCTCTGTCATAAATGATAAGGAAAATATGTTTATGTTGCTCCCAGCATCTATGATTGCTCAGTATACTTCATAGTCATATCTGTAAATATAGCTTCCCCTTTATTTACTTTACATTCCCTTTATATTTCTATTGTCACAGATATGAGTTCATTATTGCAATAACTGCTGTCAAAGTGGATATTTTGTGCGAGTAATTTTTTGCACTCTGCCAGGTAAGATCAGTTTTGCATGTTTTTGCAAATTGAGACAGCAACTACTGGAACATTTGGCAAGCAAAAATATTAGCATGCTTTTATTTTTGTGCTAGTTTCTGGTTGCGAAAAATGCGCAAACATTTCAACACTGCGAAAATGTCCACTTTTACAGTACATTCTCCACTGGTGGTACATGAGAGAAGGAATGTTTACAGGAAGTCCAGGACACATCAATTCTTTTGGCAAAAGACCATGACCTTGTGAGTCAGAGAAATTATAGTTTGTTTATATACCAGCACACTTCATTCTATGACCTCAAGACATAATATGACAATATTTTTGCATTATTGTTATTATATTGCAGTCGTATCCTGTTATGACATGTATTACATTTTTGCAATGAGTAGTATGAAGCTTCCCTCCTAAATCATGGTCGGAAAAAAAGGTCAAATGTTTGTTGTCACACTTTTTTTAACCTGTTGAACCTGAACACCTACATGTATGTACATGTATCTACATACATTATAAGATAGATTGGTTCACTTGCGTATACAAACTGATTGATATTTTTCCTCTGAGGACTTTTCACACCTAGCACATACCACCTGTATTTCAGTGCTTTTACTTCAGTTTGCTTGCATTTGATTTTGCAATGTCAGGCATTCTTCAGGCAGGTTGTCTGACTATATGCAAGGTTTGACATCAGCTGTGGTCCAGTGGCCCCGGGCTACTAAAAATTGATGCTGGGCCACCAAATTTCTAAAAGGTTATCTTTTGATGGCCTGATTGCAAAGTAAGATTCAAAATGGCTTGTTTTGAATCATTTTATTTAGGGCTAATACATTTCTTTTTTGGGCCACCAAGATTTCAGATTTCAAGATTTTAGTGGTACAAATGGGACACCACAAAAAAAAAGTTGATGTCAAACCCTGCTATATGGGACAACTTTTGGGAGCAAGGGCATGCAAAAGATAGGAATGATATGTATGTAAATTGGTCTATTTAAGCACTGTAGGGAAAATTATATATTCATTCTCCTACTCCATATAAGGAGTCCAGACACAATGGCCCGAATTCACGAAGGTGGTACAAATGAAACCATGGTTTAAACCATGGACAAAAACCATGGAGCGCCAAGTGTTGCATGGAATATTTCGTTACAAAATCAGTCATTTCGTCGATGAAATTATTATTTTGTAACAAAATGACAAAATTTTGTATCTAAATGAACATTTCGTTCACGAAATGATAATTTTGTAAACGAAACCGTCATTTTTTCGACGAAATGACCAATTTTGTAACGAAATATTCCATGTGACACTTGGCGCTCCATGATTTTGTCCATGGTTTAAACCATGGTTTCATTTGTACCACCTTCATGAATTCGGGCCAAAGAGAAGTAAAATATTTCTCCTACTTCTTAGGAACAACTCTGGTGCTTGTGTGGACAATCAAATTATAACTTGGAAAGTTGTCGAGATAGTGAAATATAAATTATACATGTACAGTACTATTAGTATTAACTGAAATACAATTCCATCTGCAATGTGACATCCAAACATAATAATGTCGGCACTTCCATGTGTTATCCTTTTAACACATACATGCAATTCTTTTTCTTTTCTTGCCTTGAGAAGACTGAACCGTACATAGTGTCAGTAAGAATATACAGAATATTATGCACTAAAGCAGAAAAAGCTCCCCAACGAATTTGATATTTGTGAGCAAAGTTGGTGTAAGGTGTACCAGTGAATTCCAAGATACGTCAGTAAAGATATGATACTGTTGTACAGTACCATATAAAATGATATAATAGTACATGGGACATTATCCTGTGCCCTCGATGATGAGGCTTGTGTGTTTGAAATACAATGTATATTAAATTCAGAGTTATCTATTTTTTCCTAATTGTCTGCATTTATGATATTCATTTTGAAGTCAACTGTGTGTTCGAATTCTCAGTAAAGACAAATACAATGGACAATCACTGTTTGACATCTGGATACATAAAAATCATATGAACTTTTAGGTCATGCTCCTTGTGTACAAAATGTATTTCTTGAAGGGTGCCTCCCAACATATCTCCGGTCTTCTTGTGGCTAGGGCAGCCGATGTGAGCATGTTACAGACCAGCGAGCCATTTCTATCTCTGTATATGCCAATGGCATGGCATCCCAACTTCAGAGAGCAAGCAGAGGCACACTTTGTTACTGACTTAACAGACACAGGAGGTACAAAGTCCAACTCTCTACAGATGACATTGAGCATTACCAAAGACCTACGGAATAAGGCCGACACCTGCAATGGCGGGTGGATGCCCTTCCTGGTATGGACGGTTTCCGAGGGGATGGCTTCTGTTGAGGATTCCACGGTAAGTAGTACTTCAGCGGTAGTCACCGGAGACTGCTCGTCCGAATCTGACTGAAGATCTCCAAGAGTCGTCCAGACATCTACAGGGTTAGTCGCAGGATCTTGGCTGGCATCGTGGGAAGAGGGAGTTGGTTGAGAGCTGAATAAGGATGGAGGGTCGGTTGCTGAGGGATCCAAGGTGGATGATGACACAATGCTGGAGTGTTCAGAGATGGACTCTGGTGTGTCGGATGTGACGTCAGCTGATGAAGAGGACCAATAAGCAGTAATGACATCGTCTGTGTAGTATGAATCTTCATAAGTATGTGTGTCAGAAGGGGTTACCAATGTAGCTTGGTCAGATGTAGACTGGTCAGTGGATGATGATACCATGTCCAAGTTTTCAGAAAAGGAAGGTGTGTCAAATGTCACATCATCTGATGAAGAAGACCAGTAACCAGTGATGACTTTGTCTGTCGAATACGAATATTCATATGTATGTATGTAAGAAGGGGTTGACGTTGAAGCTTCATCAGATGCAGATTCGTCAGTGGACGACAATACTGTGTCCAAGAGTTCAGAAAAGGAGGGTGTGTCAGCTGTGATGTCATAGGATGCAGAAGACCAATAAGCAGTGATGACATCATCTGTGGAGTATGAATCTTCATAAGTATGTGTGTTCAAAGGGGTTACCAATGAAGCTTGGTCAGATGTAGACTGGTCAGTGGATGATGATACCATGTCCAAATTTTCAGAAAAGGAAGGTGTGTCAAATGTCACATCATCTGATGAAGAAGACCAGTAACCAGTGACAACGTCCTCTGTCGAGTACGAATATTCATATGTATGTACATAAGAGGGGGTTAACATTGAATCTTCATCAGATACAGACTTGTCAGTGGATGACAACACTGTGTCCCAGGGTTCAGAAGAGGAAGTTGTGTCAAATGTGACATCACCTGATTTTGAAGACCAATAACCAGTGATGACATCGTCTGTTGAGGATGAATCTTCATACGTATCCACATAAGGAGTGGCCTCCGATATGGAGGAGATGGGTTTGGAACTTGACGTTGATACCGATTTCCAGAATGAGTTGACTGGCACATCAGATGCACTGACTTTGGGAGAACTGCTGGTGTGTGTTCCTGTCTTTTTGGGGTGTGCAGTACTCGTCAACGGATTGAGGGGCAGCTCATTTGATGGTGTGGTGGGAGAGGGAGACTTGCCTGCGATGATACCTGAAGAATTGTACAATGGGAGTGCATAATGATATACAATTAAATGGGCGTTAGTTTACATTCTGGAGGTACATAACATGGAGGAATACAATTGCACAAATGAAACATGGTCTAATGTGTGTGTTTGTGTGTGTGTGCGTAATTGTGTGTGTTTGTGTGATCACACACACACACACAAACACAAACACACACCCACAACCTCTCACACAATGCTGTGATACCAGAGTCCTGTGCATGAAAAAGAAGCATCTTTTGTAATATCTTGTCTTGAATATTTCAGTACAGCAAACATTTGGGGATTGCATACTTTTAAGATGGATCAGAGTGATGAGCATCATAGACCTATTGGCCCGAATTCACAAAGGTGGTACAAATGAAACCATGGTTTAAACCATGGACAAAAACCATGGAGCTCCAAGTGTTGCACGGAATATTTCGATACGAAATTGGTCATTTCGTCGACAAAATTACTGTTTCATTAACGAAATTATCATTTTGTGGACGAAAAGTTGATTTAGTTACAAAATGTTGTCATTTCGTTGCAAAATAATAATTTCATGGACGAAATGACTGATTTCGTAACGAAATGTTCCATGCGACACTTGGCGCTCCATGGTTTTTGTCCATGGTTTAAACCATGGTTTCATTTGTACCACCTTCGTGAATTTGGGCCATTGTGTTATTCAGATAAATGGCCTGACCACTGGCACGCCTGGGCAATGATTTGTATATAGCCCATTTTTAGTATTCCTAAATTATCACAAAAGCTGCGATCACGGAAACTGGAAAGTATGTGTGCTCATTGAAACTTTATGATCGCTGCTGAAATAAAGCAAGGAAGAATTCCAGACCAGTTAAACATTAGTTTGAAAAGAAAAAAAGAAAGAAAGAAAAAAGGTGGGTTCACAAACACAACTGTGAAAAAAAAAATGTATAAAAGGAAATCAGATATAGGGAAGCTGTGAAATTGTGAAGTTTTGCTCATTTTCTTTCATTTTCTGTAACACTCAATATGAATATGCAAATGAGTGAGTTGAAGATGTCATGGCATCACAACTTGCCATATGTGGTTTGTACATATAAATCTGGAAATTTCCATTTTTTGTTGCTTCTCATTGTAAAAAAAATGCAATTATGCCCAAGTCTTGAATCCTAATATTCTGGCTAATCATTATTTCGAAGGTACTCGGTTATGAATAACTTTGTTTTACGATTTTATTGCCAAAAAAAAAAAAGAATTTTAATCCAAATTTTTCTTACATGGTCAATTGAAAATTAAGAGATAATGACATCAGCAGCTTGTTTACTGTGTCTTGTACAGTGATATCTTTTGTAAATATTACCGAATCTTAACAGTTAACATGTTCCTTAGTTTTAATCATAGTTTGATTAAATTTTCATGTTTGTGCTTGTAAATTATTTCTTCTTCTTTTTTAATTCAATCAAGTTATTTTTGTACTAGAGTTGCATGGGTGCATGAGACTGACTGACATCAACCAAAATGATATTCGATAAGCATAATGTTTGAGTCCCACACAGTTCAACAAAACATGCATACATACAATGGTGCAACTGAAATTTCATGAGAAAACTCCTTAATAATATACGCAAATGGACAGAAGGCACGCAAACATGGGGCAGGATAGGCAGGGATAAGGGAGAGCAGTGTGTTTGCAGATCATATCGCCTGACCGTATTGAGCAATGATCTGGCGTGAAGCAAACGCGATTCTTTACATCTCCGATTAATGGAATATAAGGCCCCCTTGTAACTGTTAATAATCAGCGAGTCAGTGCAAATTTCATGCGGTATTATTGTGAGCAAGTCAAACAACCCTGGACAAAATGACGCTTATATAATGGTCCTGATAGTATCTGTATCCACATGGTTTACAATACTGAATGACAAACACAAATTTTCTTTATGATGTGGATATACGATAACACCACGATCTCCACTGGACATTTTCTCAGTCCTGGCGTGTTTCCATATATATATATATATATATATATATATATATATATATATATATATAATATACATGTAGGCCTTATAATACCGCATCTTTTCCACTAATCTAATGACATCGTTCTTTCCATTTCACAATACTGTATGAGTACAGCGTATAAACCGATAACCATCAAAATGACCCTCTCCATATTAACATACAGATATTAAACGAGATCGGAAGCGTGCTAACAGATGAAAACCTGTGTTTAGCTCAAAAGGTGATTTAACTGACGTCGCGATATACTAGTAATGTGAAATTATGGAAAATGACAATAAACTGGAAGATGGTGGTGGCGATATTGATAAACTTTGAATGATAAAAGAAGGCGATTTTACCAGCATTACCATCATTTTTCCTTGCCAGAATACAGTACGCAGACATTGCCATTTACAGTACATTTACGTAATTTATCTATAACTATGATACGCTGCATTGAAAATGTCATGGCGGACAAAATCAATTATGAAATATGATTTTATTCTTACCTTATAAAAATAGAGCATGTGATAGAGTGTTTTAGTGAGCCCTTAATTGAAATTGTTTACAGCGGAAGTAGTTGAGAAACTCGAGCATAATTTGTTGGAAATAATTACATATATGATCAAAGAATAAGAATGCTTTTCACAGAATAATAGGCCTACGTATCCAATACTTGCATGACGCATTGACAAATTGTGACTTCGTTTCATCGGTTTTTCCAAATATCATATCGTGACGTGTTAAAGGTAACTGTTACGGGTGATGTTCGGTATTCCAAAACACACAAAATCCCTATATAACTATGGTTCGTTATTATTCTGAAATGACAAAGCGTTCGTTAACCCGAGCATTTTTGCGGCGTTATTCCAAAGCTTCGGTAATCCGAAAATAGATTAAGGTTCATTATTTCGAAAGTTCGTCAATCCGAAAATGACATAAAGTTTGTTTATCCAAAAACTGAAAAGAAGATGCGTAATAACGAACTTACGGAATTACGAACCTTATTTCGTTGTCGGATTAGCGAACCTTCGTAATAACGAGGCTAATTTCATTTTCGGTCTAACGAACCTTCAGAAAAAACGAACCCTGGGAATAATAAATTGTAACCACATTAAAACCATAGTTATATGCTTCTTTTCGTTTTTTTTTTCATTGTACGTGTGAGTTGTGAAAAGATAATTACGACGAACAACGATGATTCGTTTCATAACTATACACAACACTGATCATGACATGAACGACTCAAAATTGAAACTTGATGGTAAAGGGCAAGATAAACAAGTCATTACAAGGTAAGCATATGATATAATAATTATATTATTGCGACAGAGCGCATGGAAACTGATTACAAACAGTGAGATGGCTGAAATGTGAAGAAAAATTATGAACGGTGTATTCCTTATATTCCACTTACAACATACATTTGATTTTGGTTCTTGTTGGTTCTGTTGTCTTAACTCTGAAGGGAGCAAACAATTCGAAATTGACGGACGAAAAGACAATCAATTATAGGGTCCACCTTTTCATCAGTAATATCCCAAATATAAAAAGGACGCTTAACACGACAGTCAACATCTATGAATTGACAGTGGAGAAAGACATCAAACTGAAACATTAAGACAGAATTTCACAAAATCGTCGATATCGGCTTGCTTCTGCGTTCAAGTCCCTTCTCCAAAAACATATTTTAGAATTACTCATCCACAAGCTGTAATAATGTCGAACAGAAATTATTAAGGATAAACTCATATACTTACCAGTTAACAGTAAGAGGAAGCAAAACACCGAATGATGTTTGCCTGCCAGAACGTCCATGATTTAAGTGATCTTGCGTTGTTCTTTGGGAGTGATGAGTTCACGCGCAGGTGTCAAACATTAATGTTGCGATTAAAGTTGGCTTTGCAGAATTGTGAGATTCGGTTGCGTTACGTTGCGACCGTAGATATGGCCCTCCAGGTTTAGCGGGAAAGCCCAGCAACCAGCAATGCAGTAATATTATTCTTTTGGAACGGTATCCCTCCCCGTCTTCAAACATCAGCTTAATTAGCTCTCCCCAGCTCTCTTTGTATACGACTGATGAAATTGAAGAAATTCATTAAATGCTTTCTTGATCTCCCCTAAGCGTAAAGCCGAATTGAAATCGTTCTCTTCCAATTTCAATCCCAAACTATACTTATCACTGTCAGGAAAAGCATCTGTTCATTTTAAACAAAATCAACACTCGCATCTGCAGTTCATCGGCTACACTAACTAAACTGCCAAACTGTTGAGTGGTGGTCGCAACTGCAAGTTCGTGGGCACAAGTGACACTGAGAGCATGTACTTGATGCTGCTGCTGATGGATACTTATGATGATGACGAGGATAGTGACAACGACAATGATGATGATGGTGATTGTAATGATGAATACGTCTGGTGGCGCTATTCATGTACTACAGTGCTTATTGTCACTATATGCTTTTAGTGCAAATAATGTATTCAGTTGAAAAAAAAAATGTCTCGCTAATTCATCACAGAAAGAGTACATGGTCCTGCGACAGACTGATGCATTCCATTTCAATTTTTAATTCAATTTACACCGAAATCAACGCTTCATTGACGAAAGTCGTGTTTAGGAGTCACAAGTCCAATTTCACACCGTCATTACTCCGGCGATGGTGTTTACAGGTTGTGTAGGCTAACAGAAAATATCGAGTAAAATGTTAGCAGACTATTTGAGTGTATAAATACCGTATTATGCCCTACAAGACAAAATTTCGTGTTCTTCGGCCGTTGATGAAATTACGGCATTATCCGATGATATCGCCATTAGCAATAATTCGCTAATTGAGAGGGTCGAATCAAACGTATGCATCGCTGGATTATACCTTTCTTTAACAAGATATCTAATTATCCAAATGGGTCATTCGACCTGCCAATTAAAAAGTTGATTTGTCAAAGTCGGACTTGTATGACATGCATGGCTTCTTTCTACACTGATATTCATATAGATACATAAATAATGAAAAGGATTCTTTAGAAAATATATAATTACCGAGAGGGAGCATTTTAGTTATATAGATCATTGTTCGATTATTGAGATTGGTATACTTTATTAACGTCTATAATACATTACGCTTTAGTTTGTGTTTCTGTGCTTCTTGTTTCTAGATCCAAAGGCATAATAGTCTAGATTAGGATTTGCCATCTACTCTCTCGTAAGTATTACAACAATGTCGAAAAAGTAGGCCTATAGTCAACTATAGTCATCAGCCACAGTACTACAGTAGTCGATAAACACTACCTCATTATGGCTATTGTTAGCAACGACTATTATCAACTCGTCTGTCATGCAAAATGGTGGTTTGGAGCAAAAGTTTCTCAAAACACTTCGAACTCTTGCTGTATACCCACGGAAATATTACATGCACTCAAAACAAGGAGAACTACACACAAAACTTTTGCGTGCTTGAAGAATATGAGGTATTCAGATATTGCCACCTTTTTATCAACGTTTATTGAGCTCATTTTTAGACATGATTATCATTTTTGGTATTGGATAATAATATTTTATTAATTGATATTATGATCCAGCTCCCTCGTGGAGACGATAATGAGCTCCCTCGTGGAGACAATAATTAATGAGCTCCCTCGCGGAGACATAGTATATTTAATATTCTTGTTTAATATCTTTAAGATCTATCATGTTTGTTTTATGTTAGTATTGTCTGGGGCAAATTGTTTTTATATGGCCCCAATTTTTCTCACTCTCTTTATTTTTCTTTAAAACAACAACAACGTATATACATAAAACGATCCAATAAGCCAGTTCGGGTCCCACTTTGAGCAGATTAAAAAAAAAAAAGTAATTTTGTACCAATAGGGCATGTTGGTTTTTACATTCACTGAGATAAGCATCTGTAAAGTAATGATTATTCTAGAATGGTATTGAGCAAAAAGAAAGGTTATTAGTTACATGTGCACTACATGTGCACATGAGCTGACTTATTTCTCTCCGCTGAAACGGAAATTCCGAATAAAGGATGATAACTGCATTTTATCGCGGATGTCATCTTCAGAAGACATAGGGCCTATTTACACTATTATCATAGAGAGCAAAATGCAAAGGAAAAGATCATGCAATCGCTCATATACGTAGCTCTTTCCTCTTCTTGCAACATTTTGAAGATAAAAGTGTGAAACTAATCGACCGCATGCCCTAATATGATGATACATTATAGGAAGTTACATCCATTTGCTATCTTTCTTCTTTTTTTTTATCGTAACTTGGTCTGATAAACAAAATGCAATGACAGCTGAAAGCCACATCCTTGATCTTCAATTTTCCATGAACTGTCGGCATCTAAGTACTTAATTGTCTTGTAACAATTTGACCGAAAACAAAAAAATCGATCCTTCTGTATAAAGGACATCGAGAAAAGCTTTCTCTGCGAATGTTATGCTGTATTGAATGTATATTTGAAGGAAATAAGACTTGTTATTACATGAATAATTATTTTTAAAAACATAATTCATTTAGAAAGTTCTGGATTGAAAAAAGACAACTTAACCAATTAATACTAGTCGGGACTGCACAGGTGTCGATATGCGTGTACATATTATTATTTAGTTCTTTCTTTTTTTAAACTATACATACGCGAATATCGCTAGCGTATCACATATCAATGTCAGACAGTTTATTATGAATTTGGGAAAATATCAAACGAAATATGATCATCTCATTCTCGGTGAATCATCACATGACTCATAGCAGCCACTTCAAAACATGTCTTGTCTTGGTCACAATTTTGTGACGTCGCTTTCACGATTTTTCGTATTTTTTCATTCTTCTGTTCTGATTCTTCCAATCGTTCGCCCCGCAAAACAAAACAAATTTGAATCAATTATCATACTTGGATTTTCTTCCGCAAAAAATGCAGTTTTGTAAAGGTGACAAAATAATAATTATGATAGCTATCTGACCGTGTGACCTCAACTGCAGCAGTTTTGGATCCGTTTATGACTCGTATAGATACTTATACTGGCACTTAACAATTTTGATTAGATATAGTATAATTTGAGCAATGTCTTGAATCACCTCGCTTCGGGTTTTTCTTTATATGCGAGCAACGCATTGTTATGATGAGCAAGTACAGAATAGAGTCAACCGTCATTCAGCAATCTTGAAATCAATGTCACTTTCTGAATTTCACAACTTAAATATTGGCAGCATCTAATAAATTGCTGAAAATGAAATGTATTTAGCCGGTGTGTTTAGAAGTGAAGCATCCAAACTCCCTAATCTTTACTTTATTTAAGAGACCGCCTAAGAATCCCATGGGAAATCTTTATTTATTGTGTGTATGTCATGTTTATAAATTCAATAATGTAATTCATTTCAACCAATTTGGTTTTGCTATTAATACAATTTTTTGTTCCTCATGGAAGGAAGTTATCACTGCTACGTTTATCACCGACGGCAAGCCTTTGCAGCCTTTACTGTGACAACCATAACATTCGCACTCTCTGTATCTAGCACATCAGAACAACAGACAGGTCTGCTTGTCCTGGGGAGGGTTGATTGGATTGGATGAGTCATCGACGGATTCCCATTGAAGCTGCGCGTGCGTCGTATGTGTAGCAGAAATTCTCCGTGAATGTACACACACGGCGACAGCGATCGGGAGAGAGAGCGTGGGATCGGGAGCGCGAGCAAAAGTTGACATTTGTGTACATTCCCGACTCGACTGGAGCTGTGTCCTCAGTTGAGGGACTCCGCTAAATGATACAGGTAATGCTGTATTTTCCGCATCCCCTGTCTTCCTTCCGGAGAATTGAGCCTTGCAACCCCCATAGTTCGATAGGAGTATAAAGAACCGGTTTGATATTCAGGCACACATCTACATTGATATTTTTCTCGTTTTTGGGACTCAAATGCGCAAAATATGGCATCGCACACCATGCGAAGTGCGGGGTCGGAGAGCTCTACGGCCTCGGGAGGGGGCCAGCCCAGCGCAGAGAGCGGGGTAACCCCTGTTGTAGTCGGAGATGTGGATTGGAAGGAACGGTGTAATACTCTGGAAGGACAGTTGGAGAAATTCCGTCTGCAAGCCACCAAGATTCGATCTGTCCTCGGTGATCGGGTAAGTCTGTCGGGCCCTCGAAATTTTAGATGGTGCTCGCAGAGCAGAGAAATATCATCTTGTGGGAATATGATGAGGAACAGCTGAATTCAGTGGACTGTTTACATAATATGCATGCTGTTGGAAGTGATGCAACAGTGACAATGATAACGAGGACAATAACAACAGCAACAACAAATGGCAATGATAGTATTGAATTTACTAATACTTAAATGTAATAATGATAAACTTATAGATGTAATGATATAATTCTGAATAACAATCTATTATGAACAACAATGATGTTTCTAATCAATATTATTGTTTAACAGTTTATATTTGTATTTGTATCATTGTTTAGATAGGCCTATATGCTATGTTATCATGATTGTACATTGTGCTAAAATAATATAGTGATTATAAGTTACAATGCCTACAGTGACATACTTATATCAGATATTTTGGTCTCTTCTATGGCTTTTTAATATGGATGCATGCTGAAAATATGTGAGGGGACTTTGTCAATTACGATTTCAGTGTATTTAACTTGACGAGTATAATACATACCCCTTGTATTACAGCAGGTTAATTTGCCTGTTTACAGCTATTTACATGTATCACTACACAAACCTGGTACTTAACCCATTTAATATTAAACAAGTGAAGAGTTTGTTTGCAAAAACCGATAAGTCCATTTTTGAAGATTCTGAAGTATGGTCTTTGTCATAAAGTACAGAATAATACCTTTTAAATGATGTATTGGTCACTACATATAAAGGTATATTTTTGAAGTTATGGTCAAAAGAAGCAAAAATTTTCTTATTATTCTCTTTATTTTCTTGACCTTTAATTGCAAATATCTCCATTTGGCAAATATGGACTTATCAGTTTTTGCGAACAAACTCTTCAAGTGTAGGTCCTATATTATAAGGAAACAGATGTGACTGATCATGACGGGACAGGTGCACACAGGGGGAAAAAAAATACAAACAACCATTCGAATCCCTCCCCTCTCCCCATAAAATTCACCTGACTTAGGTACCAGCAACTTATAATGCTGTGATCAGGGAACTACTAGTACAGTACTGACTATCCCTACTCTAATGTGATCAAAACTGCCATTGTGGGCCTGTAGATCTAGTTGCTGGTAGAGAATGGCACCCCACCATCCATATCCCGTATCAACAAGACGAACTGTATTGTATGTACTTTTGCTGCTGAGGTAGGGCGTCACATGCTAGTGTAGACACGGTGCTTCATTTTGGTTTGAAGGTCGCTATCGTACGAAGTAGTGAGAAGATGTGCTTGGTAACAAAATCATGATAATGAAACTCTATAGGGATATCAAAAACTGAAATAGACCTGATGTACTTGAATCACTCTTGGAAAGCATATCCTATATCAAGAGACATTTAAAGAGCATGTTTTGTTTCTGAGAGTGTGTTTCTTGTGATCCCAAAGGTCATTTTAATTTTTTCTTAAGTTGTTTTGCCCTATGGGATATGAAAAGATAATGTTGTCTTTTCATAGTATTATGTGTTATCATGTAACAACCTGAATGTATCATTCTTGGTTATAAATATTTCTCATATATTTGTTTTCTCTTATAATGTTTGGTTTTTTAGATGAATATCAATGCAAGATTTAGACCCATGCCAAAACCTGTCTTTATGCCTCTAATGCCTCCAGGAATGATACCAGAGGCAGTTTTATCTCTTCCTTTTTTTTTTCTTTTCTATTCTATTTATCTCTCTTCATGCAGTCATAGATGAACTGCAGTAACACTGTTGATATAAAAAACGCTAAACACTGGCGCTGGTCTGATGGTCAGGACCAGTGAAAATCACTATTGGACCAGCAACTTTTTCAATAGACTTGTAAGAAATGGAAAAACTGGGTACCTACTGGTCCGATAGACGGGTCAGACCAATAGAAAAAAAATGGGTTTGTGTGCAGCCCTGCATTATAGCATGAAATTCATTGAGGAATGTGGTTATATATAAAGTGCACATTGGCCTCCAACACATAATGGAAAAAAGAGTACGTGTGTGTGTGTGTGTAGGATATTAATTAGGAAGGCAATAGGAATAAAGACGGAATCAAATACAAGAGAGAGAGAGAGAAAGAGAGAAAGATAGAGATGAATGATATAGGAGATTAACTGCTTGGTACAGTGGTAGCGAAAATTACTTCTGCCATAATAGAGGGAACTGCTGTGTATAATCATACACGCACTCTGTTCCTTTAAGGAGATTTATACATTGGCAGTATAACATTATACAAATAACTGTTCTATAGTACCTTGACCATAATTTCACCCTGTAAGTTTATCCCCTTTACCTGTTAAATGAGATATAGCATGTAAAGTTTCTTGGTGATTCCCAGATGTGCATGAGTGGGCTCTTGTGACTTCTGAAACAGACATGGCTGCTAGACTGGATGCTGGTCACCCAGCTCTGTTAAATTCTGGCTAGCAACAGAGATCCATCTTACCAAGATGATGTCATGGCTGGGGGAAACATGGCCTACAGCTATTTGGTTGATGAAATATGAATACATGAATTTTTTACGAGGTTGCCGCAGGCAAACACAATCCTATTGTATTCTCTTCTGCTGTGACGGGGACGTGTTTTCCGGTTGCATTCCCTGATGCGGAACTTGGTCAAATTATTCATAATGTGGGGTTATGTATGGTGTGGAGACTAGGCCTGTATTTTGTAAACCACAGTATGCGATGATTAGAAAGCCCGACTGGTCATTGAAAAGTGCGATAAAAGGTCAGGGCTGTACACCTAGTTTTTCCCCGTATACATTTTCAACTTCATTTCTAATGATTATTTCTTTATTTATTTTGACTTCAATGGAGGATTGAAAGAGAATTGTATACAAAGTACAAAGTGTAGACTTTAAAGGACAAGTTCACCTTCATTAACATAAGGATTGAGAGAATGCAGCAATATTAATAGAACACATCAGTGAAAGTTTGAGGAAAATTGGACAATCGATGCAAAAGTTATGAATTTTTAAAACTTTTGTGTTGGAACCGCTGGATGAGGAGACTACTAAGGCTCGTGATGTCATATGAGTACAACAGTATAAAGAAAATATAAAGAAAATTCAACATATTTTCACTTTTTTCGCATAATAAAAGAGTACTTGACTTGCCTCTTTCTAAAGGCAGTGGGAATAATATTACCCATAACATATGTCAGTAACGAGTCAAGGGAATGTGCACTTTTTTCAAAAGATGAAATTTTGTGAAATTCTCTATATTTTCCTTATATTGTTGTACGCATGTGACATCATACACTGCAGTAGTCTTCTCATCCAGCGGTGATTGCACAAAAACTTCAAAAATTTATAACTTTTGAACGGATTGTCCGATTTTCCTCAAACTTTCAATGATGTGTTCTACTAATATTGCTACATTCTCTCAATCCTTATGTTAATGATGGTGAACTTGTCCTTTAACAGTTTCAAGATATGCTTTGAAAAATACAAAACTAAAATCATGGAAAGGAGAAAAATCTGAGAATTACCTTAACACTTCTCCCCAATGACTACTGGTACATTTATGTTTGGTGATGCACTTTGTACAATTTTCTGTTAAAGGCATTATTTGCCATTTGCAGATGAAACAAAAACCCAGCCTTTAATAATGCTTTAAAATAGTTCTAAAATGTTAGTTAGGGATAGAAACAACTAAAGGGAAAAAGTTAATCAGTATTATCAATGTTAAGGATTGTTAAATGTGGACACAAAGCATGAACAATAGTTATGATAAAATTGCTTCTAGAATAAACCATCTATGAGGTACAGTTATGGTTTATTGAGAAAAATACTGATACATCTCCTTATGATCGTGGTAGGCTTTACTGAGAAAAATGTTATATGGTAGGATGTTTTGTGATACAACTGACCCAAACATATACATCGAATGTGATAATTTGAACATTTTTTAAATCACTACTCCCAATGATTAACTGTACCTTTAACATCCCATGCTATTTTTTTTTTTGTATCATGCTATTCCAATTAGTTCCAGAAAGTGCACTAGCTCTACTGTCTGTAACATTCAATTTGTAGTTCATACTTCACTGTGAGAATGGCATTGATACTCGTTGGCACTGCCTGAATGTGTGTCTTGTGTAGTAGGCAGTCATGCACTGGTGTCCTTTTGTTTCACGAAAGAAAGACCTGATGCACCCATGGCTGAACATCCCACAATAATATGTGGGCGGCGGGATGCATTCCTCATTAGCCAGTGAGGTGTTTGCCAAGCTCATAGTCACCTACGGGCGAGTTTGGAGGTTACAAGCATAAGTGTGCCGATTATGTCACACCCTTGCAGTACAATGACCTTAGTATGTACTGTAACTCGTCTGTATTATTTTATGTGCATCCATGTTCACAAATTCAATTAGCTTGATTTTAATTTACCTGCATATTTTTTTTTTTCCATCATGCAGTGATAAATTTGGAGAGAGAGATTTCTAGCAAAAGGTTGTTACACTAACACTTTCAGTATAAAGATTGTCTTGCAGACCAATTATGTAAACTAACAAGTCTGAATTATTTTGTTTTTTATAGGTTTAGAAGTTACCAGACCTACAAATCTGACCTCTGGAACTTTTCCAGTCTTACATTTTTTGTTAAATGTGCCATAATTTGTGCAAATCTTATGTTTCCTGGGCACTAATATCATGCATACATGATCATATACTAGGCACTATAAGTTGTAGTATTCATTCAAGAAGACTGTGCATACCGTGTGTACATGTATAGTATGTATGTATGTACGTTTGTAAGTATAGTTATGTGTGAATACATGATTAATGTATTACCAAGGAGCTGTGTTTGAAGCTCCTTGGTATTATGTACTGTATGTGTGTTTGCAGACCTGTATGCTGTATGTATGTATGTGTGTATTGATGTATGTAGATAGTTAAGAATAGGGTTAGTAAAATCAAATCTAACTTGCTGGTATTTGTTTTCATAAAAGAAAAGAAAAGAAAGAGATGAGTACAAACACTTTCAATACATTGACAAAACAAAGTGCAGTTGTATATTGTAGAGCTTTTAATTCATCTGCCATATTCATCAATCTTCATTTCCAGGCAAATTTGAATATTTTCTTTCTGTCGATATCACTGTGAGATTAATCATGAGTTTGTCAGATCAAAATGCTCATTATACATGTACACTTTTTATCTAAAACACTGCCTCTTGAATTGCTAGAAGGGATCTTGGAGGTGGGTTATTATTGATCAGTACAGAAGATAATAAACATAATAGAGGGTTAAGGGTTGTTGTGGAAAGATGTGCAGAGAGGTACCTGTACCAGAGTAGATTATGAATGGCTAAGGGTGCTTAACCCATTGAATACTACAGTAGTCCTGAATATACTCGAGCAGGTGAGGTGGGAAACACATGTTATATCAAAGCAGCTTGTCTTTAATAGGTAATAGAACAGATCTTGGGAGAATGATGAAGGATGGGCATGAAAAAGGGGGAATGAGGTTCATGATGACATATAACTTACAGTGCAGAAGTAAAAAAGACGCAAATAATGGAACTCTTATAAATATAGGCCGTGGCATCGTAGTGAAGGGATGGGGGTGGGATGGTTGGGAGGTATAAAGTAGAGTCGATGATGTCATTCCAAAGTGCAGATGTAATGAGGCCATGGCATGTTATGGAAGTGTAGGGTTTGCCATTGGCCGCTCTCCATCAACATCTGCTTTGACCTTCTCCTTACTCACCACTCTCACTGGTCTGGTCTTCATGCCAGTTTTTGGAGGAATGGTGCCCCGTGGTAACGTGTAGCCTTTATTCAGTGGCTGCAGCTGTGTGCATGAGTGAGAGAGTTCCAGAAAGTGATCTGCTATGCAGCTGAATCCGTTAATTGCATAATTGTGAGTGTATGGATTATGTTTAGGGTTAGGGAAATCAGAAATGCATGTTGTTAATTTTCTTTTTAAAGATGCATTGGGAGAAACAAAATCATGTTGATACTTTGGTGTTTAGCATTTGAAGTAGACTTGATGTTAAAGGACAAGTCCACCTTCATATACATTTTGAATGAGTGAATGCATCAATATTAGTAGAACACATCAGTGAAAGTTTGGGGAAAATCAGATCATCCATTCAAAAGTTATGAATTTTTAAAATATCTGCACAGTCACTGCTGGATGAGAAGACTACTAGAGTGTATGATGTCAGATGCGTACAACGTTCAAAGGAAAATATAAAGAGAATTTCACAAAATTTTACTTCTTGAAAAAAGTGCACATTTCCTCGACTCATCGCTGATGTATGTTAAGGGTAACATTATTCCCCTTGCCCTCTAATAAAGGGAAGTCAAGTGTTCTGTTTATTATGCGAGAAAAGTGAAAATATCTTGAATTTTCCTTATACTTTCATATATACATATATACAGTAGTTGTACACATGTGACATCACAAGCTGTAGTAGTCTTCTCATCCAGCAGTGACTAAGCAGAAACTTCAAAAATCAATAACATTTAAACGGGTTGTCCAATTTTCCTCAAACCCTTGCTGATGTGTTCTATTAATATTGCTGCATTCACTCAATCCACATGTCTATGAAGGTGAACTTGTCCTTTAAGATTTTAGTTTTATGACATTGAATTCTTTCGCTGTTCCACACAGCACTCCTGCATGAATAGCCATCATGCTCCTGTGCTAGCATGTGATGTGGAAGCTGCAGACTCCGCAGAATATGGATGGTAAAGTCTTGAAAGAAGACTAATGCCTATGAAATGAGAATGATGGCTCTGTCCATCTGATGGAGCAGCAAAAATAATTTGACGGTGAAAAAGGGGAATAGGAAAGGTGTTGGGTCGCCATGTGTGATCCAGTGTAGGGCAAGGGCCTGAAGCAAAAATCATTGTGAAATGATGATAGAATTGTCAGTTTCAGCCTTTTTGTAATATACACTGTACTTATTGTCACCTTGCACACTTTCAGATGAATAAATTATATTAGGAAATGAGATTGTCAATGGAATATATGTGGTAAAAACCTCATGAGAAATTCAAACCACATGAGCAGACATGTACACACAGATGTGAGAAGCTTGGTATATATAGAAATATGGAGACTATTCACATCGCATGTAATGGAAAAAAAATCATATAATATTCATGCAAAAGTACAACTGGCTGATGTCTGTGATTACACAGCGACATGAGTCATAGATGTGCGAATGTGATTTGTAAGCATTGTTTAATTAACTGCGTCGTACAATCATTCCATGCAAACTATGTGACATGACTCAGAGTGGTCTTACAATGTTCATAAATGACATTCAGTCTTTCCTTCATATAAAATGAGAGGTTTGGGGTTTTTTATGCCTCTGCCATGAAGTGTTGCCAGAGGCATAGTGTTTTTTTGGTTGTTCGTCCGTCCGTAATCGATTTTGTAGACACCATAATTTCAGAACTGTTGAGGTATACATCCAAATGAAACTTGGCATATGTATATCAACATGTATGTATAAGAGGATGAAATTGTGCCTATCAACTTTCAGATGTGCATGCTCAAGGTCAAAAGTCAAGGTCAAATTCTTAGAATTTCACTGTTTTCCCTATATTTATGCAATGCCTGAAGGTGTTTTCATGAAACTTAGCGTATAGGCCTGCACATGAAATGCAAGGTAAAGATTCTTTAGAGAAAGTTTTCGGTCATGGGTTCAAAGGTCAAATGTCAAAACTAAAGTCAAGTGAAAATGCTAAGATTAGGCCCACACTGTTTTCTTCATACGTGTATCTTGGAAATGGCTCATGTTATCGTACAGTAAGCATGTACTCTTGAAAATTGGGGGGGGGGGGGGAAATAAAATTATAATGTTGTAATGTCACTTTTTTCCCCATATTTTGGAAATAGCTCAAAAGTATTGTCATGAAAATTTGATGTTACCAGTTAGTGATTATTTGAAGAAAGAATTAGGCCGTGGGGTCAAAGGGCAATGGTGAAGGGTCAATTGAAAATGCTCAAATTCCCAAATACTTGCTTCTTGAAACAATTTAGCCATCCAAATGAAATACGATTCAAGGTACATGCAGGTATGCATAAAAACACTGAACTTATTTAGGATTCAAAACATCAAACTTTCCAACATGTCATTGATTTTTTACCAATCATATGAAACTGTCATCTGTCACTGTCAAGATGTACAAAGTATAGAACAGACCTGTAGTGTATGTGAGGGAGAATAATGCAATATGGAGGAGGCATCCCAGTCACCATAGCAGCATTTTTAGTTTTAGAAATGAAATTTAAATACATTGCACATCATCCTGTGATTAAAAATAATACAGTTCTTTGATCACATTATGGATGTAAACACTATTACTGCATAAAAGAGCAATCCTTGTACTAAACCAAGAAACGTAGCGTGTGTCTTTATTAGAATGTAGAAGGTAACATCATCAAGGGAAAAAAAGAGAGAGTTCATTGTAATGGATGGATGGCAGGACTTCAAGATGATTGTTTTAGATGATTGTTTTGAATATGATATACCATTTGAAACACAAAGTCTAGAGTTTGTCCTCTAAAATTAGCTTTGTGCACCTGTCAGTGCTGTGGCCTATCAAGCCGATTATAACAACCACACCTGGCCAATGTTAGCTCGGAAGCTAAGTTTAGGGAAGGGTGTACCAGCCTCGTTATTTATTTGCCGTTGTTGTTACCTTTTTTATATAGTTCTGTTGTGTCAAAGACAAGGCTTTCCCCTCCTACCAACAGGAAACAGGATATTGGTAATTGCACCTAACACAATGAAGGTGATAGATTGGCTTGCTTGAATGGTTACCTTTGGTCCTGCAGAGGTGGGGAAACCCTCATTTATTTTGAGGTTGATTGACTGTATTGGGCCTTGTGTATAGTGAAAGATAACAGGAAGCTAATCTCTCCCCATGGCAGTGGTGTTCTATCACTGTAGTTCTGTTTACACGGGATCTCAGACTTTAAGAAATCTCATGCATCAGGTTTGAGACTCACACCTCAGAGCTCTTTCTCATGCACACGCACCTGAGAAGTTTTTTCCTCACATCTCACAAGAAAGAACAAAACAAAACAGAACAAAACAGGGATTTCCAGCAACCAAAATGAAAGTAACATTTTGGGAAAAACTTTTCTTTTTTATCAGAATAAGTAAAAATATTATATGAATTATCATGCACTAGTTCGTATGATCAAAATCCTGAATAATGCTTCACTCACTCATGTGCCACAAAACACGCCTACATGTAACTGCTCTCTGGCCGTGGTATCTGTATAATATAATAGGCATGTGCAGAAAGCAATGATTAGTTAGAAAGCAATGTGCAAAAACTTGGCCTTTCCATCTCAGAACTTCCAGTTGTCCACAATATTGTTTTAAGTAATTGAAAAGCAGGGTTGAGTACTAGTCCTGGATACCGACATTTCTGTCAGCACCTGTTAAGGGGCTTTCCTGTGCCTTTGTTCTGCAGCATAGTTTGATAAAGTTTATTTTAATTTCTCTTGACGAGATGATTTTGAAAAGGAAATCTGCTGGAGGAGCAATTCAGTGGTTTCTCAGAAAAATAGGTTCAGGGGCCCGTTGCATAAAAGTTACAACGATGGTAACTTTGCCATCCAATGGTAACTTCCATGGATTTCTTGATTTTGATTGGCTGTTGAGTATTGTTGCCATGGTAGTTACCATAATTGTAACTTTTATGCAACGGGCCCCTGGCTTCCAAAGCTAAACCTGACCCTTCGGACCAAAGAAAGGCTTAGGGGTGTAGATGCTAAAAAAAAAAAGCATTGCATTTTACATTTTCATTGATAGTAGGGAAGATGGTATAATACAACTAAATGAGGATTGTCTTTGCAGCTTTTATCACATATATGAGTTCTTTTTATTGTAAAATTAAATAAAATATGAAAGCTTAAAGAGTATACCTGTTGCAATATCATTCCCTATGTCTTATACATTGTAGCTGTCAGTGTACAAAGCATGCTTCAGTGAGATTCTTCCTCTTTTTTTTTTTTGTTGACTAATGGCTGGCCTGACAAATAACAAGTGTGAGGAATCGTGTGGTATGTACTGCATGATAAACCATCCAGAACACATTTCAAACAATAATTCTCACTACATGTGACGTGTAAATCACAGTAGTGTACAACACAGCAGCGTGATGCATTGCCAAGGGAAATGGTGCATTCACATGACAAATTGAAATGGCGACTTTAAAGAGATTGTCACCTGACTAAAAGTGGGGTGGTATTTTATCAAAATGATGGAAAAGAGATAGAAATTAAATAACTAGTCATGGTTGGGAGCATAGAAGACCAACCTATTGTGTGGATTGCTGTCACACCTATCATACATCAGTGAAAAGTATGCCATAGTATCATAATTATCACCTTTCTCTACCAATTTTGCTGTTAAACATTCTGTAATTTTGCTTTAATATTATTTATGCTTGATGGCTTTGTGCTTCAGTGTATATGTGTTATTTCCTGGGTATTCCCTTGTTATACTGTAATAGACTTATTTGTTTAATTGTATTTGTATGTTTTCAGTGTTGATATGAACAGGTTGTTTAGATTAAAAATATTGGGAAATCTCCTTTGTGTTATGATTAACACACCTTGCATATTCATTGTAGTGTGGGCTCAAAAAAAGTGGAGTATTTTATTACTTTATACACCAGTAAAGGCAGTAGGTATACTGATATAATGTGCAGTAACCTCATTCAATTAGTGAGCAATTTGGCTGTAATTAGATCAGAGAAATATTTCCCTCGACCCATTCCCCCATGGAAATCGTTCGGAAGTACAATGTATGCTTTGTCAAAGAGCTTATTGATCCACAGGCATGGTCATTATGCTTTGACTGTGGGTCATTGTCCTTGCACTGACAAGGCTGAGCAGAAACAAAGGGAGGTAATCATTGCTGAAATTACAGAACATTTCCAGTATCCAATTACCTACCAAGATGAATGTGACCATGCTTGTTGTAATTCTCTCTTTTTTATGCCTCCGCCACGAAGTGGTGCCGGAGGCATTATGTTTTCGGGTTGTCCGTCCGTCCGTTCGTACGTCCGTACGTCTGTACGTCGATACGTCCGTACGTCCGTACGCCCGTCAGTTCGTCCGCATTCGTTTACGCGATAACTTGAGAAATATTGACTGGAATTTTACCAAACTTGGTCCAAGTATAGAGTATGATGGGGCAACTACTTGATTAGATTTTGGGTGAAAACGGCCAAAGGTCAAAGGTCAAGGTCAAATCATGAAATTGTATCCGTTTACGCGATAACTCAAGACTGGATTGAGGAAATTTCACCAAACTTTGTCTGAGGGTGATGTATGATGGGACAATTACATGTTAGTTTTTTTTAGTGAAATCAGACAGAGGTCAAAGGTCAAAGATCAAGGTCAAATCCTAGAATTTATCTGTTTACGTGATAACTCAAAACTGGATGAAGTAGTTTTCACCAAACTTGGTCCAAGGATGATGTATGATGGGGCAATTAGTTGAGGAGATTTTAGTGACATTGGCAAGAGGTCAAAGGTCAAAAGGTCAAGGTCAAATGCTAAAAATGTTGCTATTTCCCCCATATCTATGCAATGCCCGAAGGTATTTTATTGAAACTTAGTGTAGACATGTACTACTGCGTAAAGATTCTCCAGAGAGAGTTTCGTGTCATAAGGTCAAAGGTCAAAAGATCAAAGGCTAGGTGAAAATGTTGCAATTTCACTTTTCTCGCAAATGGTTTAATGTATCTTCATAGAACTTGGTACATATGCATGTACTGACTGGCAGGGATTATCTAGGGAATTTAGGGGTCATGGGCCAGAATGTAGTCAGGGGTCAAAGGTCAAGGTCAACTCCTCCAAATTTTACTGTTTCCCTCATATACTAGTGTATATTCAATGCTAGCATTATTAGTTTTAAAACTTAATATATACATGTTGTATTACCTAATGGAGATTCTCCGGGAAATTTCCAGAGGTCAAAGGTTAAGGATCAAAGGTCAGGTTTAAATGAAAAAAAAAATCTATTTTGTACTGTAATTACACTCTTTCTTCATACCTTGAAAAGTACTCAATGCATAAACTTATAACAGGGTCGGTCAGAAGTCAAGTAAAAATCCTCAATCCTCCAAATATGTGTACCTGCACTCTTAGACAATTATAGCAAACCCAGTTTGAGGAAAGTGAACATTCAATACATTTCTGACAAACCTGTCATATCAGTATTTTGCCAGTTCTGTGAAACTGTCATCACACATTGTGAAGACATTGTGCTATACACCTATTGGGAGAAAAATGCATTATGGTGGAGGTATCAGTCGCCATAGTGACATTTCTAGTTTAAAATGTGATTTTCAGGGTATTGGTACACTTTAACATAAATGCACAGGAAGGATAGTACACTGTTAGCACAATTCCCGCCATGGTGTCAATCTTATGGTAGTGCTCTGATCCAGCACCTTACAATGCAGCACATCTATATATGAAGGTCTTGGTTTCACTTTATTCAGACTTCGGGAATTTGTGATGATGCGTGCAAAGGAAACAAGCCAAATAGCTCTAACACACACACACACACACACAAATCCAACTCAATAAATTGTTGATGCTGATGGTTCTACAGAGTTCATAATAACAAGCAATGAGTCATTGAACTGTACATGTCTTTCAAGTATCGTTCAATGGTGTGATCTTTCTCCATTGGCTGGGTCAATCAAGTAGCATTTAACTGTACACATGAATGTATGCCATTTATACATGCATAAAATTTGCTATATATGAATGACCGCAGATCTGACACCGTAACAGAATGCCTGATCACATTTATATATTCATATATAATAATATATATATTCACATACATTGTATATATTCATATATTCATATAATCATATATTCATATATTCATATAGTCATATATTCATATAGTCCTATATGTAGTATGGACCTGTTGATCATTTGTGATTATTTGTAATTATTTGTAATTATACAGTTACAGACAAGCCTGATTTCACATAGACCATGTACAAAGTACAGCCGGGCCAAAGGCGGGGCCTAAGGCCGGACCCAAGGCCACGGGCCTTAGCCCGGAACCAGGGGCCCAGAGCCCTAGTGGGCCCAGGCCGAGGGGCCCATAGCCCAAGTGGGCCCAGGCCCAGGGGCCCACTGGGCCCAAGGCCGGGCCGAGGCCAGGAGCCTAAGTGCTGGCCCAAGGCAGGGGGCCCAGCCAGGGGCCACCAGACTGAGACCACTAAGAGTACCAGTCATGACTTGCTGTGATAATGATGTGACAGGCCTGTGCATACACATATTATGTAAATACACTGTACAGGGCTGTGCATATTATGTAAATACACTGTACACTAACTATACACAGCCCAGTCGCTGTATAAATCGCGACAGGGCTGCACCTGAGCAGCCCACAACACAGAGCAAACACAAAGCAAATTTTACGATTGCATTTAGTTTTGATACTTGACATCATTTTTTGTCACCTCAAATGCATCAAAGACAATCTTTATTAATGAGACTTCATACCGTACCTGTTTTCCTGGGGTTATTTGTGGGAATTCTCCGATCTGGGTACTATTCACAAATCTAACAACATGTGAAAATATCAACTCCTGATCTTGTAACGTGCATGTGTACATTTCTGTGTTCACTGCTGTATTCCAAGAACATGAATTCAGCAACTACTGTTATATCCTGTAATATATGAGCTGCCAGGACAAACCTCACATACGCTCTGATTCTGTATAGCAATCACTTTCAAAGCAATGTATTGATACATTTCTGCCAGCTAAAAATTCTTAAATGTCGGTTCACCCATGTGAACGGGTACAGAAACTGAAGCCTAGGTGGTGGGTTAAGCAGAATTGCTGCTGTCCGTACAGTCCCACTCATATGTTTTCATGTTAGTCTAATGCTAGTTTGTGGCAATAAGAGAGTGTGCCAAGCAGTTTGCCAAGCAGGGATTCAGCTGGATGTCGAAAGTGATTAGCCATTCTGATACTTGAATTTAACAATACCATTTAACAATTCCATACCACCTAAAACCCCAACCCTATCAAATTCTTTAGAATTTTTGCTATCAAAACACTGATAGGATAATCTGCAGATAAAGTAGATTTTTTCTGTCACAAATCTGCTGTTACTGTGTTATTGCCTCCGCCCAGGGGGAAGGTTATGTTTTCGTTACTGTTGGTTGGTTTGTTTGTTTGTTTGTTTGTTTGTTTGTTTGTTAGTTTGTTTGTTAGTTAGTTAGTTTGTCTGTGTGCAAAATAACTCAAAAAGTAGGTAACGAATTTGGATGAAACTTGCAGGAAAGGTTTAGATTGATACAAGTAACAGATGATCAAATTTTGGTAGTGATCTGAGAATTTTGGAGGAATTTATGAAGGATTTTTGATATTTTGGCAGGTAGGGTCAATGAACTTGGGAGTTCAGGCTGCGCGTATTTGAGGTTTGCATGCGCGCACTAGTGCGTGCTCTAGTTTCTGCTAGGGCGAGGCGCGCCGTGCAGCTGAGGGTTTATGACGTAACAAAGGCTTCTATATTGGGAAATTGGGCGACTTTCAGCACACAATTTTATAAGTATGTATGGGTGGAAATCACTTCTATGGAAGAACAAGATCAGTGGTGGAAATGAGCTGCATGCTTGGCGGAGGTCTGCGCTCTCAGAGTGCTTCTGTAGTTTTGAATGTTTTCCTCTGTGAAAAATGTGAAATCAATGAAAGGAAAAAATATGGTACCTGGTAAATATTAATAGCTGTGCACATTATTCACACATGTACTATACAATGTATGACAGTAGCATATATTCACTCACAAAAAAAAACACTCATACATGTAAAGGAGTTAAAGAATCAGCAGACATAGTTTTACAAGATGTATTGCAGAGTTCAATTAGTATTAGTATTAGTATTAGTATTAGTATTATTATTAGTAGTAGTAGTAATAGTAGTAGAAGTAGCAATGATAATGATAATGATAATAGTGGCTACTTGTATAGCGCACAGGTCCGCTTTTTAGTGCTCATGGCGCTTCATAAATGAAAAGATAGATATAACACATGTTCAAGCATGACAACAGAGAAGAAAATGGCAAACAACAACAAACACATACCAGATAAAGAATACAATTGTTCCGAATATTATAGACTGCAATTACTGTAAAACATGATATATTCGCGGCATGAAATTTTCGCGAATTGGAGCTGACAGCCTTTTTCGCGGCATGAAATTTTCGCGAATTGCCACTGGCGTTCAATGCATGTAGTGTAGACAAAAACTTTCGCGTGCATTTTAATTTCGCGAATTTTGGCGCTTGCGAAATTCGCGAAATTAAAATGCACGCGAAAATTTCTCGTTTTACAGTATAGTCCTCGGTGTGAGAGGAATAGGTAACGTTTTGAAGTTTGGATTTGAATGTTTCTGTAGATGACAATTATAGCTGTACACACAGAGAAAATGTTCCAGTTAAAGAGGAACGTAGTCATACAAAGTGTATGTATTTCACATTTTTCAGTATTTTCAATCTTTCATATCCATATGCAATGCGTCCGCTGCAGAGATTTTCTTGTGAGCACTCTACTGGCTGCAGTTCTTCTAAGATCATCTTCAAATTTGGCATGAAGGTGTGTTATGGTAAAACGAAGACGCCTATTGTTTTTGGTGATGGTGCCCTCGCTTGTTCCGTCTTTATACATGAAAAAATAAATTTAACAGGGTCTGTTTGTGTGTGCGACGTTGGCCTTGCTTCGTGACCAATTTTTTTTATGCCTCCGCCAACGAAGTGGCCGGAGGCATTATGTTTTCGGGTCGTCTGTCCGTCCGTACGTACGTCCGTCCCATTTTGTTTTTGTCGATATCTCAAGAATCGTGTGGTGGTTTTACATCAAACTTGGTATGAAGGTATATCCTGGGGGGATAATACTTTGTTTGGATTTTAGGGTCACGGGGTCGAAGGTCAAAGGTCACAGGTTATTTTGTGAAAAAAAAGGTTGAAAATTCATGTTTTTCTCCATATCTCGCAAATGGTTCAAAGTATCTTCATGGAACTTAGTATATATGCTTGTTCCAATGGGCAGTGATTATCTAGGGAAGTTGGGGGTCATGGTTCAAAGGTCAGGGGGTCAAAGGTCACGGTCAACTCCTCAAAATATCACTACTTTCCTTATGGTTATGCAATGCCTGAAGGTTTTTTTTTTTTAAACTTGATGTATGCATGTATTACCAGATATATATTCTGTGGGAAGTTTCTTGCCAAAAGGTCAAAGGTCAAGTGAAAGTGTTGAATTGCACTTTTTCCTCCATATCTCAAAAGTAACTCAAGGTATCATCATGAAACTTACATATTTGTGCATATTCAACCTAACAGTGATTCTCTTTGGAACTGTGAGGTCAAAGGTCAAAGGCCAGGTTTAGATAATGCTATTTTCCCATTTGATACTGAAATTATACTTTTTCTCAATACCTTGAAAATTACTCAATGCATAAACTTATAAAAGGGTCAAAAGTCAAGTAAAAATCATCAGTTCCCCAAATACCTGCACTCTGACATTTTTAATCATTCATCCAATTGAACCTAGTTCTAGGAAAGTGAACATTCAGCACATTTGTGGCAAACCTGTCACTTTAATATTTTGCCAATTGTGTGAAACTATCATCACACATTGTCAAGACATTGTACCATAGACCTATTAGGAGAACCATGCATTATGGCGGAGGCATATCAGTCACCGTAGGGATATATTTAGTTCCCTCTTTTTTTTTTTTTTTTTACTGATTATTTGTGAGTATGATATTTTAGCCAAGTGTAATGGACATACAAATACACTATATAAAGATGTAATTAGTGTTCTTTAATTACACGTATCAAGAAAGGATGAATCATATAATGGGAATGTTAACAGTATCTGATATGCCAATTGGAATATATGTCATGGAATATGAATGCAAAATTAAATTGTTATATTCAGGCAAAGACATAATACATGTAGGTGTTTGGGTTTTTTTTGTGTGTGTATAAGTGTGTCTGGTAGGGTACCTAATTAGTATACTCAGAAGCAATATATTAACTCTTTAGGAGGCCCTCTGTAATGATGTGCTCAACCAAAGAGGGCTAAAACCAACACATATCTGGTGGATCTTATCTGTCGAATGGCATTTCACAGCAAGGTGTGTGTCTCTGCTGAGAAATTCTCTGAGCTTTAAAAAGCAAGCTAGGAAGCAGCTCGGGATACCTTTGTCATTTACACACACCCTGGATGCAAATGATGCTGAGGAGGAGACGAGATGCTGAGTGCATTGGTAATAAGGAACAATGGCAAGGAGACGGTTGCTAGGCACACACACACACACACACACATATATGAGCACACACACTTCATGTATGTGCGTATCAGTGTGCTGCATCTTCCAATGTGTGAGCAAGTGTGTGTATATCTATATGCTAGCATACATGTTAGATGTACTATCAGTCCTGTGTGTGTGAAGCCATCTGCTGCGTTACAGTGAACACCTCTGTATACAATTTCACAAATGAAATGGGAAGTGGCGAAGGATTGGGGGGGGGGGGGAGGAGGAGGGAGGAGGGGGAGGGGGGCTGGAATGGGGGTGCAAAGGAAGGCTTTGTTCTGTTATTGGCAATGCATTGTGCTCTGTGTGGCAGGATGTTGAGTGGTAAATGGAATAAAATGGTCCATCCTCTCTTCTCTCTCTCTTTCCACCTCTGTTGTGAGGAGTAAATAGATGACAGACCAAGCATACATAATTCGGTCAAACACGGTTCACCTGGAGGGCAGAGTGAAAATTGCCCGAGGGAAAAAAACTGTGCTTTCATTCACTCATGTCTCATGTTGAGCGAATAGCTTATGCGAATGATGTTGACATGGAAGAGTACATCGAAATAATGTGGTGTTTCTGTAGCATTGCTTGTTTCATTCCATTCATAGTCATGACCATTATTACTGATTTTTGACAACATTTAAAACACACACACACTAATTCCTTAACCGGTATGAATGTATTAGCTGTTAGCTCTGAAATGTTCTCAAATTCAATATTCCATTTTTGTGTAGCAAAATGTGATGATTTTTTTTTTTAGTTAGTATTGACTTTATGTAGAATATTTATGACTGAGAATGAAGAAAATACAGTATAAAACAGCATTACAAATGTATTGTATATCCATGTAGAAATGCAATGTGTAGATCTACTATCAGGCATAATGATGAATATACTGTTTGATGCAAGGAGTTGAATAATTGCTTTTGTGTGCGGGGGGGGGGGGGAGCTTTTTATCAAAAATGTTGCTGAGTATTTTTTCCCTTTTCTCCCTTGTAACAGTGGGATTTTAAGGAGTACATACAAAGCCCATAATATGAAGCAAATCAAACATGTTGAAACCACAGAATGAACCTTTTAAGCCACATAGTACTACAGATTCAGTCGTGCATATCACATTACAATTCAATGAAAAAGAGGAGCCCAAATTTCCCACGTTTCTGTCAAGAATGCACTAGTTTGTGATACCACCCACAATATGTCATATAAACTTCCTTTCCTGTCACATGTCATTCATCCTTTTTTTTTTTTGTCTTATATGCTGTGTGTCTTTCTCTTCTTTACATACACACAATGAAATATATACATACACGCACATGTATGATAAGGGCCCCAAAAGGAATTCCTGTTTTTGAATGGCAGCTTCCAAAAGTTTCATTTCCTGTTAATACATGTGTCAAGTGCTTCCTTGTACCAAAAGATTATTATACTTCATGCCAATCTAACATGAGAAGTGATTTGGAGTGTCGTAATAGCAAAGACTGAACCAACGATCATTCTTTGAATCTTCCTGACAGGGGAAAGCAATTATACTATTATCATCGTCAGGGAAATGCAAATGTGGTGAAAACCAGGGTTAGTAGAGGGTGAATTTAATCCATCCAAAAGATGCATTCTCATTAACTGTGGTATTTTGCACCTTGGAATGTAATATGAACACAAGTACACCACAAAATATGTGTACATTTTGAAAAACCATGCTATTTGGGGTGGCAATTCAAATTCTGCATGAAATGTGCATGTGAGATTAGTAGAGTGTGAATTGCATCACATAATAATATCAGTCACACAGCAGTGTGTTTCTCACATGTTCAGACTCACTTCCTTTCTTTAACCTGGTATCGTGGGAGATATGCATATGTATGCGTGCACATCTCTTGCCAGAAATAAATGTGATATTTCATAAAATGAGAATGGTACCGTGTGATTTACCACAGTATCTATTGTACTGTAATATTTCGTCAATGAGAATGCTGCTTTAGAATTAATGTGGTATTTAATACTGATGTAATTTAAATGTGAATACACCTTTAATCTTTCAAGAGGGTTAATATCTTATGAGTTTGTCTTAAAAAAGAATAAAGTGGAGCAAAATTTGTCTCATGACCCTTTGCTGCTTTCCACTAACCTTTGAATGATTCAAAATCAAAATAGCTCCATTCCCCTACTTGTCTGCCTAAAAAAGAGGAAAAAAGAAAAGTTATTTTCAGTCCTTTTTCTGTACTTGTCTGTATGTGACCTTCAAGGTAGAGATTATAATGAGTAGGGTCAGACCAAAGATGGGTAAATGACTGTTACACACGTGCTCTGGTCTTCTTGCCAGTACTGCAGACAGGTCGGCATGCAACCTCCCGCCATGGAGGTCCATGCTCCCGCATATTTTTATTTGTGTAGTGGCTTACAGGATTGCTGTCACTCCGATGTCGTGGCATTGACAGGCTCAAGAATTATGGAACTTAACCCACTTGCTGCTAAAATAATTGAATTCCCTATAGACTTGACACAGGACAACATGCGGTTCCGGCAGGCAGTGTGTTAATGCCATGGTGCATGGTAACACACAAGAATATCAAAGGGTGTGTACAGTTCTGGTTGAGGTGAGGATAGCTTTTAATGTTTTGCGAGATATTCAGAAACCATTCTATGAGATGTCAAAGAGCATGCAATTCTAAGGGGTATCAAAAGTTTATTTGATGAAAATCGGTTTTGAAATGGCTGAGATATCCAAAAACAAGGTAAAACAAAGAGATCCCAATAAAAGGCGTGGCCTGTCGCCTTTTATTATTATCACTTTTTTGGATATCTTAGCAATTTGAAATCCAATTTTCATCAAATAAACATTGAATCCTTCTTCAAATTACATACTCTTTCATATTTCATAGAGGTTTCTCATTATCTCACCTAGGAATGTTCAAAACATGAATCCCCACCTCAACCAGTACTGTACAGTCCCTTTAAGTTTTTCTCATTTTTGTTGTTGTTTGAATTGAAAAGAACCAAAGCACTGCCTTAAAAAACACATCAAAACATTCCTAATCTACCAACACAACAATACAATGTACAATGAAAGGAAAATAATCATGATAATGATAGATGAATAAATGAATATATGAATAGATAGATAAATGAGTGAATAAATAAATAAATAAATAAATAAGTTTTCTTTAGTGAAATGCTCTGTCATGACTATGACACAATGTTACAAGTGATTTGTGAGAGAAATGTGTCCAGCTGCTAGGAATGAACAAAATTGTGCTACACAATTGAATGGAGAGAATAAGTGATATATTTCTCATTGCCAGAATCAGTATGCTGATTTAAGAATTATCTCTATTGTGCAGCATAAACCCGTACTGGTATACGGATGCCATTATCTATGATCAGGTACCATGTAGAAGAGAAAGCGTAAATCTATCAGATTAGTGAATGTAAGATACAGATATTCCGCATACTGTCACTGCCAGAGTAAAAAAGAAAAGAAAATCTGTACATAGGAATTTTTCTTCTTTAATTTTTGTTTGATTGATACAACCAATGTGGTGAGAAGCTGCAGGATTACTTCCTCTTTGATCCGCATCTGACAAAATGTGGGAAATCCTGAAAAACCACCAAGCCAGACCCGTAGAAGCCTACTAACGGGACCAGGTATCGACCAGCTTTACAATGATGGAAGGTTTAATACCCCGTCTTTGTGTGAAGCTTTGGGGGGTTTATGATTAGCACAGGAAATATGGAGGGCTCTGTTAATTACAGTGGATTTCCGAGTAGAACGTGTACCCTGCTTTGCATGATCTGAAGGCTAGGGTTACATGGTGGACTTTTATGATCCATATTATATTTCTCTTCCTATGTACATGTACCAAGATAGTGATTTTCCCTAGAGTCACATGCTTGGAAAAGATTGCATGAGATTGGGTAACATCTTATGCCTCACACTGGTATGATGTGATACAGCAATACAATGGGAATGAGATTTGGAGATTGACAGGAGTTTGTACTTTTTATGATAATTTTTCTACCACGAATCCTTGCAGAAAAAAAAAAATGTGCAAACTTTCTGGAAAGAGAGAATTTAGCACATTGGGAAACACGAAAAAGAAGAAGTTTTCAACTATGTTAGTCTAAACTCTTATTATCAGGTGCATTAAAAATTAGCATAAAAAAGAGATGATATCGGTAATACCTTTCCATAAACAGTAATGTATCATATATCACATCAGGATGATCTTATGAAGGTTGAAAAGAAATAGTGCATCAAAATACTATAGATATCACAATAGTTTGAATAAACGTAGAAGCATCAAACTGGTTTTATGCCGCCAGCTTTTGAACGAGTGTGAACAAGGTGGAATGAAACTTCCACTCAGTTTCATTCACCCTTCTCTCTCCTACCCCTCTCTTTCTCTCATGTACATTGATGTATGTACATTGTATGATATTGTATGTATGTATGTATAGATAGATAGATAGGGTGCATTTATCAACTCTTTTTCTCGGCAGAAACAGGTTTTCCAAACGGCTTTCAGGGAATTTTTACGAGATGATAAACGCAAAGCTGTTTTGGTTATGGGGTTCGGAAAGCCTTTTTGAAAGCTGCAAATTTGTGCTTTCAGAAACAGGTTTCAGAAACAGGTTTCCAGAAACCTGTTTCTAGAAGCCCTTTGAAGCAAGATAAACGCAAAGCTGTTTTGAAACCACTTTGTACTGCAGTTACAATATATGACCCCTTCTCTTCGGGTCAAATTGCGCAATGCAGCTGTGAAGAGACAAGGCCAGTTTTCATGTTCACGATGAGTTGATAAACGCAATTATTTTGGAAGCCGTTTTTAAAGGGCTTTGGAAATGGCTTTTAAAAGCCGTTTCAAACAGGGGAAAGATGATAAATGCAGCCATAGATAGATAGATACACTGTAGATAGATAGATAGATAGATAGATAGATAGATAGATAGATAGATAGATAGTAAAGATAGATAGATATTTAGATAAATAGATAGATAGATAGAGGTATATACATACATACATAGGGATAGAAAGAAGTAGATGGAGTTGAATATATCACAGAATGAGGCAACAGTAAGAGCTTGGTCAGCAGCGTCAGAGTGTTTCTGATGAAGCATGCTACGGTATATGTCACATTGTGGACATAGTGTTATCTTCCCTCACATATCAAATCCTGTTTGTATTTAAGCCTTTACCCCACAAGGGTGCCTTAGACATCATTGGAATACTGACAGATATGTACAATGTGTGTCTGTATGTGTGTGTGTTTCCCATGTTAGTATTGTTGCTATACTCTTCAGGCATGGAATAATATGTAAATATTTTATCAAAACCAAGTTTGTTTTGTTTTTTTTCAGTCCATGATATAAACTAAGGGCATCATATACTGAAATGGGGGGGGGGGGGGGGGATATGTATCAGCGAAATGTATTCTAAATGATTAATTCATGTATGGTATTGTGGAAAAGAATTCTTTGTACTTCTAAAGCTCTGGATGTAAGAGCCTTATTGTCTTCTTTTTGTTTGCTTGCTATAAGTTGAGATTGAGAAAAATATGTAGCTATCTGCGTAGATATTTAGAACCATTCAAGGCGTAAATCAGGCAAGGTACATGTACATCCACTGTAGTCTGCAATTTCCATTATGAGTGCATGGCTTCCATCACATTCAGTGTGTATTATCATTATTACAGTTATTACTACTGGTATTTTGGTGCTGTGTGCTGTTGTGAAGTCGCAATTGCAGCTATCTGCTCAGAAATTGGAATCGCTCTGCTGTCCAGATAACAATCAGGCAGTGGTTTCTGCCGCAATCTGATATTTGCAGTGAAACAGCTCGCATCACATCCTGCGAATATTAGAGCTTCCAATCAAGACTTCATATCGGCGATCGATCGCTAGGCCTATTGATTTCCGGCTCATTGCGATGAGAGAACGGGGAAAATCTACTGTTGACGATGATTACGAGAACCGAAGCTTATCCTCTTGTGTGGCAGTAATGAACCCCGACAGTAAAACCTCTTGTCGTCATCATCACTGGGAGGATGCAGCTATTGGGCTCAAGCAGCCTAGCACCAGTGATTTTCTTGCCATACGCCCAATTAGGTTCCAGTGGCTCACATCGACACACACATGGGTCTACCAACACAAAATCAGTGGTCTGTTTCTGCGGAGGGAGCGCCATGCAGAACTGAGTGATGCTGTTGATGGAAGTACTTCCTCTTTCAGTAAAAAATGTCTAAAAACTACAGAAAATACATGTTTACTACAGAAAATAAAGAGTACTTTATGTACATTGTAACTTGAGACCTGTATAGTCTTCCTTTCAGGCAGAACTATTGTTTTGCAGTGGATGAATTAATCTGTTTGAATGATCAGCAAATTATGAGTTTGACAGTGCAGGGAAAAGAAAATTGACTTTTCGAATTCAGAGTGATATCACATTATATGTACGGACAGAAAGATGATATCTTGGTACTGAAATTTGACTTGAAATGTCACCAAATGATATCTTTAGGAGATTATGTGTGATTCTCCTTGTCATACGATATTTTTCATAGGATCCATTAGCGTGGGGAGGCAAGGGTAGCCTATAGATCATCAATCTTCATTCGCTGCCCACCAAGGTACATTTGAAAAAGTCTATGAATAATGCCCATCAGTGAACATGTGCATCGAGGTGTCCACTCATTCGTAATGGTCAACTGCAGTCAAGATATTGTGTGTGTACTTACATAGGCAGCAGTAATAAAGCACTTCACAATCTTTTACAGGGATTCTCAATATATTTAAGCCAGGCTAGCCTTTCCACTCTATGGTATCCCCATGCCACCAGATCTCTAAACTGTATAACAGAAAAAAAAAATAATGTGAACATGTTGCACTGGAAACTAATGTTGCAAACATCAGCCAAGATTTTAACATGTACATACAAGTAAAGTGCGCAGTGTAAACCAATCATGAAAAATTTGAATCTGATTTGTGGCGACATGCACTTGTAGAAAACAGTGACGTGATTGTATGAATTGCTCCAAAGGCATAGCGTACATCTCTAGAGGTTAATCTACATTGCAGACTGTTGCCCGAAATAGCTCCGAATACCACAGGTGACAAGGAAGTCTCTTCAGGTCTCGGCTCTGCCGTGCGCGCCCCACCTTTGTCAGAATCCGCGCCTCGAGTGTGTGAAAGTGATAAGCCTGGCCAGGGCTGAAGTTAATCTGGTCCTCACGCAAAGTATGCGTCCTCCTCTGTCTCCTTTGGCAGTGCATTCCCATCGCATCCCCTATCCCCACCATGATATGACACCGCTCTCACACACCACGATATCATACTTGCGCAAATTACACTGACAGTGAAATATTGCAACGTTGTAGAAAACTTCCAGCATTGCGATGAGTGGCGCCAATGCAGTGCTTTCAAAATCCATCAGAAGCTCTTCCTGATATATTGCACACAAATACCGCAGTCATTTCCCCAACTGAACGTAAAATATCCTGCATTGCAATATGCAGTGAGAACCAACACTGCAGGAAATATGCTATTTTTGTCAGTCGACTTTCACTTGCTGTTTGGATTGCTGGGACCTGCACTCACACTTATGAAATGCACCTGACCAGCCAGGGTACCCACAGTAATGTTAATACAACCAAGGAGGAACTACATTTGTAGGCAAGCTTGCCTAGCACATCTATAAAAGTGTATGTGACCATTCGCAGACTGCCGAGCCATTCACTCGTGTGTATTACTGTTGCAAAAAAACACAAATTATTTCTTAAATTTTCTTTCTATGGTGACATTGCTGATATTTGTTGCAGCGTCAATAGAAACAATCAATTATTGCAAAATTCACTAAACTGAGTATCATATTTTTTTTTTCCAGTGAGTATGGGCCATATGACAGCGTTTTCATCCACAGCTTTTATGCGTCTGGCCAATTCTAACAAAAAATATATACATATTTGTTGCCATGAATCTTATTATACCCTTCATGGAAACATTCCTATGTCGTGATATTTAGGAAAATTTGTATTTTTTGTTCTTCTTTGTCTACTTGTAAATGTGGCAAAGTTTAATGTGGTCATTACAATCCAGAAAATCACAGCCTACCTGTCAGTGCATACGTATTGGTTGTAGAGGTAAACCAGAGATATATGTCAATTTGATGTAAGAATGAAGGGCACATTGAACAGTCACACTTACATAGCACAAGCTATTTCAGTTCAGCTGCTGCTTCCTAGCTGAAAGTGTATCCTAATCAGCAGACAAAAACAGAAAAAATAATGCGTATATTATACTATGCATATTGTGTGTCATCCATGTGTTATAAACTGCATTTACTTACCTTTAGACAATTAAAAACACAGTTGTATTAACTCTCCATGTCTTACCTAACCTGCCCCCTCCCCCTCCCCCTCCCCCCCCCCCCCAAAAAAAAAAAGACCAACAATGACGCATTCCTTTGGGATAACCAATTTTGGTCACTGGTCATACTCATTTTCTGTCTGTTGTTTACATCCTGAGAGTGGTCAAAAATATTGTTTTGATCTGTCAAATCAGTACCTCGTCCAGTCTTTAAGTTAATGAGCAAAATGATCAAACCTGCTGACTTGGGGCTACAACAACCTTCAGACCATCAGCCAAGGTCTTTCATTGTTTGTATTACCAGATGTTATGAGACCAAATATTTCCAAAACAACAATAACTTCTGCACACGATTTTCTCATTTCCTGTCACTTGCACTTCACACCTCTACCATGCAAGAGTGGTCAGTAAATTCAAAATTGAGTTTTATATGTTGTTTGGGAGTCAGTATGAAGTTGGTTTTTTTTTTGGGGGGGGGGGGAGGGACAAGACGAAGTAAAAATTGCTGTAAATAGCACAATCTATATTTTGTATCAATTTGAAAGGGAGCCTTGTGTTTCATGTATCTTCTACAAGAATCAGCTTCTTTTTTTTTTTTTAGCTCAAGATCAGCAGTTTGATAATCATCCAATGGGAGGGATGGGATTCAAGTGTGCATCAAAACTACAAAACATCAATACTTGATGAGCAAGTTATGCCTTCAAGTTTGTTTCCAAGCAAATAAAGTGTGAACGCCCTCTCCCCTCCCCCCTTCCCTTTCCAGTTGAGTTTATTTCAGTCACTTCTTAACTCCTCTCTTTCCTTCTGCTGAGCTGTGCGCCTTTAATCTTTGTCAATATTTTGATTCCATTCACCTGGACTTCCTGATAGCTATCAGATAGGATAGGCTTGTTTTGTTTTGTTTTGTTTTTATTGTGTGTGCTCTAATCTTGCCATTAAATGGAACAAGTTGTGAAGGAAGCTCTGCCATGTAGGGAATAGTAAACAAATGATAGCATGTGTACTGTGTAGGTGTGAAGTAGACCCTAGCAATAGCATGCAGTATTGTTGCACACATCTAAAAGGCATGGCTTTAATTAAAGACCATGGAGCACAGGGCTGTTAAAATCAATGTCTGTCAAGATTGCAACAAACAGTTTGAAGCGGTGTTGTTCAGTGGAGATGACGTTCCGGAAGATATGGCATTAGTGTGCAATTACACTAGGTTTCTATAGCAGAGTTTATGAAAAGGAAAGGGAAAGAAATTGGAACTATGATGAAGAAGTGAATAGAAACATGTATGTGGAAGAAACAAAAGATTGTAATATTGATATGCATTGTGAGGGTTATTTTTGTAGTGTTTATCCTCTGAAATACAGAGCAGTTTTCTTTTTCCCGTGCTCAGCTTTTTGCACTTGCGATGCTATGTAGCTCATAATGCAGTAACTGTGGCACAGAGTCATCAGCATCAGTTTTTTTTTTTCTTTTTTTTTTCAGGAGAATAAGCCTGCAATACCCTGATAAAGAAATAAGTTCAATCTCTTGGGAAAATAGGCAGAACAGTATCAAATTTGAGATGTGTAGACCTTCCCTGAAACAAAAACATGTTGGCATGAATTATATCCCAGACATGCTCATCTGCATGTGCTAGTGAATAATGTCCGTTACGCTGTGTCGCTTTTGGACAGCTGCCATTAATATTTGATGACAAGAATCAATAGTCTTAATGATGCAAATCTTTGGGGATATCTGTCAGACTTTTATGTGGAAGTGAGCATGGTTGTATTCTTTGAGGACCACGAGAAGAAAGTAGGTTACTGGCGATGAGAGAAAAAAAAAATCTGGTTTGTTGTGGCAGGGCAATTTCATGATGCTGCAAGAGTGCAGTCACTGGACAAGGCAAGTGGACTTCCACTGAAATGTGGAAAAGTGCATGTCACCTGCGTGTCACCCTGATGGTGTCAATGACAACGCTCTGTCGGAATGTGACAAGCGGTCATTAATATTTAATAAAATCAATATATGCCAATATACACCAGGGCATGTGGTAGATCTTATAATAACATGCATTCAGAAGGGTATATTGGCAGGGTTTGGCAGTGGGCTGGGGGGGGGGGGGGAGTTGAAGTAATAGTTGAAATTTAACTAGAAATAAAGAAATGTGATGTGATATTCATGGTCAATATTTTCCAGAGTACAACAGCACAGATAGCCTCAGACATAAAGAGAGCAATATAAATGCTATAGGGCAGTTTGTGATTTGTGCAGTAACACACAAACTGAATTACTCTTTAAAAATTGAGAGATCAATCATTATAGCTAGGCCTGTAAATAGGTTGTAGTTCTCATCATTCAACTTTGTGTATCTTTCATTGCGGCAACAAATTCCATATTTCGGAACAAAAAAAAAGTTCTGGGTGATTGACTCTATTCTCCTCAAAACAGTCTTGTGTTTGTTGATTATTTATTTATATCATGCACAGGTAAATCCACATTGATTTTATTTTTTTCTGGCATAATGAAGATCTGAAGAGGGATGACTATGACCATCTGCAAATTGGCAACTCTTACTAGACAGGTTTTTTGGTATTCTGACATTATTGACAAGTAGATAGGTGGATGATGCTGAGTAACTTTAGTATAACACAATTTACACACCAGCTGCAGCAAATGATTAATGAATAATAATAAATAATAACTAACATTTTTATAGTGCTTTTTCTATACAGACTCAAAGCGCTTCAACAGTTTTAACAAAATACAAGAAATCAACAATATTTACAAAACAAAACAAAACAGAGAAAGGATGAAGCAAAACAAATTAATAATGACTTTAATCTTGTCAGATCAATTATATATTCAGTGACAGGGGTCAAATACTATGCCTTGACCCATTTAGGCAGTGACAGTCAAATACATTGAAAGTTGGCACATGACCGAGTTTTTAATTAAAAATCCATTCCAGTGCAGGAATATGATTTTTCTTTTCTCTAGTAAACTCGCTGCCTGTGCTAGAAGGATTTATATAAGGCCTTGATACGTAGTGTTGAAATGATGCTAGACAGATTTCAGATCTGGATATAATAGTCATATATGCTGGTTTCACAGATGTAAAATTTAAATGTCTGTTTTGTCAATGGAATTCTGCATTTTGCAGAGCTGTTTGCTGATCAGTCACCAAACACTTGTGAAATAATAGCCACACAACAGCAGAGAATGTTTCTAAATTTTGGAGGTTTTAAAGTTTTCTTCTTGCAATTATGATTGAATGTGTGATGGAATTACAAAGAGCTGATTGCTGCATATAATCAATGCACCTGTTAATTCCAAATCACCCTAATTGCGCAGTGCTGCAGCCATTAATATTTCAGATGTCGTCACTATTTGATTATTGCTGATCAATACTGGCGCATCCGGGGCCACACCATAGCCAACCCCTCCGAAGCTATTATGGTCGATTCCCGGCGTTTCCTGACGTCGCTGCGCATCTAATGTATGAGTAATGCAGCCGGCTGTTGACTCATTTCATTTTTTATAGCCGGGCAAGGCAGGTTGGAGATGGCAGAGCATAAAGATCGAGACTGGGATGATGATGATGATGTTGATGTTGATGATGATGATGATGGTGATGTCTTCGATGACGATGACGATGCGCATGTTGAGACACCGGTTTTCATGGCAGAGTGTATCATGACACAATCTACCGGGCAGATTTTCTCCGTGGCCCAAAATATCTCTCCCTGTTGGTTTAATGTGTCTTGGCCTTGCCCACAATTTCCTGACGTAGAAAGTGGGCAACTAATGAAGGTCTGTAGACAGGGACGACACAAAAGTATTGTTTGCAGTCGCTGCTGCACTGCACTAATCAACTCATGCCATGTGCTCGTCATAGTATGTTTGGTGGCATTTGAATAGAGTCTGTGCGTCACTGATTGTGTACAATCGGGATGGGGTGGGTGTAACACATAAATTGCATTTTCCATGACATGTTGAGACATTTTTTTTTCCTCTCTCCCATCCTCCTTATGTCTCCCTCCCCCTCCCTCAAAAAAAGGTTTAATTTCCTGCCGAGATATCTCATTTCTCAATGCTTTTCACTTGAATGTGTCTGACCAAATAAATAACAGGGATGGTAGACAGAATTTCATGATATCGTGTTATCAGTGGGATGTAAGTGCATATTGGAACATATGATGATTTTTATAAAATAAAATTATGCACTTTTAAGATATGTAGTATTCATGTAAGGGTATAATTATTGAACCTTGTAATAGTATTACACAGTGTGTAGTGTCAAGATGGAGAAGGCATGTGAGCAGTTTCTGTGGACTGAAAAAGAAAACTGCTGTTTTTAGGTAAACATATTGCAGCATGAGTAGTAAATCTTCTACACTGTCATTCCCTTTACTTTTGATCATTGTTTAACTCACACAAAATAGGAACCCATATATTACTTTCTGTCTTAAGCACAGATCTAAACTGGTATGTGTGTGTATGTGTGTATGTGTATGTATGGCCGTTTCACCGTGATGCTCTCAGTTTCCAATGTGAAGTGACTGTACATTCGGCACGCAGGGGATGAATGATGCTGGTAAAAACAGCTAAAGGCAAATAGACGCATGAGGGAGGACTGCACCATGCATTTATGCACCCTCCACGCATAACATTCTCAATCCCATACACTGCTGCTTCTCTATGGGCTGCAAGTGCGGATGAAATTGAGATCAATCGAAAGATGGGAGGAAGAAGGGGAAAAAAACACACACACCAATATTCTCCAGTGAACCTTTCTTTCTTGAATCAACAGCTGCGCATCTTTCGTTTTTGGAATCCGCCTTCCCGGAAGTTGTTCACATGCAGGGAGGAAATTGAGGTTGCCAAAATTGCCGGTAGCAAGTCGACACAGTGTGTCACTAGCGTGACAAGACAATTAACCTTTTGATCACCATCATCTGAAAAATTCCATTGACATGGCATTGAGATTACAAAGAAACAGGCTGCTGATATTTATAGTGACAATTAAGTAAGAAAAGCATGCATCTCTCTCAGACAATTACAGTGTGTGTATGTGTGTGTGTGTGTGTGTGTGTGTGAGTAGGGAGAGCTGCCTTTTACTATCATTCTGTAGACATAATATGCAAGCATGTGTCTTCATTAGTATATATACCCACATACAGTACAGTACCTACATTGTATGATGAGGCGGGTCTTTGGGAGGTCTTTTTTGCATCATCGATTCTGGATATTTAGATATCCATTGTCTGAATGAATAGATCTGTGTATGAATAGGTGGGGAAACAAAGTCATATGTGCATGAAAGCGGTACATGAGTTGTACAAATCACATATGTAAGTTGTGACAGTTTAGAAGCAAAACAAGTTAAAGAGAGCTAGACTGCAGTGGGACAATGAAAGGCAGAACATAAAAGTAATGGCCACAGATTTGAATGCATCATAATAGTTCTTTAAAAGGAATCAATGCACTGTAGGCTGAATGCTGCAGTTCTCCTGAAAATATCACAGTGTTTGCTTCTTAAAAATAAAACAAACCACAAACTAGAAAACATCAGCAGCTTACAGAGAGTATGATCTTCTCATCTAAAAAAAAAAAATGATTTAAAGCTTTCATCTTTAAATCTATTCATTTTGAATCATGAAGTATACAAATTTTATATGAAACCAATTGTTTGATCTTTGCAAAAAATGGGTGTATATGTGCCTGTTTGGATGGGAGCAAAATATATATGTGACTCTGCACCTCAAAACAAACAAAAAGTCACCAGACATGAATTTTCAGTAAAGACCATATTCTGAAAGAACAGACTTTAAGCTTTAAAATGATGTATAACTCAAATCAAATGGACTCTCCTAACCTATCTAAATATTGGAAAGAAAGCACAAACTCAGGAAAAGTGTGAACTGAGAAAAGAGGCTCTGAAGTACAGTGTCTATTCAAGCGCTTAAAAGTCCAGTTTACCTTTGGGAGCAGTGATTTCAAAAATGTTCAAGATATCACATTTGATGCATATGTGTAGGTCTGTTGTATCATAAAACATCCTGCCATATGAAATATTTGCAATAAAACCTAAAATATAAGGAGATATCAGGGTTTTTCTCAATAAACCATAACTGTATACGGTTTAGTCTGGAAACATTTTTATTATAACTATTGTTCACATTTTGTGTGTTTAACAACACTTAACATCGATTATACAGATTCAAATTTTGATAGTGGTCGTTTCTATCCCTAACTCACATTTTAGAACTATTTTAAAGCACTAATGCTGGGTTTTTGTTTCATTCGCAAATGGTAAACTATGCCTTTAATCTTTACCAAACCGTGCTGGCTGTGCGATGAATGGGACAAAAAACAGGAAGTAAACCACCAGAGTAACAACAATGAAGGGATCATCAGATTAAACTGAAATTAAGCATGCCTCATTAACACATTCTGTCCATAATCAATGCGAACTTTCAAAGCAGTAGCACCATCCTTTCAAAAGTTATTAGAGTTGAAAGTGAAGAGTGTGGACAAGGTTTTTCAGAAATGGAAAAGGGATTCTAAAGACACACCTAATCACACTATTCTACCAAAAATGTTCGAGATAAACTGCTAAAAAACACACACTTTCCTGCCTGTTTTATGATACCAAATTTTAGCATAATGTAGAAGAAGACCCGCTCTTTCAGAAAGTGTGAAAAAGTCAAGTTCGGCTAGGTTGACCCATTTCACTTATTTTCAGTCCTCACGCAAAATCAGTGTGTGCGACTTTATGTTCGTTTTGAGGTGCACCGTCACATATATTAGAGAAAGAAAGTGAGATGGTATTGGTAGACAAGAAAAAGTGGACTGATGGAAAGACAACAAACAAATTGCAGACAGACAGAGAAGGAATGAAAAAGGAAGGAAGGAAGAGTGAAAGGGATGGTGGCGGAAAGAAAGCTGATCGATGGCTTGGAACACTGGATTTGGCCAAGCTGCAGAATCTGTTGACATCTTGCCTAGATGCCTGCACCCCTAATGAGCTCGTAATTCAGGGGTCAGGAGAGCTCAGCCGATCGGAGCCGCTTCAATTTCTCCTTCCAGCGTGCATCCGAGACAGATCAAAAGCCCTCCGGCTGCCGCAACCAAAGTGTCGCTCAGCCAGAATGTTCTCCGGGTTCCGATTCCTTTGCCGGGAGACTTGGAGCCCGCGTCACTCTGAATTCTCGTCTTTCTCCCCTGTCTTCATGAGCAATGGCTGCAGTATCCCAGTATCCATCCTAGTGCATTGTGAAAATGTAGTGGCTGCACTCCCACCATTGAACGCATTGCGCCAAGCCACACGCATCAGTCATGTTATACAAACTTCATCTAGCAGACTTTTAAAAGACTGTATGTTTACTCGGAGAGATGCAATTCAGACATGGAACTCGTGGTTCTGATCTTTCAAATGTGCAACTGCAAATCGTATGTGAAGGGCTGTCAAGTGCGATAATTATGATCATGTTCAAAATCGCAAATTTTCTACAGCATGCTACAAAGTGAAACACATTGTTTTTGGTGTGTGTTAATTCATTCAACTGTTGCTAGTTGTCCTGCATGAAGGTTAAACACTTTGGCTGTGCATCAAACATCATTCTTCTCTTTCCTGTTCAATTTGGCAATTTACTGCTGATAATCTAATTCTTTTTATGTTTTTTTGCAAACTTCTTAAAAGCTGAAAGATTGTGCTGTGTGGTCATATCATTATCATTATTTTTGCAGCCAAGTTTCATGACAGAAATGCTGGTATAGGCCCTGCTTATGAAGAATTGAAGAGACTATTCACACACCTCATAATGGACTATCTGAGTCTCAGTGCAATAAATGAATACAAACAAAGGTAATTGAACTATCACAGTGTAAGCTGGTCACAGGTTCAAGATGAATGCCAACACAGGCATCCTGTGGACCATACAAATGACTAATTAATTACCTTTTCTTCAGCTCTGCTATTCATATGAGGCAATAAATCATTTGGCATGCATCAGCTATTCAGATTAGTAAAGAAGAGGAGTAAAACAGAAACCAAGGAAAAAAAAAGTAATGAAGAAAAAGAAGAAAGAAATGGGAGGAGACTGAATTAAATTGATGATTAATGTGCATTGCTTTTTCAACTCAAATTTTGGGATAGCCAGGTAACATGGCTTCTCTCATTGATGCATACTCTGAGTATAACTTGTCATATAAACCGTGTTGACTATAAGCGTTTTATTGATGATTTACGCGATAAATGACTGTACTATCATTTTATCAATTTGATATGACAGCCTGGCTATATGTAGTTTCAGCATAAACGTGTGTACCTTTGTTTTCTTTTGTAAAAATAAGTAGCACACTCAGACTCTTTCTCTTCTCATACTAAGTCTAATTATATCTTTATTCTAAGTTTTACAAAAAGAAGTTTATACATCAAAGTCTCCTTCTTTCATTGAAAAATCATCTGTAACAACAGCAAAAAAAGAAAAAGAAAAAAAAAGTGATATGCCGTACATGCATGAGGATATGCACCTTTTCCTTTGCAGCAGAAAGTTAATACAGCCTGCAGTCTTCAAATAAACTATTCTTTCATCAAGGCCCAGTGAATGGAAATTCTTGGATCATGAAACATTAATTACATAGTGTTTCACCATTGGAAGCATTTATTTTCTTGCAATTTGAGCAGTTTGTTGATCTCCCTTTTTTTTGGGGGGGGGGGGTAATTGTGAGTGTGTTTGATTGATTGTTGTCGTGGCACCATTATACATGAGTTTGCTTTCAAAAATGTTTGATTGTTTCACTGCTCAATTTGACTCCCTTCCCTTCTTTCAATCTGCCCTCAGTGTGCAATTAAATGTAAACAAGAGCATAGGAATAGACTATATAGCAGCATACCTAAGAGATTGTAGCTCTGTTGAGAGAAACACGTCATGGGCATACTGGGATATTCCTCAAAGGGAATTCTGGGGCTTTGCTAATGAATTAAAGGGAAGGAGAGAGGGAGGGAGGGGTTGGGTTTGACAGAAGAGACAAGAGACAATCGATAGAAAGAGAGATAGATAGAGAGATAGATAGAGAGGGGGAGAGAGAGAATACAGATGATCATTATGATCGTTTCCAATCACTTAATAGATGGGAACATGGTGTCTGTTCGCATTTGACTGTCCTAATTTGATGTGATGATCCATTCAGAATGATTTTTTTTTTTTTTTAGTCGGCGGCCTGACGTGACTGCTGAGTTGAGTTGGCTGTGGCACACGGCTGCCTCACTGTCTCCCTCTCTGTCTCTATCTTTCTCTTCTTCTTCCTTTCGATTCGAGACAGTTGAGGGAAGATAGATGGCTTGCTATCAGTATTTGAACTTGTCAAGGCAAATCATTAACTCTCGCCGAAGATGAGATATGGGCTTACTGCAAGACTAGCCCATATATTTTTTTTTTTTTTTTTTATGTAGGGTGGGATGGAAATGGACTGACATCATCTCTTAATCTATGACAAAGCTAGGCACGAGCTCTTGAGTGCTTCTTCCAATCTGAGGCGGGATTCACGGGGGAAACGAACAATTTATGAATGTTTACATGTCCCAGACATCGAAAATGTGAAGTTGCTGGGAAACAAATTGTCTTTCCTAAAAAGGTGTTGTCTTGCACTACCGCTGGAGGAGGTAGAAAACAAGAAAAAGTCTTTTGCGTTGTATGAATTTCTGAGTCGGTTTTTGATTACTGGCAGAAAGAGATTTGCATGTGAAGAAGGAAAAAAAAACCAGAAATCAAACAAACAGATGACAAGAACATTGATTGAATTGATGCATTGATTTCATGCACATTATTCAAATGAGGGAGGAAAAATCTCTGCTAGATGTTTAAAGTCCCCTTTACCTTTGGGAACAATGATTTCAAAAATTTTCAAGATATGACATTTAATGCACATGTGTAGGTCTGCTGTACCACAAAACATCCTATCATATAAAACTTTCGCGATAAAGCGTAAAATTACGGAAATATCTGTATTTTTCTCAATCAACCGTAACTGTAGATGGTTTAGTCTGGAAACATAATTATCTATTGTTCACATTTTGCATATTTAACAATACCTAACATCGATTTTACCGATTCAGATTTTTACAGTGGTTGTTTCTACCCCTAACTCCCATGTGAGAACTATTTGAAAGCACTAATGCTCTAGGTTTTTGTTTCATCTGCAAATGGTAAATTATGCCTTTAAATACCTGTTTAACCCTCTGCATGCTTTGAGTGCCATTTGGTACAGAAAACCCTGTACACAGCATAGTACAAACTGTCCAAAGTCCCTGGCACAAAAAGGGTTAATAGTCATATGAAGTCACATGTTTGATGCTGCTCCTTCATGGGCAGGAAGCATTGTTTTATGTGTAGTGAACAAAAGCATCACTTTGAGTGCTTATTTTCCAAGTGCTATGAAATGTGCATCTGTGTGTGCACAGGATCTTGTAGAGTGCATCCACATGCCAGATTGTGACTAATGATATGGCTCAGAGAAAAGAGAGCTGGACACCCCCCTCCCACTATCCAACAATAGTACACAGAATTCTCTGCTTTCCGTCCTTTCATTCTTTCTTCTTGCTCCACTGATGAATTTCATTGGATGATATATTGCCATGACTCCTCGGATGCAGGTGATGATGCGATATTCCTCACCGGTATAATGGCTCCCATCATGACTCAGGAGGTTGCTAGCTGGCTGGCTGGATGGCTGGCTGGCTTGATGGCTTGATGGCTAGCTGAACAAACCTACAGAAGCCTCCCCGCTGTATTAGAGTGCTCGGTGGCTGGCTAGGAGGGGTGTATTGTAAAACGCAGCGGACGAGTGGCAAATGTTTGGATGACGTTAGACGATTAGACATGTGATCAAAGATTCCTGGTAATTGCCGAGTCCCAGTGAGTCATCAGCCATGTAGACCATCGGTCCATGTTCACACACACACACGCACACACAATCACACACACACACACACACACACACACACACACACACTCACATGCAGACGCATGCACCTACATGTGTAAACACACACACACACACACACACACACGCTCTCATCCACCACCCCCACCCCAGGCATAGTCTTCCCCCTTCTCCTGTCTACTTTGACATGGAGACAAAAGAATGAGTTTTCTCAATCAATAGAAAACTGATTATCTCCTTACCCCTCCAATCCTGTTATCCATTTTTCTTTTCCCCACAACCCCTTCCCCCCCCCCCCACACACACACACACATACACACGGTCCATTTCTGTGTCATCATTCAGATAGACAACAGGTTACATCTGGAATCTTTCCCCTTTGCATCTCTGTATCTATGTCAATAGGTGTGATAATCACTTTTTGTGGTAGCCTGCTGACTCAGCAGATGTCGTGAGAATGAAATAATCTTATCATTGGCTAGTAATTCCAACAGGGTAAGACAAAGGAGTGCTTTCAGGTCTTGTCATTTGCATTGCTACTATATGTGACATGCATTCTCCATCTGTGAATTTCGGATAGTACAGTATCAGTAATATAGCTGTTATATCTTAGGTAGATGAGAATGTATTTCTTATCTCAACTTTGGATGTGTTTCTGTGTAGTTTCTTATTTTGAAGACATACAAATCTAGTGTTCTCTCAAACTGCTCTTAACCAAGGTGCAATTTGTCAATATTCCTAAATAAAATGAGGTGGGCTAGTTTGAATGTGTGCCTACCTTCCTTAGCTGTTTGCATATGACACATGTGTTTTATTATAATTCTTGCCCATAAGTGACATTATTTATATTATGTCTTGGACAGTAATGCAAACATAAATGAGATATGACAAGTATCACCATGATATTGCAGTCATTTATTCATTATTAAGTCTTTATTTTGTATTCTTTTTCAGTATTTGCATATAGTTTCCATCGCAGCATAACATTTTTAATCAGGTGTGTAATTCTGTTTGAGGAGAAGAAGAGATGGAGAAAAAGGGGAAAAGATTTTGAAAAAGATACAGTACTTAAATGCATGAAGTGAGAGTGAAAGAAAGATATTGAATATCAATGTGTGTGTGTGTGTGTGTGTTTGTGTGTGTGTGTGTGTGTGTGTGTGTTTGTGTTTGTACATTGTTTTTTGTTTGTTTATCATTCCCATCAAGACACAATGGATAGAGCTTGGATAGGGAGGGGCCGGTGATATTAGGCATGGATGGGAAGGGGTTGGGGAGGGGGGGTGGGAGGTTGGTGAGAGCATGCAAGGAGAGAAAATTGCCTGAGATGGGAAATAGTCTCAGATTTCACGTTCGTATGTCGTGGTGGACTTCGGTTTTGCAGACAATGCCCCCTTCAAGAAATCAATCCCGTTCAACCCCAAGATGCTTGATGGGGAGAGTAACAGGGGTGATGTAGGGATGAATGTCTGTGCCTGAAGTTCGTGCAGGCTTCCCACTCTCATCTCCCAATCCCACCCACTCAGAGTCTGGATGTACTCATTCCCTCTTTCTTTCTTTACTCTCTTAGGATTAATTTCTCAACTCCGATTTCTCTCCATCTTTATCTTTTAAATTTGCTCATTTTTTACCCTTTTTTTTTTGCTATTAAAGTCATCCACTCTTCTACGTTTTGCTGTCTTGGTTTCTCTTCTCTGTAACCATATCTCTCTTATTGATCTATTTTTTACCTACTAAATGTCTTGTAGGACTGTGCAAACAGATGTACTGTATGCAAAGTATATTTCTTAGAGTTTTATTCTTACAATTTTGTGAATCAGGTGCCATTTGCAAATTTAAAAACATGCGATGTCAATGCCATGTACACGTGTTCAGTTTTCCATTCATTACTGTACTCCACGATCATGAATTTAACCACTCACAAAATTGTTTGGAAATTTAGTTATCCCAACCATGAAAAATCACTTGCTGAATATATGTAGTATACAGTCATTGTCATAAAGATATGGAAATCACAGGCACCAGCTATTTAAAGCAGACTATTTGGATTGATAGAAGCTTGTCCCATATGCTTATTTCTCTGGGGTATCATCTTTCTAGTGTTCAGTCAGGCTTTTTTTTCTAATAAGTTAGGAGCATTTGAATCCCTCCACTAAATTGAAAGCAAAAGATGAAAGAGTGGAAATGATATTATTCACATGTACTCTTAGAGCTTTAGTTTTGCAATGTCTAGATCAAAAGCAGTGACTAATGCGTGCAGATATTTTATGTGGTCACAGGTCTTGAAATTGATACAAGTTTAGGATCATCAAAGCTGTATGCTATTTTGTAAAGCATTGGCAAAACTTTTTTTCATTGCATTTACTTTGCCTATATTTCATATTTGCAGGTATACAATACTATCACAGCCAGGGTATCATAGTGCAATCGAGAGTTATACCACATAGTCATGTGACTTTTTATGTAGGGTTATTCCAGGACTTCTCAATATCCTGAGACAGTCTGCCATATATTGCTGGTATTGTGTGACTGGTTGCAAACAAACAGTGATGGTATCAGTAATATTCACTAGCCAGGGAGGAGTCCAACATACTCTCCTCTTACAGGCTCTGTCTCTCTCCCTCACTCTTTTCATTGTAATGAGATAGATGGATTAGATTTCTTCTGCTTCCCTTTCTGTGCCCCACTGCGTGAACCAACACAAATTGCAGTATGTGGGATCATGGGATTCCCATGGGTGTGCTTGGATGATCTGAATGCAATATTCATTTCGACGTCCTGCAGCGTGTGACTAGAAGGGAAAGGAAATAATATGCGGAGGAGTTGAGAGAGAGAGAGAGCGAGCGAAATAACCTGATAGCACGTTGTAGATCATATTGTCAAATCTGCTCAATGCATCGTGAAAAATGATGACCTTATTTTACAAACAAAACCAGCTGAAGACAAACATGCAGCAGTTTGACTGCATCAGAATTTTGAAAGACATTGACTGTTCTTCCAGTAGTTGAAGGTTGTGTATTGAGCTCTGTGATATCAAGTGTATTTTATCTGTGCTGATTACAAGTATACCTATTTATGATATCTGTCAAACGATATTCATGGTAACAAGAAAAGGCTTGGAAATAGTGGCATACAGCATGACATTCAAAAGATATTTAGAATAATTTGTTATGTATGTGGTCAGGTATTTCTCTTTGATTGTTAAATACATAAAACAAGCCGTAAACATACAGAGAATATAACATTTAAAGAACATTATGTCTCATTGGCTCCAACAAATAAAGCAACGCAATGATACTGCAGTTGTAGTGATACAAGGGAAAGTATTGGACAAGATGTATTTGATGTACTATGGGGTTTGTTAAAGGCAGTTGCTAATTTCAGTAACCATAGGAAGTGAAGAGGCTATTGTTTCATAGTGATTGGCTCATCAAACTGTCATTTAAAGAGGATGATTTAAATCTTCTGTTCAAAAGATCTTTCTTGATGGGGTCAGGAGGAAATATGGTAGAGAATGTTTCCATTAACCCCTTCTCTTCCAAAACATGATGCTAACCCATAGATTTCATACACTGACTACCATGTTCCCCAAAGCATTGGGTTTATGAGCAATATCATTGATATTTTGTGCATGTGTGCGCATTAGTATCTCACTTATTCATTGCTTTGTGTGGAATATGAACACAGAGCAATGGAATGTCTAGTATTCAATATCAGTAGGCCAAGGAGGTGTTGATCATGCCTTACATTGTACATGTACATTGTAAAACACAGTCTATTTTTCTTATGACATATCTCAACTGATCTCAAATATAATTTAATTTGTCTTCTATCATCTTATTGCATGTGCCTTAAACATGAGCAGAGATGCCAACTGATGCTTTAATGCACAATGCTGGGGTTTTTTCCACCAAAAAAAGATTGTATTACTACACAAGTTTATTGCAGGAAAAGAAAAAAAAATACTGTTTTTCCAACAAATATCTGCCTTTTTTGCTCTTAGAATACTGCAGTGTTGGTTATGATGTTGGCATCTCTACACATGTTGACTGGACATTTTGGCATACTGAAATCATCTAGCCATACTAACCTACTGTATTCCCTACAGGGAATCTGAAACCTAAATGTGTATGCTTTGCACATGATGCACTAGGTCTATTGTCAATGAGTTGATTAATGTATGTGTATCAAATGTACTTTTCAGATGCAAGAGCTGGAGGAGAAGGTGCAGATATCAACAAAGCGAGCTGAGCAAGCAGAAAAAGAGGTAAGATCATACATTTTTATTTTTTAATTGCAGGCCCTACAAATATCACAGGTTGAAAGTTCTGACATAACCTTTTACAAGTATACAGACAGTTGAACTTCCCAATGTACAAATAGAAAGTTTGGAGTTAACCTTTTGAAAGTAAACAGAGAGTTTAACTTTCCAGTTTACAAATAAAAAGAAAATACTTTAGGCCATCTTGCTTTCTTCATTGCAGTCTAGTCTATAAATGTTTAAATATTTTGATTGATGCATTCCCAGAAGTTAAAGAAAATGCTTTCAACTGCCTTTCTTTCTATGATATAAATCTATCATTAACTGTTATAATTTCTTGATTAATGCATTCCCTTTGTGTGCTATGGACATTATCAAGAAATGAAAGTGAAACAACTGTGTGGGATTGTGTGTAAAAACAAAATGTATGACTGCAGCAAATACATAACAAAGGTCACTTGCAGTTGTTTTGAATGTGAAGTCATTATTTTGACGGCGACTCACAAAGTTGCTGACACATATGTCAGACTGAACCAATCGTTGCGAGGACGACAAGATGGTGGGACAACCGAGTGGCTCCTTCGTGTCAGTTGTCGTGACAACTTTGCACTTTCTGCCCCTGATGTCAGGTGCGTGGTGGCGGACAGGTGGCACCAAAGTTGGTGCGGTTACAGTTTTGCCCCAGACACTCTTCTGTAGTACACAAATTTTCATTGAGTCGGAGAGAATCTGCTAAACTGTTAACCCCTTTCAGATGGTGCAGCGTTCAATGGTTGCAGTCGCGTGCTGTTGAGGTAGCAGACCACCAGAGGAGCTAGCTTAGATTTGGGGTTCATATTTTCAGGCTAGGTGATTTTTCATTTTAGCATGAGTAATTTATTATTGATAGGCTAGAGGATCTGCCCTGTTTGTTTTATTTAGAGATGAAAAGGGAACCAATTTGGTAAGGTCCAACTGAAAAGAGATACAAGGATCATCAGTGACAAATGCAAAGTGTAAGTTTAAACATGCAAGACAATATACGGGAGAGATTGAGTATATTATGCTACAATCCCCCCCACCCCCCACCCAACAAATGTCAGCATTGAAAACATGAGGATGGGATGTACTGTATGCTGGAAGATGCTCCCTCTCTCCCTATCCATCTCTTTCCATGCCATCTTGGAGTATGGGTTACATCGGTATCTGGTACACTAGCTTGTCTTCCGACTGTTGTAGGTCAGCCGTAACAAGCATCCCCCTCTGGCATTGAATCCCCTAAGTCAGCCTTGTATAGCCTACCTTCCAGTCATTCCTTTGATTTGGGGAAACTCAGTTTTGGGAAGATGAGAGGCTGAATATGGTTTGAGGAAAGGAGATGGAAAAGGAGAAGCTGTTTCCAACTTCTTGTGATTGCAATGAATACTCATAGGTAATGTTTTTGTAACTATTATAACCTTGTTTGATTTCTAAATGCATGTTTGCACTTAAGGCCCTATCTAATTTTGGAATGTTACTACAGCGAACAGTATTAATAATAATAATAATAATAATAATAATAATAGTCAGTTCTTAGAAACGCATAATACCATACAAATAGTCTCTATGCGTGTACAAAATAATGAAACCAAATCTATCACATATTTCTCTAATTCAAACATGTAATCAACAATTGTCAAAAAGGTGAGTTTTTAACACAGATTTGAATTTATCAAAATCTGTAATGCATCTGACACTGAGAGGGAGATTATTCCATAATGAGGGTGCTATTGTTGTGCCATTGGTGCATTAATGCAAGTTAACTGAGAGATGTACCAATGTGATTATTTTACAGCTACAACAGTTACTATACATCAAAATTGATTTTGTCTGTTGATACAGACATGCTACTTTTCTGAAATGAGAGAAGGCACTTGAAGAATATATTCTTGCATAAAAAAAGAAATGAATCACTACTTTTGCTTTGGAGGGTGTGGAAAAGACTTGAAATAAAGTCAGCATGTAGGCTGTACTCCAAGAGCAAGTTTTATTATTATTGGATAGACAATCAAGCAAGGCTTTTAATACAGAATAAATTCTTGCTGCTCTAGGAGAAATATGAAGAAGCTTCTCTCCAGAGATAGATGTTACAGATAGGGGAGAGAAAGAGAAGGAGAGGGAGTAAGAAGCAAAAGTGAGAGAAGACTGCTCAGGGAGTCAAGAGCGCTAAAGTTTCCCCCTAATGATAGCCCCACTCTCTGCCAGCGTAATTTAAAGATGGCTGGCGGTGCAATAAAAATGCTGTCCATGCCCTCGCCGACTACATGGTAGAAACATCACCCCACGTTCTCCTTTGCCTGACTGTGCAGGCCGACTCTCCGAATGCCTTGCCATTCCATTTGATTCTCGCGTGCAGCAAGTAATTCTGCACAGAAAACAGGTTCTTCCTATTAAACACTTTGGAGGTGTTTTTTTTTTTTTTTTTTTTTTTTTTTTAACGTCAGAGGCATTAACGTAAGGGTGGCGATAAGATGTTGTGTGACAGGGATTGTATATATTGCCCTGGAGTTCTCTTGTTTTCGACTCGACTGGAAAAATTCAGGATGATGTGAAAGTGATAGAGATATTGTCGGACTAATGATAATTATCTCCTTGAATCAAAAGATAATAAAACTGAGTGATAGGTGTAGGTCAGTGTGTATTTTGTAGTAGTTGTTCTGTCTGAATTGTGCTAGGAAATAAGATTGCCATCTATTAAACAGTGCATTAAATGTTTTGATCGAATCATATCAGTTCAGAATTATTTGGGGATCGGGCAAAAGTTTACTGTGACTTGTGCATTGTTTTCATCAATACGATTACAATTCTCATCATTTTAGTCTTTTCTCTTAAAGGCCATTTCTGTGAGCAAGAACTTCTGGAAAAAGAATAATATCTGGGGCAAATATTCCCCCTCCAAACTGTTACTGTTGTAAAGATTCCTGGATAAGTTCTTTGTCCCATTTATTTAAAAACCTGATAAATATATTTCTGAATCCATTGAGGATGGGCTGATTTTGCTACAACACGCATTTACCACAGGCACCTGCCCGAGTATACTCGGGGACTTGTCTTCAACGGGTTAACCATGTTTATATCAAATTGTGGGACTGAAATATTTTATTCATTGATGGGCATTACGCATGATATTAGTGCACTTTTGCTTATTACTGGTACATGATGTCATATTTCACTTTGTAGTAACAGATTTTCGTAGGAGAGAAAGTTTTTATTGACCCACATTTTGAAGGACACAATTTGAAACCAAGGGGGGGGGGGGGGTTGATTCTGCAGTGAAAGTGAACTGCCATCGGCTTCGACTGTGTCATGTTTCTGTGGAGCTTGCAAATTGGTAGGACACTAATTTGTAAAGTGGAGACAGTTTCCCTTTTCTCCCTCTCTCAGGGGACAGTTGTCCACATTCAGTGAAAAGCGTCTTTATTCAGACAACGACAAGAAAAGCGAGGGGTTGAAAATGACATGTATGTCTCCAGTAATCTTTGTCCAATATCGCTCTCGTGGGCTGACTGGAGATAAGGCAGAATTGGAGAGAGATGGTTCCATGTGGTGTTGTTGGTTTGTTTTGGTTTTGCCTTTTCATCTAATGGATACTTCAGAAACATGAGAAAAAGGAAATATGGAAGGACCTGATGGCCATAAATACACATAAACCTTGACACTACAAGGCCCCAGTATCATGTTTTATGAAGATTAGACTCTACTCCTCTTTCCGCATTGAGCCAGTAGGCACCCAATAAAATCCACCTGACAGTGAAAATCCTTGAGGACTTAACTCATGTAATGTTCTTCTTTGTGCTTTTAAGTTTTTAATTAAAAAAGAAACCCTGCTCCATGCAACCATGCAACCTTGGGTTGCTCACAACGATGATTTGCAGTGTTGGTCAGGAATGAGGAGGACTCCCTTGTGAGTCATGTTCAGACCCAAGGACGGACTGTTCTCTTTCTTTCAGGAGCGTTCTCTCTCCCTTCCCCCCCCCCCCCACCCCCTCTCTCTCTCTGTAATGTGGTGACAAGAATTAAGAGGTCTTGTTTGGTATGACTTTAGGGCAAGTCAAGGCCACTTATTTGGTTCTTTTTATGCCTTACGCACCTCCTCCCCTACCCCTCCCCCACATTTTTTTTTTCTTTATGATCCATCTGTCTCTCTGTTTGTCCAAATATCAGAAACACTGTCAAAGAAAAATGATTTCTTTGTGAGGTGTAGATGAGCTGAATAGGTATTGCCAAAATGTAAGAGGTCATTTGGATTTGGGCCAAAAATCTCATATTCTTGGACATAACATCAGCAAGAAATGTATAGTGGTATTAAGATTTGGTTCAAGGAAAGAAATAAAGAGGAAATTGAATTGTTTTACTATACATTGTGATAATAAGGGGCAAAAAGTGAAAGAGCAAAGTCCAAGATCCCTTCAGTTTGGCAAAGGATGCCATTTTCTGACTATGACATCAACTATGATGATCAACACTGGACTGCGATTGACCAACAAAAATAGTTATGAATTAGGGGATTTAATCTCTTTCATCTAACCATAGATCAAGATTAGCAACACCATTGCAATCCAAACAAAAAGCTGTGTTTGTGAGTTGGATATAATGATAACTTGATATAATGAAAGCAGTTGGTATCTCTCAGAATCGAAATGAATCAAATGAATCGAAATTATTCTGAACAAAGTAAGAAGTTGTAAAGAATTAATCATTTTGATATGATAGTGATGTCCAGAGAATGTAAAATATGAATGTAATTCCTTCTTCTTCTTTTACTTCTTCTCTATTATCATCACAAAAAAGGGCTGTTACCTTGCAATCCAAAAGGCATGATAATACAAAATCTTCTCCACTTGTGGTAAAGAATATCAGATATATAAGATATGTAATTGCAAAATATCAGTCCAAGATGTGGGTATAGGCTTTAAAAGCAGTGACATTAGTGCCTCACCTAATTTGCATATAATATGGTGGTTGAGAACCAATCAGGCTGCTTAAACTTTTAAAATCCCTGAACTCCCTTGTTTTAAGTCCAATTTCAATGAAACTTTTTGCTATTAAGTTTGTTTGACTCTGCTCTACTTACCAAAAGTAACTTGAACATTATACAGTGGCATTTCACTTTAAGTCCTGCCCTGCGGTTGAAACATGGATATCTCATTTGGGTCCTTACGTGGCAGACCAGACGGGACTGACTGCCTGGATACGTGGGGAAAGGTTAACTTAATTACCTGACTTGGCCCTGCAGACCTTCTCGGCCCTGCTGCACCTTGTGGAAAGTGCACCTGCAGAACGATATTTTCTGACACCAATTTCAGGCCCAAAATAGGTGCTCTGATTATTCTGCCAATATTAGCCCTAGCCAGTGACATGCGATTAAAAAAGAATTTTTCAAGAATCAGGATTCTAGAATATTTCTATTGTCAGATTAAAAATCACAGAAAAATTGTCCTCCACTGGCATACACAATGGAAATGATAAAAAAAAAAACAGTAACAGACTGTTAGGAATGAAAATACATACTAATATTCATTCATACTATAACAATACGTTCAAGAAATATATATTCATTAAATCCTTGTTTTCCTTCCCCTCCCTGTCACCCCGCTCCCTCCATTCCATCCATCAGATAGTGTAATAGGCAAGAAAATAAACAGAAGTACTCAGTATGTAGGAACAGTGGAGGTGAAGTCACCGAGACCCCGTTAATACTGTGAGCAGGTTGTCTCCTAGAGGGGGTTCGAAAACCTGCTTGAAAAAGTGGTCTCTTGTCTGTTTGTACTGTGTGATCTGATTTTACCCAAAGCAGGCCCTAGTACGCTCTCACAGTCCCTGCAGGTTCCTTTCCAATGGTAACTGAGTTCCCCTCAGTCTTTTGAAATCATATTTTACATAACCACAAACGTGATTGAGCTAAAAAATGCGCACTTTGTGCAGCATTTGCCGTTTGTCAGCGGCGGTTGGTCATGATGGCTGGGCTGTTTACGTGAGCTGACGATATCTTCAGTGTAACTTCTGGGATGAGAAAAAAGCGGCTTCTTGAACCCATCCCGTTTATACTGCAGCCAAGGCTCTTCGAGGCTGCCATAGCAGGCTCTGAAACCACCCCATGGACGTGGTTTCAGAACCTGACCTGACTTCATGGACCTCCCTTTCTGAATTCTGTCTGTTTATACTGAGCTGAAAGGCTGCATGAGGCTGCTATAGGAGGCTTTAGAACCGGCCCCTTTTTGGTTTAGTATGAATGGGGTATCAGAAAGAGAAGGCAGAAGAAGAGATGAAGGCAGAAAGAGGGAAAGCTGACTGTGAGAAAGGAAGATACATAAAAACAAACTATAAAGAGTCACTAACCAGCCACCAAAGCGTATGGAAGCAGGCAGAAAATATGCCTAGTGAGCAAAGGAGCATGCAGGGATATTTTTGTTACAAGGCTTGAGTCAGCTGTTTTGGTATAGTTCTGGAGGCAAAAGAAATAGTGAAACATTCACCTAATGTGTTCATGGCTGTAATCAGGGACTGGTTACAGTTAAGAGACTATTATCGTCTTCTGAACATTTTCATCACAGTTACATGTAGCAAATTAACTACTAGCTATCAAAACCAGTCATGACAGAATGGTAACAAAATTGAAATAAGGTGGTTCTTTATGGTGAATGTTAGACTGTGTTTAAAATTAATAGCTGTTGCCAGGTATGAAGTAGATAATGCATACGACTTTTTCCAGCAATTATAGATATTCATGTTAGGACTGTACTATCACAAGTTTGTATGAAATCACTTCTCTTTATTTAGGCCTAACAACTGTGTATGAAATCATTTCCATTTATTATGTGTAAGAAACAACAGTTTGTTTTGATGAAGACATATCAATTCTGGATATGGTGAGGAGATGAAGCCCTGTTTGCCCCCATACATGAGGAAGAGGATGACGAAACAAGAACACCTCGTGCGGAATGCAAAGGTCACAGCGATTTGGTGACATCATCGCCCAGGGATCACTTCAGCCGCTAAGTGCTCTCTTCAGTTGTCATTTGTAATCCACATGACATGGAAACATAAACTGAAGTGAGCGCTTCGTTCATCACCTCCCATCTTCATGGGCTGGACATCCCATAACAGAGTCTCCCTGTCTGCCTGGCTTCTGGGAGGCGCACGACCCCTGACCCCAGCTGGGCAATAAAATTCAGTAATGGCTGACCGGTTATTATGACAGTTGTGGCCAAACAACATGGGACAGTTGCAAACATCCCAAGAAACTGTGGAGGATAAAGCTTGTTTTAGAGCATGGAATGTAGAGAATGCAGAATGTCAACACATTAAGATAGGGCTTTTGGGCAGATGAGAGCGGCTACTAGTGGCATGTTGTGACTTCTGTAAAGGCTTTTTTTTTTTAACAACTGAAACTTTGCATTTTCTGTGCTAATGATGGGCAGCCCCTATTAAAGCTTTACGACAGGCGAGATCTATTTCTACTGTCCAGTGTATGCCATATATGATACCAATCGTCCCCCACCCCACAAACAACTTAGAATGATAGGTGTATTCATGTATTTCAGATAATAATGATAATTTAGCAATAACAACATAATGATTATAATAGTAACTAGTTTATTATTATTATCATTATTGTGAGGCTATGCCAAAGATATGATTTTGCTCCCAAACTGCTGTGTGAACTTCCCTAAAGATGACTGTCTCTCCCTGTCTGGAAGGAGGTAGCCGTTTCTCGGAATACCACCCACCTTTTTCAGCGGTCCTTTCCCCTGGCGATAGCACTTCATCACATCCTTCTTACCCTTCCACCTTATATTTATCTCTCCCTCTCTTTCTCCTTCTCACTCTCCACTTTTTCATCCCTCTACTTGCTTTGCTTGTATTCGTTTTTGTTTTGTTTGTTGTGTTTTGTTTAGGTTTTTTTTTTTTTTTTTTTTTTTTTACCGGGACCCACATTATTGTCAAGCATATCAGAAGATTTTGCAGCGCAGAAGAATATATGTACATAAGTTTTTCCACTTTATGAATTGATATCATGAATTGATATCATTAATGTTATCTTATTTTACATATACTGCATAGATATTGTGTGCAAGCCTAACAGCTGGGTGAAGGTCATTCAAAATGAAAAGCTTCCAAAGCTCTTTCCTCTCAGGAATTTTTCCTTTAAATATTATTGATTGCTTCAACAAAATATATACTCTACCATATATTTATCCCATCTGTTTTTAAAAAGTCTTTTTTTTAATAGTCACTTGCTTCTATGATGGTAGCCACTATCAGAGGTCACTTAAAACCAGAAATGTTTACATGCATTTTCTTTTTGATTTTGTGAATTTTGTGAAAGTAAAAGACTGGTCACATGATTGCTTTTGACCAATGATTTGAATCGGATCCAGATCCCCATTTTATAACAGATTTTATGTGATAGTTAGGAGAGGGCTAACCATAACTGGGAAAGAAAGAAAAAAAACAAACTAAAACATGACAGTATTTGCTCTATGTAAACAACATTAATCAGTATCCATTACACGAAAGGAAATTTGGCATGATTACACTGATTTAGAGGAGCGAAACAAACCAGGGCCCAGCCATGGGAAGTGAGTACCTCCTCTGTGCCAATGAGGCGCTCCATCCTGCATCTATAGGCAAGACGCGTGAGCTTACACTATACGTAAGCAGAAACACGTGCGCAAGCATGCCGTTTCCCATACGGCACACATTGCACATATGCAGCGTGGCTGTGCAGACGATGACGTACAATGGACACGGGCAGGAGACAGCTAAGGCCTACTTCAGGGCATGCAACAACAGAGATGCCAACTGTTATTTTTTTTTAGTTTTTTGTTGTGTTTATTTGTTAATTTGTTTGTTTTTTGCTCACAAATACTGCAGATTTCATGGAAAAATACTATCTTTCCCAGAATGTATTACTGAACATGTCCATGGCAAGAAAGATGAAAATATTGTTTTTCCAACAAAATTTTTTAGTCCTCAGAATACTGCAGTGCTGTTGACAAGAGTGGTATTCCTGCAACAGTAAATTGAGTAATATAACATGAAGGAAGACATGTATTATCATTAAGATTTTCAAAAAAGGAGAAAACTTGCATTTCATTTCGCGAAAGAAAGATATTTACTCACAATCGGAAATGAAAATGACATAAGGGAATGATCTCATCCCTTTACCAGTTTCCCACATTGGGTTGCCACATCCATTGTTACCAAATTTCCTGTTAATAAAATCCCCTCATGGAAGTCATTTGATGAAATCATTCCAGAGTTTGTGACACTGGTAACTTTTCAACAGGATTGTTGATATGGTCACTCTATCAGAGACAAAAAATAATTAATTTGATGGCGTTTTCATATTCAAAATAGTGGGAAAGTTGTAAGTGGATGATGTTATCATTTCATTTGATTTGCATGATAATAATGACCAGTGGCACTGTTTCATTGTTACATGTGAAACTTTAGAGGACAAGTTCACCTTCATATACTTGTGGATTGAGTGAATGCAACAATATTAGCAGAACACATCAGTGAAAATTTGGGGAAAATCGGACAATCCGATGATGGAAGAGAAGACTACTACAGTGTATGATGTCGCATGCGTACAACGATATAAGGAAAATAAAAAGAGTATTTCACAAAAACTTCACTTTTCGAATAAAGTGCACATTTCTTCGACTTGTTACTGACGTATGTTACGGGTAATATTATTCCCCTTGCCTTCTGAAAGAGAGAAGACGAGTATTCTTTTGTTATGTGAGAAAAGTGAAAATATGTTGATTTTTCTTTATTCTTTCTTTATATCGTTGTACACATGTGACATCATAAGCTATAGTAGTCTTCTCATCCAGCCTTGACTGAGCAGAAACTTCAAGAATTCATAACTTTTTAACGGATTGTCCGATTTTCCTCAAACTCTCACTGATGTGTTCTACTAATATTGCTGCATTCGCTCAACCCACATGTCTATGAAGGTGAGCTTGTCCTTTAAATGTTCTACAACTTGTTCTGTATCCAGTCTAGTGAGATTTTTTGTTTTTGATGCAGCTTAATTCAGTTTAACGTTGTGACAGTTTTCAGCAGAATGAATAAATTTGCAAAACTATTACATCATGTGATCAATGTAATTTACGGAATTTAGATTGATTTTCATGAACATCATTCTTCAGGTTATCGCAATGACAGTATTGTAATCTGGAGAAAATGTTTGACTTTACTCTTGATATAAAAGTCAGCTGGAACATGGAACAGGTTGTGTACGTCCCGTTTTTAAATATAGGTTCTGCCTCATTCGGGTGTATCTGTCCTTTAAGTTTGATTGTGGGAGATAGGGCTTGTTAAAAGAAATCCTTGTAATAGTTGCTTACGCCTCTCAATTAAATGCAGTATTCTGAAATGTATAGAAAAAAATGAAAAGAGGAGGAAAAAAAAGAAAGAAAAACAGCCATGAAGAGCCAAAGAGTAATTATATTATGGCAGATTTAGTTTGAGAGGTCTGCAGGTAATTTGAAGTTTCGGGTTGGCCACGAACAACACTTCCTGCAGTAACTGATTTATCACTCATTGAATCCAGCATGGGGTAATGTGCCAATTTCCCGTCAAAGATTAAAGTCCCTATATGGTCTTCAACACAGGTGGTTGAGTGAAAAAAAAAATATGCATCCCTGCTGTCTTTCAGCATATTTTCTCATCATCTAAAGCACACTTTCCCCTAAATACCTCTCTCAAAAGACAGATAATGCTGACAAACACTACATTTCAGCACCATACTTGAGCTTGGCTTTTAACCCGTTGAGGACCATGCCCTAGTATACTACGGCAGGTGTCTATGGGAAATGCTCATCATAGTAAAACCAGCTTGTCTTCAACAGGTTGGTAAACAAGAGCAAAACCATGTGAACCAAATGGTAAAGGATTTGGACATCAAAATTAGAACCTGAAATTTGAAAAAAAAAATCTTAGGGAATGCTGAAAGTTTTCCATGTCGACATGAGTCAGTGATTTTAGTGGCAACCACACTAACTTCAGTAAATTTTCTTTTTGACATGAAATTACTAAGACTGAGAATAAGATGTATCCTGGGTGTTCTCCCAAGTTAATAGCATGGGAATTGGAACAGTTCAGACCGGCATCCGTTCCACTGTACCACAGTTTTCTCACTTATGTTTAAGATCAAGACTAAACATGTTCATTTGTGTCTACCTTTTTAGGATGTTGATAAGGACACTTGGAATATACCAACCTATCTCAAATGTCCCCCCTCCCCCTCCCCACATGTACAGACACGACATGTACCATACATGAATCGATCTGGGCCCTGTTTTATGAAGAGTTATAATTGATTATATAGCTGATTTTTATCATAAGTTTATGGCAGCCTGTGTGGTAAGGAAATTTCTAATTGATTATATCTTTTGATAAAATGGGGCCTTGGATATCAGATTTCCTGTATTTTTTCTCCTTGTGTGCCCAGGCAAAGGAGCTGAAGAAGAAACTGGACCTGCTGACCAAGGGAGAAGGCAGCCCGACCAGCCAGGAACAGAAGCAGGCGACCAACAAGCGCATCATCGCTCTGGAGGGACTGTGTCGGGAGAAGGAAGACATCATCCAGCACCTGGAGCAGCAGCTACGGGAACAGGTGAGGAGAGAGATGCAGGCCAACCAGGCAACAGAGGGGAGGTGATGGTGGATGGTAGTGTCAGCTTTGGTGGTGTTGGAGTCTACAATCGGCAACCACATGCAAGGGGTCAGGTGGTCAGCCAGCAAAGTGGCAGGAGAATTCAGCTTATTTTACTGCCGTTATGACAGTGTTTGTACCATGTTGTGTCAAAGTATAAAGTGACATTTGCATAATATCTTTGTAACTCTTAGAGGAAGAAAGCTACTGCTTCCAAGCCTTGAAAGTGCACAGATCAGATACAGAAAAGAAAAAAAAATGAACAAATTCTGGTGATGCTTGCATGATGAGCTCATGCGATTTGACAAAACTGAGAACAGTCACCAATGTGTTTCAAAATATTTGTGAGATAAATAAAGAAGAACATCCAAACCTCGTCCCAAGTTTAATTCTGAATAAGCCTCGAGGGTAATGTGCACAATCTCCTTCATACAAAACTTCCTCTACGTGTATTTTTAGCTGACGAGAAATTGGCACCTGCAGGTTTGGTCTCGTTTTACCTGCCAACTAATGAGGTCTAGACCGCCAAATATGCCCTCTCGTTGGCTCTGGCTACCCCCGTGTTTTTTCAGCATAAGCAGTTTTTATTGATGGCACGCGTGTACACATTTCATTAAATTTGTTTGTCTTGTTACCCCTGAAGGCATCGGCTACAGCGGCAAGGTTTCATGAGTGTTTTTCTCCTTTTTTTTTTTAGCTCTCAAACACAAGAGTGATGCTAGTGATCTGCTTTGATGAAGTGGATGCGGGTGGGCAGGAGGAACAGTGATGCGATCCTTCCAGGGGAGATGGAATAAATTACTGGTAGCATGGGTCAATAAACAGAAGACCAGCTTTTGATTTTAAGGGCTAGGAGAAGGGGATGGGTGGAGGACTTAGTATAAGACAAAGTGAGAAAGTTTCAGAAATTTGCAAATATATGAGCAACAGCAAGGCTGAGAGAAAAGGTGAAGAGTTAAATTTGTATTATCTTCAGTTCTTTCCCCCCTTACACTACTATGATGCTTCCCACCCTCATTCATCCATTTCTCCCCTCCTCCTCCTCCTCCTCCTCCTCCTCCTCCTCCTCCTCCTCCTCCTCCTCCTCCTCCTCCTCCTCCTCCCCGTGGTCCCATCGGTAGCTCTCTCCTCAAATTATGGAGTAGGGAAGGGCGTCACTCATCCCAGTGCAGTGAATCTGGACAGCTCTGGTGAGCCAGGAGGATGTTTGATCGAACAATGCTGTCTCCGGCTGTGTGTGCGTGGAGTGATTGCACTTTAAATTCATGCCCTTCCATTATAGATGTGACGAGAGAGAGAGAGGACAGCATTAAGGTCAGAACTTCTAGAAGATGCTACCTACTCTCAGCCCTAACCCTTCCTTCTCTCCCCCCCCCCCCCAAATCCTTCCCCTTCCCTCTTCCTTTATGACTCTGCCTTTTGTCATTCTGTCTCTTTGGGGTAGAGGCATGCAATCGCCATTAATGTCAATCATGTCAGTTGGCTATTGCATCCTTTCCATCTCAACCCCCCCCCCCCCCCTTTATGGGAAGGAGGGAGGGGGGGGCGGAGAGTTGCAGACAAGAATGGTCTTCTTCAATTCCAAACTCTTTGTGACAGTTTACAAACTGAATGTGTTGATAGAAGACATGATTCATATAACTGTACAAACTCCTGTACACCATGTCCATTGTAGGAGGGTATAAGCATTGTCTGACATTTCATATTAATAAGGTGCTAGATGCATGGAAAGTGGAAAGAATGAATTAGAAGTGAAGCTGGTCTTCCCGTCCATTATTTCCAAACTCTGTGGTTCATGGCGTGCTGCACTGGGACTCATTAGTCTGATTCATAGTGATTACCATGTTGAGGGCAACCATGAATCATACACTCTCGCTGTCAAGCATCGGCGCGGTGTTTATACGGCATGCTTGTAACTATTCCTGGATGAACCCGAATGTGAGCTGTAACACAACAGGTGTGCTACTCAATGTGCTGATGATCTTCCTCCCCAATCATGATTAAGCTGGGGGGAAAGAGGAGAAGGAAGGCCCATGATTTAACAGCGCTAGCGCATGGCTGACAGGGATATGTTCTGAGACTGGGAAGTGTCAGCTTTTGATTTTTTGTCCGTGTGTATGACAGAGCTCTCATGAAGGCCAACTTGTTCCCTATTTTTAGCTGGGTCAAGGAGGTGTCGGGATACGGTAATGTTGAGCTGAAAATGTCCACCATGTTCTACCTCTGTACAAAATTTGTCCGGACATTCTTGAAGTTGGAGAAGATGCACAACATTTTTTTTCCTCCTCTGAAATGAAGAATGAAATAACATGAGATGCAATGCGAATTTGCTAAAAATGTCTACCTTTGTTCTGTGCTTTTAAGTTGCATTTCATAAAAGAAATTTTATAATCTTAAGTTAGATATTGTAATCAATATAAGAAAAAAAAATACTCTCTCCAAAAGCTAAAAACCAAACTGACAAACTTCATAGTAGTCTTTACACATGTTAAATTTAGTTACATGCATGTTTACGATTCTCATGCCATCATAAGATAATGTAGCAGTATGCATCCATACCACATGATTGTACTTGTCACTATCAGCTATTGCCCCCTTTCCCACCCCCATTTTAAGTAAGTGGGCACATTGTTTGATTATTACTAGGAAACTACTCTTTAATGTCTTTGTCCCAAATATCAGCATAACTTTAAACATCAGTGCAATTCTAGGTAAAACTGCACCATGATGTCAGTTCTAGGAAGGATTAAGGGAGGAAGCATGCTCTGTTTCAGGTACTGAGCCAACATCTGTGTATTCCAGATAATATGTTAATACCAGCAATGTGGTGTGGCAGATCTATATATCTGCAACATCCAGCCAGCGAGGGCTCACTTGCATTCATCTTTGGATGGAGCTGGCATGCCACTTGACTCCATCACCTATTTAATCAACCAATCACAATGATGGAGCTTCCAGATCGAACTTTTGCCACTCGTAAACACGTCAGTCCAGAATGATGAAAGGGAAAGAAGAGGAAAAGATATTCCTGGCAATGCCATCACTTGACTTCCATGCACATACGTACTGCTCTGTTTGGAATTTCCTCCATTCGCATGAACGTGTTTGTATGTGTGTGTGTGTTTGTGTGTGTGTGTGTGTGTGTGTGTGTGTGTGTGTTTGTGGGTCCGTGAGTGTATCTCCCCTCGACCCCCTCCCCCATGCTTTTTTTTTTCCCCTTCACCCGACAGTAACATCCTGTTGTACAGAATGTTTTCCCATCAGTGGAGGAGTTGTCGTGGAGATAGATGGCGATGTAGCGATGGAGATGTGGAGGTGATTGAAAGATGGGTGGTAATGGAAGAGAGCACTAGCTACCGGGAGATCTGGACAAGTGCACTTCCCCCTTGTATCGCAGAGCATCTCCGGCTCTTTAAATTGGCAATAAATTTTTACTCCTGATTTGCGAGGGAGCCTCCGTGCTCTACCGCACCAGTGCCGAGAATGAAATTGGAATGCGGCCTGACGTTTGCCTTCCTCCATTCCTGCAGCATTCCGCTATAGCTAGGCTGGGATGACACATTTTCTGGACTGCAGGGTTCCGTCAAATGTCTTTAGCACAATTATAGCTCCCAGCTCACTGCAAAAATAATGCTAGGGCTTTCTGTCTCATGTTCTTCGTATAGAGTTTTTGTTTGTTTTTATTTTTTTATTTTCATAGCAAGCAAACTAGATACATTACAGTGTTTGTGGTTTCTGGAGTTTGGGGCTAATGTCCAAAGCAGGTACATCTAATGGCTAAAAATTGAAATTTGATCAGCCCACCCTGTCAGAAAGGCCCCCACGAGGTAATAAGCACAAGAAAAAAAAAAGGGTTCTATGTACACCCTAGTATGGAGGGAGAGAGAGAGAATCATACAGACAAGAGGAAGGATTTTGAGTTCAACGACACGTGAAATGAACCAGTTGTTGACGGCCAGCAACCGTGTGCAATTCAAATTCATGGCATCTCTCTTGAGAATGCCATTAGAAGATAATTATAATAGCAAATTTATTGTTGTTGTTTGAGTCATTGCATGTTCGTATCACTGTAATCTGATTAACAGTAAAAGGTATAGTGTGCTCTGTGAGGGTCTGAATATTTTCTTGCAGTCCATACATTGAACCTGTATCATAGCAACAGTTAGGATGCACTTAACTTCATCTTCTAAAGATGTGAAATTCTTGACATGGTATCAGTATGTGGCCTTAATGCTCTAGATTTTACTCATGGTTTGAGAAAGATTGGTGCATATATGAGCACAATAGTTTCTATTTGATAGAGCAAAATTTTCTCTGTTTTGATAAATGTGTACTCTGATTCATTCCAAAGGGGATGTTTCAGTTAAAATGTGAATTTCTATCTGCTATCGGAAGGGAATATTGCTTTGGATTTCAAGATGTGATACATTAAATCTTGCCTACCTTGAATCCACAGAGACTAGGCAATATCCCTTGACTTATAAATGTGAATTTCAACTTACACAATAAAATGAACAAATGTTATATGTTCATCTGGAAAACAATTTACCTCTGACTTGGCAAAGTTTCCAACTAGTGCAAAGTGAACAAGGGCAAGTTTGACAGTATGGATGAAAGTTTTTTGAGGAAAATGTGGATTTCCAGAATATCTTTTTGACCCTCATTGTATGTGGTAATATTTACTCTCACTCTCATCTATAAATTCAAATTAACATATTTTTTGTGTAACATTTGGAAATGATATGGTTTGATAAAGAGTTTAACAAAAAGAAAAAAAAAAGAATGATCTGTTAACAGTTCTACAAGTTTGTATTTGTAAATTCCTGTAACTGCAAGCATGGACAGTTTGTGGAGAACTGGTGCACACAGTTTGAGTAGGACAATACCTTTCCATTTCATTCGTACAGTGATATAGAAAACTCATTGATCAGCAGTACCTCAGCTGAAAAGAATAGATTACAAAAACGATCATCATATAAAGTACTTGATGCATTTTTAACAAAGGGCATGAACCCAGGGAGGTAAAAGAATACAGACAAAAATGAAAGAACAGCAATGATTTCAAGCTAGCTGTTATATCTGTGTGTGTTTGTAATTTAATTGCAGTACATTAGTAACAAAGTTGCAGTAAATGGGAGGATGTACTGTACAAATTGTCAAAGATAGCGGCAATTTCCCTTTCTTTTGCACTCTGACTCTCGGAACAGTTATGGGTAACATTCTTAAGCCACATGAAGGGGAACACAGGGCTAAACAGCGGGCAAATAGCCAATATGAAGCCTTTCTAGGTCTCCTGGCTGTGAGATTTGGCACATGATAGACAATCTGTGGTTATTTGGGCGACTCAATGAATTTAAAAAAAAAAAGGCAGGATTTTGGGTATCTAACTCAGATTTGGTGTTCATCGTTTATCTTCATCTCACTTCAGTTTCACCATTGTGTCTGCCTTGTTTGCTTATGAGGGATTTTGATAGGGGTCAGGTTTATCTGATGACATTTGGGTGTATTCATGTGCCTTTCTAAAAAACATAAATGTATGATTAATGCAGTATGCATAGAAGTGTGTCCATTTCCACTAAAACTTTATGAGCCCACATAATACCCCAGCTATAACAACATGAGCAGTAATCTGACCAAACAAGAAATCGGTAAGAGCACATGCAGTGCAGGGCTTAGTATGTTGTTATTACCTGCTCAATTGCTTGGCTTTCTTCCTGAATAAATGTGATCTTTCTGTCTATTCAAACAAGAACAATAGTAACATACTGGACCTTTTTTGTTTGTTTAAATGTGTAATAAAGAAGATGTGCATGTTCTACATCTTCAGTCAGGTTGAAGTACAAGTGTATATATCTAGAAAATTAAGTTACTCACTTGAAGTGAAACTTTGCATTATACTTCTTATGCGGATGTATTTCCAGTTTTAAATATTGACCATAGATATCTACTTACATCTTGGAGAGACAACTGTCATGGAAAAACAAAACAAAACAACAAATAAAAAGGAATTAATGAACAGAGACCCCATGTATAAGAGGCAAATATCCTTTATCATGCAAGCCTGATTGTTTTAATAGTACCATTGTCTGGAACTCATCTTGCACTGTAAATAGATGATGTCAGAGCAGTTGCAGTTTCATCTCCCCTCCCCCCATGAAATCTGACAACAGTGATTTATGCCTACAAGTGAACAGGACTGTAATTGAGTTGGGATCTAATTAAGGTTTCAGACATTCTTTTTTTTTTTCAAACCATATGTCTGGTTGCTAAGGAATCACCAGTCGCTTTTCCATATTATATGTATTGTTGCTTCATCTTCAAAGATAGTAGCATCTCCGTTCTCTAAGACATTGTTTCACATGGATCAGTGGAATGTGATTCTCATGTACATCTGTGATTTGCAGATGAAAAGACATTTTTGGGGATTCAATTACTGTAAAAGTGGAAATTTTTTTGTGCATTTCGCGCATCCAGAAACTAGCGCGAAAATAAAAGCACGCGAATATTTTTGCTTGCCATGTGTTCCAGTAGCTGATGTCTTGATTCCACAGAGTTAAAAACATGTGAAACTCTTCCTATTCGGCCAAGCGCGAAAAAATTAGTCGCGCGAAAGTATCTACTTGTACAGAACGTAACATGCCATTTTACGCACAGGTCCCCATTGCAGAACTTGACAGTAACATTTTTTTTTTGTTTTTTTTTGTTTTTTTTTGTTTTTGTTTTTTTAAATATGAGTACTAATTATTCTGTGTAAGATATTAACAAGTATCCACCAAATTCAGAAAACTTTATTCCCCAGGAGAGCATTTCTCATGTGTCATCGAATGTGACCGTGTTTATTCGTTGTCATTTGATTATATACTGAAATATGATAAACTGTAGATCGAAGACTGCTATTTGGCAGTAGTTTATCATAAGCATTTGTAAGGGATGCCTTTAATGGAGGCTTGCAAGATAAGCAGCAGCATCATCATTGTTGCCATGGCCTGATTAGCTTGACATCCGTTGGAAATATTAATGTCTGTCTTTGGGGAAATATGAAAAGTTCTTGCCTGCTGACTGGCCCATGAATGGAGAGTGCATTTTGTCTTCTTTTCCATCTCTCTCTTTTCTCTCTCTCTCTCTCTCTCTCTCTCTCTCTCTTCTCCCCCCCCCCCCCCCCCACCTTCCATAATCATCATGCTCATTGCTATTTGGAATTAAAAATAAAGGAATATTAAATTCAGATGTTGACTATAAATTTCATGCAGTGTGAAATGATTTCCATCAAAGATGAGAGAATTCTGAGGATTTTCAATATCATAAGAACCAAAGTCAGCAGTATCTTATTTTGAAGTAAAATATGAAAGAAACAATTTTCACTACCTAGGAGTGTTTTATATTAACCTGTGTAAGACTAGTCCTGAGTATACTGTAAAACACAATATTTTTTGCAGCATGAAATTTTTGCGGGTAAGCAATAGTACCACAGTAGTTGGCCACATTTATAATATGATTAAAAGTCCTTTGAATACATAACTTGAATGTTCTTCAATCATGTCTTGAAGTGGAAAGTCCTTTGAAAATGTTTGTGGGGGAGGAGCAGGATTGGTATTATGAGAATATCTGCAATGTTATCCGTATTATAGTAGTTCATCCACATCAGCTTGTTTTGCTTTCATATCTGGATAAACTCAGCTGCCGTAAGTCTTTATCCCAGAGCCAAGTCAATAAACTTTGGCTGGTAACAAAGAGGGGTTTCACACTTTCAAGAAAAGCGGTTTGTCTAGTCACACTTCTGAAAATGTGTTTTTAGATTAATGTGTTTGGAGTTTATGCTACCGTGCTACCGTATGTTTAGATGCAGTAATGAGTCTCCACATCAACTGCTTACTGCCAACAACATTCTGCACAACAACTGTATCACACGTTTATGGACTGGCAATCCGCACTGAAACTTGTCACAAACTTAAGCAAACTTAAGCAAAATTAAGCAGAATTACAAACAAAAAATAAAAAAGAAGGTCAAATAAACACTACCTCCTCTTTAAGGGTTTTAGTGCTCAAACCATTCAGATTGCAAACGTCGACTCAGAATGTGGCAAAACTTGATTGAAAAACATATCTGGACCACGATTGTCAAAACATGATTTCAGAAACCTGTTTGGAAAAAATATGATTTGACAAATTTGCTTCAAATTTGTGCTAAAAAAAATCACTCAATATGCATGAAAAGCATTTACAAACACACTTACAAATCAGGTTCTTTGCCAGTCTGAAAGTGCTCAATAAAAGCACATAATTTCCTGCTGTCTGATATCAGAGAATCCACATCCGTTCTTCTTTCTTTCTTTTACTGTTATGAACGAAACTACACCCCTCTTTCCAGTGAGAAAGTTTTGTCATAAAAACTTGGGAATTTGGAGAAGGAAAATGAATTTGGGAGGGGATTGTGGCTGGTCATCTCTAAAAAAAAGGCTGAGGGAAGAAATTGAGCATCTGGGACCCAAGTTGAGCATTTTATATTTTATTTCCCACATGCTCTCTTCATGACTAACATCAGCAAACTTTGGGTTCTCATCACTTTTTGTCTAGTATATTTATTTCTATTCTTTTCGAAATTAATACCAGACTGTCATCAGTGTTGATTATTTCATCAGCACTGGAAATAGCGCTGATTTTTTTTTTCCAGTTCAAAATAATTATGATGATCATTGATCTTATGGAATAGGTAAAGGAAGCCAGTTTAGATTACCCTTCTTATTTACAATTTTAACATCCCTTTTTTATCGGATGTCTTTTTGCAATATCTCAAGACAGCTGGCTAGTGAAACATTAATCATGCTGCCAGACACAGAGGAAGTGTGTGAAAGTGTATCCCTATCATGTTGCTCAATGATTTCATGGTTCTTTAGAGGTGTTTTTATTGACATCATGATACCATGGTAGATTGCAGAAGTTCATTGTGGACGTGCAGTTTTCTTGTAACTAGAATTTTGTCAACTTTCACCGCTTCTACCACAATTACTGTATGTTTTCTTCAAGTCATGCTTGTTATTCTCCCTTTGTACACATTATAAACCTTTATGTTAGTGATATTCTCTCTCCCTGATGATCATTTGTAGATATACGTATATACTCTTTTTTTTAAGCACAAACATCCAGTGGGTCTTCAATTTCATAGAGTGATATTACGTTTTATACAAATATAGATTTATGATGTCATTCTGTAACACAATTTCACTAGTGTCTTATCAACTAACTGTTTGTACTGTAATCACTATGAAATCTGGAGTGCATATATTTAAATCTAGATATTTATTTTTGCCTCCTGGATACAAATTTCTTGCCCCCTTCTCCCCCCCCCCCCAAAGAAAAGTAAGTGATTAGACTCATCCATTATTCATCACCATGATATCACCTACTGTGAAAGAAAAAAAAAGTTGCTCTCAAACAAGTAGTATTGATCTCATGTTTATCTTATAGTTATGTGCTTGTTCCATACTGAATGCCTTTTGCATAGTTTGTTGAAGTGACAGTGGGTTACTCTGATATATAGACCTGCATCAGTTAATGATTTTTCATGGAGGAAATTTTCTCTCTTTATAGTTGGTGTCTGGACCAAAGACTGTCGATAAAACAGGTGAATGAGTCCAGAGTCACTTACTGGCTAGTTGGTCATGTCAGCAATACAGGGAGTTATGATGGTGCAGACTGATACGTATCTATAGTCATAACAAGTTTGTGTCAAGCTAACCCTAGCTATTCTCCAGTTATTTCTCTCGGGGACGCGAGTGGCAATCCTCATCCTGTCTCCCCCAAGAGATTAAAACCATCACCTCGGCTCTGGGTCTCCCCATCCCAGAGAAAGAGGGAGGGAGGGAGAGAGATGATGGTGTGTTTGATGTTTGGGCGGTAGCCCGTGGTGGTAATCATGTTGGAGGGAGACGATCTGATCTAGGGGAGACGTGAGGGTTTATTATGTCCGTCCACTGGGTTATCCCCAGTTGGGTTGAGGGGAGCGATCCGATTGTTTAGGCTGGGCTGGAGAAATGACGGAGAGATGTGTTTCACGAGCCTGATAATGTCAATCATGGGAGCCATGAGTCATATCTGTCACAGAGGTGCGGGTATATTTCTCTTGAGGGGGGGGGGGGGTTGAGGTGGGGGTGGGGGGTGATGGGGAAAGGCACACTATAGCAATTACATTTTTAGCCTCTGGCACAATATGACTGATGTATAGGCCTCAGTATTTGAAACTGATTCCAGGTTGCCCTCGAGTGCAAGAGCTCATCAAATATGATGGATTTTAAAAGAATTACTGATGGATATTATCTGCCTTTCTGATAGGATGACATCAATCAGCACAGTTTTGTGGGGTTTTTTCATTGGAAGTTTTTTATCTACATTTTGAGATATGTTTTGACTTCAAAGTAGCAGACTCATCACAAGGTGCAATCACTATGGATTGCAAGATTTACATAGGGCTTTTCTTTTTATTTCATATTCCGAAGCATTATTTGTCAATTTTCAAGTCCTGTCAAGTCTGATGTGTGCCAACTCATGGCCTTATCGCAGACTGAATTCAGAGATTTGATTCACTTTAATAAAATCTCATTATTTGACCACTTCCAAATGTCATTCAAATGAATTGTCAACCAAGAAATTGTCAGCGAGACAATTGTTAGTGAGTTATTCCTAATCTAAGAATCCTTAAAGTTAAAGCAAGTTAAGTTAGAGTTAAAGTAAATAATGTAAGGATTCTATGGCACCATGGCACTATGGCACAAACTATGGCACCTCTGTACTCCAACTCCAGAGAATTTAATTAATTGTTCTTGATGCTGAATGATTCACATCACTTTAAAATCAGAATGATATTTCAACAGTTAGCAGTAGGCTTGTCAGATTTTACTTTCATACATTCCGCGTAAGCCATATCTGTGCACTGCTTGTGCCAATGATTATTCAATAATGACCACAACAATGTGACAAGAAAAGACGTGGATGTGACTGATGCATTCTGGGAGCACACAGTTGTGAAAAAAGAGGGATGCTGGAAGGCACAGAGGAACGAGTACTGGTGAAGTGTAATGGGAGAGGACATGCATGTCATGTGTTCTGCAGTGCACCATTACAGATTCTTTGCAGCATACAGTTATGAAGTGGCAAGTGCATTTCGACTTAAGGTGTTTTTTTTTTTTTCCCTCTGAAATCCCCTTCCTGTACAAATCTCCCATCCAGATAGAATCAGGATTTTGAACATACATATATGCAAATTTTAGTCTGGACGAGAAGTAATCAAGAGGCTACTGTGAAGGTTATTATCGCACCACTGGTTTGCAGACTCGATGGAGATTAGGATATGGATGTGGACATGTTATCGGTAAAAGTGAATTAGCAAGATATTCTACGTGTTTCAGTGACCTCTGCGAGGCATATTTTATTATAAGCAGCATGACAACCAGTAGGCGTTATTGTTAGTTTCAGATTGTGTATACTGAGACCACATTCAGTGTTAGTGCTAAAAGAATGGCATAAGAGGGTGACAACAAAAATTATGAGAGAGATATTGGTTGCTTTATGCTGGAGAGATTATTTGATAAACCTGTTTATTTATCTATTCAAATTCATATTTCCTGGGGCTGTGTGTAGGCAAGCTACATTGTACACAATACACCTATTCATATGTCAATCCATTTTAATACCTACAAATCTTGGTGGCATATAAACAGTTATTGCTGAATATCAGGCAGGCTATATTGTGAGGAACAACCTTCATTGTTATGGTATTCATGGACTATATCATTATTGTTTTAAACCAATATATTCGGGGGTCATATTCCAAATGTCTTTTGCCTGTTGTGAAACAGTTACCCTTATTTCAAGCACTATGTACTCCCACTGCATGTATGCAGATGAGACAACCATAAGAAAAGTGTGCATAATAGGCAAATTTTCCTTTTCTTTATTGTGTTTTCTAGACTCTTTTTCCCTGAATTATGGCTTTCCCCAAACAGCTGTCACTGGCAAACAGAACAAAAAGAACATGAAGTAGTGAAGAGGACAAGTTACCCTTAGCAACCCTCCCAAACAGTTAGCACTTTCATGATCATCATCTCTGCATTATCATGATCTCAGGGCAACCCAACCTGGTCAATTGCTTTGAAAAGGATCTCGCTCTCAACATTTAAACACTATCTATTGGAGGTAGTTTCTGAGGCTGTTGTGAGCATAAAACATTTTCTTTTAAAAGTGGTTCAGGATAGAGCTTATAATTGCTTGTAGACACTGTGTGCATGGGAAATTCACACGTAATGAAATTAAACTTGCACCCTGACTTGATACGAGGGGCCTGGATGTGTATAAAGCATGTACCGCTTTTCAGAAAGGCCCTCGAAACAGTTCAAAGAGACTTGTATCTTGGGCTGTGCGTGTTAATTAGTGAGACATGAGATGAGTTCTGTGACCCTGTGGGAATTAAGGGCCAGAAAAGGATACCCCTGATATCATGGAAGTGATATACCTCTGAAAGTTTCCTTGTGTAGATTGATATCCCGCCCTTTTTGATCCACTGATATTTACTGATAACTCTTTGAAACTTTGCCAAATTCACAGTTGTCTAGGGGTTACTGCCATTACAACTCAGAGGTAATTGTCCAGAGAAGCTGTGTGCTAGAAGGAGGCAATATAGATTTAGGGGGTACCTTGTCACAAAGAAATATCATCATCATAAGGTGGTAGCTCTATAAAATATTTTAAACATCAAAGGAATAGGTCGCTTTCATAGTGCAATTGAATCTATTGCACAGTTCCTTAACATGACAAGTACACATGACAACTCCTATACTGGGAGGGAGCTTGTCCAATATTAGCAACAATATATGTCCAAAGTCTTTGGATGAGAGAACTTTAATTACAACATGTAATGGGTGATAAAGCAGCACTTGTCACATACAGTATGTAATGACCAGATGAGACGATTGCATTATCAAAGGGGAATGCCCTCGTGGTAATGATGCTGATCTGAAGCAAATGACCCTGGAATATGATGTCATAGAACTCATACTGGTTGGCACAGTATATCCGACACATTTGCTTAGTGCATTGAATGTCATAGTTCCTGTGACCTTCAGGTGCTTGGTTGTCAATCACACATATCATCAAGGAAATTAATAATTTGATCTCTATAACAGGATGTAAGTATCTATAGCGAAAACATGGTGGTCAACTTTCACAATGTCATGAATTCCATTTGACCAGCGATTCCACTTCTGAAACGAAGTGCATGTCATCATTCTTGGAAGCGAGCATTTGGTAGGCAAACACAGGATTACAAAGGCATGGGGATCATAATATGTCCCTGTATCCGTTCGCTGTGGTTAGAGAAGAATGGACTGAGCCAGCTAGTATGACTGAGTAATATGCTGGGGATTCCATGGGGCTGAGAAAGCAATTTAGCGTCGTAAATATTGACTGATCGTATTTGTCGGCAAAGTTTGGACAGACTCACTGAAGCATGTTCATGATCGTGTCCCTCCATTGATGAGTAACTGTCATCGTACATCACATCTGTTCACTCATCACTAGAGAGGAGTTAAAGGGGGGGGGGGGAGGGGAGGGGAGGGGAGGGGTATAGAGTGAGGGTGAGGAGGGAACCACCCCAAGTCTTGATGAGTCGGATGCCTGGCACGACTTTACCCATAATCATCGGCTTTGGGAGGATTTCCTCCTCGGACTTCAAAGTTATCAAATGTTGATGCAGCCAGCCGTAATTGGATTACACAAAATGTATATGATATCATCTTCCCAGCTCATAAGGGAAATTGTATCGAGTCGGGGAGCGTAAACTGAATGATCAAACCCGCATGGGTAGGAATCTGCCCCTCACAATGACTGCCTGACATGCAACTGGGTTCGTTGACTCACATTTCACAAACTCTGGCAATCAGAGCGAAGGAGGAATGCTAATCCCGATCACAGAGTGAAACTACCGAATATTAATTTGAGCTGGAATTGAAAGATAAGCCTCCCCCTTTATGACAGCCGACACAAAGTTTCATTAAAATGTGACAAGATTCTGCAAGAGACGAGGAGTCATTGCCATGAATGCTACAGTCAGTTTAATGAGTAGTGAAATGAGAGTAAGGGATCAGCAGAGATTTGGCCAAAAAGAACTTGATATTTGAGTAGGTAATAGTGACTTGAATGATAACGAGTTATAAATCCAACTTCGTTGGGAATCATCATAAAAGAGTTTTTGCTGTTGTCAGGACATCATCATCATTGTTATATCTCAGCCTTGTTTTAAAATCTGAAATGTCATTCCTTGCATAGTCTTGTGAATGAAATACTTTCTTCATTATTCCATTGGAGGTATTATTGGGTAAGTGTTCTTCATACTCAGCGTGCAACCAAGGGAAAGTCTTGGCTTTTATGATAAATGTTAAAAAAAAAATCATGTACTATTGAATGAAGACTTTGTGCGAGAGAAATAAACATGGCAACAAGACTTTCACATGAATTAGACAACCATAAACTGTATGCGTTAGACTTATAAATAATTATATATTTTTTCTTTTCATATAAACAAAATGCAATTGTATTTGCTGATTTCATTAAAATTTTCACAAACCTGGTGCTTTAATTGTCACTTCCTGCACTGATACCAAACTCTCGCTGTTTGGGGCCAGGTCTTCTGTTAAGCCTGTCTGTACCAGAAAATTTGGACAAATGTATATAACACTGCAGAGTTTTCTGAGCTAATCGGCACTAAACGAACACAAGGGTTTGAATGATGTCTGTCAAGAGAAAATGTTAAAACTCATCAATTGGCCACTTAGAGCCATGAATTTCGCCATTTTTTTTTTTGTCTGTTGCAAGGCTATAACTTAATTGGATCCCTCTTACTTTAGGTAACTATGGAGACAAGCACTATATTTTTTATATGCATGTACGTCCTCCAGTTATGACAGGAGTTACAGGTATAGAGCAATATCCCACTGAGAAAGTGTCTTGGGAGAAGAAGATAAGATGTGACCGCTTCTCAAACACTTTTAACCTTTTCATCTTTGGCCTCTATCCATCTCACGGCCATGAAAGCAAAGCTTGGAAAGAAAAAAAAATGATCAAAAACCAAAGCAAACTTTTGGCAAGCATACAGCTTATTAAAGTGTGAGCATATATTAGAGATGAGGTATAATATCTCATGTATAGTGACAATGTCCTCTCCACCCCCTTACCACAACAGTAAGAAACAGTAACTTTTGCATGAGACTTCATTTAAAGGTTCCTTTGAAGATCTTACAATCATCACAGGAAACACTTAAACAGCACTTTCTTGCACCAAGTTACAATCTAATTATTTTGAATTCAGTGAATATAAGTTGATATACACTGTAGAAGAAGAGAAAGAAAAATCTGCTACATATCTTCAAGTAGTCATCAGTTATAACTTTCCCTTTATATTTGCCTGTCTTAGAAAAGTTATTGCCATAAATATTGATATCTATATATCATAATGCATGCTATATTTTCTGGATAGTATACAAAATATAGAACTGAAAAATGAATGCGAAACTTTGGCATTGCTGTGGTTTTGGGCAGAAATAAAAAAGATCAGTGTTAATAGGTGCAAGTAAGTTGCTATTGATTGTGAACATGTAAAAGCTGTCAAGCTCCTGTGATTTGACAATCACATGGGGGCAAAAAAAAAAAAGCAAAAGCAAAACAAAAACAAAAACAACCTGACATGGTCATATTAGATTTGTTATTACTGTCAACATACTAATTACAGTTTTGGAAGAAGAACCAATTGTTCTTTGTCATAGGTTGCCATAAAGCTGTGCCAATGTCCCTAGACACAATATTTGTTTTTCTTTTATACCAGGAAGTGCAGATGACATTTTATCTCAGAAGCATTAAAGGGAAACTCCACTCCATGTTCAGTATTAATCAATCAGAAGGTGCAGTGAAAATTACCACCTCAAATGGAAAAAAAAAATTAGGAAGGGTATAAAATGGAATATAACTTTCTCATGTCATAAGAACCCTGAAATAGGCCACACTCCCTTGTAAGGTAGTTGGAAAGACAACAATGTTGTCCTTTTTTATGTCTCCCAGTTGTTTATACATAGAAAAATAATGTGATGAAATCATATCTTGGCAATGAATCAGCAAATATTTCTTCCACTACACACTAAAAAAGAAAAATGTAATTACTGAATTATCACTAGTCAAAATCACTGCGAAACAGATTATTACTTCTTTTTAAAAGTCCATTAAAAAGGGAAACATAGAAAGGGTTGTGTGTAAATCTGTGAGAGAACTGTCAGGCACTGATGCCATCAGCTTGTATCACTTGCATTATGTGATTATGAGAGATCAACAAGATAAAATCACACTTGTACTGACACCAGTGAAACTGTGTTGTTCAGTATTTGATTTTTAATGTCCAATTTCACTGTTCCATTTGTTCCTTTTTTATACTCTGCATGAGATATCGATGATAACTTCAAGAATGGAGATAATGGAGCTGTTGATCACTCTAGCTTTTCCCCCCATTGACCACGTCAGAGTACTTTCCTACGGTACTTGATGGCCGAGACAGTAGCTGCCCAAAATTAAATCACCTTGATTGTTTGTGTCCTCCTGTCATGGACTACTAGCATATAATGGAAGGAGTTTGGATGAACCCTGTTCAGAGGGACCCAGAGAAGGTTGGGAGACAAGAGGAAGCGAACTTGGCTGAGCTCGATCGGGAAGGAAAAATATGGTTGCCTGGGAAGGGGTTGACATTTAGTGGAGTTGGGATTGATCTTTTGTAGCCACTGTTACCTGTACATGTCCTAGAGATGACAAGATACAGAAGTTGACGAAGTATGAGGAAATGTGGGTGTATTTTTCAAACCTCACTTTTCAAAACACTTATACAATTACATGAATCAATACAAAATATGCGTATACAGCTCTGTATGGTGATATAGTACTTGGTATCGTAATTAGATCCTAACCTGCACTAGACAGTGAAAATATTCCTTCAATTTCCTGTTTTTGTTCTCAGAATGCTGCAGGCACTGAAGGAGGTTTAAAACAAAAGTGTTCTATCTGTTGTGTGTGTGTGTCCTTTTCATGTCATAGAAATGATTCTCGAATTTGTAAGTCATAAATCTGATGATTGAGGATATTGTTACAAATAAGAGTTCAGTAAAGCTATCAAAGGGTGCACTTAACAACTCACTTCTGGTGCAGAATTGAGGTTTCCTAACTACTTTCAGGGATTTTTAGGCAGTTGATAAATGCAAAGCTGTTTCGATTATGGGGTTAGAAACAAGTTTCTGAAATGCTGAAAACAGTGCAGTCAGAAATGAAATGCATTTGAGCCAGAAATGCATTTCTGGAGAGTTGAGCATAGTTGTTTTGAAATGCATTTATAGCTCAGACCTGCCCTCACCAACCACTGCCATCTACACATTCATCTGCTCCTTGGATCAATCTGAGCAGTGAAGCTGCACAGTGACAAGGCCCCCCAGTCAACTCATGATCGAGTTGATAAATGCAACAATGCAAGAAACGCAATCCAAAATATGTTTGCAAACGTGTTTGTGTTTTGATAGTGGGTATTGAAACACGTTTAATATCAGAAAAGTTGATAAACACAGCAAAATATTTTTTTGAATATCCTCATCAGCATAAATTGAGGAAAGGAAGTATCACCTGATACTGAAAATGAAAGGCTGGATATCAATTTCTGTGAAATTTCAGTGTTGTGTTCATCAACAAGATTCATGCAGTAAGTAATTCATGAATTACCTGTTGAATCAATGCTTTACAGTAAGATTGAGTTTTGTTCATGGATGTCTCAAATACAATGTATATCTTTTCTCTGATATCTGGAGCAGACTTTTATGTGAAGTTAGGTGATAGTTCTGTATATCTGTACAGTTTTAAACTATACTACTCTGTTTCTGCAACCCTGGGACAGCGTGAGCAGTGATATAGTTTATCATCATGTTTGTCGATGCTATGGATTGGATTCCATCATCAACTGTAATATCGGGGGGGGGGGGGGCACAAAATTCAAGTCAATCTTAAAGATAAAGATCAACTTCAAATTATGGCATGCCATTGGTTTCCCTATTCAGTTTTATCAGCCTTTCAGAATCAACTTCAAATTGTTATCACAATTTACCGATAGATTCCTAGTTGTCACTTATTTCATTTTTTTATATCAATAGCTGCATGAAAAATTCTCCAAAATTTCCATTTTGTTATTTAGAATACCAGTAAATACACACTCAACATACCATAATTTTAAGTTGATCTTAACTTTTAAGATTGATATAAATTCCTTGTGAAACAACCCAAAGGCCTCTGTTTCACTTTGGTTAATCCAAAGTCCTGGGAACCACAATTTAGTGATTTGTTGCTGTGTCTTTTTATTGTAATAATCAGTATGAATATAGTTAGTGTTTAGAAAGGTAGAGTAACAATTTTGTATGTCATTGCAGTCATTGGTTGTTAATTTCTTTGTTGTGGTTGCTGAATTTTCAAAAGCATCCCAGTTTAGTTAAAATCTGGAACAGATTCCCAGATTGGCAACACATTTTAGAAGATTGGAATTTCCTTTTTCTCTTTTAAATGAGCAAACTGTGGACCTTTCTTTGTGATTATGTGTAGATTTAATGGATTTAATCATCCCATGTAATCTCTCTTTGATATATCCTCAGCTGAGAACCAGAAGGGCGTTATCGCATTCTAAGATTTGAGTATAGATAAAAGCGAAACAATCAGTTTTCATGAAACAAAAAGGTTTATTCAATCAAAAGTGGGTAGATTTATAAGCATTGTTCTAGGTATCTGGTAAAATAGTGCCCTTGTTGTTTTGATTTTTAACATATTACTGAAAATGAAAATAACATTAAATTGGCACCATACTGTAGCTGAGAGTGAGCTGTACAGTGTGATGACAAGATGATGTAATCTGCTGTAAATTCTCCAAGGCTTGAGAGGTAAATCAGCTGCACCAAATGATTTTCTATCATCAATAAGAATCCCTGCAATACAGGATATATGGCAATTCACAGAGAATGGACTGTTGCTAGCTGAACGTGAGCGCCATGTTTTCCTCTTCCTCCTCAATCAACTTAATGGGTCTTGCCAGCCAAGCGTAAACACGTCACTCTAGAAGGAAGAGTTCTGCCGATAACAAGATATTCATACTTAAAGGAATCATATAGTTTTGGTTGAAACCTAACTTCACGTTTCTATAAACATTTTTGGGTGAGGTAATGAGAAACCTCTAAAGAAATATGAAAGAGCATGTAATTCCAAGAGGAATCCAATGTTTATTTGATGAAAATTGACTATGAAAAGGCTGAGATATCCAAAAGAGAGTTATCCTAATAAAAGGTAGGTGGGTCCCACCTTTTATTAGGATCGCTACGATCACTTTGTTTTACTTTGTTATTGGATGTCTCGGCCATAACAAAACCGATTTTCATCAAATAAACTTTGAATTCCTCTCAGAATGGTATGCTTTGTGCTATTTCATAAGTTGTTTCTTGGTATTTTGCAAAAAGTTAAAAGCCCAATCCTCATCTCCACCAATACTGTACAATCCCTTTCAGAGATTCAGCACACAGACAGATTTCGTTTTAATGGCCTCATAAGTTTTATAGTTTTATGATGAGTGCCCCCCCCCCCCACACACACACACACGCAACAAAGAGCTGGCATCGTGCCAAGTTCAGCTTTGACATAAGGAAATGACTTTTTCTTAAGGTTAGTTTCTATTCTTGATGTTTACTTCAGTTACTTGAGACTTAATGGGCAGAATTCACAAAGCTAGTTCAAATTTAGTCCATGGATCATACTTATTTTGTCTGCCTAGATGTACTTGAAAGATCACAAATATTACACCAACAGATATCCAAGGATGAAAGTGTGTTCATACGTGCATGTGAAAGGTGGACATTATACAAGCTAGATTTAGTCCATGGACTGAATCTAAACCATGGTTTTGATTTATTTGATCAAATTAGATTAAACTACCTTTGTGAATTGAACCCATTGTTTCTGGAGTATAACTTCACTATTTTTTTTCCCATTCAACTGATAAACATTCTCAATATCTGAAGGGATTGAAAGGTGCAATAATGCACAAATACTTTTGGTACAAGTGCTACCGATACTGGAAATGCTGGTATGGTTTATCGAATTAAACAAGGAAGAAGAGAGAAATGGCGTGGGAGTTTCTATGCAGAGTGGAGAAAACTGACATCGTATTGAACCATAAGGTAACATTAATATTTAATATGTAATGCTATCATGCCCTAAGCTCAAATCACAATCTGGTGGGCGTCATGGAGGACGATGAATGTATGCAGCTATCAACTCCATAATCACATGAACTGATGCAGTCATTGTTAGGGATCCCTGATATGTACATTTCTTTTATCACAAAGAAAAAGAGAACCTTTGGAGCTGTTCAATGAACTTGTTCCTTCTCAATGCTTTTCAACAATGCCTAAAATCAAGTTTGCGTGCATTTACATGTATGTTGCTTTGATTGGCAAGATTTGGGCAGGCAAGCTTTCTGGTTGTCAGTTTTGACAGGATATATTGTAAAAGTATACATATAATTTGAATAAACTCATCAATTATTGAGGTATGGATCCTTAGCAAATACATGTAGTCATGTGTCTTATTGCTTCATAGAGTAAATGAATAAGAGCAATCATTAACATTCACCTAACCTCCCCCTCAAAAAATAAATAAATAAAGTGTAAAATACTGCAGAACAGAAGGACAAGACTTGCACACACTTTGGCTTCACACAATAGACTGTGCATTTGCCCATAGTTCATTTAACTGCTAATTTTATGCAAAATCCCATTTAAATAGGTTGACACACTTTTTTGGAAATATTACAGTAATTGGAATATCCATGCAAAATTAAAGAATTGTTGTCTTTTTGCTTTGTTTTCTTTGAAAATTGCAGCAAGACCTTCAAGCCCAGGAGAGCCTGCTTGTGGAGGGCAAAGTGGCCAAGATAAAGAAATGGGTGGCAGCGACGGTCGGAGAGGTAAGAATTTCATATCGGCATGTCTTGCCATTGTCCACCTTCAGTCTCTGGCTCTGTGATCTACTGCAGCATGAACTTATACGTACATTATTGTTCATTTACTTGGGATAGTAACTGAGCTTCTGAGTATTATCATACAAACTTTCATGATGATCCACATGCATATTACAATCTGATTCTGAGGTTTAGAAAGTAGACAAAAATATCACTGCTATTTGAGCTAAAGTAAAAAAAACTCAAAATCTGTAATATGTTGTTTTGTTAATATTGACTCATATCCTGGCTGTACGCAGTGAATACCTGACAGCCATGTCATCAACACAGTAATGATTATTACAGACATACATGCAGTAATGCCCGCAGTCATAATTACTTTATAAGTATTTTTACAAGTACAGTACAATTTGTGAGCTTACTACTTTGTGAGCTTATCACTGCATTGGTATGCCCAGCCTTGCTCTTATCCTCACATTCATAAATGCCTACAGTTGTCAGAAATTAATCTGAGGACAATTCCTTGCATGCATTGAGACAAATTGATCCCACCAGTATCAGTTTTCTTGGCACTTAATCAACTTAATGTCTTACATGTGGGTAATGGCCTAGAAGTTGTGGTTCATGTTCAGTAAGAGCTAAAAAAAAAGGACTGGTTTCATAAGCTTGATGCAATTGATATCTTTGTATATACGTTTTTATCTATGTATGTTTGCATGTATGTACATAAATTTATGTGTGTTTGTATAATGTCTGTATATTTGTTTGTATGTATGTGTACACATACATATGTTTGTATGTAGGCCTAAGTGTGTATATTTGTATGTATGTATGTATGTATGTATGTATGTATTTATATATGTATGTTAGTATTTATGTTTGTTTGTCTCTAATCATGGTGGTTTTCTTTGTAGCTTGAAGAGGAAAACAAGAGGCTTGTCATCTTGAATGAGGATGCCAACGAGACAATCAGGAAGCTGCAGCTGAGACTGAAAAGTGAGTGCTCCTCTTTAAGTGGTGTCATTCTATTAAGTGCCCCCCCCCCCCCCCCCATCGCTCTTTTGTCTCAAAAGAAATTCTACCATTGTGGAATGTTGTGCAGGATTGGATTATAATTTGTCTGCCATGCTACTCTTGATTATCTGCCAAGATATTTTATCTTTTTTATATCACGGGCAATGAATTAGTGACTTTCTCATTCTCATTTGTAAAAGAAAAATATGCCCTAGCAAAGACATCCAAAAGGAAAGTATTTTTCCTAAAAGAATACTGTGCTTTGCTTGGTTTATTTATGCATATTTTTTTCCTGCAGTTATAGATATAATATCAGTTTAGCATTGTATTAGTAGTAGACAACAACTGTTAAGGTTGTCATAATAACCAGTCTTTACTAAAACAAAAGATAGAAAACAGTGTAGGGCTCATGGTTCACAAGATCACTAAATCTGTCCTTGAAAACTCATCTGAGAAAAGAAGGCTGACAATTTTTTTTTCTCCACCTCTTGATTCTATTTGCCTTGGCAGATCAAGAGAATGGCCAGTATCATGCAGACATCTCTAGTCAATCCAAAGGACCAGAGGATGCATTGGCAGGACGACCCGCCTCCAATACATCGGAAGAAGCGCCCCTCATTCCGGCCAGACCCACATCATCCAGCATCAGGGAGCACCTCATGGGCATGACCGCGGAAACGGAACTTAATGGAAACGAGATCCACCAAAGGCAGGAGGTGTCATCGTCAGAGATCTACGACAATGTGAACGAGGAATCCGGTGATCTATACGCCCAGGGCTCATCGCCCCACTCACAAAATGGTGATACCAAGAAAGAATGGAGGACTAACAGGAATGAGGCAAATTCAAATGATGATAAACTAGCGATGGGTAATGGCCACGCCCTGACACCTGGAAGTGAAATGTCCGGATCAGAAGAGGACAACCTCGTGGACAGTACCGATCTTGACCATTCCATGTCTTTGCTGTCAACGTCAAGTGGCGGTCTTTCCCCAGATATACCAGTGCCAATTCTTGCCCCGCCCCCGACACCATCAACTCCCAGTGGAGTCAATGGGGTCAACCTTGCTCAGAGCCTTGCCAAAAGACAGGAACAGACTCAGGAGAAATCCTCGCCCAGGAGGTCACCCAGGAATGACGAGGAGGTGGTTCCGTCCGCCCTCTCGCTGATTGCAAACTCGGTCAGTGCAACTGCAGAAATGCTGCAGAACTCTGGCAAGCCCAAGGAACATGCAAAGCTCCAACTCAGCAATGGGGAATCTCTGGACATTTCGCTCCCCACCGTCGAGAGGACTGCCTTGAACGACACCAACCCCCTGGAGCTCAGCTCCACTCTAGGGGAAGGGCTCGACGACGATGTTTTCCTTGAAGGTGGGCTCTCCCGCGACAGTGACTACGTCGAACTGCTCAGGCTGCGCTCCCTGAGCCAGCAGTCCGGAAGTGACAGTAGCTACCAGAGCCTGAAGAAGATGCACATCAAGAAGATGGTGGCTGGAGTGTTGATGGAAGGAAGCCATGAGCTGAGCGAGCTCCCGGAGCTACCCTTGTTAGAGGAAGGTTATCAGAGTCTGAGGAACGTCCACGAACACTTTGAAAACCTACAGAATGATCCTCCGGTCATGTCTGACCAATTGCCTGATGTCTGTGCCTATGAGGGGGGTGGGGATGAGAAAGTCAGCCCTCCCCTTGACCCAGCCTTTGATGTGGACTACGATGAACCTCCCGATGACGATTCACTCTTCATGGAGGAAGCAGCCGAGAATGAGAGGTCATCGACCTCCAGCAAACCACCACCACCACCTGAGAGAAAAGTGCCATCGTGGGTGAGTTATGTGTTTCTCTCAGAAACAAAATTTTGATATTTGACAGACTGATTAGCTGAATTACAATCAATTAACTTCTTGCTCTTCTGTTTATCATTTCATCAGATCATTCTTTTTTTTTTTCTTTTTTTTTTATCTGGTGGCTTACTGATGTGTGGTTCACAAGGATATATGAATGATTTTATGGTTGCAATTAGCAGTGTACTGTGTGCATATAGTAGAGAGTTTAGATAGCAGTTTTATGTGTCATTATTCAACCTAATAACAAACTGTACTACATGTCAAGATATGGCTTTATTTGTGAATCAAAATAGATAAGTGTACTGTAATATGCACTCGTAACAAATTGTGCACTGAAATCCGTTCTCTCTTTGAAAGATACTGTAGGATATGGTTGTTCTCAATGCAATTGTTCTATGTAATTCTCAATTTGTTTTGTAATTCCCAATTTGTTATGCTTGTGGTCAATGTGAAAAAAATTGTGTGTGTCCACGATCTAGATTTGCACTTGTACTATCATTGTAAGAGTGGTATTTGACTCAATTGGTATAGACAGTCAGAAACTCAAGTACACATTTCATACCAATTTCTAATCTTCTGTTTTTAATAGCCGTGTTGAACCAGAATCAGGAATGTGCACACAATGCAATGCACTCACGGAAGACTGGAAGAATAATACGGGCGATTATGATAATGCATTAGCTGCTCCTGAGTCACACTTGCAGACAAACCACACGTAATTGTGTTTGTGATCCAGGGTGACAGCTGGAATGACTGTGGTCACTTTAGAAAGGCTTGTCTTTTTGTCATGCTTTCCTCATGTGGTAGTACAGATGTATGATTTTGTGCCTTCCATTCATGGCAATCTAAGTTCCTTTCCAAAGTGAAAAAAAAAACCCACCCAAAACCGTTGATGATAAAAAAAAAAACATAAATTTCTTGTGTTGGGGGTTTCAATTTATAAACTTGTTTTGGAGAAGTAGCCTAAGGTGCAAAATGATTGTTATGTATGTGTGTGTCTGTCTGTCTCCACCCCAGGAAACTCGTATCTACACGCTCAGTGACAAGGGCCTCAAGATGTCGCCCAGTGTGGCACCTGTCATCGATTCCTCAATGGGTAGGTATGACTTCATAGCCAGCTGTTACTATGGCAACCATTTGTAATGTGCTGTCAGTCAGCAAAGAGAGATAGAAAAGAGAGAAGAAGAAGAAAAGCAAAAACAAAAACAGATGTATGCAAGATCATGTACAGCATGAGTTTATAGACGACCAAACCGTCCAGGCCAGTCATTCAGTTACAGGCAGTAGGTGAAGTAACATACTGTAGTACTGGATTTTCCCAGGGAAGGGGGCTTGGAATCTGGAGGGTGAATCTGACACCCTTTCTTGGAAACATGAATGGTGGCAGAAGTACTGATCTTTCTCTTTAGTTTTCACCTCAGTAATAGTCCTGCAAAGCAAACAGACACTTTCTTCACTTCAATCTGATCGAAAGAATTGCCTTCTGCAGTTGGCATTCTCTTACAAAACAGCTACAAAACTGTGGTACAACATTGCCCATGTGTGTTTACAATCTGCTGTTAATATTCACTATTGTAACATGCAATTTGGGTTGAATGCTGAAATAACAAAAGAACAGAAATGATGTTAGTAGTGATTAGATGATAATTATAGCACTTTTATGCTTATTTTTTAGTATATACCCATATATAGGCCTATCATACTTTTTTTTTTCTGGCTTTCTGTTTTGTTTTGTTTTTTGCTTTTAAAGTCTTATCATTCTACTTGAAGGAATGCACAGCACATGCAAGAAACTGAATGATATTATACTTTTAATACATGATGACATAAATGGTATCCCGTGGGTACCAAATAAAAATCAGCCATTTTGTTGAATTATTTATTTTTTTAAAAAGGTTGTACCCTGGGTTGCCAAAAAGTGGAAATTATTTTGGTACTGGAGCTACCATGCGCTAGCCACTGCACTGCACTGCACTGCGCACTGCACTGAAGTACACGCTTTTGCTAGCACAGCGTGCCATGCATGCATGGTATAACATGCAGTGGCATGGGAATAACTATGTACACGCACACACAGTGCATGCATTTCTCTGCGCCTGTCCTCGAGTGGACGTGAGGTGGCGCTACACAACGTGGTACCCCGGGGTAACACGTGATGCGTCACGTAATTCAGGATTAGTTTTGCAAGAGAGCTGAAAAATGAATTGTCACATTAGCCAGATATGTTAAAGGTACATATAAATGATGTGCAGTACAAATGATCTGTTGGTCATGAGTAATTATTTGGCAGGTTTTGCATGACATACATGTAGCATGCAAAAAATTCGTATCGCAGGCAGATATGCTGAATAATTTTATATGAATTGCCAAAGAAATCATCCTTTATAATGGGTCTTCAGAGTCGGCATAAACTTATTTCTCATAACTGTTTGTACTCGATGAAGCGAGATGCAGAAACCCCTGCTGTTTATAAATGTTTAGGACATCTTGCAAGAGACATGCATTTCACATCCTGCATGAAATAAAGTAGTGTAAGCCGGTGGCCCCCCCCCCCCCCCCCCCACCACCACCACCACCACCAACATCAAGTGGATCATAGCAACCTCAGAGATCCTACTCACTCCACAGTTATAGCTGTTAGCTGCGTGTTAACGAGAGCAACTCCACAGTTATAGAAGATAGCTGCATGATAACTAGAGCAGACGGGCATGCAGGATATTGCATTGACCAGCTCATGGTCTGGCATGCCAAGTATCTATGGAGGTCGCGGCACCGTGCGGCCTCTGCATGCAAGCTGCATGTGATGCACAGTCTCGAATGGGGCACTTGAAGAGGGCCTGCGATCGAATGTTCACATGGAGTATGGTGGCTCTGGTCCAGAGAGACATGGAAAAGCAAACTTGCCCTCATCCTCAGAGGTAAAACCAAGGAGATGACAATTAGCAGAATATTACATTTTTCAAGAATTATTGCCAAAGCTCTCTCGTCACAAAAATAGAAAAAAGGGGCCGTAGTTCTCATGTCACAAGAACTCCATAGAGCATAACTGCCATACTGTTGAGCCGAGTAGAGATTTTGAAATACACCTAACGTAAGGTTCTTTACTCTCAGATCAGAGATAAGATGTTAAACCATTTCCCACAGAAGGCTGGTGAATCCTGTCATCAGGAATATCTCCTACTATAGGGGATGGCTCAACCCTCTGACTGCCTATCTTAAAATCCTATTGACATTGTGCACAAACTTGTTGCAGATGGTACTGAGGGAGTTAAGATGAAATTTGATTTGAATTAATTTCTTTTTTCATGGTAAATATGAATAATGATGAAATTACACCCCCAAAAAAATAAAAAATAGATATAGCATATCAATAATACATAATATACAATGCATAGTACATGCATATACACCAAACAGTTCACAAGAATAATGCTTCATGAATCATGACATGTATAACAATTTTGCAAATTGATGAATTTACACTGAGTGTCACAGTGACAGAATAAGAAATAAATGTTTTCCCCATTCTAAAGATAACTTAAGTGCTTTCCCTCCCCCAAAATGATAGTGCATTTGTGTTACAGGAGGTTATGTTCTTTCAGGTTATTGATTTTAACAAAAATAAAACACTGCCAAATATACCACATAATAGTGTGGTACCTGTCCATGAGTCTATACATGTGCTTGGTTGTCTGTCTTTTTCTCAATTCTCCTTCTTTGTATCTGTTGCATCCTTTCTATCTTTTGTTCTGTCCATCTTTCTCATACACTTCATCTCTGTCTATCTCTTCCACATTAAATCTACTATGATAATGGTTCAGTCGGCTGCCTCACAATAGAGGAAAAACGTTAACAAAACTAAACATCGTGGAATCGTTACATCAGGTATTCAGTACAGGATTCCTTATAAATCATGCATAGCATTCCCTTCCAGCAAGTGAATTAGAATTTTCACCGGAAGCATAGATGATTGATGGAATGTGAAAGCTATAATAGGAACTACCTTCATTTTCTTTGCCAAACTACACCACGTTGTTGTGGTTACAAACCATTTCCTTTCATCCCCAATGTTTTTTTCCCCCTGTATTTTGGAAGAAAAATATTGTAAATGCATTGCTGGCTGTTTGCCAGAAACTGATTGCGTGATTGAGCAAATTTCTATTTGTGCTATTGCACATTGACTGTGTTGCATCGGCAATGTTGACATATCACAGTTTAGACCGATCTGCGTATCTCTATCTCCCCCCCCCAAAAAAAAAAGGAAATGTTCCTCTTGTCTCTAATATGATAGGAAAGTACTATTAAAGAATCGTATTATTTTGAGTCTGAGTTGTGAGCAAAAGCTTTCAGTATTAGTGTTACTTGTACTCTGAAAGTGCTTTTTTTTTTGCACTCATGAAAAATTGTTGGATTGGGTTACTGGCATTTTTTACCACAAATGATTTAACTTGGTGAGAATTTTAGTCACTGTATTATGTGATTCATTAATTATTTTTTGATGGTAAGGAAATGCCATTTCTAACTAAGGGGAGAATATTTTTACAGAACAGCCACTTTTCATAGAATGTCATTTTAGTATGAGATCATCGCATTCACATTTCATATATGAGTTTTATTCACAACTTCATTGAAATAGATTCAGTCAGACAGGAAATTGCGATTGTGGTGAAAGTTAATCACAGTGATTTTCCTCCCATTGATATTCGTTTTCACCAATGATTGAGAGTATGTTCTATTATACCCACAATGCATCTTTCTGATTGTGTAAGTCATTTTAATTTCTTTTAATTATACCCCTGCCAAATGAAGTTTGAAGGGGGTATATAGGAATCAGCGGACGGTCGGGCGGTCGGCGGTCGGTCCGTTGCAAATCTTGCGTCGCGAACTACTTCCTCAGTTTTCAACCGATTCCCATAAAACTTGGCACAGATGTGTGCCTTGGGTTGTAGATGTGCAAGACATATTTTTTGACAGTACCCAAAAGTACGTTGCCATGGTAACGGCATATTATGGGCAAAAATGGGTACAAATCTTGCGTCGCGAACTCCTCCCACAGTTTTTGATCAATTTTTATGAAATTAGGTACAGATGTTCATCTGAATATGTTAATGTGCAAGACACATATTTCCGCAGTGGCAAAAAGTGCGTTGCCATGGTAATGGCATGTTATTGGTAAAATATAGGGCAAAATGCTTCATGGCAAAACTGCTTCATCAGTGTTCTTCCAATTCTCATGGAATTCATATTGCTTAGGATATAGGTCAGCATGACACATTTCTTGACAGTGACAAAAAGTATGTTGCCATGGTAACAGCTCACATATTATGAGCCAAAATGATGGAAAATTTTTCTGTTGCAAACTACTTCCTCAGTTTTTGCCCAATTTCCATGAAACTTGGTACAGATGTGTGCCTTTGGTTGTAGATGTGCAAGGGGCATTTTTCGACAGTACCCGAAAGTACGTTGCCATGGTAACAGCATATTAATGGCAGAAGATCAAGGAAAGATCTTGCGGATTTAACTACTTCCTCAGTTTTTTGACCAAAGCTTATGAAATGTTGTTTTGACCAAAGCTTATGAAATGTTGTTTGGCGGGGGTATAACCAGTCGCTGTAGCGACATTTCTAGTTTCCTCTGTATGTGATGTGGAAATCTTGGCAAGTAAAAGCACTACAGTAGAATTACAAATTAACATGCCTGTACATAATTTCAACTAGTGGAACTGTTCAAGGAGTGGTTTACATGTTTGACAACCAGACTTGAACAATTTGCAATGAGTATGAGGAGGTTTTTTTTTGCAGCCAGGACATTGCAGCTTGTCGAGCTGCAGGATAGCTCATGCATTTTTCCGTCATTGATGTCAGATCAAGAAAAATGTGACTAATGTTCTTCTCTGTACCCCTGTGCCCCCATCCTCTGTCCTGTCATCCCCCCTCCCCCCTCCCCACCCCCCCTCCCTTTTCTCTCTCTCTCTCCCAACAGTCACACCAGTGCCGGTGTGCCTCGTGGAGGAAGGAACCAGCACCAACTCTCTCTTTAGGGATGCGGATGTGCCTGTCTACACAACCCTAAGAGGGGTAAGTTTAACGGCTCCCAGGGCGACCACCTGCTACATCCTGACCACCCTCTGACAGAAATCATACTTCAGTCTCCAATTCAGAGCCAGCAGAATATCAATACCAATACATTCCCACCTCTGGCTATGAAAGATACAGGGCATTCAGACGCAAAAAATTTATACTAGTTGTATCGCTATACCAAAACGGTACAGATATATGATGAATTTATGAGTCTGAACGACGTATAGCGAAACGACGTATGGCAAAACGACGGTCAGAGCATCGTTTCGAACTACAACTCGTTAACGAATCAGCATTCCTTGTGCGTCTGAACGTATGGCGACCATAGAACGGTATAACTGGGCGGGGTTCAATGGGAGTGCGCACGAAAGGTGACCTACAGCTGTCACTCATGACTGCAACAGCATGCGCAGTGGGAAACTGCACATCTATATGACGTTTCGCAGAACGGTCGAAATTAGTGTCTGAACGGTCTGTCCGTTATACGATGATTCTTTATACGTCGTTTCGTTATCGAGTTTCGGTATAAAATGGCATGCATCTAAATAGGGAGTTGCTTTACTGGTTTAAACCATTGTAACCCTTTATGACACTTGTCCTTTGTTTGCTGATTTAGGTTGCATCTGCTAGCTCTCTTTCTTTCTTTTAACAGTCTGCCAGATGTCCCCAAAATAACCACAATGAACAGGGATTATGTAATCTTCTTAATCTGGATTGTGTCTGATAATGGCCTTTGTGTGGTGACCAGTCAGCATTGTTACCCCGGATTGAGGGATGGGGTGTCTTGGTGGAGGGAAACTGACCCAATAATCCTTATTAAAACTTAAAAACTCACAGCTATTAAAAGTGCATGAGCCTTGAAAGGTCATCTGAGCATGCAGTGTGCAAGTACCAATCCATCGTGATATAGTACATAGTACTCCTCTATGTTGCCTGCCCGTACCTCTGGCATTAACATTGCTCTCACCTCTCCACATCTGTACTGATATGTGTATGTCTTGTTTATTTTTTTGTATGTTTGTGTTTGTCAATTTTGTTGTTGTTTTTATGTTGTCGTTTTTGGTGAATCCACCTTTCTCTAGTAAATCTTTGTGGTGATCTCCAAGAGAGGATATCAGCAATGATTTAAAGCCAGGGATGAAATCTGTTGCATCCTGTTTGTCACAACAACAAAAAAGACCAAACAAACAGTTAAATTCAGATGCAGAAATGAAACACTTTGAAGTGGCCTGTGTTGGCATTTGTTTACTGTTCAATTAAGATTTTGACCTAAAAAAAAAAAAAAAAAAAAAAAAAAAATTCAGAGAAACCGACCGAAAACCTATGTAGGCCCATGGCTGGACATAACTGCTCAGAGTGATTGATTCCTGATTTGATTGATTGCGATTAAGTTTCATGCTAAGTGACTAAAAAATGTAGTGATGGGATCTTGAATTCACCCTGCACAACAAAATGTGCGGAGAAATTTGCACTAGGCAAAAGAAGTGCAAAATACACAAAATCAATGTACTGTGAAAATTTCTGCATTCACAGGACACTGGCCTCAGGGCATTCACCCAAATAGGGTGGCCAAATCTCAAGTTTGGTATTCTTTCTTAGAGACTCCAGGACATTCTATTCATATTTATTTGTATACATCTTTCTGTGCTTTTTACATCCCTCATTTAAACGTGTGTCTATGTACAGTGCATGTGCTTTAATACTATCTTTGTTTCTTCATCCATAGTGTGCCATTGGTTTGGGGCTTGTTTGTCTGCCTTTCTCGATCTCATCAATAAGATTTGCCATGTTTCTGACTCTTTCTTTCCGAGCCAGTCAGTGTGTACAAGAACAAAACTATCTTGACTCTCTGTCGGGAATTAATATGTGAAAATAATATCCCAGACTCGCAGATGTGTTTATAATGGCTTTCAGAAATCTCTTGTGACCCAGAATCCTATTTGATATCAAAGTGATGAGATTGACATTCGTTTTTTAAAGCTGAAAACTCTTTTAATGGATGTCTTCCTGGAATCAAAACAACATTATTTCACTCTTCAGTACCAGTTGGTACTGCATTCACTGTCTGCAAATCATTCACAAATTTTCCAGTAATTGATCAATCCACGTCGCACCTGCTTTATTAACCTGTCCATGTCGAATCTTTTTCTGCAGTCAAAGTCAGAAATCAGACAATTGCTCAGTCTCTATGACTCACGTCTGGCAACAATGGCAAGTCCTTTTTGCTTTGTGTATTCATTCATTCGCTAGGTATTATGTATTTGTTTGTGTGTGTGTTTTGTATTTGTAATTTATGTATGTTTTTTCCGCAAGATTGTGTAGTCCCACTCATTTGTCATCCTGCTGCTTATGGTGCTGGTTTGATATACTATTTGCCAATTATGCATTTCTTTTGTACTAGCTATACTCTACAGCACTTTCACCAGCCCATGATTTACGTAAAGGCATGGCAAGTCCAGACACATGTATACATCCTTGTATTGTTATCTACAAAACTTGACAGCCATCGAAAGAAAGGGGGAAAAGTACACAGGGTAGCTTGGGGATGAGCTGGGTTCAAGTTTCACAATAGATTGTTCAGTCTGTTGCCATGACTACAAGCCTCTTGTTTTGATGGTTAAACTCAAGAGGGCCTGAGAGTTAGGTGGAGGGAAAACAAGGAAATCAGATGTCATATATAATTGGTAATTGGTTCTCAGCTGCGAAGTGAAGAGTTATATCTGTCCCTGCCGACTCTCCTCTGCTTGAAAATCATGTCTACAAAATGAGACCTAATTTCAGTCTTGACAATATGAATTTTTCAGAAAGATCAGTATGTGTGTTGTTTTTCTCCCCAAGTCATTTTTCATTGACTGATACTGTAATTTAGTGGTGGGGGATGGGGGGGGGGATGGTCGTCAGAGGTCTTCTTCCGTACTATATATTTTGAAACTGGCAGTGCTTTTAAAAATTTGTGTAGCCCGTTGTGGCTAATATTCCTGTTCCCTTCATGAGTGAAGATTATTCAAAGATAAAAAAAATACTGCATTAATTATATGTGTGTTTGTAGAATGACATGATAGGCAGCCCTGAAGTACCTACTGCTGTTATTCCCACAGTAATGAAAATAAGATTCAAATTCCTTGAATCCCAAGGCAAAGAGGAAAAGGGAAAGAAAAAGTCAACCACACCCAATTGAGTATGCAGAGCTTTTCATGTCATGCTCTTCATGACAGTGTCATGTTAAATGTACTGATTAGCTGTATGTGCCTATTGGCACCTAAAACCCTGAGAACATTGTACACACTGTCCAAAGTCCTCATTACAGAAAGGGTTAATGTCAAGACATACATAATGTTTGAATAGTTTGTCTCGAGGGTTTTGAAGAGCAGATGCTATGTTTCTTGGTTTCACTTCTGTTGTTGAAGTTTCCCGAGGGATGGTTGTGGGATCAGGTTTTCAAAGAAAAATAGTGTCCATTGTTCAACTTCCCTTTGAAAACAATTGCTGGTATGTAGACAAATGGTCAGGATGAAAAAGACAACTGTTTTGTGCTGTTTAATGCCTTCTGTATAGTTTATCTTTTGAAGAATATTGCTTTCTTTGTCAGTTTTGGTTGGTACGTTTCAGGGCTCTATCAAGGCTTGACTCCACTCTGAGCTAATTCTAAATTACTTATCTAATTTAAGATGAAATGATGACCCCATGGTACATTACAGTGCTTTTGGAATTTATTCAGTGATTACTAACTGTCAAGCAGATGCTGAAGATGTATTATATGAGACACTAACTCAAAACTGTTGAAAGAGGGGGGCTTCATACATATCATCCTTAAACTGCAAAATCTTCTCGTCCTCTGGCAGCGTTTGACTCTGATCCGCTCCACACCCTTCACCGGCGAGTCCTCCGATTCCTCGGACGATGAGTCCAGCTCTGGCAAGCCGCCCCCTCCCCCTCCTCCGGCCTCCCAGTCCGGCCACCATGGCTCCCTGAAGGCCACCAAGGCCCTGAAGGGCACGGGCGGGAGCCTGAAACTGATGGGCTCATCGCTGGGAAGCCCCAAGAAGAAGCTTCTGGTGGGATCGTCTGCCACGCTGCCCGCTGCAGGGCTGAAGAGAGGTGAGATTGTAGGAGACACTCCCAAAGTTAAAGGGGATGGCTAGTAACTGATCAGTGGGAATCATTGGGAATGCTGGGTGATGATTGTTCCAATCCTTGTGGGATTCATTTAAGAGTACATTATATATCTATTGTTATGTGAAAATTATTTGCTTCAGAATGGTCTCATATTCAAGTAATGTGCAGTTTAATGTTTCCACGTTAGCATGCCTGTACAGTGACGGGGTTTAAAATGCACATTACTTGAATATGAGACTGTTCTGAAGCAAATAATTTTCACACAACAATAGATATATGATATGTACTCCTAAATGAATCCCACAAGGATTGGAACAATCATCCCTAGCATTCCCTCTGATTCCCACTGATCAGTTACTAGCCATCCCCTTTAACAGATTTTGAAGATTGATATCTATATTATGATAGGAAAACTGTTCATTCGTGCGTGGCGGACCCCAAAAAAGACTGATGCTCAAGATAAGCATCACAATGGAAAAAATTGGTTCATCTTGATTTTGTTTATTTTAACCCTCACAATAATTTACCCCGTGATGATTTGGCATGTGTGAAAGGCACTAGAGGAAATGATCGATTTTCAGAATCCAGCCATGCAATTCGCCACACTAAGTCCACACACCTGGGTGCCCAGAATCATGCGCCAGTCATTGTTTAGGTATGCTGATGTGTAGTCTGTTGATTGAAACTGCTACATTCAAAGCAGAGTGATTTGTGTGTGTGTGTGAATGGTTTGCAAATAAATGTGTTCATTGATGAGTTGCTCAATTCACTATACATTTACTTCATGTGCCACAGCTGCTTAATCCTCTTTGTACTTTGAGTGCCATTAGGTACCAGGTACACATAACCCCATCACCTTGTACACACTCTCCAAAGATTGTAACACAGAAAGGGTTAAAACCGATGAAACAAGTGTAACTCATAGAGATGAAGGAATTCTTTTTATCTGGAGAGTGGACTTGAGAAGTGTAGAAGAGAAGAAAACTTGGTTTTAGTTGAAATATTTTAAGCTGATGCAAAGAACTCTGTTATATGCCTGCATGTCTGGGAATGTGAGATCGCAAGTATTTTCTAATCAGAGAATTTGACCAATCTCCTTCTTGTCCTCCTGTAGGTGTGTCTGCCCACTCATCGGCCTCGGACGCGGACTACTCCATCCCACCCGATGCAGTCAGGGTGCCGTCCCACGACGGCAACAGCTCAGACGAGCCCGAACCCAGGGCCAAGCTCCTGAAGACATGCAGTCTGGACAAAGCCTCAAAGTCCAGCTCGGACTCTCTGGACAAGTCGGACAAGGTGTGTCATAAGTGTCGAGATTCCTCCTCCCTCTCTTTGTGAGTCATGTGCAGGACATGACATGTGAGAATGTGTCACTGATGGGAGAATATGTATGGAGTGAGGAATCCAAGAGAAGTGAAATTACTTCTCCTTAAGCTTGTCCTCTTTGGCGTGGCTTTATTGATTGCAAGCTCCCCCACAAACAGATTACCGTAACCTCCATTCACAAGCTCTCAAAGAATTCAAAATGAGGCAATGTGATGTTCAGCATGTTTGACAGTGTTGATGTTGATCATTTTGTAGAAATTCCATGGTTCAAGATTATAAATCTTACAAAGGTAAGGAGTATCGGTGATACGTTTATCTTGTTTTGATGTAGCAAGAGTGAAATAATTGGGCTGATATCAAATTTTTTGTATCATACACAAGATTTGGGAAATATCCATATACGAACATATTTGGTAATTTATTGTAATCATATTACACCGCACATCCTAACTATTCAAATCAATGATTCTTGTGTTGAATTCTTAAGCCTCAAGAATCATTAATTTGAAGAAATATGCAGTGCCTGCCGTACAAGGGATCACAGCCATCACTGGCTATCGAGCGGAAGCTTGGTAGTATGGTGGATATGATGCCTGTCTAGTAATCAGGTCTTGGATCCGAATCCAAGTATGTATGCCCATCATTTTCCATCATGGCTATCAAATGCTATGTAATCTGTCTTAATTTACATCACTGAAGAGTAATTTGTCAATCAGTTACACCCTTACTAGTTGTTTCAATAAATAAGCCTCAGCTTTTTGGTTGTAAACATGTTTCCCAGGAGCCATCTGAAAAGTCTGGCTGGTTGACGAAACTCGGAGGGCGAGTCAAGACGTGGAAGAGACGCTGGTTTGTCCTGAAAATGGGCCAAGCCGAACTCCTGTACTACAAATCGCCGGTAAGTGACCGTGAAGGCAAGGGTGATCAGAACAGCTGGCTTAGGAGAAGTTGTTGAAGGGGGGGGGGGGGAAGCAGAGGAGACCTTATACCCCCAAGGGTGCCAGCCACTGGGCGGAAAGCGAGTCGAGGTCTGCCGCGCTAAGATTAGCGCCAAAGATAGAGGCTTGCAATAGACAATGGATGATGTCACCATGCAAGGCGCAGAGCCTCGGCGGGATCGGGGAGATTGTGGTGAGACAAAAGGGAAACCACAAGCACTTGCATCGACTGTGATCCACGGAGTATGAGGCGCTCACTCAACAAACTCCAAACTTCATACAGCATTTGAGTCAGCTGCAATCGATGTTACATCAACTTCATTCATGAAAGTGTGTATTACCAATTGGCACCTTAATCTGTCATTGAGGTGCCTATAAAAATGTTTTAGAAAATGTTTTTGATGCCATCGTGGACAGACAGTTATACATGAAAGGATGTTCAGCTAAAAAGTGAACATTCCTGACTTAAAGTACTGTGAAAGAAACAATTCAAGTAGGTGTGAACAATTGTATTACATTAAGATAATCTGTAATTTGTTAATGTACCTAATTCACGATGGGCTGATTTTGCTACAACATACTTTTTCCATAGACACTTGCCCGATTATACTTGGGACTTGTCCTCAATGGGTTAAATGAGTTATCATTTATCATAAAGAGTACAGCTCTATGGTAACAAAAGATAAAATCTTATTATTTTGTGACAAAATACAACAATTTTTTACTTAGCATTGTTAATGTTTGAATCATTGTTGCAAAACCTGAAAACAACTAATAACATTCTTAGACACAATAAATTATATTTTTGACATATATTTTTATGATATGCATTTATAGGTATAAATGAGAACATAGTGAAAGAGCTGTCCATCATGGATAATGAAACAAGACATATGAGTGTATATATAGAAAATTCACTCGCTCTTTTCTTCCTTTGAAATTGTGTCCTGCATTTGCAACCCACAGAATGACGTATCCAGGAAACCCCGCGGTCAGGTGCCACTAGACAAGTTCTGCAAGATAGCCCCATCTGAGGGCTTGCAGACTTTTGAGCTGGCCACATCGAAGAGGACGTACTACCTGACCGCAGAGTCTCCGGCCGTCATGGAGGAGTGGATCAGACGTGAGTTCAGTAGACTCTGTCCTACTTGAAGAGATTTTGTTACCCCCCCCCCACCTCAATATATATATATGTCTATTTTCATACCGTTTAACTGGTACTGGTCGAAATTCAAGAAGTGATGATGTATATCAGATGGGTTTACTCTGAGATGAACTCCCTACCTGTGGGACAAACTAAGGGAAGTGTCTGTGATATTATACTATTGCTGTGTTTTGTATTTTCTAGTGGCACAATTTGTTAGAAGTGAAAGTGAGCAATTTTTTTTCTTCTCTTTGTCTTTAAGCAAAGCAAAGTGTAAATCAAACTTTGAATTTGAAGCATAGTCTATAGGCCAATAAGCAAATAATCAACGTTGGTGAAGGTGATGGGACAAACTATCACTTCCGAGGTGATCTGGATGTAGCTATCTTTCCGAAGCGCAGCTGAGGAAAGATAGCGTACACATTCAGATCGCCAAGGAAGTGATAGTTTGTCTCATTGCCTGAAACAAAAAGTCGATTACGTGTATTTGCTTTATGTTCCACATCTAGGGTCCTAGATACAATGTATTCCCATTTTATCCCACATCTGAAACCGTTTTAGCTATCTTAGGGTATTCTCAGGGCTTAATAGGCTATGTAGTTTACTTTAGACAGATGCAGGTACATGTAGATGACAATGAATTTGCTCTGCGCCCCGCGCGTGGCACCGAAATAAAAGTGTGTTGCACTGTGGTCTATCACTTGACCCAGGTCAAATGATAGACCACAGTGCAACGCACTTTTATTTTGCGTGTACTAAAATTGTAAGTTATATCACGTGTTATGACTGTTTGGACTAAGAGATCAGCGAAACAAAATGACTATCATCATTGAGTGTAACAAACTTTTCTTCTCAGGTGATGTGATGGGCAAAACTACGCTTTATCACGTGATCAGCTTTTGACCAATCCTATAGCAAGATTCTTAGTATGTGGAATATAATAAGTTATAATTGTATTCAAACTTTACTAACACTTCCTCTCCAAAGGGAGAATCCATTGCAATCCCATAGCTTGTTCAATTCAGGCTTGTCTGGAGCTTTACTGACCTAGCAACAGCTGTCAGGTGAGAACCATCTGAAGTAGAAGTACCAAATGATTCATTTGTAGTTAAAATGCTGGGCCCAGAATCATTCATGAGTTAGGAAATATTGATATGTTTGTTTCTTCAGATTGATCTTGCCCTCCCCCTCAGTAGTCAAAAAGTCAATGATAAGCATTCATGCACGTATACTGTAAATGTGGAAATTTTCACACATTTCAAGCAAACAGATTCAGTACTAGTGCAAAAATTAAAGCATGCGAATATTTTTGCTTGCCTTGCATTCCTTCAATTAAAGTCTTGATTCCATGGAATAAGAAATATGCAAAAACTAATCTTTCCTGACCAAGTGCAAAAAATTACTCACATGATAGTATCCACTTTTACAGTATATGCAAATATATTTTTGAGATCAGACAGTGTTCAAAACACAGTTGGAAACAGCTGATCACAGAGAAAGCTGGAATTATCCAGGGGTAGAATAATGACTACAATAATGCCGTCAAAATCCACTATTAAATTGCCTCATGGTTTCGGATATGTGTGTGTTTTGGCTGCAGTGATTGACAGGGTGCTAGAGAAGTACCGGAAGCCCAGCGAGCTGCCCCTGGCCCTGCCCCCAGGGGTCACCATGCAGGGCTGGGTCACCAAGGTCAAACTGGGCAACTCCAAGAGGTGCTGGTGTGTTCTGGCCGACAGGAACCTGAAATACTACAAGGCGGACAAGGAGAAGGTACAGGGTTTGACACTCTGTACTCACCTGTTCACCACAGCTGCCATGTCTTCCTGATCTTGCAGGATGCTCACTGAAAACTTATACAGTCAAACCTGCCATAGTGGCCACCTGCCATAAATGGCCACTAAAAAGATCCCCCTTGAAAAGCTATATTAAATACCAAATCTATAGCTGCCACCTGTCTATAACAACCAGTTTTTGTTGTTGTTGTTTTTTTGTCTTCCTTGGGTGGCTGCTTCAGACAGGTTAGACTGCTTATCACCTCATATCCTGAAAAGAAAATATAAAAGTCTTCCTGATTTGGGAATTTCTAACGGTGCATTAGGGCTTTTTTTTTTTTTTTACAGTTTTCTAGTGATATGCTGTAGGCCTGATGTCAAATATGTCAAATACCTTGTCAAGCACTTCACAATGACAAATGAAGTCATATCTTTTGAAAATGCTCATGTGGTAATATTATGAATATATGCATGTAGATAGATATGATTAGTAGAGAGATATAGACAGAAAGCTATAGAATATATATGTATATATAATATATATAGGTTAGCAGAGATAGAGGAAGATAGACAAATAGATACATAGAAAGTTCATCCGATCGAAAGTTGGACAAAGACATAGACAGATTGACAGATAGTTAGATGAATAAATAGATTAATATTTGGAGAGATAGAGAGATAAGTAGACGTATTCAATGCCAAGCTGAGAACAAAGAATAGACTTGCAACAATATGCAATGCCTTTACTTTGCTGCTGCAGTCTGCACTTGGCACCATCGACATGAGAGAAGCTTCCGTGGCTGAGGTGGACCAGTCGGCCGTGTCGGATGATGAGGGAGACGACAGGTCGGAGCCCACCAAGTTCACCCTCTCTATCATCTCCAAGAAACCTGAGAAGCAGAGCACCACTTTCCTCAACTTCACCTCACAGGAGGAAAAGGTTCGGGAAGAATACAATGTTTTAAGATATAAGAATTGCAATGATATGATGTCAATTTCTGATAGATATCCAAATCTGTAAACTGCGAAGAGTGTACAGATGCAAAATGTATTATTCAGTGCATTCAGTGTGCCAAGCAGAGAAGAAGTCGCTGTCGTTTTTGAGTGTTTCTTTTTCCTCATTTTTATTGGATTGCCATGTTTTGATCTTTGCCAAAACCTACAAGATAGAGCAGTGATTTGATGGATTTCTCATGACATGCCGCTCATCTTCATAATATTTACTCATCTTCATAATTTTAACTTCCATTGGCACATCTTAGCTCCACTCCCTCACACAGACTAACAAAGAAACACACCCAGAGGCATATGAACACAGACGTAGAAAATGAAACTTAATGAGTAGTGCTCTTTTTTTTCTGTTAACAAAAAATTGATAAAACCTCTTCCCTCCCCCCCCCCCCCCTTCTCCAAGGACTCCTGGTTATACCACCTCATGGTAGCCAGTGGTGGAAGCGGTGGCAACTCGCCAGATGGCGGCACAGAGTTTGAGAGCATCGTCAAGAAGCTGATGAGCACGGACAGCCCCCTGGCCAGCCCCCTCTGGAAGCACCCTGCCATGGTCTTCTCCAAAGAGAGCCGGGATCGCCCCCTGACGACCCTCCTGTCGGACGCCCTCAGTCGGGAGGCGGTCAAATTTAGCAAGGTAACGAAGTTTTTCAAACACGGATTGCTGCGACAAAGTCAAGAGGAAAGTTGGGTACTGTCAGCTGAATAATAACAAAGGATGTGGAGCTCCAAGCATTTTTGAAAACAGACCAAAGAAATCACCCTGTTGCTTGGAATATCAACTGACATTTAATAGAAGTATTGATGAGAAGTCCAGGAAATTTTGTTTCATTTTGTCACTTCAAGAAAAGGGAATGGCTATGTAAGATTTGACAATTGTTATTAAAAACAAAATTTTATGATGAAAGAATGATATTTTACTTGGTATTCACTTCGATCACATCATGCAAAATGACATGTTCATTCTTTTGTACGACTGAGAACGACGATAAATCCATGTTTCTTTTTTATCAAATTGTAAACATATGCTGTTGTTTGTTTTTGGGGTCTTTTGAGGTGCAGAAGTCAAGTCGAATAAAATTGAATTCTTTCAGAGATGAACTACTTTTTTGTATGTGTTTTTGTTTTTGTTTTTGAAAGGATTCAGGCATTCTCATGTTCTTATTTATTCTGTCTTTGCCCACAGACGTGTAACTTATTTATCAGTGCCTCCCTGGACATGCCTGCGGTCGACTATCACGTCAACCTGGCCCAGAATGCATTGCAGACGGGCCTGTCACATACGGAGCTCCAGAACGAGATGTACTGTCAGGTGATCAAGCAGACCAACCACAGCTCAGCACTGCCTTCAGCGGTAAGTTGTCACGTGTCTCAGAAAAACAAACTGTTACTTTTTTTGCAGAATTTTGTCCATTTTTTTCCCCCAAAAAAATCCTGCAGATTTCCTGGAAAACTTCAACTGCTTTTCTCAAATTGCATTACTACACTTGTCTATTGCAGCAGATATAAAATCTGGTGTTATTTGAGTTTGTTTTTTTTTTGTTTTTTTTGTGTTGTTGTTTTTTGTTTTGTGAAAGGCTGGTTACACACACTTAATTGCCTGGTCACATTTGGAGCCACCATGTTTCTTGAAGTGAAGGCCCTGCCACCACGTGCCATAATGTTTAGAATATGGAGAATTCTAATGATTAAGTATCAAACCATTATTTAGACTTGTCTTTTTGTTTGTGTGTTTGTTTGTTTGTTTGTTTGTTTGTTTGATTGTTTGGTTGGTTTTATTTCTGCATTTTTCAACATTTTAGTACATAACAACATCAATGATATTTTTTTTTTCATTATTACTGACAACAGAATGTAATGTATTAGAACTTGCAAATTTGTCATCAATGGAGACAAATCAAATGTCAAATAAAAGGAATGTTTACGAAAGGAAAAAATGCAGTTGACCACACATCATAAGTCTGTGCTCGAAATGCTTTTATAGTTTTAGAATATAATTTTGTATTTATCATTCCTGCCCCCCTCCCCACCTCTTCCCATCCCATTCAGAGTGGAGAGGAGAGTCCTCGGACCAGGGACCAGCGGTCAGCGGGCAGTGAGCACACGGTCAGCCAGGCCTGGCAGCTACTGGCCATGATGTGCCAACTCTTCCTCCCCTCCCACCAGTTCATGTGGCTCCTCCGCAGACACCTGGAGAGATTTGCAGACACCAAGTAAGTCCTCTTTACTGCACTCCTAAATGCACTCCTCCTCAACGGGTTAAGGACAGTACTAAAAAAACTTGTGAAATATGGCATCCCAGTGATTCATTGACTCTCTCTGTGCCAGGGCCTTCAGAAAGTGAATACAATGCTATGGGGTTTTCTCCGTCTGGAGGTCTATGCCACACAAAGGGTTAAAGGTCTTGTTTACCTTTGGGAACAGTGATTAAAAAAGAAATTAAGATATGACATTTAATGCATATGTATAGGTCTGTTGTATCACAAAACATCCTATCATATAAAATTTTCACGATAAAGCCTAAAATATAAGTACATATTTGTATTTTTCTTAATAAACCATAACTGTAGAACTATTTTAAATCGCTAATGCTGGGTTTTTGTTTCATCTGCAAATGGTAAATTATGCCTTTAATCCATTCATGCACTGATGTTCTTCCTCTTTCCAGGACAGAGATAGGAAAGTACGCCATCTTCTGCCAGCGGTCAGTGGAACGGACCAACAGGAACGGCAAGAGGGAGGCCAGACCATCCCGTCTGGAGGTCCTGTCCATTGTCCAGAGGCATCCATACTATCACTCCAAACCAATCAGCATTCCAGTCCACTTTGCAAATGACACCTACCAGGTGAGGCCCCCTCCCTTTTCCCCCATTAGGCCATTGGTGATATTCCTTACAGTTACCGTGGTAATTAAGAGAAGGGAGGTTTAGTGATAGTTAATGCTTTGAAAATGTGAAATACATCACAATTATTAGAACTGAATTCCATTCAGGGATATGTCAGTTGGACTGAGTTTTCTTCTTTTTTTTCTTTTTTTTTTTAAATCAAGGCTTATATTGAATGAAAGTTTTCTTGACAAATTGTGTATTTTGTTTTGAGTTAATCATTGATTGTCACCTATGTACGTTGTTACATTTGTCTCTTTGTTCTGTGAATTAATTTTCTGCTGATATTTTGCTGTAACGTATCAGGTATTACATGCATAGAATGCAGAACTGAAGTCCATCCTTGAATAAGCAGGCAAACCAACAAAGAAAAAGAATTTGTGCAAGGTATTGATCATCTTTTTGTGCATTGCTTCTTCTCTCGTCAGGTTGTCGGCTTTGATAGTTCAATGACAGTGAAGGAATTCCTGCGTCAGTTGAACCATCACAGCGGCATGAGGACAGAGGAGGACTCTGGGTTCGCTCTCTTTGCTGACGATCCTAGCAGCAGGCAACTCAAGCACTGCCTACCGACCAACGTCAAGGTAAGAACTCTTCCCAGTAGTTGTACCCTGTCAGCAAATCAATTTTGCTATTCAAGAAAGTGTGATAATGTAGAAATATGTCCAAACATGTCCATGGATTTGCAATTTGCCAATTTAAGCCATTCAATTGTTTTCATCTTTGTCGACATATTTAGTGAAAAGCTTTGGTCAATTGTGGCCGAACTATTTCATAAACATGCAGCAAGGTCCTGCTGCATTTAAAGAATGTTTTCATGTAAATTGTAGATGTTAATGATGTGTTTCCTAATTTTATATTAGGAAATTGGATTTTTTTTGCAAGATGAAATGTAGCTGTTGACTAGAGAAAATAAAATTGCTTAGCCATACATTACCTGATTCACTCAAGATATCGATAAGAACAAAATAATTCAGAATCGATATGTAGATATTTCTGACACATTTAAATGTTAATATTGAAGAGAGATTAAAGACAAAGGATAGAGGAAGAAATGATGCCACTGAAAAAAGAAAAGGGTAGAGAAAAAAGGAAGAATAGAGAAGGGAAGAGAAAAAGAAAAAGGAAGGAAAAGAGAAAAAAGAGAGAGGGAGGTAAACAGTAGTTGTACTTGCATGACATAAAGAAATGAAAAGGAGATGAGAGATAGTGAAGGAAGTGACTGACGAAAAATGATCTCTCCTCTCCGGACCAGATCTGTGATGTCGTGTCCAAGTGGGAGCAGGCAGCAAAGGAGTCGAAGGCAGGCAAGAAGGACGGATCAAGACTTATCAGACTCACGTACAGACACCGGTCAGTTGAACCCTTGGCCCAGACGGCCATGGACCTGATCAGCACAGTTTTCATAAACCTTCTCAACAACAATTTGTAATAAACAATAATTGGCAGTTGCCACTCTACCCAGCTGGCTACAAAACCAGTGAGCTGGGAGAGTTATTGGTCAGTTGCCAGTGACAACTGTGAGGAATTTGAGTTGCAAATAATTACAAGACCTGTTAAAATTTAAGTTGTTTACATTCATGTTTTTTTTTTTTAATAAAGTGTAATGATGATAATGAAGATTGCAGGCAGCATTATGAAGCAAGGTCCTCAAAGGTTTTGACAATGAATGGATAATGCAATAACTTACAAGTTCTGTTGCAAAATGGGTGTAGAAAAAGAACAGTTTTTTTTTCATATGCATCTATAGCTTGTGGTTTTCATGGGTAACAATGGCTCATTGCAAAATGTCTGATATGATGAAAGTTACAGAGGAGAGGCTTTTACATAAGTCTAGTTTTAGCTTTAGTATTAATGGCAGTTTTTGTGTACAAACATTGATAAGATGTTTTCTTTTTTTCTGACCATTGTGTTTTTTTATGCCCTATCAATCAATCAGTGATTGATCCATATTCATCAAAGTTCATGGTGTGCAGTGTCATATGTGGTGTAAGGTATTTTACAAAATTGGTTTTTTTTAGTGGTCTTGTGTATCAAAGATTACATGCTCTTGTATGCTTTCAGACATGAGCTGCCATGCTGCAAGCTTTCATCTGTATTCATGCTAGAATGTTTGTCTCATCACAAAACTTTTCTGCAGGGAGTATCATCGTCATGGCTGCCAGAATGAGACGGACAGGGAGCGTCTGCTGCTGGCGTACCAGGTCAACGCTGACCTCGTAGCCGGCAGGTTTCCCGTTAGCAAGGAGATGGCGGTAGAGCTGGCATCGCTCATGGCTCAGGTACGTCTGTCATGTGACTGCTTTTTCTTCTCAAACCATCAGTATTGCCAGTAATAGCGAGCCCTCTTGTGTCAGTGTGTAGACATTTTTGGCAGTATTCATAGTCATCTAAAAGCTACATTGAACAACAACTATGACAACAACAAAATCAAAATCTTAATCTGTGTAGCGTACTTGAAGCAGTATGTACAATATTTGATACACTTTGAAGTTTTGTCTGCTTGGCTAGCGAGGTCATGACGCTAAACTTGCATCAGTGGCTGCTATATTTTGTAGTGCTGTAATGGTACTGTGTGAAGGCAAACTTTTCCAAGATCGGTCTTTAAAGGGAAGATAAACCCCAAGAGCAATGTGGATTGAGTGAAAGCAGCAACATTAGTAGAACACATCAGTGAAAGTTTGAGGAAAATCGGACAATCGATGTAAAAGTTATGAATTTTTAAAGTTTTGGTGTTGGAACCGCTGGATGAGGAGACTACTAGAGGATATGACGTATGAGTGGACAACAATACAAAGAAAATATAAAGGAAATTCAACAAAAATTCACTTTTCTAGAATCATGAAAGAGCAATGGACGACCTCTTTCAGAAAGCAGGGGGAATAATTGCTACCCTTAACATATGTCAATATCAAGTTGATGGAATTTGTAATTTTCATGAAAAATGGATTTTTGTAGAATTTTCTTTATATTTGCTTGGTATTGTTGTCCACTCATACGTCATATCCTCTAGTAGTCTCCTCATCCAGCGGTTCCAACACCAAAACTTTAAAAATTCATAACTTTTGCATCGATTGTCCGATTTTCTTCAAACTTTCACTGATGTGTTCTACTAATGTTGCTGCTTTCACTCAATCCACATTGCTCTTGGGGTTTATCTTCCCTTTAACCCGTTGAGGACAAGTCCCGAGTATACTCTGGCAAGGGTCTATGGGAAATGCGTGTTGTAGCAAAATCAAACCGTCCTCAACTGGTTAACCAGCTGTGAAGACAACTGACTGCTCACTTCTCATGACTGTGACATGCTAAAGGTCTATGATAGTACATGTTGTCGTCTTTTGCTCGATATATGATGGATGAAAGAATAATGACTATATTATTTCCCATGAACTGGACTGCTTTGAAATTGTTAATCTGATCTCATTTTTCCATGTGCTGTGGAGTTATGCAGAAGTAGTAGTCTGCTCACAACAGCAGTAAGCTTTGGGTTCTGCTCAAAGTTTTTTTTTTTTTTGCTACTACATGTGTAGTACTACCCTACCATTACAGCTGTTTCAGGAGTGACTGACATATGAATCGGGGGGGGGGGGGGGGGGCATTTCATAGAGTGTTTTGTCTCAAATTTGCTCTCAGCCAATCAGATGCAAGGATTTCAGTAGCTTATGACGATTTTTCATTAAAAAAATATTGGACAAAAAGCTTCGTAAAATGCCTCTAAGATTCCCAGACTTCCTACTTCAATCCTCTCACCTGGTTATACGGTCAGATGAAGACACTTTGATTGTGATTACAACCTCCACCCTATCTCTTCTTTCCCTTGGCTCGGTCCTTACAACTAGATCGACCACGGGGACTGCAAATGTGCATCCACGTCGGACCTGGGTTCGACCGGTGGGTCCACCAGCTCACTCTCCTCCCAGAGCGCAGACTCGGTCCTGGAGAGGTTCTACCCAGTCAGGTACCAACCGGCCGCAGAAAACGAAAGAAGGTGAGAGGTGGGCCACCCATATTTAGAAGGGATGGGGGAAGGATGGAAGAAGGGGGAATGGTGGAAGATGTGATAGGTCTGCCAGCCTTCTAAACTGACCAAAAGTTTCGCTGTGGCTGGCATCACGAAAGTTTTAGCCCAACAATCTCTTGTCAAACTGTTCACATCTTATGCAGTGAGAGGTCTCAGAATTTGTGAATATCCATGTATTTGGATTGAGTAGATAGTGCATATGTAGTCCTGTCATCACAAGTATTCTGTTTAATATTTCTCATGCCGTTATTATTGTCATACAAGGGATAATGGTTTGTCATGTTGACAACCCGGTGTCGCAGTGATTTCAGTTTTGTCCATGGTATGCAATACGGTTATTAAACTTATACCTTGCAAAGTGATCAGGGCTCATCAACTGAATATTTTCACTGTAAAATCACAGCAAATTTCAAGCACCTGCTGGAGACTGTTTACTTTGTAGAGCATCAGTGGGATTTAGGGAGTAAAGGTGCCGTAAATTTACATTTAGAAGACAAAAATTGTCCAAACTTGGTATCTAAAGTCAGTATTTTTTTTTATTGTCTTGATCTTTCAAGTACTTTTGTAAGTTCTTCTGTCAGATGGTCTTGCTTGTAATGTGGAGTGTTTGAATACTTCTTTTCTTTTAACGCTTGTCCCTTTGTGCAGAAAACTGAAGCAGAACATCTGCGAGAAGTGGCTGGAACTGCGAGGTCGCAGCCAGACGGAGTGTGTGCGTATCTACCTCACTGTGCTCCGCAAGTGGAAACACTTCGGGGCCTACGTCATTCCCGCCACTGTGAGTCTCTCCTTTGGCACTTTTCTCAACATTGAGGTAGGGTGTTTTCTTGTTTGTTTGATGCTCCCCTTCTGACCCCCTTTTTTTTTTACCTCGCTGACTGACATCTGGCATCGCAGCATCTTGCGGGAAAATGTTCAAGCGGCGTAGATAGAGGGCGTCCCGTGCACTGACACCTGCAGGGCTACCATGGTGACTGGCTTGGCTTTGGGAGAATAGTTGCAGAGAATGCCGTTTGTAACCATGCTCCATTTTAACACACTTGTGTTTAAAGAGAAACTCACTCCACACCCAAACTTTCTTGTAGTGACTACAGTATAGGTCTAACAGGCAAAACAGTAAAAATGCACCAGAATCTAACAGGACTAAAAATAAAAACTGTTTAGTTCCATATGTCTTTATGATTCAGTGATGTCGACCACAAACATATTTACAAATAGCAAATCTTAACTGTGTCAATTGGTTTGTACGTCAAAAAACTTTCTGAACTGATTTTGGTTTTAGTTTAGCATGTAAACCATAAAAGAAGTCATCACAGTTTAATCCTGACAACTTAAGAATGCTTTAATTTTATTCTTTTTTTTTTAGTAATAGTTGTTTCATACCTTTGTACTGTAGTTCATTTTTAGAAAGGGAATCTGGTGAAGATTTGTGTGCAAGTCAGATGAACACTTAAGAGGGCTTCAATTCAGTCCTCATCTTGTTTTCTTACATGACCGCTGTGTTCCTTTTTCTCAGAACATAAGAAACTGTGAAACATTTAGATATATCCTATTTGTTGGTCAGATGTGATCAAACATTTTGACCTTACGCTCCCCCCCCCCATAAAAAAAAAAATCCCCTTGAGCATAAAGTGGAGTTTCCCTTCGAACTTTCATACCCTGTCATTCAATTTTCCTCTAACATACTAATATTCCCCAGCTTTAATTCTTATTCTGCATAACTCAAAGCTGTGTATTCATGATGGCTAATTATTGTCATTGTATTTCTCTAAAGAACATAATGGAATGATATTGTTACCAATTTAATGGGGCCAGTTTCCGTGTGTATTCGTATGCATGGATATTTTTCCTCTGAGGACTTGGTAACAGTATATTCCATTCACCCTAATATACTCAATGCAGTTTAATACTTGGAATGTACTTATATGTAGTTGTAGCTCTGTTTGGCAAGCATGGTCTTTTTCAGGGAAAAGTGCATGTTATAAAGGCATGCATGAATTTAAATATCTTAATAAACTGGTCTGTTGCAGCTGTGTTTTGATAAAAGGGCCTAATAAGTGTGACAAATATGAATGTTTGGTTTTTGCCTGTCACTGTTTTGAAGGCCCAAATGTTTTTCAGCCAATTCTTATAAACATGCTTCTTTTTTTATTTAAAGATATTTTGGGCTATCTCGTTGGACCCTTGTAGCATTTTTTTTTTTAAATCTTGATTTGGCATGAAGAAGCATCTGTACATACAACCATGATTTCACACAAATAGAGTGTTTAAAGATATGGCAGAAGGGCGTATCTCTAGATACAAGGACAAATATCAGCAAAATGACATTTCAGATTATGGCTTCTTTATATGTTTCCATTGTCTGCTGTGGATTTTGGTCATATTCAGATGTTTTGAACAGTCTGTTAATGTCACTCCAGTGCCTGCATTGGAGACCATGTCCCCATCAGTTATAAATGAGCTGCACTTACCTTTCCCCAAAGCAAATACATCTCAGTAATTACTGAAGCGGCAAACAATTCTAATGGTATCAATCTTGAGAATTTGTGTCCAGAAATAGGCCAAAGCGCCTATACGCTGTATTCTAATTTGCGTCAGTTGCCCCTTCAAAGGTTGTGCCATTTACTGCTCTGTTTGTCAGTGCGTCTTAATTGAGTGATGTTTCATATATTGCTGATTTTTCCTTTCAATACTAGTACCAGGTAGTCATAGCAAAGGGATGTAAACATCTATTTGATTTTGAACAAATATTTTGTGTCGAGTATCGGTGAGAAAAAGAGATTCGACATCAAAAGTTTATGACAAACAGGATGTTTTGGTTAAGTTTTATGGTAGATTATGATATTGAAAATGATTCATCAATTATTCTCTGAGACTAAGAGGAAAAGGAATTACTGCTATATTGTTCCTACCATCTGCTAATTCTTTGTCTAATACATTCATGCAGTAAAAACATTTGTAGTGAGACATTTTTTTCCTGCCCATTTCAAACATGCAAACACATTTTGTGGTAATTATTTTCATAAACCAAAATGCCAATTGTACATATCTGTAGATGTGTGAGAAAGATAGAAAGTAGAAATTAAACAATTGAAATCAGACTAGAAATGGTTTTGTCTCTCTTTCATCATGGAAAGAAAACAGACTATCATGATGTTGTTTTGGGAACCTCCTTTGCAATTTTATCATTAACTTTGACTGTGGTTCAGTAATATTTCTTCCATTTTCCACCATCATACTCTATTCAGCATATCTATGACCTGTCACCATGAAAACCAAAGTCACCAAAAATTGATTTTCTGAAGCCATTAGGATAAAATCTGTGGATTTGAAGCATACTGATGAAATATGACCAGCCCTTCCTCACTTTCACAATTTCATTTTAGGAATTCTGAAGCTGCCAGACAAACAAAGTTTTGAGAAAATTAACTGTGATGTGAAAATGCAGTGAAACACACAGTGTGTCAATCTAAACAGCAGGGTAACAAATTTCAAATCCCCACAAACTCTTTACGGTGGACAAGAATAAGTTCAGATATGACACTTTTGAATTTTTGACAAATCTAAAACCCTCTAATATATTGCTGGAGTCAACTTTCAGTTTTTCCGACTTTGATGCCCGAGACTTTATGCCCGAGTTGTCATGGTGATGGGTCACATGTGCAGTTTGAGAACATAACAAGCATTTTCCATCTTCCTTTTCCAGCATGAGTCTGCCTTGTTTCACTTATGTGCTAACTGCATATTATATACTTTCTTCATTGTATATGTATATGACACTCTCTCACCCCCTACTATAACCCATCATATCTGCCAAGATGTACATTTGTAATAGTGCAGTATAAATCTGAAGATGCCCTTAATAAGTTGCAGACAACATGACAATACTGTGAGAAACCATTTACAGCATAAATATGAAATATGTAAATGTTGTTGGGTATGAAATATGTGAATGTCACCCACATCATTGAAAGCCACATGCATGTCACAATGCACTTTGAACTCTTATTGCCAGGGTACGTGTGGTACTGTTTCTGACATACTTGCATATTGAGGGGATTGAGATGGTTGTATAGGTACCTCTGCAAATGCCATGTTGACGTAGGGGTCAGTGAAGGTTACAGGTTTTATCTGAAAAACTCCACCACTAGCAAATTTGCAAGATCTCATTGATGAATCTCTTGTCATGAATGATAATCTCAACATCTTTTGCGTGAAGAACGTGCTTTGACAGTAGCTGACAAATCTAAAGTAATTACAACAGTGGCAATGCCCAATCAGCTTGTAGTATTTCTTTTTGTTGTCATAGTGAAAATCTTTTGTTTTAAGATGTTTATCAAGCATGCAAGTTTCCTTCCAAGATGGTAAAGGGTGGTAATTGGTTTCTTTTTTTTTTCTTTTAAGACCATTCATTGGTAATGTGCAGGGCAAGTGTTTAATTCATTACTTTAAATATTTGAAAGCAAAATCTATTCTAAGTAATTTCAACTGTCTACATAGATTCTGATATCTCCTGAGACTTTTGTGTCAGGCAGACTTATAAAAACTGTGACATCACATTTCTCAAACTGGGACAATTTTTCTAGGGCTAGGTCTCAAATATTTATGGAATGCTCATCTATCAGGCTTGTCATGTTATTAACTGCTTATTGCTTTAATACCATTCATGCGCCATGTACCAGTGAAATACTTACCACTTTATGCTGATGATGTGTGTGAAGGCTGCCCACATTTTGCATCACTTCCAGAGATGATTGGCTTTCTAGGTCTCCGTCCTTTCCCGTCTGGAATTTCAACAAATTATCTACCCGGAATAAGGGATTTGAATTCCAAATCATCAAAGTTGTTATGATTTAAGTGATTTACCAGTCAAAAAAAAAAGAGTTTGATATCAAATATTTATTAGCACTCGGGATGCTACTTGCAACTAAGTCTTATACATGATTTTTTTTTTTTAAATCAAAGACAAATTCTTCACTTTCTGACTTTGTGTTGAATTGAATACTACCCCTGCGCTTTTAAAACTGGATATTCTGATTTCTAGTGAAACTTGGGGAGTGCAAGCATCCTTGGATAAACTGTTTAACCCACAATATCAATCTTGATCCAGATTTTATATTAAGGGTGACTGGAAGTGCTTGGATAGTTATGATTGTGAGACCTTTACGGAACGGCAGGAAAAGCATCAAACCAGACTGTATTATCATAATTGTGAAATGGAAATTTGTAAATGTGGAATTAGTGTACACTGAGATGATACAGTCTTGAAAGTGAGTAGGCAAGTTTAATCAAATGTTTATAAATATTCCCTTGATTTTTTTTTCAGTGCAAGTATGGCAAGCAGGAACGAGTGTGGCTCACTGTCAATGAGAGTGGTCTGAGTATATTGGACTTCAATTCACTTGTGAGTATAATATCATGTCAGATATCATTTACCTAGGGTGCTGGAGGTATTATTTTTAAATGTTTTTGCTTTAACCCTAACCCCTAAACATAAACTGCAACTAATCATTCATAACTTCTGAAATGGAAATAAATTTGACAATGAATACCTTCTTTTTACATATAACAACCTTGAATAGGGATTTCTACGTAAACTATATACTGGACACTCAAATAAAAAAAAAATTAAAAAAAACACATTTTTTCCAAAAAAATGCATATTTGCATAATTAATTAAGAATATCAGGAAAAAAAGAGTATTAATTCAACTATGCATTCATGTACAAAACATAATGAACTATGTGTACACCAAATTTGGTTGCAATCAGACAATCAACAGCCGAGATCTTGGGGGGGGGGGGGGGAGGGGCTGTAGGGGCCCCTCCCAAGTTTTTTTTTTTTTTTTCAGCCTCCAAAATACCCCAGTCTTTTTAGGATTAAAGAGGAAGTTTAGTACATTATTCATATTTCCTACACAAATAATTTAATATGCTTTCTGGTATACATGTATCTCACCATGTGAAAAATAAGTCATACAATATCATGCCGTGATATAATCTTTGCCTTCTACGTTGATCTGAAATCTCTTATTAAAAATAAGAGAATGGAAGTAATTACAAATGATTTTAAAAAACTGTTCAAGGAAATGATAGGTAATACGGATCTTAATGTCTTTTAATTTCTAGCTTTTGGTATTTTTACTGTACTTGTAACTGTTGTTGCTGGTCCTCACTGATCAAGTGCAATCTATCTCAGGGTGCTACAATCAAGTAAAAAAAAAAAAAAAAAAAAAAAAAAAAAAAGGATGCAAGAAGATCTGAAAAATGATGTGATTGAATGAGTTTGTTTAATACATGTTACCCAAGCAACATCATGAAATGTGTGTATATATACAGTATATAAATATATATTTTTTTTCTTTGTATTTCCAGGAGGACAAGGTTTCGTATCCTCTGGCGTCCATTGTTACATTTGGTGGTTGCCGTGACGACTTCATGCTGGTAGTGAGGAAGCAGACGGAAGACGATGCAGACTTCACGACGGACAAGCTCATGTTCGACATGACCAAAGCAAAGGTAATACATCCTCGAGATCCTTGACAAACTTTATTTTTGTGTGTCCTTTTCATGGCTGCTTCACACTCGAGGAAGAAAAGTGATGCATGGTAGACCAGAAATCACCAACATTATGCCTCTCACCATAGAATCCTCCCAGGAATACATTAATTTTGTTTTGTTTCTCATTCTACTGTTTTGACCCAAGACATTTTTAGAATGTAAATGTGGACATAGATATATGTGTAAATGCATTCACTGTACAATTTCATGGACTGTAATGAGCTTAATGATTTTTAGATTTTTAACAATGCACAATGAGGTATTTCTTGAATTAGCTTGAAATTCAATGCAGGTGGTGGTGATAGAATTTTCTTAGCAAAAGCTTTGTTTTTCATCATTCTATACAGAAAGATGCATGATCATGAAAATAAAGCCTTTTGTGAAAAAAAAAGAATGTTTCTGCATAGAATCAGCTTGTATTTCTAATGTTGCTCGTCACTGGAAACTTTACATGTGATCAGTTGACAATGGAAATACTTCTTTCTTTTAAACTATGCCAGTAAAACTGATTTGTGCGTAGGGTGTAGGTCATATTTAGTGAGCACATTTAAAAGTTCTTGGGATCCCCCAAAATTTGCATGACTTTTGTAATACACCTTTTAATGGTCAGACATTTTTCTTGTGATGAGATTTCAAAGTGATCAAGTACTGAACATGCATGAGGCAGCAAAGAATCAGATAATTGACCTAATATTCAGAAAAAGGAAAGACATGTGCAGTGAAACATACACTGTATTTCTGCATTTCAACTAGTCAGATGACAAATTTTTTCAGTATCTTTTCAATATCATTTCTATGGAAGAGATATTGACTGCATGGAAATCTCATAATATTGCCTCCAACGATCTTCAGGCAGTCGATATTTCTTTATTAATACACTTGATTCCCAAGGTTCCTCCTGTCACTATGACCCGACTTAAGCAATGGATTTTTGCCACTCTCAATATTGCACCACTCACAGGTGTCCCAGCTGACACAGCTAATAGCACACTTCATCCGGACGATGGTGCACCAGAAGGGGCTCGCGCCGCTGCCTCTGGCAGACGAGAGACACCGGAAGCCTCCCCAGCCGAAACAGACGTCCAGCACCAAGTCGACGAAGACAGCGGCCACCGTGACCACCGCTGCGACGTCATCCCTGAAGGCCAAGGAAGTGAAAGATGGAGCGGCTGTCGGCAGCAGTCGAGCGGTTTGAGAGCCCCTTGAACACGTATTAGTAGGGTGTGCACCCATCTCATCCCTCCCCCTCCTCCTCCTCCTCCTCCTACATCCTTCGTGATGATGGTCACAAGCACCCTTGTCTGCCGTGCGAGTAGAATCGTGAGCATCAGTAGATGAGAACTTGGGTAGCCGGGATGGGATGTTGTCTCTTCTTTATTTGCCATCTCAATAAGAGGATGATACTTCAACCTGTTGGTCCTTTGACATCGATTCTTGGCTGACATCACACCAGTTATCACTGCACCTCTCCTTGATGCAACATCTGAGAATTCTCAATGTCACTTTCCAATGTCTACCCCCTACTTCATGCACCGGGACGATGTCGTAGACAGCACAATATGCAATGCAGATTGTCATCATATTTTCTTACCATCCTCTAGTGAACATTATAGATTTGTATTAATCTGTGCTGTGGTATGGCATTGTGAATGGATACCACGTGTTGGAGCTTTAGTGCAAATTTGCAAAATCATCCCGTAAGTTACTGAAAGTAACCTGACAGTTGTCATCATGGGATTAAAAGAAGATACAATACTGATATTAAAAAGCTGAAATTTGTATGATATTAGTTCAAATACAAAATTTCAACCATGAGGTCATGTGCAGTGTTACACTTTTCATTAACAAGAGAATCATTTGACTAGAAGTGTGCAGTACTACATTCATTTTGCTTTCAGGAACATTTTACACTATAGTTTAAGCAATGGTGGTCCATGAATGCCCTCACTTAAAATAGGTTTATGATTAGCAAATGAAGCAGATGTGATTTTCAGGAAATCCATAGGAGGTACCAAAATTAACTCAGTTTTCTCGTCCTTCTTTATGGTGTTATTGAAAATATATGAGCTGTCCATATGGTCATCCAAATTCATCAAAATTGCATCATTTGCCAATAAATGTCTGTGAACTAAGTGATCAAGCCATCCATCCATTAAGTCATCAATCAATCGATAATCAATCAATCAATCAATCAATCAGTTAGTCAATCAATCAAGTGATTAATGAAGTGATTACTCATCCATTCATGTAGAAGTCAATCAGGTGGATAATCAATTTGACTCGATGAGATGGCGTCAATCAGTCAGCATCGACACTTCCACCGTCCTCTTTGCAGTCGGGGTGATCCCATTGCTATTCTCAATCATCTTCCAGTGTTCCTTTTGAAACATATGTAATGGAGGTGTGTTCTGATGTGTTTAACTTTTGTGTTCTTGCCAAACTACTTTGTGGGCATTAGATGAATTCCTCCACAAATTTAGCCATTATGAAGTTATGAGTGAAAAAAGAAAAAAAAAACCAGCCCACATGTGAAACACCTTTGAAATGAAATAAATGAATAAATATGTATATATAAAGACCAAAAACCCAACATGATTGTTTCTCACAAAGGCCGCTTTGGATCAGTAAGGACTGGAAGAATTAAAGTAATCTCCTGTTTGTGTACCATTGTCTCACAACTCCTGCGACAAATCTGTGACAGAGGCTAATAAGGCTTCCCAGTGGGATGTGTGGGTTGGCCAGCAGAAGCACAGTGAGGGTCAAACAGGAATTGGAAAGTTGTTTTTAACACAGATGTATAATCAAGAGGTGCCTGCAGGTTTTCAGATGCATTGATCGATCAAAAAGTGACATTGTGGCATTCCTGTGCAGTGAAAGTTCCAGAAACTTGAGAGTCAGTAATGCCGCATACCGTCTTCTTCTTGTTTTACACCTGTGACATGTGTGCATTATCATAATTATTCAAAAGTTGCAAAGTAAGGACTGCTTGCAATTGATTGTTCTAAGTAAGAAGACAGTGTCATCAAGTTCCTGTTCGTTATGCAAAGCTGTGATATGCATTTTGTTGTTGTTGTCTGTTTTGCTTTATGCATTTTTTTCTTCAACTCTGACTGCAATATGAAAATGAATTATATATGAACTCCTTTTTTTTTTGCAATTATAACCATCTTGGTCTTGCCATGTATTGCTGTTTATTTGCACTCAACTACATCTGAATATAAATGTGGATAGATTTCACAAAATCCTTGTGAAGTCTCCTCCTGGACCTAAGGAGGATTAGGTGTATGCCGATTTGTAATGAAAAGAGAGCTCTGTGTAAGCTGTGCATTTGGAAAAGCAATCAATGGTAGCTCTAAGTACATTCTAGTTAAGACTGCAGGATAAGAATTAATCAAAGTCGGGGGCATTAGGTATAAACTTCTTCCACATTTTAACCCTGTTTTCTTCTTTCCTAACTCTTCTGAATACCGGAATATGGTAGATTGCATTGTTATTACCTGCTCCATTAAAGATTCATCTTGGTGGGATAAATCTTATTGGAACGCTCTCCATTTGCTTTAAATCGCGTCAGTCTCAGCATTGATCTTCTGGAATGTCCAGATTTCTGACTCTTTGCAAATTTATGTTTATTGTGATGACTTTTCTTAGAGTTTGTTTTGATTGTGTTTACCGTGGGGGGAGGGGGGGGGGGGAGGAGAGGGGGGCTTTGGGGATCACATGTAATCCCCCAGGATTGAGGGCGTATGCTGGAATATTCCAAATTTGATGTAGCGGTACCATTAAATAATTTTGCAATTCATTCAATCACATTAGTAATCACTTGCAATGAGGGTAATTTAAGCTATATTCATATAAGTCATTAAAATATACACATACTTGCTTCTTGATGATATTTGAGCGAAATATAACACAGGGGTGCACTGACTATAAAGGAAACACCTTTATGGAGTTTGACGTGAGTTTAAAGAACAAATTGAAATAAGAGCCTCAATAGAGAGAGTATGGGAGAGAGAATAGTACACAACTTTTTTTGTGTGTGTGTGCGGATTATATATTTTCAGGGATATGCTGTAGTTTTTGTCTTGACATGCATTTTTAACCCATTGAGGATGGGCTGATTGTGCTACAACGCACATTTCCCATAGACACTTGCCCGAGTATACTTGGGACTCGTCCTCAACGGGTTAATTCAATCTGTATTCGTTGTTTTGATGTGTTGTTTTACCACAGCATCAGAATTTAATATGGCATGTATGACAACTGGGAAAAAGACAAGAATGGAATTCAAAGAGTATACCTTTCAGAAATTATGGGATTTTTCTTTTGAGGCGTGCACCAATGTGAGAGAAGTACATTTCAGTATTATGTAATAAGTCTTATGCTTTTCACATGTCCTTGGAACACCTTGTCCCATCTTTTGATATCAGAAGATATGTTATGCTAAAAAGAAGAAAAAAAAATGTTTTAAGGGGGAATTTCTCACATCTGCTCCATTGTTGAGAGTAGCTGCAAAATTACCGGGGTGTCAAAATGACCATGTTTCTCATGACAGGTGGAATAGGCGCCGTAATTATTGCTGTTAACATTGTTAATGTGTTGTGTTGTGTTGTGTTACAAATACCAGCTATTTATGGCTATAAGATTAGGTAAATGATTTCAAAGTTGTACAGATGTAAACAGGCAAGCTGGACATGGGAGTGTGTCTAACCTTGATAACAGAAATTTTCACATAGCACAGCAAACAGATTGTTTCTTCATGCATGTACAGACACTGTGGAAGTTAAAACCTCTACCTTAGGCACACCAACCACTTATAATGTCTGAATGTAGCATCTTGGGTCAACAGAATATCATCATTTCTCTCACACAGAGAAGAGAAATGTAGCTTTGGGAGTATTTGCGATAAATGCATTCCTGAAAACAATTGTCAAGTATTATGTAGATGAGCGTCTGAAAACAAAATGTGGTGTAAACAAAAAGAATATTAATTTTTAACAGATCGGATTCAACTTTTGAGGGGATAGAAGGAGGAAATAAAGTCACTGTAGATCTATCTCAAAAAAAGAAGCCCACCCCGTAAATGACCTAATATTCAAAGGGTTAATTACAATTCTACACATCAATTTTTAACTATCTGCATAAGCGTGAGTACAAACAGCTTTGAGATTATGGTAGATGGGGGAGAGGGGGGAGGAGATCATTGGAATGGAGGAATAATTATGGAGAAATTTTATTCTATGACCTGGGGTATTCCAGATTCTCTTAAGGCAACAAGCTGCTTGAATCGGTATTGTAATTGCAGCAGCAAGTCGGATACAGATTAGCATCAGCAGCTGACACTTGCATTCGAGTCAGAAAGACAAGTGGCCCTTTGTTTAGCCTTGTGAATTTTACCATAAACAAAATCAGTTATTGCTGGCACAGTCTCCTCGTGCATCTCTGTCCAGGGAAAAAAGAAAAAGAACAGGAAGAAGAAGAAGAAAGAGAAAAGCAGCTTCCAGATCCATTTGATAAGATGCCTCAAGTGTAGTGTAGTAAAACTACTGATGATTTACTATGCATTTCTTTAACCCCCACTACCACCCCTCCCCCCCCCCCAAAAAAAAAAGGATGTTGCCATGGTACCAGGAAACAAAAGAATATTCACAGTATCTTTTTTTACAAATTTGTGGTTCACTTAGAAAACAGCCAACTTCTTCTACATGAAACAAATGTAAGGTTTATTGAAATTTGTAACACTTAGTGTTAGGCAGTATACTTTAAAATATAGAATTGTGTCTTTGTTGGGGATAAGAAATGGAGGCATTGCAGGTAAGGGATTGTCAAGCCTTTTTGTTTTTAAGGATTTGCTACTATTATGTTTAATGTAGTGTTTGAAGTTATCTGTAAGTTTACACTGTATGGTTGAAATCTGAGTCTCAAGAGCTACTGTAAAAGTAATCTGCTCGTGATCTACAATCAGTAGTAACATAAACAATCTGCTCTTCGTCAAGAGAGGGTGAAAAATAAGAGCAGGTAAGATGAAAAGCATTTGATTGGTCTGCCTGCAGCATCTGTTATTGCTGTCTGGCAATCTTGTGTCCCATCCATGGTTTCCCCCCCCCCCCCCCTCCCATTTTTAGTTTTGTGCTCCATGCATTGAGTGTCTGTGACTGCAATTAGTCTCACCGATCAATGTCGCCCCCCACCCTCCTCGCCACAAAATGATTTGTATGTATGAAATGCATCGTAGCAAAGATTGCAGAACCAAATGGTTGTTGATACAGCCTGAATTCGGGAGCCAGCTGCTGCAGAGAGGGAGAGAGAGAGAGAAATGAGAGTGAGAGGAAGTTTGGCATTTGTCATGGCGACAGCAAACGACGGAAGAATACACAGATGTAGCGTGGCTCCTCATCAATTTTAGAAGACCAGCCACCACAGTATTCCGCTTCCGCTCTGGAAACCTGACAGTCAGTTCTGTACATTATATTGTTATGTATATTGTGAGCTCTGCATATTATGTGTATGACATGAGACGTGAGTGGATGAGTGAAGAACTCAATATCCGTGTGTCGCTCTGATCTTTGATCTGACCACTTTAAAACTTAAGCTTCCAGCCTCAAGAGGCAGTGTTGGCATTTTGACACCCACGAATGAGTTCAATAATGTGATGCGGTTCCGTGTTGACGACATTGCTGCAGCACGGTTCGATGACCGAGAGCCCAGCGACACCTGTTTTGGTCTTTGTATATTCGGAGCCTCTTCTTACTTGCGTTAACAGCAACATAAGCAGGAAACACTTTGCAGATATTGATTTTTTTTTCCCGGCAGAGAATCACTCAATCCCAAACTGGTATCAGCACGGATTATAGACCACCTCCTCACCCCCCCCCCCCCCCCCAAAAAAAAAATAAAACAAAAATCATGAAGTACTGTAGTTATCTATATTTTTTGTGGTTGATGTGAAAGGCGCCCTCATTTGACCATATAGATCAGCCATTGGTTTGACAACTTTGGGCTCTGGGTTATGTACGCGTGTATTCAAAAGTCTAACAGAGCACATGAATATTTTTACTCTGAAATTATGCTTATCAAGTTAGTCATAGTGTAGAAAGTATAGTTATGTTGAATGAGCCTGACGTGAGCCCAACTTCAGTCTGGTTTTTCTCTCTCAGAATGAACGTTGTGGACAGTTCACAGGGAGAAAGAATGTCCTAAACATACTTGAGTGTTCATAAGACGTTTCAAGATGGTGTGAAATCTTTGTGGCCTCTGCAAATAGTGTGATATACCCAGTGAGATCATATTATTTTGTACTATATGTCGTTATCATGAAAGCATAATTGATATTTGATATGCATTGTACGTGTATATAAGGCACTATTCGATTTCGAGCATAATTATACCGATGCTAAACGCGATAATTATCAATATTGTACTGACATGAGTGTAATATCATTTGTTCTCTTTTGTAGTGCAATGAAAGGTTTTTATATCAGTTGGTATTTTCAGTGTGTGTGTTTGTTTGTTTTTTCATTTTGTATACAAATGTCAATATGTTTCTTTATGTGAAGTTTTTATCCGTATTCTTATATTTTCTATGTGGATCATCTCGAAGCTTTTGTATGTATTCAAATGTGTTTGGGCACATTGTTGTATTAGATTTTGACCTCCAAACACTTGCTCGGATAGATCTATCAACAGATCAGGGGGATCTGTGGAAGTCTGAATTATCATGCCATTTTGAGTACGAGAGATTTCCACGCATATGCCGTATTAGTGTTCTAATATTTAAACCAATCATCACGGAGTCTTGCCAATGTCGTCATTATTGCCGTTTGTAAATATCACAACCTGAAATAAATCTATGCCCGTCATTTGGTCGTGGAAGGAGCGGCGGAGCATACATACACAATATTTTGTGTGCTATAAAATGCCTCTCTAAATCGAAACGTGTACACACACTCTTGGTGACGAGGATTTTAGGATTGCACCCTTCCGAGCTTTCAGTCTGTACTCACCGCTGTGACAGCAAATTTACACATTTTTTTTTCTCTAAATGCTCCTCACTTTTGTGCTAGAAGTTTTTAAAGAGAAAGGGGAAAAATACTTCACTCACATACTCTGTAGGAATATGCATAGTAGTTGGCTGATATATAAATGGTACATGTACCTCAAAAATATGCTGAAAGCCTTGGTCTTCATTTGGGAGTAAAAAATACCCCATCAGAACAAATTTACAAATACATTGTACTAAAAAGGAATAAAAAAGAGACAAATAGTTAGATAAATGTCTTATCATTGTACTCCTTGTCTATGGAACCGATTAGTCGTGTAAGGCATTTGTGGACATTTCACAATTTATTGATTTGTGGTCACAATGTAAGAATCACCTGAATAAATGTACCATTTTATTTTTCACTTTACGCAATGAGAGGATGCTAGTCAATTTTAGGGGGAAAAAAACACATCAAATGCAAGGAGTACTTTCATTCTTCAGTGCTAAACGTTTTGAGTGACACGGATGGTGAAATTCCATGCTTTCGATTCTAGCTCCCAGCGTGACCTTCAGACGTGTATATACAGTGTATGGGTAAGACGAAAGAGTCGCACAATAGTGCAGTATACTGCTACCTTACTGTAGATGTTCTCTTTTGCTATATACAAACCTGTGCACAATGTTTTTTTTTTTTTTTTTCAGGTTTCTTTCTGTACAGGGTGAGACGATGTGTGCTAGTGTCTGTGCAATGTAAAGATAAGCATCTGTGTTCCCAGAAGGGCATAACATTATGCAGACACATCTATAATGCATCTTTGTGCCGTACCCAAAGCCAGTCATTTTTTTTTTCCTAACCCCACATCTTGACATGAGGATGTTTATTTGACAGTCATAATTAAGGCCATTCATCATTTTGTACTGCGGTATCAATGTCTTGAAAGTTGTTAAATGAATGTGAAGGCATTTGGAACATGCACAACATGAGGAGGAAAAATAGATGAAGCTTGCATGATGGGCTAACATGCAAATCTATTTTGCCAGTTTCTTGAAGAAAAAAAAAACACACACACATACACAAGGGAGACCGTAACAATTGAAAACTATAAATAGAAGCCCTCTTTTTTGTGCGTACATGTGCGCACGTTTGCAAAATTCCCATCTGATTTCAATTTTTTAGCACCATAATGATATGCTTCAAATGTCAGGTTTGAGATCAAATTGTGCCAGTTTGTTTTCGCAAAAGAATGATGTGTATTCTTTTAAGTCGTAATCGAGGTGTGGTTCAATTTCTTAGGTTTAAGCCAAATTTTGCCAGGAGTCCAAAGTGTTTAAGTGAGCGTGTTAGAAGTTGTAAGGGCACAGTGATAAACCTACATGAGGGAGCGAGATTGAATTTAATAATTCTACATAATTATCAGTAATAGTTTGATATGATGCCCAGTATACAATCCTTCTTTGTTCCTTCTCCCCTCCTTCTGTTAAGAAATATATGTTTTCCTTTTGTGATATTGACTATGTGAGCATTATCTTATGGGTACCTGACTTTTTTTTTCTTTGCTCTTTCGTCTGAAATATCTCTTACCAAGTTTGCTGCTCAACGTGTAATTACTCCACTGGACTCTCGTTATTGCACCGATATAGCAGCCATATACACCCAGCGAATTGCCATTATGGTGGAATGACTTGTTTACGCTGTCTCTCATTGAACTAGTGTACATTCGAGTGTTTGTGTTAATTTCGAGGTACATGACAGGAAAGGACTTGCGGGGAAAAGGGAAAAAATACACTGGCCATCCATAGTTTGATTTTACAATCTTGTTTTAAAGCATATTATACTAGTACATGTAGTTTGTTCAGGGTTTGATTTTTTTTTTTCATTTGGTCAACACAATGATTATCTTCTTTCAATTCTATTTTCATTCATTTTGTCCTGCAGTAGGGACTGCGAAAAAAACTGTACAGCTGTACAATGAGTGTTGCAATAAAATGAACATGTTCACTACGTAGCAATTAAAACGATCACATAGCGTGGGTTGGTTGTTGTTTTTTCCGATGCTTGTGAGAAGTAGTGGTCTAAAGTTGTGGTTTGAGTACTGATGTACAAGTTTTTGAACGATGGTTTTTATTTAAGGGAAATGAAACCCAAATATGATTACATATGTGGATTGAGTAAATGCAGAAATAATTAGTAGAACACAGTAGTGAAGTTTGAAAGAAATCGGACGAGCTGTTAAAAAGTTGGTAATTTTTAAAGTTTTGCTACCACATTATTACTAGATGAGACTACAGCAATTCATGATGTCACAGTAGGTAAATCATTTGAATATATAAGGAAAATTCCACAAAATATCATATTTGATGAAAACTACATGTACACATTCCTTCCACTTGTTTTATACAGACATGATATGTTGATGTTGAGAGTAATATTATTATAACCCCTGCTTTCTGAAAGAGGTAAGCTAATCTTTCATTATGCTAGAAAATTAAAAAATGTTAAATTCTCTTTATAATTTCTATATTAATTATTGTCCATGTGTGACATCACATATTGTTGTATTGTCTTCTTATCCAGCGATGGCTGTAGGGGCCTAAAACTTAAACAAACAAACAAACAAACTTAAGACTGAATGGATTGTTCTTTTTTTTTTTCAAACTTCACTGATAGGTTTTCCTAATATTTCTCCGTTCAATCAATCCACATATGTTTTCCCCCTTTGGATGAGTGTGGAGGTGTGTGTGTGTGTGCGTGTGTGTGTGTCTGTGTGTCTGTGAGTGTACGAGGAGGGGGATGGAAACAGTGCGAACGCTCGTGTGATCACATGTACTTCGTGATTATGTGGATGTGTTTGTGCGTGAGTTTGGGATGCCTGTGATTCTGTCTAGAGCGTAAAGGGTGACTGTATGAATCTGAACATGTTTTTCCGAGTCAACTGATTGTGTCTACTCTGCGATTTAGGTGAAGTCCAATATTCCACGATTTTCTTTCGCAGTGTATACGTTCATGACACACACACACACAAATGTTTCTCGAAGCGCTTGTGGGTAGACCTATTATTCTGCTCTGAGAAGGAAACCAGAATGAATGATGGTGATACTTCATAATTAAACCGTCATCTTAGTCACATAGACTAAACAGAACCAGATGTCTCAGTGTGCATGAAAATTTTATGAATCTGTCCAAAGTGCGCCGAGGATGATAAATCGTAAAATATTGAACAACGCATTCCACTAGCTAGAAGGACGTCTGAATATCTTCCTTTTTTTTTTTCATCATAAAGACAGTTGCACATCGAGTACAAGGGTTCACCTCCTTTTGTGCTTTCCATGAAGTTCTTGAGAGCACCGTTTAAACTGGGTGATATCGTGAGGTAGTGAACGACAACCGAAATGGTGACGGAGATAATTAATTTGTGTCGTTGCTAGAAGTGACGTTTTAAAGAATGCAGAGAGAAATGTTATGATGAACATCGTCATGGCAAAAGTCATGTTGAAAGTAGCTGAGATAATTTTTGATGGTTGATGTTGTTATTTCTTTTTATGACGTATCAAAGGGCAACAGTGCAACATTGCAGAAAAGGGGAGACAGAGGTCATATTGGTAGCATCTAGACATTCCGAAAAAATAATACACTTCGAAACATACTACTGTATATGAACAGACATCTTCTCAGATGGAAAATGAAAATAAACAAACAAACAAACAAACAAACATCTGACATAAACCCTGTTTTAAAAGACCTTACCCTAACGAAGTGGGGACAACGTCCGGAGAACCAACTTTCTCAGGCAATGAAACCGCAGGAGAGAGCGAGGGGTACCGTCTTTACAGGCACTCACCGAAAATCTCCGGGTAGGCTTCCATAGCAGTCTACCCGTTCATGCGCGAGGGGGTGTGGTTACAATCGATGCACGTGATCGGTGCGGGGTGTGTCATTCTGTATAGACTATTGGGCATGCGTTTTGAGTGTATCATCGGAATGTTACCGCGAGATTAGGGTTGTCGCGGTGTTAATGTCGCGGTAATGTCGGGGTAATTACTCTAACAGGCTGTTAGGGTAGAATCTGACAAAAGTCACCGCGAAAACGTCCGAGCAACATTTTGCGTGGACTGTCTTAATAGGCACGGTAAAAAAACAGATTACCTCTGACGTTGTCGCGGTAGTAGTTATAGTGTGAAAGGCTCTGGTAGCGTTGGCTACAGGGTAGCGTAGACCGGGGAAGAAACCATCTTAATTGCTGTGCACATAATAGTGTACATCAAATTGCTGCTGATAGGATAGAATTACCGGGTACTATGAAAAGAAAAATACTGAGGATAGAGAGAGAGGGGAGAGGGGAGAGGGGGGGGGGGGGTTGACAGAAAGGGAGAGAAAGCGCAAAGTTCGGAGACGGAGCAGCAGATCAAATTGACTTCTGACGAATCTCATTTCTTGCCGTTGCTATGGTGATCGAAAGGATGACAATGGTGGTAGTGGTGATAGTCGGCGTTAGTAGTGGGTAACGGTTATTTCAATGGCGATGGTGACAATAATGCAAATAATGTTTGAGATGGTTGGTGGAGGACTGGTTGTGGTGATAATGTTGTCGACAAAGGTAGTATTGACGATGATACGTGTATTTTAGAAATTTGTAGGATTTGTCTGTTTCTGAACTTGTTTACATGGTATCATCTGCTCATTGAAGGGGAAAATAATCCACACAATTTTCATAATTTCACATCATGTATTATATAAACACACTGAACAAGGCTGATGATATAGGAGGCTCACATAATTATTTCAGTAATGTAGCAATGAAATTTCAATTCACCTGTGTCTAAAATAACTATGCATACCTTCTTCTTTTGTTATGCTTTCCTGAGCCCCAACTCATGCATTCTTATGTGAAGCTGCCATGTCATCATCCTTGTTCATTGTTATTTGTTATTTGTTATACAAAGTAAATGTTGAAATCATCCTTATTCCTCACCCTGTACCAAGTATAACCAATTCACTGTTGCTCAAAATGTAGGTCTGAAAAAAAAAAAATCTGGACGTCTCCTTTAAGAGTTCTAAACGTCATCATCAGTATTTTGATAAAACAATTATACTCTCCACGAATGAGCCAGTTCGGGTTAGCTCATGTGCACATGGGTACAATGACCTTTCTTCTTCTTTTTTTTTTTCTCTCTCTCTCCCTGGTTTAAAATATCACTTTATTACGAAGCGGCATAATGCAAAGGCTTGCCTGACGCAGGGGCGGATCCAGGAATTCCATAAAGGGGAGATACCTTTACAAAATTAACGGGGAGCGCACACCCCCCCCCCATTTTTCTTTTTATATATTTTGTTTTAGAAAGAAATAAAGAGGATCTGCCATCCTCTGGATCCGCCACTGCTGACGTAACAATTTATGGAATTCATCAATCATGTGCAAACAAAGGATGAAATTGCGTAGATCGGGTGACCAGAATGGTCAAGTAACAATTGGGAAAGCGTCCATTTCTTTATTTTGCTTTGACTGTATTAACATTTCTTTTTTCTATTGACATTGCCAAATACCACTTTCGCTGTCAGGTGGATGTGCTGGCAATGACATAATATCTATAAGGATATTTGAGTAATCATGTTATCGCAGATCCCTATCTCCATAAATTTAAAAGCCAACCCATGCCCTGTTGGTACATTTTTTTCCGCTCAATATCAAAAGACAAAAAATAGTGGTAAGAACAAGAGATGTATTAGCGCCCTCTTACCCCGACTATGGTAGAAAGAGAAAACTCGCCTGTGCGTGCGGGACCACTTGACGCCGTAAATGATATGTTAATACATAGGCACGTACCAGTGGTTCTTTGGGGCCATTCACCCCTTTCTAGTGAAAATCTTTACCAAAGTAGAAAGCTTATCTGACCTTCATAATCCAAGAACGGGCGGGAGCCGAGGACGCAAAGGGAATGCGTGTGCGCCTGAAATATTAGAAATCAACGCTTTGGGATGTTCATGAAATGCAGTATGTGAGTGTCCGTGTTTTTTTTTTTTTTTTTAAACTTATAGCGTTTTAATTCAATGTTCTTTCTCTAGCCCCCCCCCCCCTCTTCTTCCGCATTCGTACGCGCTAATTCTAGCGTCTACCCACTTTACAGGTCTTTATTTTTATTAACAAGAATACAGCCAAACGCTTACATTAAAAATGGGGGAATAACAAAACTTGAGTTTTAAAAATGAAAATGTGATTATCTTCAAGTTAAGGAATCTGAGGCATGTTAGAAATTCAATACTGCGCCCTCCAACAACCGAGACCTTGGAGTACAAAGACGAAATTGAAAATGTGTTTGCTATAATATTTTGTCCACCATTAACAATTTGCTGCAGATGCGTTGGAGCCTCGAGACATGAGAACGTGTGGTGAAAAAGAAAATCACGGGGGGGGGGGGGTGGTTGGTAGTACAGAGAGTGCATCTGTGATGTCATGGCTGGGAACTGTTATCAATCAAAAGCACATTAAGCTCCTCGAAGCGAACGTCCACGATTCATGTGTTGCGAGAATTATGAATGACTTTTGGCGGGAAACGTGAAGCGCTGTAGATATAATTCGCTCTGCAAAGAGCAGCAGTCTAGACTCTTATCTCCTCCCTATGAATATAGTGGTATGCACATGACTCGCATCTCTCACTTCGCGGGTGAAATGATGACATTGCAGTGCCTTCTCTATTGGGAGAGACGGGATCTAATTATACGAGGCGCTATGTAATTATGACGCACAAAGGACCACTTCTGATACCGAATTTCAGAGGCTTTGAATTCCGTTTCAAACTTAATGTCTTTCTTGAGGTATGCTCTATTCTCAGTTGGGCTGTGAGTAGCCTGAACACTTGACCTTAAAAACAGCAGCTGTCAAATACAGGCATCGTCAAAAGCAAAGGAAAGAAAAAGAAAACAAACAGACAAAGCCAAAATATAAACAAACGACGGAGGCAGCAGGCACACAAATCAAAGAAATTCAGATCAAACAAGACGAATACCACGAAATGAAAGGAATGTAAAAAATCTTGGGTTTTTTCCAGCAACATGGAAAGGTGCGACTATTTTATTTTCGGTTATTAAGGTTCATTCAAATACATCAATTCCCGCCAAACAAGTAATGGTGACAGACGTGGTAAACTGGCACACTTTGTTCGTTTGTTCATTCTTTGTGCCTACAGCCATTACATTGGGAAATTTTAAGGTTCTATACCTCTATTACTTCAATCCTTAAATATAATTCGTTCACATTGCTTGCCTCTTTGGCCACCCGTATGGATTTGCTGCCTGCCAAAGAGAAGGAAATAATACCGGCAGGGTTCTTTTGGAAAAACATGTTTACCCTGAAGAGGGCACCCTCGGTGAATATTGCTGTTCAAACTATTGTCATGATGATGGTGGCATTTATCATTATCATTATCATTCTAAATATCCTCATAATCGTTATTGTCATCTTCATCGTCGTTGTCATTGTTAATTTTGTCGTCTATTTAAGACAGAATCATCGTGTGAACAGCGGCATGCATTACACATGTTTTATAGCTGCATGAATCCCAATTTTGCTATACGTGATATTTGCATCTACCATGAAGAAGAGGGAAAGTGTGGCTCGGGTGAGATGCCTTTGTTGCGTTTCCTGGAAATAATATATCTTCCTACCGAACTTGAGTTGGTAATCATCATCAGCGGCGTAAGACGAGAGAGAACGTGAAACTTTATCCCCAAACTGGCATCAAACCAGAAGCAGGGGCCAGCACTATAGCAACTGCCAGCGCCTCTTGTCGTAGCCTTTTTTTCTCTCTTGATCTCTTCCCTTCGCCCTCCCCCCCCCCCCATTCCCCCCCCCCCCCTTGATGTATCAACACAACTCCCATGTGGGTTCAAGAAGAGGCAAGAAGTAAGGTTTTGTTGGCAAGCTTCTGGTCCTCGACTTTCTTCGGAGCAAGGTCCACCGACACATGTCTACACGTTTCAATCAGACGACAAGGGGGTTAATCCGATGGATTCGGAAGCCCGCCAAAACTCTTCGCGGCAGCCCACACGGGCAACATCAACACCATCAAAATGAGGAACGGGCGATCGGCTTACAGCGGCATTTCGGATTAAGCTCTTATAATATACAGCCTCCAACATTTGACTTAAATCCCAAATAGAAATGTCGGATTTACGCCAGAATCCAGGATTTACACCTGTTCCTCGTTGTGAGGAGGACAAGGTAGAGAGGCCTCCAGGCAGGGGGGAGAAATTGATCCCCGTCATCGCGTTATGTCGATGGACATTCACTTGAAAGGCTAACTACAACGAAATGTGTAAATTGCGCGTTCAGCAGAAACATCGCAGCAACAGCCAGCTCTCTGCAGACAGTCAGCAGTTCTCCACTGACATGCTTGCGATTATGCTATTATGTTATTCTGACTCATAACGTTGAGATAGGAGATCGACATTCCGGAAAATGGGCGTGGTTGCCACTTACATGTTTTGAAACATTGAAACTCAGACAGAAACAAAAATGTAACCAAAGTCATCAGATTATACTTCATAGATGAAGCACCTGGTGTGTGCGAGTAACACCAGTTCGTTCATTTGTAGGTGTTTGGGATACTGGTTCATTCTTTCAGGGATACAGGTTTATGTCCTTTTTTTTTTTTTCGTGTCCTTGTCCCTCCCGTAAGTTAAGTCGTATGTCGTGACCAACGCGACCATCTCATTTTCATCTCAAGTGATGTTACTGCTTTTTCTCAGATATATTTTTGCTACTAGTATTTGAAAGTCTGAGCCGCTCTCACTCTCCATCTGCATTTCGTTCGAAACAAATCAATGTAGAACAATTACCTATCTATTGTTCATTATTTGTAGACTTTAAAACTTAGGCCACATGCATTCTTTTTTTACGTCCTGTCCTCTTTCGCTCTTATGCCATCCTCCCTCCTCATGTTAAAAGAAACATTCTGAGTGGCATAACCTGAAACAGACGAACCTGTCGATGTTTTTTCCTACTGAAAATGATTCAAAAATCCTAAAAAGAAAAATACCTTGCAGATTGATAGAAGAAGTCAGTAACGTCACGCTTTGGCCAGAGATGCAAACACAGCTATGCAGAAGCTGAAGTAACAGGCTTTACTATCATGTTTAGACTCAATGGCAACAACAATCAAAAGAATACAAAGAAAAACTGCAAAACCATTTATTCTTAGATCATCTTCTCATACGGATTTCTCTATTTAGTAAATGGCAGATCAGACTTTGGGCTCCAGTCCAGCTGATGTGGTAATGTAGACCTATCTCAAATTACCTAAGAATCATTCTGTAAGTTTAAAGAAACAGTGCGTTCGTGTATTTGTTTGTTTGGGTTTTTTTTTTTTTCGAATTGTTCTACTCAGATGGTAATCTGTACAAAACAAACAAACAAACAAACCAAAACGAATCACGTTTTCGTTATTTGCACTTCACGTTATGATTATTTTCTCCCAAATTACATACATCTTAATATTGCCATAGCAATGTAGATCTACTTGTGGTCAAGAACCCAAAGCTTGTTTACAGATAGGGTTACTAGTATCAGATTTAATCTCACTTCTTCCTCTTGTTCATTTCACTGTGATACATGCTTTGTTTCCGAAGTGGTAACCCTAGCAAGGATGCGATAAACAATCTAATTAGTATACGTTGGTGTCCTGTAAATGAGGGTATCGAAGATCTTTTCAGAATTTCAGCAACAGCAACAACGGGAAAAAAATCAAGCACAAACAAGGTAGCTGGGACTAGGAAGCAACACTTTGCCCAGAGGTTTTTGTATGGCGGAGTGATTTGTAAACCTGGTCAAAGTGCGTACGTAATGCTTCGTTTACACCCTCTTTGCGGCAGCCACGGCGGCCCCGTTTGCCTGAAACGTAGAGCGCCGTGGGTCGGAGAGGTATTCTCCTTTCTTTTCCAATCCTTAATCTAGTCTTATTCGTTCCAATCATCGCTCCAGTGAGCATTTCACTTTAGAAATAAGACACCGTTCTCACGGTGTCTGGCCAGACTAGATTATCCCGCCACTTCACACTTCGGACCGCCTCTTAGTTTTGTTACGGCCTATTACGAGCTTTAACGTTTTGCTGCGTTTAACATGTTCTATTACGGGGGACCTACTACGTTTCTCATCTGCACCGTGACTGCAGTGGCATGTTGTTGTTCTTGATGTTGTTGTTGTTGCTGCTGTTGTTGTTGTTGTTGTTGTTGTTGTTGTTGTTGTTGTTGTTGTTGTTGTTGCTGAAAGTTTAAAAATCTGGCACGGCGTCCACGGGAGTCACGGTATGTCACGTTTTGCCTATACCGTCTCACCGCGTTGTCTCACGTCCATCCCATTTTGTCCACGGTGGCCTTAAACGGGGCTGCCGTTGCCGCTGGGAACATGGTGTAAACGCAGCATAACAAGGCTTGCTCTCTGTCATCTGTAGATATGAAACTGCATCTCAAGTAAATGGCAAAAATGAATAATTTTTGGGTGTAAAACCTCAAGAACTTAAACTACCTGACAACCTGTTCACATTTAGAGGAAATGTTGTTTGTTTGTTTGTTTGTTTGTTGGTTGGTTGCTTGCTTGCTTGCTTGTTTGCTTTTTTGCTTGTTGTGGGGAGTGATGATACAAATCGATATCAACTCTTCCCATTTCTGCTTTCTCCCAATAACTCTCAGTAATCATTCTCAATAAGACACGCCACCTTGGCCGCTGTTTAAAAGACAGTGACCTATAGGTTAATAGGAATGAGGATCACAGGAAGCTCGCAGATATTCATTATCATTGTTCGCTTTATTCCTCTTCCAGTTGGCTTTGTGTAGCTCCGTCGAAGAGATATCCGATGAACTCCCATGGACATCATCGCTTTCCCGGGAGCTCGTATAAGTGGAGAGCAGCGAGTGCAGGTTCATGGCGACCACGACTGTCATCAAGTTTTCTTTGTGTGACCACCCACTGCTGCATATTCTCTCCTTTCTCCTCCTTCTCTCTCGCTATCTCTCTTCCACCCCACCCCACCCCCTTTCTTCTCATTTGTGATTACAGTGTAAGAGAGGTTTATTGCAGCTTCGATTGACCATCACTCGTACTAAGCATAGATTAATCCATGTTAAGAGGGGTAATACAAGACACCCCGCGCCTCGGCGGTATAACTCCTCACACGCCAATTCCCGCAGAACGCTGGCAACACGCCCGCACAAAGACATTTTAGTTGATGTCTTCTGCAGGTCGAGCCAAGTAGTAACGTTTGTCGAAGGAGAGAGAGAGAGAGAAAGAGAGAGACAGATCTGAACTTCATTGTGGCGATTTCTGAGCCTCCGTGGAAAATGTTTGTTCATCAGAGAATTAAATAGTCCAACCCTTAACGGAGGTTTGCCAGATTGCTCAATGCTGAGTGCGTTAGGGGTAAATCAAATATTTTCCTATAATAGTTCACACGGAGGTGGTTTTAATTCGGGAAAACTCCTACTTAATCAATTTCAATGAAAGTGGAGTGCCGCAAAGGATTTACGCTTAACTTTTAGAGCTATAATCCAAGCTCCTTTTATAACTTGAAATCTTGTGGTGAGGTCATGTACAGTTCAATGACAAAACATACCAGAGTAATACGAATGATGTATACGGTGCAATCATCAACGTAAAACATTATTTCGCATTTGATTTCGTTTAACCAGGTAAAGGACGGAAGTCAAAAGCACTTACTATTACATAGCAGGTGATGTGAACAATAAGGTAAGCAGAGAGAGATATCAAAACGAAAGGAGTGAACCTTGATTACATAATTGCATATTGTATCTTTTTGTCTGAAGGGTTGTTCATGGGGTACGCGAACGATTTGCAAAGGATGGAGATGTCGGGGGGAAAAATGGCAAGTTCGAACCAGCGCAAGGGTTAAGACGCGTCGTGCATTTTTCTGCGGGAATTTCAGAATATTCTGAAATTTCTTGCGTACGTTTCCGAAATCCCGGGAGGTGATTTGCTCATGATTTTATTGTTCTCGAAAATGCATTAAAAGCTTCGTCATATTCGTGAGATCTACTCAAGACTCGCGCGATGTGCGTAAAATCTTCGTGAAACCCCAAACAGATCCCGACAGTTTGAAGAATGCTTCGCGAAACCTGCAAAGTTCGTCCAATCATTTCTCGACCTATCTGTCGCGTACATCTTCAAAATTCTCACGAACGTTCTGCGCATGATTAGAGACAATGCAGTACCACGTGACGCCTGACCTATATAAAGTGCATGTCCGAAGTGTCTAACTTATTCTGACTTCATTTTAGTCACAAATTTTCTACAAATTCCATTTGTAACATACATCTACAGATCAAATCATAGTAATAAATATCTGAACAACCCATAATGATAGAGAATGAACTTTACATGACAATTGAAGTTACTAAATACGCTAAATATGTCCAGAGTACGCCATATTTGGAGATTAAGATAATGAGAAAGGGAACCTCCTGAGATGCTGATGCTTGTGGAGACAGGTCCCCAGAAAAAAACAAATAAAGAAAGTACACCGGGACAAACCAATACAAGAGAGAGAAATCAACAATGAAAGAGAGAGAGAGAGAGAGAGAGAGAGAGAGGAGAAAGATAAGAGAAGAAATTTGACTCCAGCTCAAGACATCTATCAGCTCTCCTTGGAAACATTTGCCTGTACATGTACTATTGAACATTCGCGTTGGTCGCATTGAAAGTCGCGTGTTCTTCGTATATGTGGACTGGCCGTAGTTCAGCAATGGTAAAAATGACATTTCGCATGTCGTTGTGAAAACTATGCACAAATTGCGCAGGAATGGTTTACGGACCATTGTCGGAACACGTTCGGAGAAAGTCTCCAACGAATGTTTTTGGACTTTTTTCCAATTCTTCGTCATCAGCATGCTTCGCATATCATTTTGCGCGCTGAGTGCAAACAGCAAACATAGATAATTCACACAAAGTATCCCATAAGACATTGGGAACATGAGTAAGGCATAGAGTGGTAAGTCGGCTAAATTCTAGAAAAGCCAGTCGAGGTTCGTTGTATTCATTTGGAAATAGGTCGTCAGTTACACAAGGTGCAAGTAATATATACATATCCCATGAAAAGTTATGTATATAACGAGTTTAAGGGTAAGGAATGTAAAGTCTTATGCTTTTATTTATTACTAAGGCCCATGATATAAACCTAGAAGAGTAAGCTACAGAAATGAATATCAACGATTTAGAATTAAGAGCTTAATTATACTTCATCCAGCTTTCAGAGCGTCTGCGCGGGTTGGGAGGTTACATAGAGTGCGGTGCAAGGATTTCGAACGAATGCCGCCGCAAGCTTCAATTTGGGTCAGAGAATAATTTGAATACATTTAGTTTTGAACGGCACGGCTACACGATTCTAATTATTTCAAACGGGCTGTAAATTGCTTCATTTTTTTTTTTTTTTTAGTCACGAGGACACAACAACACAAAGAAGACGAGTGAGAATGGTGACGATAATCATGTCGACATAGAGGTATAGATGTGCTTTGCAGGGGTCATTTGCAAACCAATAGGTCTACAACCCCCGTACATTAAAGCCGCAGTAGAAAAACAAATCAACAAACCAGTGTGTACTCCGCTTATTCTGGCTTTTGTCCTAATTTCCGGGACCTGTATGAGTGCACAGGGGCATTCCATGATCAAGACTGTTGTTGAGATTTTAGTATTTCAAGACTCTTACCCCCTCCCCCCGTCCTCTGTTTAACCCTTCGTCTATCAATACCTCTACTCTATCTGCTATTCATTTGCCATCATGTGGGAATAACGTCAACTGTATCCGGCGTGTTCATGACAAAAACAGCGTAAAAAAAAAATGAGACCACGTCCACGGCCTGCAGAGTAATCAGTCAGATTGCGGGAGAGACGTAATATCGGCCGAAGCCCCACGGAGCTGATCGCAGGCCTGTTTTTGCCATACGTGGGACAATCAATCGCCTCGATTGGTTCACAAATGTTACAATTTGTCAGATTCCGCGTAATTGTCAAACATACACACAAACACACACACACACACACACACACACACACACACACAAATAATCTAGGACTCGAGGAAATTGAACACTTGGTTTCAGAGCCCTGCAATTTGCATTATCAGGAATATAGAAAGTACACCTTGTGTAGAATTTAAAGCAACAACAACAACAAAAAAAAAAAACAACAACAACAACTGCACAGTACCTTGTTTATAGGTGTCTACCAGTGGGCGTAAAATTAAATCTTTCGTTCCATCGTGTACATTGCGTGAAACTTTGATGCACGCAAAACGCGTTCATCTTTTTCAAACATAATGTTTGAAAACATCTTCAGTGACGTCATGAACTTTTTATCTGGGTCGATGAAATAGGAAATCTGTGGACTTTCAGTATTAGGTTAATTACGACGGGCAAGTGTTCGTTGACTCGTGTCACACAAAAACTGTGTAAAAGTCACACACAAAGTTTTAACTTTTTTTGCGAGGTAATATACCTTGCTAAAAACAAAACAAAACAAAGAGGAAGGAGAAATGAAGAAAGAAGCAGCCATGTCTGGGGACTGTATTTTCCTCAAGTGAATTATCAGGGCGTATAACACGAAATGACAGACGAAGGTGTTGGGGATCACAAGACCAATTTATCTCGGAGCCTTATCCATGAATACAGGGAACCGGATCGGATGAGGAAATGGGGCCCCTTCCTCCTCGAAATTCTGCTTCATGACGTCAGATACCTGCCTCTTCACCAAAGGAGACCCATCCATACCTTTGGCGAGGGACATGGAAGACTGGCTCTCTTTGCACCGCAAGGAGCTGCAGCCGAGCCTTATTGCATTAACCTGTATTAGGCGTATTGCGATATTACGCGTTTAAAACACCACTGCCAATTAGTTCGAAAAAACCAGAAGAGGGTATGTCGCGTCCTTCTCACCTCGCCACCGATACGTAATGCAACACCGACCCGGGAGAAGCGGGAGACGTTCAAGAGTGTTTTCTGGCTCCAAGCTAGACGTACTAATAGGTCTTACCTTCCACCTCGTCGCATCTTGAGCTTCCTCTTTTTTCCCCTTCCTTTTCCTTCTGGAATCCCCAAAATATATCACAACACTCACATCCTAGACTGTCGATTGGATTTGTCTATAGAGCAGTGACCCAGGTACCTACTATCCCCAACGCTAACTTTACCTTTCACCCCGAGTCTGCAATTAAGGTGGGTTCCCTTGAGGCTTGACCTGATAAGTGTTTTAATGATTAGATGCCATCTCAATTTTAGCCGGAAGTGCGTGCCCTTGTGGGTATACTTGGTTGACATTGCGGGGCCCATGAGGGGACTTGATGAAAGCTAATTGATTCGATTTCGTCGAGGTTGAAGAAGGACAAAATTGGGAACCGTCCCTTTTTTGATATTTTCATGATATCAGACAGGAAAGATTTTTAAAGATCTAGTTTTAAAAAGTCATGCTTTTCTCGCAACATAAGAGTGTGTGTGTGTGTGTGTGTGTGTGTGGATGGGTGAAATTCTTTACTCAATGAGAAGGGGTGACGTGTTGACTTTGAATTGACATGTTTGAGAATTAGATATTTAAAAGATCCGTCAGAACGTTGTGGAAAACTAGATTGAAATAAAGAATATCAACTTGGGATCCTAGAAACTATGAATCAAAAAGAGTAATAACCATGATCATGATGATAACGATTTGAGCACTATCCGATGCAAAGTGGGTTGGATGGAAGTTCCTTTCATGACCTGTCAACATTTATGTTTTTATACACTATGGAAGAATCAAATGACATATCTAATCCACCTTTCAATAAAACATGCGCTCTCTGGGATTCCTAGCACTGTAAATAATAGTTCTGTGACTCATTTTTGTTTACTTAACACATAAAAGCGAGAAGTGTCAACAAAAACTTCTGTAGAACTCCTATATCCATCCTTTAGAAGATAATCCCTTTTCGATAATGGGAAAGACAAAGACAGACAGACAGACAGAGAGAAGAAGAAGAAATGATAGAACCTATAACAAATCATATTTGCCCGACAATGCATAACAATTAGAGGGGAGAGAATAGCATTAAATTTGCCTGCATTTATGACTGGGAGACAATGAAAGGTAGAAAACAAGAAGTAGGATCTTTAGATGCATGCGTGACTGCTATGTTTTACTGGTCTACTCAAAAGGCTGTTTTATTATTATTTTTTTATCATCGCTAGTACGAGTACAATAAGCAGTAATAGTAACAATAAAAATATACTCTTATTTACCCAGAGTAACGTCTTCAGTGTTGGCACTGTTCCCCCAAATGGCTTTTCCATCATATACTAACCCAAGAGTGCCGGGTACCTATGATAACCCCTGGTTCGACAGGGGCATGACGGGTAAAGACTGTTCATCCGATGACGTATGAACAAGTGGCAGTAGTCGAATGCGGGACATGCTTTTCTTTTTTTCAAAGTCAAGAGTCTTATCCAATCCACAGAACTACAGTGCCCCCACTATATCATCTATGTTGTTATCATTATTTTACATATAAGTACCGCTATATGTGCTGAAAGCACCTCGCATAAACACTACTCTCCCACTACGCTTTAACATGAAAAGGAAATTCACCTTTTTCTGACTTCAAATCCTTTTTAGCAATACACTTACAGAAAACACAATAGTTGCCAATATTATCGATCATCCAACTTTGCTCGCAGGTTTCCCTGTTGTATCTGTACGGTAAATCCATGAAAAAGAAGGACACCCCCCCCCCCCCCCCCCCGTCTCTATTTTTTTCTCGACTCAATCACGGAAGCGATAACGATAGTGATGCTCTTAAATCCTCAAAGTGTACCACGGATGAGTTGCGATCAAAATGAATTAGAACAAGAATATGAAGGAACGATGATTAAAGGTTCCAGAGGTGAATTGCAAATGTTACAATATCAGTATATTCCATTTCTCCACTAATGACAAACCAACAGCGACGTTCTCATCAACATATAGATAAGAGTACTTAAAAGTACTTAAAGGAATAATGTAATTACATATATACAAGAACATGATCATGTCATCAATAAGCAATATACTTGACTGGTATAACGGCATAGGGTGATGTATTATGGTATCTTGTAATTTTCTCTGTAACTGAAGTCACAAAACACACCTCAATATGTAAATAATTTGAACCTCGACTACATGCAATATCAATAAGCCAAACACAAAGGTGATGTAATCAGAAAGGATGAATACGAGGGGCCATAGAATGAGAAACCTGAATATACTGGGAAAAGTTAAAAGAATTTAAGAGAAGATAACGTTTCTGTGTTATTGGTGGCTGGGAGCTATATTATAACCATACTAAAAAGAAAATGACTTTTCACAAGAATTGTATCTTTAGCATATCATAAAGGTAAAGAATTTTAGAAAATGTAGGCAAAGTAGGGTTATGATTTGTGATATGAAAGTGAATCAGTGAACTCGATTGTCATTCGAATGATACATTGCGAGGAGGGCCCTCAAGTTTCTCGCGTTCTGATCAAGGTCAGTCACGTTTTCACCTTCTGTCAAGGCTTCATACGGATAAAACGTTTTCGTGAATTGCGTTCACTCCAATTTACTATTACGGTCTAGGAGGTTTCTCATCCACACCGTTACAGGCGTGGATTTGTTGTTGTTGTTGGTGTTGTTGTTGCTACTGTTGCTGTTGTTGTTGTTGTTGTTGTTGTTGTTGTTGTTGTTGTTGTTGTTGATGTCAACATCTGGCCAGGCATCCGCAGCAAATCACGGCTTGTCGCGTTGGCCCCTCCCGTCCCTCCGCGTTGTCTCACGTTCATCTCGTTCTGTCCACGGGTGGCCTGAAACGTGATAGTGAACGCATGGAACGTAGGGTAAGCGTAGCATAACGACCCAGGTGATTGCGTTGAAATGAGATGAAAATGAGGGATGGGATAGAGAATTTGAGGAGGGGCTTGTCCGGGCGTCCGCGGGGAGAAGATTCCTTCATTGTTTCTGCCTGCTTTTAGACCACTTAGACACCTCGACCAGAAGCCACTTGGTATTGAAAGCAGAGCGCTATCAAGATTTTAGGATGTATGGTGGAAGGGGAAAGGCACTGCAGAGAGAGAGAGAGAGAGAATAGGTAGAAGAAGAGAACGAATGATCGGGAGTGATATTTGATGGCACAAGATTGACGTTGCACACACACGCATACACACTCACACACACACACACACACACATAGAGGAAGGAGAGACAGAAAGAGAGAGAAAAGAGGTAAGTAGATTGGAAAGTAAGCATGAAAGACACAAAATGAACGGGTTGGTTTCATGGCACACAATAAAGTATAGAATACACGCACAGTGAGCTGGTGGTCTGCAAACCACAGCGGCCATCATTGCTATCATATCGGAATATAAGTGGAGAGAAAGTCAAACCGAGGAGAGATTGATGACAGATATAGAGTCGCGGTCTGTTGGGTTAGGTTTTGTTTATTTAATGGCAATCTTTCAAATCCAAACTTCTTACAGAAATCAAAGAATAAGGCACGTTTTTGGAACTTCTTTTTTGGGGGGATTAAAAAAAATTACAACTTTTGACACGCCGTTGTTTGATGGTGCAGAAAGTGAAGGAAGGGCTTCGATCTTTGTACATTTTTTGTTGTATATAACTTTGACTCGAGGATAGAGCTTGGGGAATTTTTGCTTTTTGAAAGACATAACTTTTTATGGCTGATCAACCGCTTAAATATACCACTCATGTGTCATCATCTACTGCTGATGTGAACTTGTCGTGGCGTGTGAAATGTAAGATGAATCTTCTGTGTGTACCTGTCTCGATTGGTTGCGTCACATGAGTGTCTTCTGACGTGCAGATAATCTAAGCAAACAATTAATTGTGACATTTGCACATTTTCCATTAATAATGTGTGAAGATTTCTCTTTCTGGCGCTTGAAAATTCTACGTACGCAGATACAAGGTTCAAGAGCCAAGTCAATTTTTACGTGAATGAAACAGTAAGAAAGACTCAAACATTCATAAGCATACTGATGTTTCTTTACTGGAGATTGTCGTCCTCATATCTTTTGAAATATTCATATATATGGCACCATTTAATGTATAGTTACCCGGAAATGTATCTCAATAAAACTAAAAACAATGTATAATATCTACTATTGAAATGAGACAAATCAAGTGATTTTGTAGGCTGTCATGTTTACATCACAAAAGAAATGTTATGGATGAGAAAGCTTTGACATTTTGTCTTCTTAAGATCAAGTTCTGTTCTATTTTCATCTTAATTGCAAACAATGAGAAAATGAGCGATGTAACCTACTAATTATTAAATACTACCTTCTAGTGCAGTCAAGAAGGAAAGTAACCTCGAGTCTTGTCAAAATACTGAAAATTAGCAGTAGGAGCTTAGGCCTACTTAGGCCTACCTATAGTTTGAATCCCAAGGAAAACGATAACGACAGTGAAATTTGAATAATGCATACCCGGCGAGTTGAGTGCTGCATTCATTAAGAGATATCAACATGTTCTGCGAAATGAAATTCCCCTTCGTTTAATCTACTTCGCAATTCATCTGGAACTCATCTGAAATTCTCCAGGGATCGATTTTCACGAATTTTGCATGAATTTATTGAGCCTCTATGGCATTAAAAAGAGCTCCTATATAGTCCTTCCAATACAAATGTACGAACATTTTGGATTCCCATATCACCCAGAGATTGTGTACTTAACCATTTGATATTAGTTTCGGGTGGTCACTTGTATAAATTCAGAAAATAGACGAATATACAAACTAATCTTAGATATTTTTTTTTTTAATATACATATTTTAGAGAAAAAATGCAAATAAAGTAAGGCGTAAGATACAACGTATACAGAGGAATACTAGGGAATGTACGAGTGAAATTCAGTAAGAAATCGGTATTATCGGTACTTGTCAGTCCATGTAATATGTGCAAGTGTTGATATTTTAATCATATTGCGCGTCATACATGCAAACTTATCTTACTTGATCATGTAGATTATTTTAAGATATATCTAGAGAAATATTCATAGATGGGGCATGTCTAATAATAAGGGATCATAATTATTAAAAGACCAGAAAGTGATGATGCTAGTAATATATGCCATGTTTAATCTAAACAAATGAAATAATTTTAATATATGAGACAACTCCATGCATGCAAGCGGCCAAAAAAAGGCAAGAGAAAATACAATTTGTAACGGATTCAAATATCCGTTCCATCATCATGAATGCTTTAAAAGCACTCCGAGGAGTGCTTTTAATTCTTTTGGTTATAGTGCATTTTCTATAAATGCCATTTTATATTGCCTTTCCATTAGGGATGAATATCCGAGTTGTTTTTCCCTTAGTTTTGTAAAAGGGAGAAAACTAATCCTTGCAAAAAGCTCGCCTAATTTGTCCCCGGGCAACTAAAGGTAATGCGTCCTTGTAAACTCTGAGTTTACACGACCTCCGAAGTATTCCTGACTTGGAAGATTCAAGTTCGATTCTTATAATTCCATTTCTAGCCATTTCTTCTGATTTATGCAGCATCCCTTATACTGCCTAAAACATTTTCGAAATAATTTTTTTTTTTTTACATTATTGGACTTCTGTCGATGAATGCGGCAGGTTTGAAGGCAATAGAAAAACTCCCCTATTTCCCCTATTTCTTGTGTGCATTGTTCAGGCTGACTTTTATATGCCATGACCCATAGCTGGGACTGATTTTGTTATGGTGTATACGAGTTTTAATATCAAGAACGCTTATGGCATGAAGTGAAATGAATCCCTTATATTATTTCTCATAATTGCTGGGACGTTGAATCGGAAGTTGTCTCTTAGTTATCATCCCGTCTTAATACTTTGTCATTTACGGTGAACCTGATCAGAGGCAGAGCCCGAAAGGAGGTTTTATTTCAACTTTCAAATCATTGTAAGGCCCGGAAAACCCGTATGTAATGACTCCCTGTTTATTGACCTACACTTAAGGGATAACTGATGTGTAGATTACATATTATTTCTGCATCTCGACGAAGTAGGTTGTCTTTCTCCAGCACACGGCCACAACTTTCCCCGGAGTCCGGTTTCTTCAAGAGGGCGGTTCTGGTTCCAGCTCTTGAACAACATTGGCCGCAGGGGGTAAACAGACTACCCTAGATTGTATTCTATTCTAAATCGAAGTTGCTCGGGAGATCTGTTTCTTGTAAATGAACTCCTCTATAACCATTTTTTTTTCTTGGTCAAGCTGCAAGTCTGACGACACTTCAATAGTCCATATTTCTTCTTGTCATAAGGCAACGACATTATGTATTCTACACCTGATAAAAGCTACAAACAAATTTATGAAATTATCTGTTCGATAACGTCAAACCATTTCTTTCGATTCTGAGATACTACCACTGAAATCCTCCGACAGCTATATTTCACTAGTCCTAAGCTTTCCAACATTTAGGCACAGGTTCCGACACCCTAATTTCCATCAGAGAGAGAGAGAGAGAGAAAAAAAAAAAACCTTCGTTTCATTACGCAGTGCCACGGTTTTAAATTACCGAAATCATTCTAGAAATACTCGACAGGTGACAACAGTTGCAATGCATGAATTGTTTTTCCTCTTTGGGGGAGAAAATCTTCTTTATATGCATTTCTTGATGAGACGTCACCTTAAACGTGAAGGCAGCAAATCCGATTTCTGTTTTATATTGTGACATTTATAGTCTTGTTTGTGGTTTTTATACATTTTTGTTGTCTCGTTGTATTGCGACAGCTACATTTTCAAGAAATAACGTAGACTCTGTGATGTGTTAAACGAAATTGATCGAAGGGTGACCGTAGTCTTCTAGAAAGTCTTCCGGGTCTAGGACAATTACCCCCTGACCCTGACCCTAACCCTGACCCTGATCCTAATCATAATCTTGACCCTAATCCTAACCCTGATATTTACTCAAACATTATCACTAACCAGTATTCAAACAGGGTAATTGCCCTCTGGGGGTAATTGCCTTTATACCATATCTTCCCCCGCGTAAACTGTAAAAGGTTGCTATAACCTTTTTCATCCGTGGTCAGAGCGCAGGATATTTTCAGTGTGGGAGCAAGCGTACTTTCCCACGCCCCTGGAAGTTTGTCCCATTTTTTATTATTATTATCATTGAAGTATTTTTAAGCATAACCATAAATTTTGTGAAAATGTGTATTTGCAACATATAGAAAGTCATACGTGGAAATCGGTTTAGTAACTATCCCTGCTGCCCGACCGCCCCCTCCTCCCTCCCACATCTCCCCCACGTCACCCTACTGAATATTGCTCTGCTAACATACGGAGAATTTGATTAATTCTTGACTATTTTATATTGCTCTAAAATAACACATAGCGAGGCTCGCAATATCTAGTACACATTTTGTCCTGTGAAAGCCTGACTAAGAAAGAGAGAGAGAAAGAGGGAGAGAGAGATAGAGGGAGATATCGCGTAAATCAGGCTGGCAAATGTTTCTAATGTTTACGTAAAAGTAAGCAAACCAGATAACTGGTGTGGACTTTAAAGGACAAGTTCACCTTCATAGAAATGTGGGGTTTGTGAATGCAGCACTATTGATAGAACGCATCAGTGAGAGTTTGGGGAAAATTGGACAATCCCTTCAAAAGTTATGAATTTTTGAAGTTTTCTGCTCAGTCACGACTGGATGAGAAGACCACTATAGCTTGTGATGTCACATGTGTACAACTATGTAAAGAAGGAATGAAGAAAATTCAACACATTTCCACTTTCCTCGCATATCAACAGAACACTCGACTTCTCTCTTTCAGAAAGCAGGGGGAATAATATTACCCTTAGCATAAGTCAGCAACAAGTCAAAGAAATGTGCATTTTATTCAAAAAGTAAAGTTTTGTGAAATTCTCTTTTTATTTTCCTTATATCGTTGTACGCATGTGACATCATACACTCTAGAAGTCTTTTCATCCAGCAGTGACTGCGCAGATACTTAAACACTTCATTACGTTTGAACGGATTGTCCGATTTTCCCCAAAACTTTAAATGATGTGTTCTACTAATATTGTTGCCTTCACTCAATCCACTTGTATATGAAGGTAGACTTGTCCTTTAAAAAGTAAGCTAGCTGCACTCCTGACTCTCGGTGGATGCCATAACAGTACCACAAATTATCATTGCTACGTGAATCTTTACACTTTTGCTCAACAGTTGTATGACAAAATCCCTAAAGCCTTCTTGTTACAGACTTTTCTTATATCCCACCCGTCGATGTGACAATTATGGGTTTGTAATCTATACCCCTTTATTACAACAAAAATACCTTAAAATAAGAAGAAAAAATGGTCAACAATGACTAACCTATTTCATCCTGATTAATCATCGTCTCATGTAACTATCAAGCAACGTATGTTTACTAAGACTTATATGACTGCTTAGAAACACATGTACACACGTACACGTCACTGAAAAATTGACAACCAAACTGATATACAGTACTTATATATATGTATATATATATATATATATATATATATATATATATATATATATATATATATATATATATATATTCATTATCATGTGTGTGGGTGGGTGTGTGTGTATATATGTATATATGCATATACATATATAACACAAAGAGAAAGAGACACAGAGAGAGAGAGAGAGAGAGAGAGAGAACATATAAATGATTAAACAGCCTTGCTACCAAGGCTGCATATAGTGGATGTAGGATCCATTTAGAATACAGAGTTTCAGAGTGCGTCCAAACGTGGTGATCGAATTTCGTCCGAAAGGACCGGGAGTATTTAGATGGGATTTTGAAGTAGTCTTACGCTTCATTAGAGAGCATGTCATACGATGTATTACTTGATAGACTGGGGAGAAGCAATGGGGGAAGACGGAGAAGAGAGAGAGAGAGAGAGGGGGGGGGGGACTAAAATTGCCCCCAAGCAGATTTGAGACGGCATCTAACACTTTCACTTGATGCAGTATGGCCTATAATCGAATAAGAGCATATTTCAGATACAGAGTAATCTTACACCTCCGTAATACTGTTAACTCTCGGTTGGCAAACCCGATACTCGACTGGGTTTTAGACCCTATCAAGCAACTAGAGCGCACTAGATATATATGGCTGGGTCCCTTTCTATATATCGCTGGTATAAGAAGGTTACAAACGTGTAGACAAGCACAAGGAATATATCCGAAAAAAATGAGTGATACCTCAACCTTCGCTGTTTAACAGACTATCAGCTAAAATCAGGTATGATTAAAGAACTGTGTATGGCTAGGGCTGAATTGCAAATTAGACATCGCAGCAGTTGTATCACAAAGACACTTAACCCCGATGCACTAAATGCACTTTTGTCCCGCTAAATGCACTTTTGTACCGCTGTAAATGAAATACGTACAGAAATTGGAAACTTTCGACAAAATCTAGTGTACAATACTTAATTGGGTTTAAAAGGCAACGAATTTTGAAGGAAACAAACTATGGATGATTTGCAAATCTCATTCTTGAGACAAAACAAAAAGAAACAAAACAAAAACAAACGTTTATTGCCCGAGAACCTGAAGTATCACGTATAATGCGCACATCATTCCAAAGTCTTGCAGAACCTCTCTGAAAACTGTGAGTATAGACCTTGGAGGAAATCTCATTTGCTTACACTGGTAATCCTGTAACATATTTGGGTAGTCCGTAATTTGATAATCCACACCATGCCTATCTCCCGACTCAACATCCGGCTACGGAAAAATAACTTAAACATGACCTTAATGATATTGCAAGCAAAACTGGCAACCCCTCTTGTTCTTACAACTTGGCTGTCGTTGATTTATCGGTTCTCGATACACACCATCCGAGACAGTTATACGTCCTTTTCAGCACGGCTCGTTATTATTACTAAAATTGATATTGACAACATCTGCGTGAAATTATAATACCCACGAGGCGCCACAGAGCTTCTCAGCTCCGCCCTTTTTTAACACACACGCTCAACCACCATGCAAAAAGAATTATCGGAAGGCCGGGGAGCGACAGTCCAGCCACATTTGGGTTGGTAAAAAAGTTCTCAATCAAGATCCCCAACTGGAATTATCTGTTTGGAGACTTTAACAAGATTCTACTGTTGTTACACGTACAATGTAGATGCGAAGAAGATCTATCTAATGTGCCTATATGAGAGGGTCTATTACAGACCTCTGGAAGTCAAGTTTTTCAAACTCAACATTGACATCGCGTAACACTACAATCAGCAAATGAAAACCCACAATAATCCGAGAACAAATCATAGACTTTGTGTAGACGTCGAGAAAGTTGCTTGTAAAATCAACAGGCAGCCTGATATTGCCAGAGTCGTTTCATGAAGATCCATAAAGTAGGGGAATGATTGTTAGGTCGTAAAAAATTCGATGCCCTATCATGAATAATTACTTTTTTAACCATTCTTTCCGGTTCGAGTTTTTTTTTTTTTTTGTCTCCATAGAATTTCATTTCGATAAAAAAAAAACATAAAAATCTAAAACACCCCAAATCTCAAATGAATCATACAGTAAGATGTCAATGACCGCGTCTGAAGATGCTGTCCGTGATAGAAAATAGTTTAATAAGTTCGAATTCTCTACCTCTAATATATCGCATTCCATCTGTAAATAGCATCGTGCCAAATAAACGTTTACTGTGATATATCCCTTTCTTGATATTAAATACGTTTTATGACAGAATAGGAGACACTGTGTATAATGTATATGAGTCTTCACGTGTCACTTGAATATGAATTCCGTGCTTGTATCTTCTGTCCCAAGTGCGTGGTGTCACAGTCTTTCATCATCTGTCTTTTCTTCTTCTAGATATTCCCAAAGAGCAACATGATACACTTCACAAACTTATTTCACTATTGAGATCACAGCTTGTGGAGGGGGGGGGGGGGGGGGCATGGGGAGGGGGAGTGGAGAAGATAATGGCCCAAAAGTGTCTTCATGCTTCCTAACCAACTCCTGCAACTCCTGCTCATTGGATGATCATCAGGAAGAATTGGACTGTATCATATATACATATATATTCATATATATCGTGGTCGTCGGCAAATTGGCAACTTTGAATTTTCCTCCATATACTAATCTAAACGTAATAATCAAAAGTTGAGTATCTATCTGGAGTACTGTGGCTCCTTAAACATGATGATATGAAGGCTGTATACCTTGTCTAGAACCCATCCGTTTGTTTTGTGTTTATATCAATGAAATTCACATGAGTCTTTGATAGCACCGTGTGTTCAAGATGTCATCTCTCAAAACTGCATGTTTCACTCCCGAAGACTGAATTCCATAAGATGCTTTGGAAAAAAACAAAACAAAACAATAGCTGAACAGGTTCTTCTGTTGTGTCTAATAACCTGCTCTATGGCATTCTCTGATGGCTTTGATGTTTTGATATTGATATCTGTGCTTCCAAACATCATAAACTTTTTTCTACATGTATTTCTCTTTTTATGCAATAATGAAATCCTCTTTATCCAGTACATAATTATGTATACTGTAGATTACTATATCAATCGTTGTCTTCGTTGATAATCTTCGTTGTCGATGATAAGAAGTAAGATAATGGAAAGAAGTAATGTTTGTTTTACGCTATGAATCTCTACCCCCCCCCCCCCGAAAAAAAAAGAAAAGACATACAAACAATCCTAGTCAAAAAAAAAGATACCTGTGAAGTAAATGATACAAACTATATCCATGTAGGTAAATCGAAAACAAAATGCAGCAGACATGACGTATGAGTTTAATCGTAACTTCATGTTTGTTTGTCTTTGTTGTTGGGTTTGCTTTTTTTTTTTTTTTTGCTGTTTTTTACTTTCTTTTTAAGAAAGTGATTCATCTGAACTTTTCTCAACAGCAGGAGACAACCGTTTTGAGTGGTCCTGACACGATAACATTAATTTTATCCTTAATTTCGACGGGAAAAAAATTCGGGTATGGAGCGTTTTGCTTCAACCAAAGGGATAAAAGCAGAAGAGTAGGACGAAGTGTATAAGCTTTAATCTAGTAATCATAATATCGAATTGGTTGGTGAAGGTGGTGTTATGTACATAGCCGGGTTAGTGTGTAAACAGCTGTATGGAGTGTCAGAAGATTGGCAGCACTCATATCTGAATTATATTCTCCCCACTTATAGATGGTGGTGATATCCAGTCGTATTTTCACGTTTGATCATAACGTCAATATTGTATATCACTGTCAGTTTATATCAACACCACCATGTCGATATCATGATACTAATATTTCCCCCACAAAGAATTTTCCGTCTTTAAATTGGGTTTGGAAGTCAAAATAATTTCATTCAATGATTATCCAATTTTTCTGTTGTAACTAGTTCTTCCTATACGTACCATTACAGCTGACGACTGGTTACTTAATTGATTTAAAGCCATTCGATTGTGAAGTATTGTACGTCTGGACTCTGAAGACACTGGTCAAGATGTCCAATGTACAAGGCATATATACTATCGCACATATCAGACAATTGTATGAAAATGCATGGCGTCATTTTTTGTCGTGTAACAGTGAGCCTACGTTATCATACCTACGCCACAAACAAGTACAGAGCATCAGATAATCGGTGATTGAAGAAGACGCTATAGGGAGTTCGACGGAATCGTTAAAGTGCTCCGAACGGACGTATGCTCCCTTTTATGGCCCATTTCTCGGAGTATCCCGTTGGGTGCATAGATGTCCAGCCGTACAAACATGTCTTCATTGCCCCTCTGCAGCAAATGCCTCATACAAGAGATTTTTGCTCTGCTCAAATATAGGCTCTTATGGATATGGCGGACAAACGCTAATCACGTGGTCACGTACACATTGAGGGGAGCCATAGTGTCACGGTAGGTATGGTCAGGGAGGTGAGGCACCTCCCTGGTATGTGCACAATCGCGATATGTTCGTGCGCACAACAAGACTACTTACCTAGCCTGCGTGTTTAGACTTCAAGGGGGGGGGGGGTATTTAAAATACTGGTATCCACGATTCAGAGCAACTATATCTTGAGAGAGATAGAATAATACCCTCCTTGGTTTCCATGTATCACGAATATGAGGGGGAGGTACATAACTGTGTTCGAGACATACAGTAGTTTCATGATTCAGCTAAACCAAAAACAAACAAACAAACAAACAAATACACAAACAAACAAACAAACACCAAACAAATAAACAAAACCCAAAAAAGGTTATAATTGTGTCTAAAAACTTATATTCGTATCATCTTCCTTCCTAAGACTAGACAAGGTCCCAAAGTGGGCCTAAACATAATGTATCAGTATATATGCGTGTGTACTGCCTATAATTATATTTGTAAATCCATCTGAATGTACCTATATGAACAATCGAATATATATATAGTGTATATAGTATTACAATATAAAGTGTGCATGTATATAAACACACACACGCACGCACACGCACACACACACACACACACATATATATATATATAAATCATATACATATATATATTATATATATGAGAGAGAGAGAGAGAAAGAAAGAGAGAGGAAAAAAAGAAGAGATACCTCCAGCAATCTATAGTGCGAGTAGATGTATTTGTACATTCTTGTAATATAGCATTTTTTAGTCCATCGACTTTCGCGGAGTCGATCTGCGTATGTACGCAGCTGATAGCGTGCGTGTGTGCTCGGAGGGAGATAAATATAAATTTCTGTTCGCGATCAATTGTGACACAGCAAAATATTCAAATGAACAGAAAAAAAAAATCAATTCACCGTCAAATATTTACGGAAGCGACAGAATATATTCATATTCACCTTCATACGCGACAACCATGAAATGATTCATTTTTTTATTCTTCTGTCAAGAGAGTTGTTTTAGCTGCCTCAGCAGATGTTAATACTCTGACTATAAGAATACAAGATACGCTGCAACACAACAGTTACACATTGTGATCATTCAATGCGTTCACTTAAAGGCATAATCTATCATTTGCAGATGAAACAAAACCTCCCCATTAGTGCTGTAAAATAGTTCTAAAATGTGAGTTAGGGATAGAAACAACCACTGTAAAAATTTGAATCGGTAAAATAAATGTTAAGTATTGTAAAATATGCAAAATGTGAACAATAATTGTAATAAAAATGTTGCCAGACTAAACTGTCTACATTTACGGTTTATTGAGAAAAATACAGATATCTCCTTACATTTTAGGCTTCATCGAGAAAATTTTGCATGATAGGACATTTTGTGGTATAGACCTACACATATGCATTAAATGCCATATCTTTATCAAAAAAAAAAAGACTTTAAATCACTTTCCCCAAAGGTAAATAGGACCTTTAAGATTTTTGATGGCTGTCATTAAAAACGAGGCATGTCACCACTGATACTTTTCAAACTCATCGGAAAGAGTTTATTGGACACCACGCTGTCTTCTCGTGGCTCCGGTGATGAAGATGATGTCTGAATTTTCGCTCCATCATGTTCATTTAGATTTACCCGAAGAGTCTCTGATGATACAGAACCAATCCTATACGGCACAAAATTAATCATATTTGAGTTTCTGTTTTTGCTGTGGCTCTCTTTAGAATATCTCATTTTTACATTTAGAGCAATTGAGACCATTCGAGAGAAGTCCCTGTCCCTCTGCAACATAATTATTTGTGCCCAGAATAGGGATTTCTACTCTGAAGCGTCGGTACATATTCTTCTCTTACTCAAGATCTTTCATGAAAGCACAACTTGTGGGCAGGTGGCATTCGGATAGTTAAGGAATTTACGGTATTTACTGTCCAATAAAAGGCAATTCAGAAGAGGAATTACCACTTCACGTCATTTTGTGTGACACATGGTCCCAAACTCTGCGGGAGCACGTGTATTGAAGGTCGAATTCGTAATAAACAGCACCCCAGTCTGAATTAAGCTTAACGAAAGTGGTTCAAGATCACACTGTACAAGTAGTGATACAGTGTGCATTACTATCAAGGAACATTGCATAAGCGTAAATACTATCCACACGTAAAACTAATATGACATATGATTTTATCAATATATATTTATCTTAAATGCGTAGTATTTTTGGACAATACTGGCTTATTCTCCTATGGCCGTTCAGCTATAGTGTGAGCATGGAGCTACCAAAAAGAGCTCCATGGTGTGAGAAACTGATTCCATAGTTATCTCTCATTCCCTCCAATACTCGATCGAGTAGTCGCTGCCACAGCTCCCACTCCCTCCGCACCCTTGGTCTAAGGTTAGTATGAGGGGGACACCACTTCCTGAAGAGTGCAACGCTACAACTTGGGGTCATCCCACTAGACCGACACCCACGAGTCATACAGCCCACGAGTTCGACAATGAAAACAGGTCCATGAGTCATACAGCTCACGAGTCATACAGCCCATTAGTTCGGCACTAGGCAAATAAAGCCCATGAGTTCGACACTAGGTAAAAACAACCCACGAGTTCGACATATACAACACGGGGCTTAATGTGTCGGTCTCGTGGGCCTTGTAGCTTAGTGTCGAGACTAATGGGCTGTATGACTCGTGAGCTGTATAACTCATGGGCTGTATGACTCGTGAGCTGGATGACTCGTGGGATGTATGACTCGTGAGCTGTATGACTCGTGGGCTGTATGACTCGTGGGTGTCGGTCTCGTGACGTGCATCCAATTATGCATGCAGGTCCTACTGCATGTAATGTGCGTGTAAGAACAACACGGCAATAGATAGGCGTACCTTATCGATTCGTACTCTACTTCATACGTTTTCAAGCAGAGCATTCGAAAAGTCGAGATCTTTGATAGACATGAAGATCTTGTGATCTTCAAGAGTAGATCGGATATGTTTAAAAGCGTGTGCTTAGAGGCTTATATACGCCAGAAACATGAGTGCCAAAATGATGGCATCTGTTAACTAATCGACGAGTTAGATGGATCAGAAGCACAGGGAAATCCCAGTTAAGAAATTGTCAGTTTCTGCGAACTGCATACCAATGTCATACTCATTAATTCTAACAGCGTCAGTCGCGACATTTCGAAAAAAAGAAACAAATAAAAGAGTTCCCCTTTTTGAACATAAGTAGGATAAATCGGTAAGTAGGATCAAAGATGAGCCAAATGCTCATTGCACCGTCAGTCAGTCTAAACTTGTATGCATTATTGCTTGCGCATTTTGCATTTCTCTGTTAAAGTGTAACGTTAGAAACATAATGCCAAGGTTTTTTCGAAAGCAAGGGTACAAGATCTGAAGATTTGTGGCCATAATTTGGGAATAAATTCTTAATCCTCGAACCAGACTCACGGCTGCTGCAATTTGGAGCATTGGCCCTATTCTTAAGTCCTCTTTTAACTTAGGAGGCATCGAGTTGAAGTTGAGGGGGATGGAGGGAAAAGAAGGAATATTTTCCCTGCCCCCTTTTTTTTTGGTGGGATCATAAAGCGTACAAAACAAAATGGAGTGACATGTTTGAGGAGACTGTTCCTGAGCCATTCGTCAGGCAGTACGAGTGCCGTGTATAGACACGATCCTGCCTGATACATTCAAGAGATCTGCCAGCGTTATGGTATAAACATGGATCTACACTATGTAGGCCCTATCTCCATGGTATGACCATTGCCTAGGTCCATGGTATTATGACCATCTACGGGGAGCAAGATGAGAAGGGGGGGGGGGGTAACCAAAGTAAGGATATAAACATGAACTCATTGTAGCCATATAGCATGCGTGTACAAAGCAAACATTACGAACGTGGGAATCGTTTTGTTTACACTCTAGAAGAATCTCGTTCTCCCCATTGGCCCATCATATTCACACTAGATACCACCTGTTTCCCAAGTCACTCTCTAAATAATAACCCCTTCCTCGTGTTCTCTTTTGACCCTCACTTTCTCTCCCCCATTTGCTCAGATCTCTCCCTCTTCTCCCTCCTTCCCTGCCTCCCCCTTTCATATTTTTCGTACTGTGTATTTATTTTATCTCCCCCAAGTAATTGACCGAGAATTGAAGATAATTACGCTCTAACTAATAGACCCTTGTAATAATCTGCACTAATGGCATTCCAGCATAAGTATCTACTCATTAATGCGGATGAGAATAATTACCCCCGAAAGAAGTCCAAAAGAATGAACTCCCACATACCATCTTGCGTGCGGCTCTAGACACGCACACCCCCGCGCATATAGATAATTGATATGATTATTTGAAAACACACACACACACACACCCTCACTCACACACACACGTATAAATTCAATTTAATTCAATTCAATTCAATTCAATTCAATTCAATTCAATACAATTCAATTCAATTCAATTCATTTCCACTTTTTCTGCCACAGATATAACACTGTTACAAACGATATTGAGTAAACATTGGTTGTCTGTAAGATGAAAATAAGTTGAAACGTAATTGACTAATTGGAAAGATTCTTTCGTTTTCAACAAAACTTGAGGGGTCCATCAGAAAGCTGTGCATGTAAATCGTGGACAACACATTATAATCGACGCAAAACCTTATGCTTTCTTAATTGAAAAAAAAATAGAATACAAAGTAATTCAAAACCGGACAGACAGGTCAGAGAAAAAAAAAAACACACACACAAGCAACATGACATAACAACTGCAATGTACTGTGATGTATGATGATTGATAATGTATTGTGACAATTGCCGATATTATAGAACAGACGTGTGGCGGAACAAAAATGTACAGGCGTTCCACAATCATTCTTGCTCGTTTTACTCGTAAACAGCACCAATTTTTAAAGACGAAAAAAAAAAAAAAGAAAAGAAAAGGAATAGGTGGAAAGGGGCACTTCCTCTCCTCCTCTTAGACAGGCCCTTGATCGTAAACATCACTTGGCATCGCGATGGGACCACCTTAACCGGAGATTTCAGCAGCCTTTCATTACGTATTCAACAACCATATACGATCTCGAGGCTGAGTGCAATTAACCTCGACCACTTTTGCAGACTAGTAATTGGTAATATGAAAAGTCCTCTCCCAAGTGCTTGTTAACATGCCTCTCCTCCTCCCTTACCCCCCTACCGACACCCCCCCCCCCTTCCCAGTCCCCCGTCTCTAGAAATTTGCACAGAAACATCGGCAATTTTGAGCAAAAGGGGAACAATTGCGTGCTGAAAGCTCTTTTGTTATTCGATAGGACACGCGAGACGGCCCAAAGCAATCACGTGACCTGGCTGGTCGATCAAATGGCTTGTTGAAGTAGCTTTCCTCTCTCTCAGATCATCGACGCCGTGCTATGGGAAAGGAAGAAACCACGTTAAAAGATATCCAGCCCTGATGAGTAACACCAAAATATTTCATTGAATTGAAAATAACGATAATTGTAGTAAGGTGAGGTAAAAAGATATTTACTCTCATACTGCTCATTACTTGGGATCGAGTGTATAAAATCTTAAGCGCAAAATAAGAAATACAGTACGTCATTCTGAGGTATAACGAAACGCTTTATATGGCAAACTTCCTCATAGACCTCTTGAAATTCACTCCTTGCGATTCTCTTGCGAATTCAAAAAGAAATCATTCATGAAGACTACCCGGTTCTCTCTCCCCCCCCCCCCCCATTCATTTCATGTGATCATACATCCCTCCCCCTTTACAAATAGGACCTATAGAAAGTAATTTTACCTAGTATTCCTCCCCCCACCAAAAAAAAACAAAAAACAACAACAACAACAACACACAAACAACAACAACCCACGAATATATAACTTCGTACATGTAGTCTGATCATGGTCAAGAGCAGAACATTGACAAATGGCCGTGGTTTTAAAGTCTGTCGCGATTTCTGCTACAGCCGATAACGTACTCAAATTGACTCTTTATCGACCGTCATTGATACAGGTATTTACGTTTACAAGGTGGGCGCTTTACCGACTAATTCTCTTCCGTTCTCGAGATCGTAAGGAGAAGGGGGTAAGTATAGATGAGGGTTTTGCGTAAAGAGAACGGGATGTAGAAAAATAAAGAAAAATACGGATTGACAGACGTCAACTCTCGACCAACATTTCTCCTTCGTTCTAAAAAAGTGTTTGAAAACAAGTGGAGTTCTGGAAGGCGAGCGCCGCTGCTAAGAAGAGACCTTAGAGTACAAACATTATCCCCGCCTCGTTGACTCGTTTTGATGGCTCATCACTTCGGATGAGTGGTGGCGGGCATTTTCAAGCCCAAATTCGAGGGATAAACGGAAACGGACTTGGTGAAATGCAGCCAGCGATATGTGCAAGCGGAGAGGGAGACTCCTTAAAACGATTTCTCTCCCTGCTCCGACCATTTTACCGCCATCTCCTTGAGAAAGTGTTCCTGCTTTTTGTTGCTTTTTGTTACCATGTTACCACTTTCTGCTTTCCTTCAAATCTATCTTTTTTCCCCTCCCACTTTCATGCGCTATAGGCTGAAGCAGAGTGGACACACATCCTAAGAGAAAGTCAGAGAGAGAGAGAAAAAAAGAGAGAGATAGCGTATGTGTGTGTGTGTGTGTGTGTGTGTGTGTGTGTGTGTGAGGGAGGGAGAGAGATAGGGAGAGAAACAAAAAGGTGGGGGGGGGAGGGGGATGTTGGACATGGTCTTTTTAAAATGCACTTTACAAAAGGTCAGCATTGGCTTTCCAGTGGCAAGAAGAGTTGTCCAAATGCATCTTAAAGGACGTTATATCTACGAATGGTATAGTAATGGTTTCAACCTCTTCCCATCTTCTTTTCTTTTTGTTTTCCCTCTATCGTTGTTGTTTTTCGTCTAGATTCTGTAAATGGCCACCACGGGGCAGATGGCGTATAGAACATTGGTTGTATTGTAGGCCTACTCGGTTAATCAAGAACATCACATTTTTATCCTATGAATGATTTTACAAGAATGATATACTTCTGAGTTGTTTATAACTTGTCACCCTTTCAAAAATGCCGTTGAGGCTATTTGTTAGTTTCATTCTCACTGAAACGCGACACTGTTAAAGAGCTGTAGGATGACTATGTATTTGTATCTTTTGTATCTTAAAACAGCCTTTAAGATGCTTGCTATCTCGACAGGCTGTGCAAACTCATGAAAACTCAGTGATGAAAAAGATTGTGTACGATCTTTTCACGGGGATGGGTCGTTCCCTTTGCGCCTTGATTGCACTCCTCTAATTTGCAAGTCTTGTTCACCGGGCAACACGCCTGTGGCACGGCGAGCCCATGCAGCCGCATTCTTTGCCCCCTTCGAATTAGTTTGCCTTTCCGGGAGACGTTACATTATTCCCTCGTGTTTGGTCCCGTGGCTTCTCCACGACGCAATCAGCAGCAACGTGGAATCAATAGTAATTTTCCACCTTTCACATTTTCAACGATATTGTTGGGGATGGGGAGTGGGAGAGTGGAGGAGGGGGGGGGGGGGAAGGAGTGGGGAGGTGTTGGCACAGACCGATTTCATAGAGTTTAAGATGTAAACTGTATGCCCAGAACTAGGCACATTCATGCAAGGAGGTGACGGTTTATCCAGGGAGGTGGTCTCTGGTTTATTCAAACTTTTGGACAACGCTATAGTGTCACACAGTGTAACCATGGCAACCAACTCCTATCGACCCCCTCCCGGTGTTTTTTTTTTTTTTTTCCGTTCCCTATTCTGTACACCGTACTTAACAAGCTAGCCGATCGAATAAACGCTGACTCCAGACACTCCATAAATATCCATGATGAGAGGATTGGTATGTCGGTGAGAATCAACCATGAAGCCATTTTATTCCAGCAACATGAAAACGAAAAGAAAAACTTTAAGAACTCGCAGAGCACAAACCTCCGAGAAGGCGACAAAATAACTACCAGTAATGCCATGAAACTATGCACATGTTTGTTTGTTTTTTAAACAATGAATAAACAAAGGCAAGAAATCAAGGATAAGGATCATAATCCGGATCACTGTAATGAAAATTAATCACGTTTACCATTTACAACAAATCTATCTTTCATCACCAGTCAAATTTCATCAAAATACGTTCATAATTTTGATAGATAAATAAATAGATAAACAATATATATATATATATATATATATATACAACTGACAGACAATAAACCAAAACAAAATCAAAAGTAATAATAATAATAATAATAATAATAATAAAAATTGTTATTATTATTATTATTATCATTATTTTTATAACAATAATAATAATTATAATAATAATAGCAATGATAATAATAATAATAATAATAATAATAATAATAATAATAATAATAATAATAATAATGATAATAATAATAGTAATAATAAGAATATTAATCTCCTTGGCAGAGGTTTTCAATGATCTAAATAAAAGTTGTATTTGAGAAAAGATGCGAAAGAACATGTATTGTATGCACAGATCATTAATTTTATTGAAACAACATGAAAACGTTCATCAGAGTATTCCTTAGCCACAGTTTCATTAGCACCATTTCAGACTATCCAGCTAAAAACACTCCAATAGGAAGTGTGTTTTTCTCTTTAATCTTAATTTCTATTTTCGCATCACGCCAGTGACGCACCTACAGGCGTCCTTTTCGTTGACAACACACCTTTCCCCGAGTTACGTTACCTCAGTGACGCAAGACCCAAACGCAAAGTGCTGTAACGCACTTTGCACTTAGCACTTCATATCTATTTGTTAGCTCCTTTTTTTTTTTCTAGGACAGTTCTTTATCCCATACACAGCAAAAATAAAATCCCTACTATGATATGCTCCGACTCCATTTTGTGCAGGGAATCGAAAGTTACGAAAGCCGACTGTATGCATCTCCACGCCTAAGTCAAGCATGGCAGGACCTGGGCCAATGGTATAGGGCGGGTTTCTAGCCCACTGAGCACAATTCTGTTAATTCTATAACAGAATTACATGGTTTGGTGGCAGACACATTTAGAGACGTGCACTGATTAGATTAGCATGCTAAGAGATAAAAAAACACACAAAAAAAGGAATCTGGGAACAACAAACCCGAAACCTACCTAACATGTTTTACCAGGGGGAAAGCGAACCGCCAACTCGTGGCGTGTTCGCGCATGAGTGCGCAAAATTCAGGACTTTCCAGTCGTGTCGTCTCGTGCGTTCAATCCCTCAGAACCTCCTGGAATTGATGAAATTTGCTGTTGGTGACCACTGAAACGCAATGCCACACTCTCGCCAATCTAGCTGATAAACAGCTTCGTCAAGCTCCGGTGATATGTAAGTTTCTCACCACTCAATTGAGCATATCGACTGCATGCACTCTGGAAATGAAATGTATTCGTAATGAAATACGAAGATACCGGCAATGCAGAGATTGGGTTTAGAAAGGAATGACTCCCATTGCTAAAGCTAACAAGTAAAATATCTTGCCGAAAATTGGCTAAGATGAGTTCTTCAGCAAACATGGCGGTGATGCCAATGTTCAATACCAGACGTTTTGAGAAAGAGGAAATGCATAATTATTATTCTGTGCCACCATCCGTTTCCTGTTTGCTTGTTTGTTTGTTTGTTTGTTTGGTTGGTTGGTTGGTTTTCTTTTCGTGCCTCCTTAGTTTTGTTTCGGAGCTGGGAGGTGCAAAAAAGCATAGCGCATTCTTATGCTGTTTTATGGACAGGTGAAAAAACAGTATATATACCTCGAAATATATGGTAATGGCACTCCTTATATACGAAGACGCTACAAACCTCAAATAACGCCAACTGTTCAGTTAAGTTTTCGTTCAAATGAAAGCGAACAAGAAAGTGTGGTTTTGAAAATGAGGAACTGTAGGTCTGTTTCCGTTAACCATTTTCTAGGGCACTGTCTTTATGTTACCATACTCAATTTTCTACTCTGCCTTGGTGGTACAATAATTTTACGCCCAGCCCCAATTCATAAAGATTTATAAGATTATTGTTTTGCATGTTTTATTCCTTTTATTGTGTATCTGTACCTAAATACATGTTTTGTTTTTATCACTTCTATTTCTGCTGCATAATTATCCACATCTTTTGCGTTGTATTTACATCATACACGTACTGTATCTAATTCATTGTCTTCACCATTGTCGACATAGTAGGCACAAAAAGAAAGAGGTGTATAGAAAATGAAAGTGATCTAATAATGAAGTACTTTATGTAGGGCAGAATTGAAAGATCAGTATATTACGACAGAAAACATGCAAAAGTTACATGGAACGTCTGCTCGCAACATGTGGAGATTTATCCAAATATATTTGTATTTCTCTTGTGAAAAAAAAAAATCAAACGATCGACGCCAATCTATCTTTACCATGATTTGACGATTCTGATACGTGTAGTATACACGTGATGCACTGCGCACTGTGCCCCAGTACTATTGATCTATAGTCGAAGATCCCGTATTGATGAATAGTTCACAAGATCGCGAGATCCCATGGATCCGCGACTTTTACGCAATTATTCAAACACTCTTCTGTATCGTGCTGGAAAGAAATCCCCCTCAGAATTGTGGAAGTCTTTTCTCCATAAGATTCTCACTGCATCATTTCGCATTTGAGCAGCGAAAACAAAACTAAACAGAACAAAACAAAACAAAAGTACAAACTTCCAAGATGTTTCATGCTGTTCCTCGGGAGTCACTTAAGGATGTTAACCAGTTAAAGTGAAGTCCATGTCATTTTATTCAAACTTCACATACAGTAACTTTGACCTATCAGAAGCCCAATAAAATCTGCAATGGCAAATTTAATTCCACATAATTCTTTCAAAATCCGCTTTGTTTTCCCCAAATTTCCAAGAATTGCAGAGAAAGGTACCAAAAACGAGGAAAAAGTTTTAAAGTTGAAGTTTACACTCTCATTCTTGTCCATGTCATTTTCTTCAAACTTCCCATACCGTAACTTTGACGTATCAGTGTGCTTGTTTTTCTTCTACGGGACTTTGAAGAATATGACATTCTGCCGTCCAGCACGAAAATAACAGCGTTACAGGACCAAGGTCATGATAGGCAACAAAATCTGCAATGGCAAATTTAAATCCCCATAATTCTTTCAAAATCCGCTTTGTTTTCCCCATATTTGCAAGAATTGCAGAAAAAGGTACCAAAATCCAAGAAAAAAGTTTAAAGTTGGGACTTACATTCTCATTCTTGAGCAAGCAGCGGCCTCACGCGGAAGAAACAACCGAAATCTCTCAAATTCTTGTCAGAAACGTTTTCTGTTACGGGTGGGCTAAAGGAGAAGGTTAAAAAAAAAAACATATGCTGTACTCATGCCATTTTCACGAAACTTGACAAAATTGTAGAAGAAGGATTACTTCATGCAGAAAAAAATAAAAAATAAATGGATGGTTCGTGTGCTCGTTTCTGTTCCAGCAGCGCCCCAATACGGCACGAATCATTGTAAGACTCCAAGATTTGGAGATAAACCTATCCAGGGGGTTCAAGAATGTCATGCTGTACATTCAAAACCACTGTAATTTTCACGAAACTTTACAAAATTGTAGAAGGAAGCTCACATATTGCATAAACACAATAAAAAATGGGGATTCGTTAACTCATTTTTGTGCTAGCAGCGCCCGTATACGGCATTAATCATTGTAAGACCCTAAGTTTTGGTCATTGTATAAACCTATCCAGGGGAGCTATCCAGGGGAGCCCTGTTCCAGCAGCCCCCCAATACGGCACGAATCATTGTAAGACTCCAAGATTTGGAGATAAACCTATCCAGGGGGTTCAAGAATGTCATGCTGTACATTCAAAACCACTGTAATTTTCACGAAACTTTACAAAATTGTAGAAGGAGGCTAACTAATTGCAGAAACACAATAAAAATTAGGGGTTCGTTAACTCGTTTTTGTGCTAGCAGCGCCCCTATACGGCAGGAACCATTGTAAGACCCATGATTTGGTCACAAACATATCCAGGTAAGCGCTGATCGGGTGGGTTCTAGAATCTCATGCTGTACATCTAAAACCCATGTCATTTTCACGAAACTTGTCAAAACTGAAAAAGAAGGGTCACTTATTGCAGAAACAATATAAAAATCGGGGGTTCGTTAGCTCGTTTTTGTGCTACCAGCGCCCCAATACGGCAAATATCATTAAAAGACCTTAAGATTTGGTCACAAACATATCCAGGGAAGTCCACAAAGGATGGGTTCAATAATGTCATGCTGTACATTCAAAACTCATGTCATTTTCACGAAATTTTACAAAATTGTAGAAGAAGGCTCACTTATTGCAGAAACACAATAAAAATCGGGGGTTCGTTACCTCGTTTTTGTGGTAGCAGCGCCCCCATACGACATTAATCATTGTAAGACCCGAAGATTTGGTCATAAACCTATCCAGGGGAGCCCTCATAAGCTGGGTTCAAGAGTGTCATGCTGTACATTCAAAACCAGTGTGATTTTCAAGAAACTTGTCAAAATTGTAGAAGGAAGTTAACTTATTGCAGAAACACAATAAAAATTGGGGTTTCTCTAGCTCGTTTTGTACTAGCAGCGCTCCCAAGCGGCAGGAATTATAGTAAGACCCTAAATTTGGTCATAAACCTATCCAGGGAAGCCCTGATAGCATGGGTTCAAGAATAACATGCTGTACATTCAAAAACCATGTTATTTTTAGGAAACTCATCAAAATTGTAGAAGAAGGCTAACTAACCGGAGAAACACAATAAAAATTGGTTGTTCCTTTACTCGTTTTTGTTGTACCAGCGCCTCCATACGGCATTAATCATTGTAAGGCCCTAAGATTTGGTCATAAAGCTATCCAGGGAATCCCTAATAGAATGGGTTCAAGGATGTCATGCTGTATAGTCAAAACCCATGTCATTTTTACGAAACTTGACAAAATTATAGAAGAAGGCTAACTAATTGCAGAAACACAGTAAAAATCAGCAGTTTGTTAGCTCATTTGTGTGTTAACAGCGCCCCTATACGGCAATAATTATTGTAAGACCCTAAGATTTGGGCATAAATCTACCTAGGGATGCCCTGATCGGATGGTTTCAAGAATGTGATGCTGTACATTCAAAACCCATGTCATTTTCACACAACTTGACAAATTGTAAAAAAAGGCTATATTGCAGAAACAATATAAAAATCGGCGGTTTCTTAGCTGGTTTTTGTGCTAATGCGGCATTTATCATTGTAAGAACCTAAGATTCACTTATAAACCTATCCAGGGAAGCCCTGCTTCGGAAGGTGGGTTCCAGAATCTCTTGCTGTACTTGGAAAACCCATGTCATTTTCACGAAACTTAATAACATTGTAGAAGAACACTCACTTATTGCAGAAACACAAGAAAAATAGGGGGTTCGTCAATTCATTTTTGTGCTTGCAGCGCCCCCATGCGGCATTAATCATTGTAAGACCCTAAGATTTGGTTATAAACCTATTCAGGGAAGCCCTGATCGGATGGGTTCAAGAATGTCATGCTATAATTATATTAAAAACCCACGTCATTTTCACGAAACTTAACATATTTGTAGAAGAAGGCACACTCATTGCTAAAACACAATAAAAATCTTGGGTTCGTTAGCCCGTTTTTGTGCTAGCAGCGCCCCAATACTGCTTTAATCATTGTAAGACTGTAAGATTTGGTCATAAACCTTTCCAGGAATGACCTGATCGGGTGAATTCAATCGGGTGAATTCAATCATGTGAATTCAATCGGATGAATCTCATGCTGTACATTCAAAACCCATGTCATTTTCATGAAACTTAACAAAATTGTAGAAGAAGGGTTTGTTAATCGCAGAAACACAATAAAATGGGAATTCGTTAGCTCGTTTTTGTGATAGCAGAGCCCCAATATGGCATTAATTATTGTAAGACTCAAAGATTTGGTCAAAAACTTATCTAGGAATGACGTGATCGAGTGGGTCAAAGAATCTTATGCTGTACATTCAAAACCCCTGTCCTTTTCATGAAACTTGACAAAATTGTAGAAGGCTCACTTATTGCAGAAACACAGTAAAAACTGGGGGGGGGGGGTTCACTTGCTCGTTTTTGTGCTAGCAGCACCCCCATGCGGCAGGAATCATTTTAAGACCCTAAGATTTGGTGATAAACCTATCCTGGGATGCCCTGATCGGGTGGGATTCATCTTGTTCATGAATGTCATGCTGTACATTCAAAACCCATGTCATTTTCACGAAATTGACAAAATTGTAGAAGAAGGCTCACTTATTCAGAAACACAATAAAAATGGGGGTTTGTTTGCTTGTTTTTGTGCTAGCAGCGCGCCCATGCTGCTTTAATAATTTTAAGTTCCCAATGGTCATAAACCTACCCAGGGATGTCCTGATCGGGTGGAGTTCATGAATGTCATGCTGTGCATTCAAAACCCATATCATTTTCATGAAATAACAACTTCAAATTCTAGAAGTAGGGTTGGTTAATGCAGAACAGTGGTAAAAATTGGATGTCCTTTTGCTTGCTTTTGTGCAGTGATAGGATGGAAAAAATATTCAGAAAGGAAGGTCCATAGTCCATGTGCGTTTTTGTTATATTTTTTTATTTCCCTTGCCCAGCCCGTTATGAGGGTTATGAGGATGCAAGTGTGGAAAATTCCACAGTGAGATATTTGTTTGTTTGTTTTACCCACTTGCTGTAACTGTGCAGAAAGTGATACTGGAGGAAGAAAACGAAATGTAAGGAGTGAGAGTTTTAACATTATAGTCTGCCCTCCAAAGGAAAAAAGAAAATTGTAACATAATAGCGTTGATTGTAGATGGCATTTGTTGGTTGTTGCAGTGGTTGGTACAGTGTGCTCGTATGTTGTAAACTATGGCGATGTACCTTGAGTACCCCCCCCCCCCCGAAAAAAAACCACACAAACAAACAAACAAACAACAACAACAAAAACAACAACAACAAATATATATATATATATATATATATATATATATATATATATATACTAAAAGATGAAAGTGTGCCTTTTTTGTTTGTTTGTTTTTTAAACACCTCCTCTAGTAGACAAAATAGTCCCCGACTATGTCTAGGCACCTTGGTACTCGACTTTATCATGCTGATGAAGAGATACTAGTAATGAACTGCATGTCACAAGATCTACGGAATGAAAATGGAAACAGCTCATTTCCCCTTCCAAGCTTCCCAATTCCGTCGATCAGTGCTGTGCTACCGTGACCATGTACAATGTGGTTGAACTACAATGTATATATCACCGTGCGTAGTACGTAACGTAAGCAGTCGGCACGCGGGCAGGCCGCCCAGCGCGGCCGGGGTGGGGATCTGTTGGGTATCCGCAGCTCAACTCGGCGAGCTCAGCTCATCACTCGTGCTTGCGCTTCTACGCTCTTTGTCACTGACCAACTTGCGCAGCAACGATGCGCACAAACATAACTAATATAAGGAACCTCCTAGATTAGCTTCACTGAAAACTCAGTTGAATAAGCATAAGGATTATTTTTCTTCTTTTTTTTTAATACCGTAATTTGTCGTGACGTGAGATTGCAAATGTACACAGAGTAGAAAAACACATCTTTTTTTCTTCAAATTTCTACCTCCAACGGTAGGAAATTGTGAAGGAGATTCGGGCATAATAAATGCTCCCCTCGACCCCCTTCCCTTTTTCTTTTTTTTTTCTGGGGAAACTCTCTTTTCAATTTTTGCCATAAAAAAGCAGATTTTTTGTGTAACATTTTGAAACTGTTTGCCATATTTTGAAAGTGGGTCATTGTAGAGAAAACAAAGACAAAAACAAACGCATGTCAGAAAGTGCAGGAGTTTGAAAAATGATTTCGTTATATTGATGTCACATTCAATCATGTTACACTAAAAGATATTGCAAAGAACTGAATGTCAGCCATTACTCTTGCAATTACGTTAAAAAAATGTCACCCATATTTCTATGATACTTCATATCGCTCATCTGCCAGATGCAATATTTTCTTTTATGAAACAAAACTTTAGCATGTAAAATCCGTCTTGGCTCGTCTGTGATGAATTAGGCGCTGGATATCAAGAAGACTTCCTTTCTTGAAATAAGAAGAAAAAGAAGAAGCAAAAACAGCCCACCACATATCACCGAGTAGAACCCTAGAGGCTCTAGTATGTATTCTTTTCATTATAGGTACGTGCGTGCACGAAGACGTCTAGATTGATTAGATTTTGCATGCACATTTCGTATCATTGTAACATTAACGTATTTTGTGTTCACCCCCAAGACGTAGGGACGGTCGCGTATAGTGGTGGCTGCTCGCTTCTCTCGTTCTCTGCCTATATAGCCCGTTACCCCGATTTCGGGTTTACCCGTATGTGCAGCATCCGTCCTATAAGAACAAACATAAGTCGAGGGAAAGCTTATACCCTGGGAGGTGTATATGAACTCTATCGTCTGCCCTTGATATCAGCAAGAGATGGGTAACTACTCCCTCATGAGTTCAAAAATAGGATTGGGTTGTATTCTCGTTGCTCATATAAACAAGGATTTGTGTTTCCCACCATTGATCCTGTTTATTCTCCTTTCCTTATTTAGATTAGTCATTTGTGCTTGTGTTTGCTTGTTTAGTTACGTATGCGTTGTCGGGTTGTTGTTGTTGTGGGGGATGAGGGAATGACTGCTCCCTTTTATTCTTTTTCCATACCTTTGTTCTTATCCTCTTTTTTTGTAAAATCCATTCAAAGACTTCTTGCAATAATAATTAGTAGCTATAAGCTTGCATTCCATCATCAGCTGTCTAGTTGATTACTGTTATCATGAGGAATTCCACAACTGTGGGCTAGGTATTGAAAAGAATACCCCATTACCATATTTACGTGTATCATTCTTATTTCGTTCACAGGTGTCTTTACAATTAATAGTTGGCACTCATTTTTCTATGAGTATCAGGCTTGCCCATTTGATATCGATTGTGACTCCAGCTCATAAATATTCCATTGATTTTTGTTTTCAATTCGGCCTGAACAGGCGTAAACAATACTTGTCGTATTGTATACATTACATCATGTTTGTCCATTTTTACGGGACAAACATGAACACGTTGGATAGGTAAACGTTTCTGTCGCCGATAAAGTTTACATCTTTTGCTCGCATCATTTCAGGTCATTATCGAGTTTGTGCATTATCCTAATTACATCAACTTCCCACTTACTTTCAATGTTTCAGGGGTAGTTTGCTTAGACTTATACAATTCACTTTCATTTTTTCGGTCGTCAATATGAAGGTATATAGTGGCATTTGCAATTTGAGTTTTATTTCATCGAAATTAAAAAAAAAATAAATTAATGCTTAAAAACAAGCCCAAAACGCCCGAACAAACAGTTGTGACAAACACACGCACCACAATGACATTGTAGTCTTCCAGAAACGCTTCGAGATAGATGTATGTCCACTTCGTGCATGTCGCTTGTGTCTGCGATCCGTACAAAGTGTTGTCAGACATGTGACGCGTTGCGTGATGTACAGTATTCATGCCATGACCAGATAGATAGTCATTGCTTGAGAATGAATACTATAAGCTAGTGGGCCTACATCTCGTTGGTTCCGGTTGGTACCGTCTCATCTGTTGCCATGGAGATGATGACTAAAATTGTATCAATCTGCTCCAAATTGCAAATGTGCACATTACAGTAAGATACTTGTGTGAAACAGAACTGTAACAGCCATATATTTTAGAAAGTTGCTGTAAATTACTTTCAGTATTTCTATTTTCCCTTTACTCTAATCTTTGCAATTATGAGTAATTTATCATAAGAAATGATAATAATAAAAAAAAACTACCATAGGAACGCTATGACGTCTACCAAAGGATGAAAGTTATACATGTACCTTGATTTGGCTCAGTCTGTGAGCGCGTTTGCCTCCAGATCCAAAAGACCCGGGTTCGATTCCCGAATCTAACTGAGCAATGTTGTGTGTAATCTTACCGTCCCCTGTACTATTAAAGGGACAAAACACTCAGTCCCTCGGATATGTCATACAATGGAGGTCCTGTGTGTGAGAGAGCCACAACTCATGCACGTAAAAGATCCCGCTTCATTCAGTCATCGCAAAGAGCAGGGTGCATAACCTGGTAAATGGTCCCTCCTCACTTCCAACTGTACCCCATGGAAGACCAATTAATGCAGCTGAATATACATGGTCTTTCCAGCGATCTTCTTAGATGGAAAAATGAAATAATCAAACAGGCAAATTTTCAGAGAACGGTATAATATAGGAGTATCGCTGCAGGGTATTGAGAAGAAGATACGGATGTATTATTCGACGAGGGCATTTCATTCCTCAAGGGAAACTAAAAATATTCAAAACAGTCTTATATTTTGTAATCTGAACTCTTAAAGTAAGTGAGATTTAAAAAAAAAAAAAATCATTTTTTTTAAACAATGAAAGCAACTTTCTTAATTGTACCCTGATTGTACCCTGTGTTTCTCCTGTTTTGTTCCGTCCTGTCTCAAGTTATATCTATTATTTGCGCTAAGTATTTGCAAATAAGTATTTCATAAGATTTTTTAGTGGTTCACAATATACAAGTTTGCTTTTTAGTGGACCTCTCAATTCTTTTTCCCCCCTCAACTGAAGAGCAACTTTGTATTTTTTTTTTTGGGGGGGGGGCAGTATGCATGCATATCGTTACCTGTATCATTTTCCTTTGCAAAGTCGAATATATTTTATGTTTATGATATGATTCTGGATTTATTCTGTGTTTTGTTTTGATGGAAAAAGAAGAATGAATATAAATGAACTGAATTGAAGTAATATATATATATATATATATATATATATATATATATATATATATATATATATATATATATACATATAACTTCATTGTGCAGTTTTCTAGCGTTCGTTGTGCGAGGTGATCACGGTTACAAGGTGATGCGTCAACTGAATGTCTTGAATGGCAGTCAGTCACCTGCGGTTTTATCAAACTGCCTCGAGTCTTGAGAAAATTACAAGGCTTTATTCGGGGTCTCCAAGATTCATATCTTGTGGAGAGCTTTCGAATATATAATGAAATTGTCTCAGTGGGACAAAAGAAACCTTAATCAGTCATGAAATCATCGAGGGAAAAGAAAAGAAATAGAGCCATTAAAGTTGTGTTGTTGTTGTTGTTGTTTTTTTTTTTGCCTTTCAAGCTTACATCAGTTGATATGATTTACTGTCGAAAGTAAGGTGTCCTGTGCATAAATAGATAAGAGAAAACTATGACGGCTTGCAAACGAAAGATAACTCTAATAAGTAACTCTTGAATTCATTTATCTTAGAAATCACTTAAGTGGCAAATTTTTGAACCTAATAATGTAACAAATAACATAACGTCATGAACAGGTAGTCATGGTAACGGCGTCTTTATGTTACTCCGATACATTTAGTAAAGAGGGTAACAAACCTTTACACCAGTAGGGCACTGATGCTGATTATTAACAGTGGGCTGGAACCAAGAACGTTAACAGCATGAGTCAATGACCTTAATTATCCAATAAGCCGCTATGAAAGCTTAAAAATTCTTTGATTAATATTATTTTTGTACGAGGGATTGTTTCTTTTCGTGTCTTCTCTGTTTTTCTTTTTCAACTTCATTTTTTGAGATACATCCGAATTCACAATTACAGTGTAATTAATTAATTCACAGTATAAATGCACATACGTAGAAACACACTTCAGAAACAAACGACACGCGATGGTCATGTAAATAAAACCAAACTGAAATTCCGACAGATCGTCGTCCCGCATCGATTGGAAGTGAAGCTTCATTTTGAAATATCTCAGACAGCACACAAGAATCAGAATTCAGTCACATCTTTATTTTTGACACCTTTTTTTTTTTTTTTTTACTCCCCTTTCTGACGCAATTCTGATATTACACTGAAATCATACAATAGCTTAATTCGTATTGTTGAATTGTGGTACTAACTTCTTGTCTCAAAGCGCTATAGTATGTGGATTGAATTTCAGGGAAATTCAGGAAAATCATCACGAAATACAGGAGGCTAGAGCCTGTTGAGATACACAGCATTTCACAACTGGCTGGAAAGATTAGTATTCGGTTCTGTCCAATAGGAAGTAAATCCCTTCCGCACGCATTGTGCATTGGTATGGTTTATGAAACGCGCTTTAAATGTGAGTGTGCCTCCTCTTTGCACTCATTATGCAGTCTCTTCGTGACCTTTGTGCAAAATGTCCACGTCTGGAACCAGTTGGGCCTGCTGGTCGCTCTGCCCAACGATCTCGGAGTGAAACTGATAGCCCATCACCAACGGCGGAGATCATTACCCTTGACATCTACCACTGCGTCGAGCTGACACGACGTCGCGTTTGGACCCTGTCATTGACACTTGACGAACCGCAACCGCTTGGCGTCGCGCTCCGCTGGAGCCTCGTCCAGCACGTGTCAGCAGTGCATAATATATCATATAATATTATACATGCTAGGTATGAATACATCTACTACTTAGTATAACACCATAATTGTAGATATGTGATCAAATATGCTCACAGACATTAGTTTTCTTTTCTATTCTTTGTTAATTGGTTTTGCTGGTAGGCATTTCTTTCAGGTTAATTTTTTTCTACTAAGTCTTCTATGTTTTCTGTCATATCTTATCGTAGTGTCTTTTATTCTTTGACTCTCACAGACTTGATTTCGGAATTGTTGTGTGTGTGTGCGTGTGTGTGTGTGCGTGTGTGCGTATGTGTATGTGTGTGTTTGTGCGTGTGTGCGTTTGCGTTTATTTTGCGAGTTGACATTTTGGCGATGTTTGTTCCTGGCATTCTTTAAAATAGTTTTGCGTTCTGTGCTTACGGATTCATGTCCTAGCGCCATGTCTATCATTATAGATAGATGTGCATGCCAGGAGGCATTCATTGAATGACCTTTTTCAATACTGTCAGCATCAGCATTATCTATTGTTATCATTACTGTGTTCATAAACCCTCATGACCGACGTCACCTTGGGAACAAACATTAAAGGTTGGTACAGTTTTGGTTTAGATGGGGCTACAGGTTTCCAACTTTGTGTGTATCTGAAATATGAAAGAACATATCCTTCATTCTTACATGAATTCACCGTTTATTTGATGAAAATTGGTCTTTATATAGCTGAGATATCAACAACAACAACAACAAAAAAGGATCCTAATAAAATGTGACAGGTCACGACTTTTATTAGATATCTTTGTTTTACCTTGTTTTTGGATATCTCGGTCATTACAGAACCGATTTTCATCAAATAATTTTTCAATTCCCCTTAGAATTGTATGCCCTTGAACACACAAGAATGGTTTCTAAATACAGTCAAATCTGTCTATAGCGGCCACCCAAGGGATACGGAAAAAGTGGCCGTTATAGACAGGTGGCCGCTATAGACAGGTAATCCAACTTTGTGTGCATTGCCTACATGTACATGTATCATCGTTGTATATACATGTACATTTATGTGTGTACGTATGCACACGTGTGTATCATGCATAGAGCAATGCCGGTGTTTATGAAATTGTTGCACAGTACACTAGATGTAGCATGTGCACAGTCATGAATTAGTGCATTATTGTGACTGAATAAGTGATGAATGCAACGGTGGCGATCACTGAATGTTGCCCAGAAATTACTGGCACGGCTAAAAAGCAGAAAAACACCCTGAATTATCAGCTCGGCTACGGCTCCATCGGGTTTTTGGCCGCTATAGACAAGTTAAAATCTACCGCGGGAAACAAAATTTGTGGCCGCTGGCCGCGTTAGACAGGTGGCCGCTATACACAGGGTCTTTAACATGGCTTTTCTCTCGGGGGGATTTCCAGTGGCCGCTATAGACAGGTGGCCGCTATAGAGAGGTGGCCGCTAAGGCAGGTTTGACTGTATCTTTAAGTTAAAAGCTGAATCCTCACCTCAACCAATACCATACTATCCCTTTATAATCAAACTACGTACATATTGTAGTATGATTCAACAATGAACCATTTTCGGTTTTAATTATGCCCCCATACCTTCGTAGTTAATAAAATGTTGTTCTATTTGAGTAGATTGTTCTCGCCAGATAATAGCTTACTTGGAAAATGTTTTGGCAAATGTAGAATGCAACAAAATGATGTTGATTATTTCATTTTGTATATAGCATTATCTCCTGAAGAAAACGAATCAATGTCTAAATCTATACTTCAGTATCTTCCACCATCACCGAGCTTTCTTTTGTCTGTAACATTACATTATTTGTTAGTTTTCGTCATAATCATGTACCACGACATGCATGGAGACATGCATGGAAACCGTGGGCTATACGTTAATCAACGATTAATTTTGGAATCATCATTTTCCTCATAACTTTCGTATTTATAACATCAAAGTAAACTACTTCATATCCAGCAGCATGGTAAAGTCATTTCAGTTCAACACTATCTTGTTAATCAGATCTGCAAGTTGCACTAGTATGTGTATCAGTTTCTCCATAATACGTAGATAGCCAGACAGTACACTGAGAGCGTGTGGACAATTTGATTCCATGACATGCTCCTGCTACAATTGCTCCCATAAAACATCCGCACGCTAAGTCAAACACAGATTCTACCCTCAAACCTGACCCTAACCCTTATCCTAATCCTAATCATCACATCAAACTAAACCTAAAACCCTATCACAACCCTAACCCTAACCCTAAGTCCTTGGGAGAAAATGAAACCGGTACAATTGTCGCAGGAGCCAAGGTCGTATCACTGGACGATTTACGCCTTTAAAGACCTACCACAACTACGCGCTATCCGTAGTCGTGAGCCGTTATCAAACTGGCGCCCCCACTGCGATATTAAAAGTACATGTACTACTAATGATAGAGAAGGAAACAGCGCGACAAGTTCTCCAAATGCAGCTTGGTGACGCACTGAAGATAGCCACCGACGGAACGGGGGTCGTTTATAACGCACAGCAGTAGTGTACCAATTCTTACCCGTCGGTTTAGCGCATGCTCAAAAACAAAAGCAGCGACAGGAAGACTGACGAAAATGCAGTAATGAGAAAAATGCAGCCTCACAATTCTTTTGGCAAACATTACAAACAATGAACTGAAGTTAATAGGTGATACGATGACAGAACGCTTTAGATACACGCAGTGAACACGTTCAAAACGAACTGACCAAACGCAGAAACAGACGGTATACATACTGAATATCAAAATGGGACATCAATAACTATGCTATGCGGCACGAGAGAATACACTAGAGCTGCTATCGTACTGCTGTAGGGCATATCTGTATAATAATCATTGCATTGGGCTCGGAATTTCAACCCTATCCGTGTTGGGAGCTTGAAGATCAGGTCTACATCCCAACCAGGTTGACGTCAATATTTTTTCTTTGGGATTACATGATTATAATATTATATACTCCAACACAAATGATACAGAACCGAAATAACGTACCGAGTCGTTTGTAAAGTTTTCGTTGCCGAAATGACGAAAAAAAAAAATTAACATGATCAATATTGCTTTTATCCAGTCATAATGATTCAACGTGGAGTGAAAAAGAGTGAGATGTTAGGGTATTAAATAATGATTTATTTAAATAATGATAAATAAATTAATAAATAAATAAATCGAGTTAAATAATTATGTTCAGTGACTTGAAATGTCTGTCATTTTTAACAATCAAATATCAGTGAATCAAATTAATTTAAGGTCAGAGAGGAGCTGTTTTTGGCTCCATGAAGATCTACCGCGTAGGTGGGTGAAAATCTGTCGGCACCTTGGGGCAAGACACCTTTACCCCTGCACGACAAGGAATGGTGATTGGCATAAATCAATGGATAACTGGGTCGTTGTTCCTCAACAAAGCCAACCGCTCAAAAGATTTATACCAGCAATGCCCGCGGGGAAGATGAACATGGTTAAAGAACTTCGACGGGTGAGACCAGAGATATGGAAGGAGATATTGCAGTGGAGTATTGTCAGCTTTCTAGTGTGTACATGAAATACAACAGTGTGATTATACGGCTACAGTTCGTTATTCCGAAGTTTCGTTGATCCATAAATGAAAAAAAAAATCCTTATTCCAAAGGCTTGTTGATCCGAAAATGAAGCAAAATTCGTCATTGCAAAGGTTCATTAATCCGAAATGAAAAAAGGTTCGTAATTCCGACGGTTCGTTTGAATGCCTCCTGTTCGTTTTTGGTTTAATGAACCTTCGGAATAACAAACTTTATTTTATTTTCGGATAAACGAACTCCCAGAAGAAGGAACATTATTTTATTTTTGGATTAACGTACCTTCGCAACGACGAACCCTATTTCATTCTCGGATTAACGAACATGCAGATAGAGGCACAACCTTTCTTCTTCTTCTTTTTTTTTCACTTTCGGATTAACAAACTTTCCGAATAACAAACATTACCAGTTTCGCCACATTTATAAAGCCGAATTTTGGGTTACATAACTCCATATAATATATAAATGTTAATCGACATGACTTTATCTGGTCGATATAGTTAACAACTACAACTGGCATATTGATATTCTTCATTGTTCGAACTGAAGACGGAAAACTGAAAACAATATAGGAAATACAAGTGGTACAACAATAAAGGTGATATTCAAAGGTGTATTGTTTTATTATTAAGGAACGTTTATGAGCTATTCAAATTGAACTTCTGTGAGATGCGTAAAGATGGGCTGAGAGTGTTATCTCTGACCACTTAGCCTGACCGAAGATACTAATTCAGTTTTGTGATTGACTACCTGTTACAGGTGGCCGGCTAACTTCCCTCTTTCAGTCGTTTGGTCAGTCTTTCAGTCGCGATGGTCTTCATAAGTCCATGAATTAGTTCGCCTGCCGTAAAAGTAATAATGAAATGGCATCATATCAAAATTAATAAACGTGTTATGTGATAACAATCTCCACGTCGCAACTTTTGGTTTGTCATCACGACATTGTACTCTGTGTATGAGCCTGCAGAAAAACACGTCATCATGTTTTCCACCGAGACTGGACTAAGGAAAAGGTAATGATTATTTTCCCTTATTGATATAAATCACTCGCACGGGTTAAAAATACGCTAAATGGAAGATCTTAAAACGATTTCATACGGTGCAAATAGAAATCAACTGGTACCATTTCCTTTCGACAATGTGTATTAAAATCATTGCACTCTCAATGTATGACAATAATGGCGTATTGAGGAGTATAAATTCTGTCTTGACGTCCGTTGGAAATGTCAGGACACAGATAAAGAGTCAAATAAATAAGAAGCAAGAATGAGGACAGCTTATTATTTCTCTTGGTTAGTAAGAACAAAATCGCCTCCGAAAGGTTCCTCATAAAACCTGTAAAATGCGGCTAATTATGCAACAGATCGTCTTTCGACATATATATCTTCCGATGAGAAGTGATAGCTGTTTTGGGGAGTTCGTTATTTGAAAGGCGCTAGAGGCCCCAACCTCAATCCATCTCTGGATTCGTTTTATTTTATGTTTTCTGATAATTCAGACAGTGATTCTAACAAACTTTCCATTCATCCGATGCACCTGCCGCCTTTATGCCCAGAACGAATCAACACAGTTGTTAAATGTGTCAATTGTTCAAGGAGCCTTGACACCATGTCTATCATATCCCTAATCTTCAGTTATTTGCAGCATTTTCAGATATAAATGCAACCCGGCAATTAAATGGATTCGAGACAACACCTGCTCTTCCTGCTTTGGGATAATTTGACGCAATAGCTCGGTTCATAGTAAGTTGAACCTGCCGAGTATGAACGTAATTCAACGGAACAGACAAACCTGATAATTGTGTCAAAGGAGTAATCTATCAAGATGCGGTGTAACTATCCCAGAGACAGAGAATTGGCTTAGGCGATGAAACGGGATCCACCCTCATAATACGGCTCGTGCACTTTGATATTATATGCTGCCTCTGGTCAAATATGAACTATATTCCATAAGAGCCTACAAAACAACAACAACAACAACAACAACAATTAACAACAACAACACACAAACGACCCCAATGCCGAAAATGATCTTTTCTTCTCCAATTACCTCGTTTTCCAATTTGCGGGTTCATAGATAGGGACAAATGAATCAATTAAAGTATCAAATCAATGTAGCAGCAATAAATTGGCTTTCAACATGATACATTATACTTCTTACAGTAGTTTTCCGTATGATCATCTTTAAATTTGGTACGGAGTATACAAAGTGTTCTTTTTCTTTTTTATGTTAACCATATTCAGACAAGATGCTGTCGTATGTGTCAATATGAATGTAACGTCTGCTGATGATATGGGATACAATCTTCTTTGTGTTGTGCACGGACGAGCTATATTACGTACTCGAATTTACTCGCGTTTCCGGACCATGCTTCAACATGAATGAGAAATCCATAATTGTGAAACTATAGTTATGCAGTGGCTATTCAAGATGTTTAAGTCTTTATTTAAAAGGTATTCTTCAAATGCAGGAGACAGCAGAACTATTAAGATTAAACCATACTTTTACTAGAACTCCACACAAACCACACGCAAAGTAGGCACTTGTGCCATAACATTAGCGCATCAATTTAGAAGTTATTACTTAATAAAATGTTAACAATTTGAAATAAAATAAAAAGAGTATCGTTGTGTAGAAAGATCCCCTTTAACATAATATTGCACTGTGCTGACGCACGTATCGTAAATCACAACTAATGATTAACCTCACAGTAAAACAAAATGGGAGATAAACATCAACGAGTCATATTTCAGAGAGAGAAGGAACGGAATCAGGGAGAATGACATGTAGCAAGATGGACGAGCCGATACCATAAATATTCATTATTTTGTTTCAGTGTTGTCTGTATAGTGATCTCCCTCTACTCATACACAAACACACACACACACAGACACACACACACACCCACGCATGCATCATCACACACAAACAATACACACATACAACCACACACCCCAAGTCTTCCTCATCTTCACTCACTCGCTAACTCTGAAGTTGTCGGGAGTTCGCGACGCGCGCAAAATTAGAGGTAGCTTGTTAGTATCGGGCCAGGCGTCAAGGGGAAAGGACGCACGTGAAACACTCTGGGATTCAGTGCAGCATAGACTAGCAATCAGCAAGCGTCTGTGTTCTCTTTGATGGATGGTGGAGGAGCAGGCTAACAGTTAAAATGGCTCATGGATCATCGACAACCGCCTCGCCTGTCTACCCATCGGGCATCGCCACGCCAGGGGGACGCTTCATCTCGTCCGATTACATCGTCTATGCGAACTCGACAGCGCAGGTCGTAGCAGACGATGGCGGCAACGAAACGCGGTGCTTCTCTGGATCTGGGGAGTGCGTGTGGTTGTTCTACGGTCATTACAGCGACCTGACGCAGCTGGCCAGCGTCCATACCATCTTCGTGGCCCTTTTTCTCCTCATCATGGCCTTCGGGATGGCCGGCAACGCCATGGTCATCGGAGTCGTGTGGTCACACCGATCGATGAGGACGCCCACCAACTTCTACATCGTGAGTCTCGCCGTCAGCGACCTCCTCGTCATCACCTTCGTCATGCCACTCAAGCTTGTCGAATACGGCGCGGACATTGACTACTCAATATTCAACACGGTCCTGTGTTCCTTCACGGCCTTCGTCATGCCCGCTTTCATATTCACCAGCATTTGGACTCTGGTGGCGATATCCGTTGATCGGTAAGATACGATCCCCTGATTGACGGCTTTCAACAGGTTTTACAAAAATCGTCAATTTCTTTGTTTGTAATTTCCGTTCGGAACTCCCCCATTTTTAGTTTACGTCATTTAAATACCTTTCACACAGCTGAACTTTTGATTATCCTTTGATGAATTACCTCCAATAGATCCCTTTTTTTCGGCCTCTTTCGCATTTTTTTTTTTTTTTTACTAACGCTTCTCGTCCGCAGCTTTATGTGTCCTTTAAAAGATTACGTGGGATAAAGATTACTTCATCCTTATTTTGTGAGCTTTTGTTTTTCTTGTCTTTTTCTTGTGCTCAAGTTATGTGCCAAATGCTATGTCTTCGCAAAAAACACAAGTTTGAAACCTTATTTCCAATAACTGTCGCTGCAATGTACACTTGTATTAAGACACTGCATATAGGATCATGGTGTGCTATATATTAAGACCAAAGATCATACACCCTGCTAAGACTAGCAGAAATAGCATACTTCGAAGACAACCGGTTAATATCCAGTCGGTGGTGGTGGGGGGGGGGGGGTGGGACTTACTATCCTCTTAGCTGGTAGAACTCTTTGGCATCGCACAATAGCGTGATGAAATTTCACCCCGAGATGGCATTCAGGATGATGCACGCCTGTGTCCAATTTCAGCTAAAATCAATTTTGTCAGCATCTGTGAGAAATAGAGGATGTTTTTATCCAGTGTTTTCGGTAGCGTACACAGTCCCACCGATGTCTAAGAGAAAGGGTGAGAGAAAGAGAGAGAGAGGGGGGGGGGGGGGGTGGGTCGGTGGAGGTGTGGGGAGACCGGTCCTGTCTTGCCTCTCTACAACATAAAGTCCCACAATTACATTGTTGTAAATTCATGCACCACGTGATCAGCTATTCTTTTGAAGATGAATAGGTACATTCCTGGTCCAATTCCCCTACGATGTTTATATCATCATGATTGTTACAATCCATTACACAGTTACCGTAATATTTTCCATGAAATGTAAATTGGCATTGGTATTAAGATGCAGTCACCGCTTTTTTTCTTTTTCTTTACTTTTTTTTTTGATATGCCATCACGAACCTTTGTTTTTTTATCGAATGAAAGCGATGTTTTTCCTCAGGATCCAGAGTAATGTCAAATTTTTCATGGAGTCATAGGAGTAGAAATAAGGAGTGTACTGTGGGATGCGCTTTAAAGGAAAAAGCCTGTGTTTCGAGTTCTGCTATGCCATTGAATAGAGAGGACTCCGAGTCATTTTTCTCTGTAGAGATGTACAAGAAACACACACAAAAAAAAAACAAATAAAAAAAACAAACAAACAACAACAACAAATAGCTGCTCAGGTGAAAGTCGAAAGTTAGTTTGATAAAAGTAAGGACCTATACGATGTAGCTCCATGATAAAAGCATACACGAGCCTGCAAATAGTTAGCCAGCCGGAGTGCACCCCGGGGAGTACGCGGGCGCACTGCCGCCGCGGATTTTCATTCCAGTCCTGAACAGTAACATCTGTGTGCGTGTTCTAATTCTCCACTACACGGTCTCCCCCTGTTCTGCAAAGGTTAAACAGGACTCTCGTTGTCAGTTAAATCATTATCATTAGTACCACCATCCTTATCCAATATAATAACTATTACCGAGATTATTATACATAATCATCGTTAAGTAAGCTTTTGATTGATGACCAATGAGATGTTCCATTACTTTGTCTTCAGAAGTGTAAGTTGGCATAACCAAAAATGACTCGATTACGATTAGGGAGATCAGTGCTTTCGGTCTACAAGAAATAGGGTCTACACTTTCGGTATGATGTGCTTGTCATAGTAATAATCTGTGGAACAGCACTATAAACGGCAGCACATACAACTTGAAAAATTCAAACTACAAACCTTGTATTTGAATGCGACCACTCGCCGGACCAGCTGTACACACAAGAAGATCTGGCCTACTGACATTTAATATTGGCAGCAACTGATTCCAGCAAAACAGACATATATTTTTTTTCTCTTTTTATCTTATGAGGAACTTTATTTTCCATAGAACTTCACATTTTACATCATCCACAAATCTACCAAATGCACGCTAAATAATTATTTTGACAGAAAAAAAAAACAACAACAAGCGTACATCAATGTAACCAACTGAAATACTTTTGTATTCTTCTCAATCCAGTTTCATCAAATATTGTCTGATTGCAAGTTTAACTGATATGAAATCTCAATTCTGCTGTCAAATCTTTTACTTAAAAATGGATATTGAAAAACAATAATTTTCTTCATTATTTACATTTACATTATTCCAATCAGCAATAAATTGAGCATAATTCAGATTGCAGTTTACTACGTTTCATCTTTTTGTTACCTATATCATATCCAATGACAATTACTGTTTCATAGATATCGTTTACAAACTTTTGAAAAAATCCAAATTTAGAATGAGATCGCTTTCCAATAAATTTTGGGTCTCTTGCATGTCAACAAGAAATGACATGTTGTCATTTTACAGAGATAGTACACAAACTATGATTCAAAAGTTCCCTTTTAAACAGAGTATCTTTATTGGACAATAAAACAATAGTCTACAGATGAATTCAAATCACACCTCGCACAGACCATGGTAACTCATCAACTAACGATTGATATTAATTCTAGCATCAGAGATACATAGAATTATACCAGCAGAATCAGCAATTCATGAAAGTCTCTCAATATGTTTTATTTTCTCGATGCTTTGGAGCACCACCAAATACTTTTTGATCAGAAGTATCACTCTGTCTGAAAGATCTCGAGAAAGGACTCGACATGTAAAATCTTTTTGATGAATTTTGAATTTACTTGTCATGTCTCCAATAAGAGCTCAATGCAACCTTCAATAACACTGAAAATCGGATTGGAGATGAAGACAAAAAGAGGGGGGGAGGAGGTGAGGGGAGGAAGAGAGAGCCAATGAAACCATCAGATGTACAGGCAGAAGTTGATGGTTTTCTCTGCGTTGCAGTCTCTGCGTTTTGGGTAGTTGATGTCAATTCGAATAACAGTTTCACAAAAAATTCCAGTTCCCGTATACTCAGTAGGTCAGCCTCAGCCATCTCTCATAAAACTTTACGAAGAACAGAAAACAAGTTTGATGACATCGCATTCATAATACAGTTATGACGATAAGTGAATGAACTTATTACAAAATTCCACACGTGGACACACGCACACGCATACGCAGAAAATTGATATTACAGAAACATCATCTTGTTCCATCAATGCCCAGGTAAGTCACGAATGTTGTGACTCTCACAGCGCTATACTCCATTAAAGTTCCGCAGTGTAGTAAAGCGACGACAAATCTGTTGTCTGGATGTGACAGACTTCATTAGACCCGATATGGGATGGAGATTGATGTATATTGGCGTTACGGTGACTAGATCTCAACAAGTGTTTGAGAACCGTGGCAGAGTAAGCAAGGCTCTGGATTTTTAAACCGCAAATCATGGGATCATTTCCCCGGCCATGCACATTCTTGGACAATGTCTTTCGTGATAAAAGCAGCACTGAATACGATTATGGCAGGACCTTTGGAAAAAAGGTAAAAGACAAAGAGTTTATAACATAAAAAACCCTCAAAACTCTTTTGTTCAAATAACTTTTACGTTTTGCTTTCCAATCATGGCTCTTTTCTAAATAAGCGATGTTACAAAGTGAACTCATTTTTTTTTTTTTTTTGTATCAGGAGTGTCACCGTGTGACAGACATCGGAAAACTCCATTGTTGTTATTATCATTATCGAGATTTTTGTATAATTTTCCATCACTTCCGTTAATGTATTCAAGTCGAATGCGATACAAGAAGTATCGCTGACATTCATATCGAGCCCAAATCGCCCCGAAGCTCATCTGACCACCTCCTCATCGGATCTTCTTTAGCCTGATGGAGAATGCCCACAACCTATTTCAAGGCATTCGTCATTGTATTCTTTGCCATCTCGTTTGTTGTCAGGGAAAGTAATTTCACGAAATTCAGAGTGGGGAGGCTTTACGATGAATGCATTAAGCACCAAAATATATATTGCATATAACGATACCGAATCTTGTCAGAGTGAATTACCAATTCGCTCTTCCTTCACTGTCTTGATCAGCAACGAACATAGAACGTGTAGAACGCCCACAGAATTACCCAGATTCATCCTATATTTCACTTCATGCTAACAGTGACTAGGCCTACTGTCAAATTTGATCACATACAAAAGACGCACCAAACATATATCCCAGACAGGATGAGATAGAGAAGAGGGGGTGATTTTAGGAATTGTTGGAAACTTAGGTACCCATTTGTGTAATCTTTGGATTTGTGCGTGGCATTATTGCATTATTCAATAACGCCGTAAGAAGAAAAGAAAAGAATGGGAAGAAATACACCAGGCGTTCTCTTATCAGTTCAAATTATTGACGTTACTTTTGATCAAAGAAAAATAAGGGTAAAATCTAATGATTGTGCATCTTTTCTATAACATCCTTATTTTCTAGACGTGATGTTCCTTTATATTCAGACAAACAAACAAACAAACAAACAAACACACTAATTTCTCCCCACAAGTCGACATTATATTACAAGGAGCTGCGTGAATACTTTGGCAGATTAAAAAAAGAAAGAAAAGAAAATTCGGCTCGCAAAGAATTCCACAGCGGAGCCATCGTCGCCACCCCGAAGCGCTCATTACGTCAGAACCATTCTCCGTTTTCCATCTTGTCCGCACTGAACGGACAACACCACCAAGTATCCAAATTAACAGCAATTTATTTTGCACGAGCAAAGTGAATCGATCGGCCGCATGGTGTCTATAGTCTGATATCCCAGAAGGCATGGCATATCCTCTCCCTTATTTCTTTCTTCATCCGCAAGAAATATCCTTCAGGTTTGCTAACAAGAATGGACAATTAAGTCTCGAATTTGGACACCTGTCGCTGTTCTTCCCTTTACTCCTTGACAAGCTGCAGCATGAACATGATTTCCAGTAAAATAGAGAGCACCGACGTGTTTTCATCTCTTATCAAGAAATACACAAGTCCCTCATCTGGAGCCACGTAAAGAGATAAGACATCGTTGACGGCAGCAAATATGCCGTGATCAAATTACAAAGCTCGTGAAACTTCAATAAAAACAGGTAACACATTACATTATGTTATACATGTCTATGTCTTTCATACGTTTTGACGTATATCTGTAAACCATTTACCGACAAAGTGTATAGAAGCTGTGAGCATATTGCCGTCTCACAAAAGCCCCTTATTCAGTCAATGATGGGGTTGTAAGGTCTACGGAAAACAAGGATGATGGACGACGACTCCAGTGGAGAAGAGTGATGCTCTTATCAATAAAAACCAAAGGTGCTATAAATGAGAACAGGAGAGTTCGGTAAAATTTTGCCATTTTGTCATGGTGACAAAACAACAGTAGTGGCTGTTAATTGGGTCGTAAATATTAGCAATACTTAATATCCGTGGCATACAGACACTTTTTATCTAAAAGCCGATGGGATGTGTGACGTCAGAAGATGTGCAAAGCACGAAATTTGAACTTCGGAAGGGAAAATAGCCTGTCGTGTTTAATGCGATTACACGCAGTATCACTTGGTATGGCGAGATGTTTTCGTATTTTCGTTTTCGTTTCGTGCTTCTGTTCAAAATCGGAAACAGAATACGGGAAGAAAAAAAAAATGAGATCACGTTAAATTGGATGGGATCTATTCTAACCCATGCAATATGTAGGTATTAAGAATTACCGGTATGCCGCTTTTTCATAATTTTTTTTTTCGTGTAATGTATTGTGAACATGTCAAAATTCTCTGTGGACAGCCTGGTCACTTTAGAAAAGTGCTATGCTATGATGTTCGCCATATGGCATATAGCATAAAGATAATGGATTGAAATGTTGCCAGGAAAGATGTCACCCGTTTAGCTGTTTTTGGAAAATTACTTGTAGGAAAGGTTATGGAGTCAGTCACTAGGCTATTTGTACAAGTAGCATTTTCTTTAATTCGGAAGAACTTTTACCCAGAGGTCGAAGTTTCGGGTGTCTATATGAACACAATTGTGACCAAAATGAAAGAAAAACAACAACTAAAAAGCATATTAATCATTTATGGCATGTCATTCACGAAAAGACAGTGCAAGGCACCTTATATCCCGTTTGATTTATCCGCACCTTGTGAATATTTTTGTATCAACTTCGATCAAGATGTAATCTCTCTCGGTTGAAAATAAAGTATTGTTTAGAGGTGAGTCATCAGATTGAATGGCAACAGCATACATTTCCCACTAGAATGATCATGCTGACTGCCGTTGAATCTATTTTCCTGTCATACAAGTCCTAACAGCAAGCATTGTACTATTCACGAACATGGCAAAGCATTTAGAAATGATTACGAGTATATATTTTATGTCAATATAGATATACATGCATTTATGTATGTATGTATGTATGTATGTACACTTGTATGTATGTATGTTTGTATGTGTATATACTCATATGACATTATTGTTACAGGTATTAGTACTATTGCTGTTAGCAATTTGCAAGATTTAACTTAAAGGGCCATGTAAATGTGAGTCACGCCCAAAAGGTGTCAAGCTGATCTTTTAACGAACAAAATCAATAACAGCAACAACAACAAAATCTTTTCAAGGGACCATGTTCCACTGCGTGTATAGACCGATTCGGTTTCGATGCCGTTTTTTTATGCTAATGTCTATATCGTCATAACTGGGGGCCTTCGGTATGCATAACAATAGTTAGTTTATGCACTGACAGAGCAATGCACCTGACTCATTGCATAACCTATTGAATCATCTTTTCTTCTTATGTTGGAAGCACCCCAGTGATGGCTGGCATAAGTTACATTGTTTCAAAACCGGATTGGTCTACATAGTACGTCCTCTCATGAGATCAAGCTCATTTCGCTACGCAAACTAGAGAGGGCGCAAAAATGATTGACTATAGTAATAATGTGCACATCGTTCAAAGCTGAGATCGCGCATCAAGAAAGGAGCATTCTAGTTGTTAAAAATTTGGTTTGTTACAAACATTCTTTATGAGATACTTCATCTGCACACACACACACACACACACACACACTCAAAGGCTTCAGTCTTACAGGGTCCGGCTACTTTATTCATCATTATTTTCGTTAACGCTTGAAGTCATTTAGTACATTTTCATCGACTTTCAATATCAAAGATATTCACTAAAAAAAAGAACAACTTGACTAATGATTTTTGTCGGCAAACGGAATTGAGTTAAATTTTAACGCCCCAATCAATTTGTTACTTGAGTATCAATACAGGTAGTTGAATCAATTTAGGGGAATCGTATTTCATGTGAGATATGACTTCTATCCTAACTATCGACACAGCTCGCTTTAAATGTCAAAGAACACCTAATGTTGCAATTAATCACAATTGTGTCCCAGAGCTCAGTTTCCTGACAACTCCATCATTTCACCCCGCCGCCAAGGGGAGAATACTTGACAGAAGCAAAATATCAGCACAATACCTACATATCCATTTACATGCCAAATTCTCCTTTTAGTTACGCCCGCTCGATTATGTGAATCATAGAGTTTATGAAATTAATATGACAAAAACAATAAGTAAATCAAACCGCATGGGATCACTCGATGTAAGAAGAATCCTGTCTAGGATGCATCAGGCTAAAATCACGACTTGCACGACAGCGAACGAGTCTGTTTATTGATTTTATATTGTGATCTTTGAAGTGAAGACCAAGATTTCGTAAGATGAATTCCTATGGACATTTAAGAAAATATCGAAACAATAAACGGAGATCTGATTAATTCGGACTCACACGCGCAGACGATCTACCACGGATATGAATATACTCCGCTGCGGCGCGCGCACCACGGAGGCGCTATATTTTCATGGTCGCATAACGCCAGTCAACACGGCCACATATTGGCGGGACAGCTTCGAAAACAATCATCCGACAGGTTCGGTATTGCAAATTGATACCTACTCACAGACAATGAGGAGTGAAAAAAAAACACATCGCCAGCTTTGCTGGTGATAGATCGATTTCTTTTTTTTTTTTTAATTGCAATTCGGAAACACTTCCATTGAGTGGTTTACCATCCCGGGCTGGGCTGGTGTTTGGGGAGGGCGTTTGACGTTTAAGAAGAGTAATCATTGTTGTTGAAAGCGTTGACAGTCAGCTGCAAGAGGTGACACGGATTTCATTGATGCTTTCTGTTCTGCAGATCGCGTTAAACGGAGGGTCTACTTATTGGCCCACTTGCAGAAAAAGCATAAAGCAGAGGAGCGATGAACAACGAGCTCTTATTACGCAACAAAATCGTGGGTTTCATGGAGCAATTTTCTATGTGTCGATGTTACTTCTTTTGTATGGAAACAATGTACAAAGACTGCAGATCCCTTGATATCTATTTGACTGTTTGGCAAAGGTTACCTGAATCCTAATTCCATCGAAACAAAATATCATTTTCGAAGAAGTCAGATTGATTTAACGCTAAAGCCGCCACGAAATTATAGCCTTTATGCAAGCGTCACGAGTTACTGTTATCAATTTGGTATCACCAGTTTACTAAATCAAAATACTATAGATTATTGAATGATAAAAGGAAACAGCCTAAAAGAAAGAGTGTTCTTAGATAAACTTAAAAACGGCTTAGATAAACTTAAAAACTTGTCCGGATGGAGGAGCCATTGTGAGCGTTGACTAGACTAGGCGGATGCGAATTCGATGTAGCTTTGAAAGAGAAGTCATTTAGTCATTTAAATTTAAATTATTGGTCATTTAAATTATTGGTCAATAGTAGACAGCAGTGGTCCAGGCCATCGTCACGCATTACAATTATTCGCTAAGTTGAAGTTTGAAATTCAAGCCATGGAAATAGATTCCGCGTCATATGAAATATATTGGTGATTACAATCATAATTGACTGATGTCACATGATGTAGAGAACGCGTATAGATTCATTTGGCTCTCATGGTATACCAAATGCATGGGCCATTTGTGCGAATGTTTGTCATTGCCATAGTAAGTGTAATTATGCAACTATGTACCTCACGATAATGCCTGTCTATGCAAGACTTATTTTTAATGATGCTATCTAATTCATGCTGATCAATCATGCTGTGAGAGTATTTTGACTTCATATTTTGCGCACGATTATTCAGTATTTCCCGCTTCATTCATCTAACATTCAGTCATTTGCTAATCGAAGAGTATTTGCTGATGTGACAAAAGGGAGTGCGAACCTACTGATACTTCATAGCATAACATGTACTGCAGCAGATGTAAATGAAGTAGTGAAACCCTTGTATAAAACCAGATATTTACAGGGATTTAATTCAATAAAAGTTCTCAGATATAGTTTCTAAGTAATGCCAGGAAAGTAAAGGCACGCATTTAGCGTGCGCAAAAAAAAAAAGCAAAAACTTGCTCGACAGCTGAGAGGGGTCTTGCAAGCGATAGGTTTTTGTCAAATGGTGGATCGTACTTTTTGTTTTGTTTTGTTTTGTTTTTGATATGTGGACTAGGAGTTCATGCCCGTTGGAATATTTATGAGCAACCATCTCTTAAACTCAAATCTCCAATTTTCTCGTGACTTTGCCGGCTCTGTTTGGGGATTTGTGATTAGGTACGATGATGAAGATTTCAGGTAGGCAATCGGGCATAATTCTCGTCTTCTTATTTCCCATCTAGTTTTCAGCTCTACTTTTTTCTTCTTTGATGACCAAAGTACTCCGTATACATTCGGAAGATTGCCAGCCAAGCTATACGAAAGCAAACGCAAAGCTGATGAAAAGTGACGTGCGTATAAGTGCCTGCTTGATTGAAGTACATCAATCGAGGCGCCCGTCACTGGAAGGTGATGTCAGAGGTAAGGGTGGCGGGTGAATCCAGGCGGTGCAAGCCAGATTATGGTAGATAACCGATGACCTTGGCGGCGGATAGGACAAATTGCCTCTCTCATGTATTCTAAAGACGGTGTGAAAGAGCGAATGATGTTGTTACCTCCTCGAACGGACACGTGCGCTTTATCATTGTGAATATGCAGCATACCAGTGTTTCGGGGGGAAAGGTGGATTGTGGAGCTCGGGTGAAATCCGACACGAAATTGATGCTGGCAATGTACCGCGGCGCTCGTCCACAGAGAATGCTTCTCACCCGAGGGCTTGGCATCTGTGATGCGACCGTGTTTTGACAGATCAGAACTTTATTACCCTCTTATGAAATCGAGTTACACTCATTTCTTGGTGTCCCAAGCATACTTCGCCGGGTTGTTGAGGGTTAGCAATGTTGAATTACCATGAAGCCGACGAGATAAGCTGTCTAGAAGCCATCAATGATCATGTCCCTCCAGTCTAAAAATGTCTGGAGACGATGTGATACGAAACCTGAATGCGCTGTGACTCGGACGAAAAGACGCAGACACATTAGAATCTATATAACTCTTTCTATCACCATCTTACAGTACAACAATGATCAAAGCTTGAACCCCCCCCCCCCCCTTTCACAAGCAAGAATGTCTCTTGAACTTTACTTCATAGTCACAAGTCACAATCGGCTCCGATGAGTGGGTAGAGCCGAGCCCAGCTCATCATCCCCGGCGTCCTCTCGGTCCTCGGCCCTGGAACTCTGGATGGGCGAAAATCAGCATTTCTTGTTTGGCGGCTCGTCAGGGAGTGTAGTCATTAAGCAGCCGAGGATTCCCGACTGTCTCAGGTGTTCTTGTGCAGCCTCGTCAGAGTAAAACGTTTTCGGACATGCATTTCTCAAGGCAAGGCAAGGCAAGGCAGTCGCCGTTAAAAGGGGCGATTACCGCACGTCGAAAGGAGAAATTACTCCGATGAGGAGCTGATGTGGAGTGAAGCAATACAACAAAAGGACAATTACAATAATAAAATTGAAGGCAAAGCAAACAGACATCCATTTTTTTAAAGGACATGTGAATGTAACTAAGTTGATAGGAATGGTGTCCTATGCTGATATAATAAACCAGTAACCGGTGTCACGACATTAATACGAAACTCTGTCAATACATGTACACAACTATGTTTATCCAACCTCGGTCTCTTTCTCACCTACCCCCCCCCCCCCCCATCTCTCTCAGACACACACACACACACACACACACACACGCACACACGCTTCTTTGTATACATGTGGATGTATACCACATAATGAGCATACTGTCAGCACATTCGTATAGAATACATAGTGCACATGCACCCGATCCATTTTCTGGGAAGACATTCAGCCACCCTACAGCCTGAGGGCACACAATCATACTCGACGTTCAACCATAAGTGGCATCAGTGCCATCCATTTCGACTCATTGTTTGTGTACAAACGCCTTGAGTGCTGCGGGGCATAAGAATTCTGAGTGATCTTTTTAAGGGCGCAATGTTTCATCGTAAATTATCTTCTTCTTTTTTGAGGTTCTTATCCACTCGGTTATTTACAGCTCTGCTGCTTTCTTATCTTAATTTTCAGTCCTAAAGCTTTCTCTGATTCATAATGAATTGTCCTTCCATGATTGAATGATCATTAAACGTAAATCCCTGAGTAAAGCAAAGTTTTAAATTAGACGCTAAGTGGCAGGGTATGCACATCAGTTTCGACGGGCTTCAAAGGATCAAGATTTCAAAGCGAGCTTTTAGTTGTTTTGATGTTTGTTTTGTTTTTGTTTCGTTGCCATACAAAAGAGAGCAGATAAGACTGATATAAGCTATTTGAATATCAGAGGCCATCTACGGATTAACCCTTCAAGTGCCGATGAGTCTAATGTGCACACATTTCATACACATACAGTATTGGACGCAGGAAATAAACGTGTTGCAGAGAGGGTTAACAATGTCATTACAATTAGCACAGTCTCGCTGGCAGAAAATGGTCATGAACCTTTCATCGCCAGATAAAAGCACAAACAGAGTATATAACAACAGCAATGAGCAAAAATGAAAGAAAAATGGACCTGTATTTTTGCTAACTTTGTCGCTCCTAATCCCGTAAGCGAGAGAGTGCGACTCGTCACGGCTTCAATCATGTCGGCCGTGAACGTCACCGGGGAATATATAACGTCGGGAATGGGGGAATGGAATCATTAGACATCAATATTCATTGGCCATGATTTTACCCCCCGCCGTTCACGCGTCTTGCCTGCTCGTCTTTCACTGCTCGCTGTTTGCATAACGCCAATATATTGGGCGTTCACCTTTTTTTTTCTCTCTCAGACCGGCGTTTTGCAACTGTACTGTTTACACCTCGCCTCTTCTTCTTCTTCTCCTCCTTCTTCTTCTTCTTCTTCTTCTTCTTCTTCTTCTTCTTCTTCTTCTTCTTCTTCTTCTTCATCATCTTCTTCATCTTCTTCTTCTTTTTTTTCTCTCTCTCTTCTCTTCGTTCTCTCTGGCTGTCTATCTAAAAATAATAATAATAATAATAATCAGGCACTGGCCTCCTGGCTTTATAGTTTTGTTTTTCACATCTCTCTTGAAATTCATTGCTGGCCACAATTTACAGATGAACGTTAATCGTCAAACGGTAAAGACAACAAACAAACAACAAACAAGCGTATGTCGTTGCATGTGCATATGTGTTTGCGTGTGTGTGTGTGTGTGCATGCACTTGCTTTCGCTCTCTCATGCCAACTCCAAAGCTATTATAGCATCCCATCCAGCAGTGGTGGCGCCACGAGGCATTGTCCCGTCCAATCCCAGCCTCCCCTACGTCACACCACGAACTCCCCAACCTTTTGTGGTACGCCACCAGCGGGGAGGGAAAAAAAATAACCCCCAAACGGGGAGTGGCAAACTGGGATGACAGAACGTAATCGACACGGGACGTAGCCACAGTGGGGTGGCAACGATGGACTGTTGAGGTTTGTTCCCGCATCGTGAGGGGTCGAAACGTGTGCTTTCATCATCATCTTCAGAGCGCATTAATTTTATCTGAAGTTTGTACACAGATGGCTCTTTGAGGAATAATTCTGTACTTTATTTTTTATTTATTTTGTTTTAGGAACCGGGCGATCATGCCTAACTGATGAGGAAGGGATGGTCGTATGATATCCTCGTGCATAGACAGGCAGATATCATGCTTGATAACATTAAGATCTCTCATGAAGATCTCTCTTTTCCAATAATACAATGATTTTTAACGAATAGTTTCATATAAGCATGTTTCCACCTTTTATTTTAAACTGTATCTGGAAAATATGTTACATTGGAAACAAAATTTGATTTGAATATGAATATTGAATTGAATATGACCAGCTGCAAAATACGCGAATGATCCATGCTACAATCTAAGTCTCGAAAATACTTTAAATGTGAAATGAGGGACAATACTTTTAACAGAGAATGTTGATAAACACTGAAACAAAATCAAACTGTACATGATGATGAAGAGTTTGGCCTCGTTATACTTTTTTTAATGTCTTAGGGATGTTTCATATACCCCGGATTTTGCTGTCTTGTTTATCTTTTGTATTCACTGTACCATTTTCATCTTCGGGAAGTTTCAAACCTGAAATAGAACTGTGGTGTGAAAGCCATGAATGCATTGAAATTCATGGATTCGTCTTCGTTTATCCGAAACGTAGTCATAGACCATGTAAGCCCCCATTTCACTGACCATCGGAGTCTCTTGCGATCCCCCAAATGCAAAAATTTCAGCGCTCCAACGAGTTCCGATGAAATCTGATCCGACAGTCTCCAGAGAATCGCATAAAGGCTCACCGTAAGGGCCCAGAACCAAGACTCAAGTGAACCTGTCCGATGACTGTTTAATCGTCGGAAACTCGTCATCAGTGTCAGACATGTCGGGTGGTGATCCGATGAGGCAAGATGGTCAGATGAGGATCACGTGCGACATGTCTGACACTCACCTGATAGTCGACCAACCAAGTCGGATTCATCAGACTGCGATCCGATACACTTCGGTTGATGGCCGGAAGCAACAAACTTTGCTTCCGAAGGGTGACCGATGAGGGAAAAAAAAAATCTCTGTGGAATGGGGGTATTAGCTCTGTGCTGTATCCCTTCATCGGACGATCTATAGCCTCATCGCATTACGCCTAACATGTCTGATACTGACCTGATAGTCGACCAACACGCGTCGGATTCATCAGACTGCGATCTGATACACTTCGGTGGGTGGCCGGAAGCAAAGACTTTGCTTCCGACGAGTGGCAAATGAGAAAGAAAAATCTCTTTGGAGCGGGGGTTTTGTGTATATAGCATTTAATGAATCCTCGATTCTGATTGGTTGCAATGAAGTTCTGGAATTCAACGATTGCCTGGAGTTTCATAGTACCCAGACTTCCCCATAGTACCAAACCGCCCCATAGCATTTTACTGCCCTATATTTAATTGGTACGTACGCGTTATGACACGGACGTGCGTACATGGCGTGCATGTATACTGTAAACGCTTGCCTTCCATTGCGCGAGAGATAACCCTTGACCGACGCGATCGTAATGCAAATGTCTATGGCGGCGAAGGAAAAGTGACGTCTCTTTCGATTCTTTTCCGCAAAGAAAAGATATTTTCAGCTTTTATTAGGTATATTGTTACTAATATTGCCCCCTGGGATCTCAACTCGATGGCATGATTCCCGGAGCAAACTCCTCGGACCATGGCATGGAGTTGAGATCCCTCCGGGTGGGGCAATAATGTACCACAATGCCCTGAGCAGTTCATATCTGTGTGATAATACCGCATGATAAAACGCTGTTGTATGATGTTTAAAGCTCTTGGCTCGTAAAGAAAAGTCTTGGGTTCGAATCCTGATCGGCTCGTGAACCCTTGAAAATGATATTTTACTCACATTATCCATCTCGACCAAGGTGTATAACGTTTGGAGGTGGCCCATGATGGTAATCTCAGGGCTGTCTGTGAAAACAATATTGGCAAATGAAGGGCCACCCTAAGTAACTAATACATGTGTCATTATTACTATCATCAACAAAGTTACAAATGTGATCTGTGATCTTTTGCAATCCTATTTGATCCTTCATTTTCTCTTCGTTTCCCTGCAGATATCTCGTCATTATCCATCCACTGAAGGCGCGGTCCTTTAACACCCGATCTCGGGCTCTTCGTACCATTGGTATCATCTGGTTTGCCCCCTTCGTCCTGCTTTCCCCCTACTTCTACCCGTATCAGACCCTCCGCTACTACTTTCACAGCAACATGGGCACCATCCGTCGGCTCGTGTGCACCGACCGCTTCTCCGATTTTGGAAAGGTGTTCGGTATCTGCTACAACCTCTTCTTGTTCGGCATTCTCTTCGTCATCCCCGTATTTCTGCTAGGGTTCAGCTGCGGCTCCATCGCCAAGCGGTTGATGAGCCTCACGGAGGACGAGAAGATGCTCAAGAACTCGGTTAGAAAGGAGGAGGCCAGCCGTCGAAAGGTCAGTAATTACTGCAGTCCCCTGCTTTGGCCACCGTTTTGCGACCTCATTCATGCATTTTGTCCTTTCTTCCTTTTTTCTTTCTTTCTCTCTTCCTCCTTCCCCTATCACTTTCTCTCTCTCTCTCTCTCTCTCTTTAAATGTGGATCACATATTGATTGTTGAAATAGTTTGCAGTGCTCCCAGAATGTGTGTCACTGAAATGATGCATAAATTTGTTACCTATAATCTCTAACTCTAACCTGATTACCTGTCGGGAGTATGAAAACAATCATCGCGGCGAAGCTCACGGTGGTAGTTTGGGGCCATTTTATGCTTTATAGCAAAAGGTAACGACGTTACCGTTACATTTATATAAGCATGAAAGTCATCAGACACGTATAAGGTTTGAACTAAGCGATCGTGCTTTGCACTGAATTACTTTTACCTGGAGACGTGGGTTTGTAAATCGTGTTATGTGGGACAGAAACGGGGACAATTATTTCTTCCTTTGTCTTTCGCACTGTTAAATCAAGGGGTCTTGATCTATGTTGCCTGAACGTAACGACTCCTGCAGCTTGTCAACAACTTGATGGCATTATATCAATACCGTGAGTTGATATCCCAATTCCTTGGTGATCTAAAACGTGACTAGTCACTACAAAGTCGCCGAGGATTGATAAACTGATTTTGGTACACATTTCCAAGACTCAAAGTGCCCAGCCTTTTTGTAGAGATAGGAAGATAGGGATAAACACACCTTTGCGGAAGTCGGCTATGACGCTTGAATGCAATAGGAAATGGAGGTGATTGCGTATTTCAAACGCAGAAGGTCATTTTAAAACGACATATTTCAATCGCAAAGTATCCTACCATTGTGAAATTTGTACAGGAGGTAGTTAAGGCATGACGAATTGATCATTATCGAATAATTTACTTTTCGATAAATCACTCATCAATATATTGTTACATTATGAGGAGGTTTGGGCGTATTTCTCTTTTTTTGTTCTTTTTTTTACTATGTAATCAATGTGGAAATGGTTTACAACCTATATCTGAAATAAAATATCATTTTAGATATTTTCAGGTTATTTTCATATTTCTCACGAAAATAGCACACACACACACACACGCGACACACACACACACACACACACACGACACACACACACACACACACACACACACACACACACACAGAAAATACAATAATTATGGAATACCAAAATTATACAAAGCATAAATTGGCTGAAACTTCATCGCAACGTACAACAAACCGTCTGAGTATAATCACCAAAGTCTGTTTAGAGTTGAGATATGGTCATAGCACGAGAATTAAGCTGGGGCTTATAAAGTAAAAGTAAGCTTGTTCAGCCGCAGGTCGCAGATATTTAGATGTTTCCTCTTCCCATGCGTCTGATAGATAAAACATTTCCCACAATTGTCATTTGTCGCAGTGCCAACGCGCATGACACTCGTATTTTGTTTTATTCGTGTTCATAATGCATTTTCAAGAAAAAAAAAAGATATGCATGAATGAAATGAAATGAAAGCCACTTGTGTAAGATGAAGTGAGTCAATGGGGAACAGTTTTAACCCACTTCAAAACCCTGAACTAAAATATTATGGAGCGACACTGTCGTGTCGTATATTACGTCAACACATTGTGGGCAAGGGGTGCTGTTTTGCTGTAATCATGGACGAGATGATTATCGTTATTTTTGTCCTTGTTTCAGGAACGTAGTTCCAGCTTGCTTTATTTTTTCTTGTCTGAAGAGGAATACAAATTGAGCTATCGGTTACAGTTTGTAATTCGGAAGGTTCGTTATTTCGGAGGTTCGTAATTCCGTTCCGCTCATTGTAAATAGTACTAACTTTTCTTCTTCTTTTTTTTTCGTCTTCGGATTGACGAATCTTATTTCATTTTGGGACTATAACCGAACCTTCGAAATAACTCAACAAATGTTTGGATTAACGAACCTTATTTCATTTTCGGATTAACAAACATCTAGCTATACTGATTCAATGTATTTTGGATTAACGAACCGTTGGAATAACGAACATCACTCGAATTATCAACGTGATCACAAACGAGGAGGAGGCAATTTTGCAATAGCAAGAAAATTCAGACGCGCAGTCATCTCTAGGCAACGCAGCCTCTTGGAGTGCCGGGAATTAATTGTCCCCGACACCTTCCTTTCCTCCCTCTGTCTCGTGCGAAAAGCACTGTCGTCAACGATACATTGTCGTTCCTTCACGGAAGCAAATGTATTAACCATGAAGTTTACATTCTGCTGTGATCCTCTGGTTTAACAAAAAGGAAAGCATATTGTATATAACCACATACAAGAACGGAAGACACAATTACGGACAAGTACCCAAACACAGTGGTCATGTTGATAGGGACATAATCCCTCCAAAAGATGTTTGAAGGGTACAACATTGCATATAAATCAGCGTGTGGTCGGTCGGGCGGGCGGGCGGGCGGGCGGGCGGATAGGCGATCTATTGCAAATGTTGCCATTCGAGTTTCCAAAGGACTCAGAATAAATTTGGCACACGTTGGGCTCAACGTAAGCTTGTGCATCTGAAGACATGAAAAACTTGATGCAAAGTTGTGCAAGACACATTTTTCAAAAACTTCTGGAAAGAGCTTTGCCATATATGGTAGCAAGAAAAAAACCATGCAGATTGAAATTTGATTTGATTTGATTTGATTTATTGGTTTCTGTATCATCATTGTACATATACACATTCATGTACAAACATAAATATGATAATATATATAAGTATTTTCTTGTTCATTGCATGTGTACAATGTACAGCAAAAGTACAACAAAACATACAACAATGAATAATACAGAGGGGCTACAGCATAAGCGTAGCTTGATTTGCGTGCAGCCCCCGTAGCATAACATAATATTATAATATACATCGGAAGGAGAATAGGAGGGAGGGATGACTTGCATAGAGATAGGATAGTTGAAAGGAGAAAGGGAAGGGAGAGGTTTGTCTGCTTTCACTAAAGGTTTATACAAAATAAAATCACCTGTATCACTGATTAGCAAGACATGACAAAATATTTCTTCAACGAGGTACAGGTGGACAGTTGATACAGGTCATGATCGGTTACATAATCATTATTACATAATAAATTGTGTCGATATTTGTACAAAAGAATTTCGTGTAAATAACAATGACAATGGAATTACTGATATTCAGATAACAACATCGTTTTTACAGCCTTCCTAAAAGAATACGTGGACTTTAAACTTCGAATTTCAGGAGGAAGAGAATTCCAAACATCTTCTTCTCCACTTTTTACTCGATTAATAAGAAAGCCGAGCTCCTGAACAACACCTTCGCTGCAAATGCTCATCTTGACGACAAGGGCAAAGTCCCTCCCAATCTGAACTTAAAAACTGATGAAACCATCTCTACCATCAGATTCTGGCCTAAGGTTGTTCTCAAGAAACTCCGTAATCTCGACACATTCAAGGCTACTGGCCCAGATGGCATCTCAGCCACGGTACTTAAGAACTGTGCGCCAGAGCTTGCACCTGTTCTTTCAAAGCTCTTCCAGATATACTTGAACAGCAAATCCATGCCTTCAGAGTGGAAAACTGCTCATGTTGTAGCTGTGCCCAAGAAAGGGAACAAACAAGATCCATCCAACTACAGGCCCATATCCCTTCTTTCTATCATCTCGAAAGTAATGGAGAGCATAATTAGTGACCAAATTCGGAAACATCTTGAAAGACATCAACTTCTGAGCGATGCGCAATATGGGTTCCGGGAGAACAGATCCACTGTTGACATGCTTTCATATATCACCCAATGGTGGAATGACTCCTTAGACTCTCAACAGGAAGTCAGGATCATAGCTTTAGACATCAAGAAAGCCTTTGACTGTGTTTGGCACCGTGGCCTTTTAATGAAATTGTCATCCTTTGGCATACATGGAGATATATATGGATGGATTTCATCATTCTTGGCCGATAGGCATCAGGCTGTTGTTCTAGATGGCTACACTTCAACATCCAAGACCCTATCTGCTGGTGTGCCACAGGGAAGTGTGCTCGGGCCCCTGCTCTTCCTTATGACATTGACGACTTGACTTCCCTAGTGGAAAATGATCTTCACCTCTTTGCTGATGACTCAACTCTGCACATTGTTATAAAAAATTCTTGTGACAGAACCATCTGTGCTGAGAGCCTCCAGCGTGACTTGTTGACTATTGAGAAATGGGCAACAGATTGGTGCGTCACCTTCAATGCAAGCAAGACAGAAGAGATGATCATCAGCAGGAAACGGAACCAGAACCATCCTCCTCTCTACTTCATGAATTCTGCCCTAAATCCAACCAGAAGTATCACCCTCCTTGGTGTTATCATCACCAACACTTTGACTTGGGCTCCTTATGTCACATGCCTTGCCAAAAAGGTTGCAAAGAGGCTCTACATTCTCAGCCGTTCAAGAGATCTCCTTCCATTCAAGGCAAGAGTCACCATCTACAAAGCATACATTAGGCCCTTAATGGAGTACGCATGCCCGATATGGGCTGGAGCTGGTTCCACTGCACTTGGGCTACTGGACAGGCTACAGAGAAAAGCCCTTCGCCTCTTAAGAATTGATGACCCCATCAAAGTTGGAATTTATCCACTGGAGCACCGGAGAAATGTGGCATCTCTTTGTACTTTCTACCGTCACTTCTTCTTGAGACCGTCCGTTGAGCTGTCTGGAATCCTTCCCCCATTGGTCTCCAATGTTCGATTGACACGCTCTTCTGCAACTGCTCACCCCTACAGAGTTACTGTACCAAAGTCGAACACGTATCTCCATCAGTCTTCTTACATACCAAGGACGACTCGGCTGTGGAACTCACTTCCCACCAACATATTTCCTCTAGCTCCAAATATGGATAGATTTAAGAATTGTGTTAATTCGTATTTAATCAGTTTGTTGTAAGAAATGATTTTTGTTATTTTGTATATGCATACAGTGTATAAGTTATTTTGATTATGGTTTACAATTTGGTAATCTAGGGCCACCTCTCATCAAATTATGATGGTAACATCAGGCCCAAAAAACCAAATTAAAAAAAAAAAAAAAAAAAAAACACACATGGTGGCTGTAATATAAAGTTGTACAGGGCAAATTTGCGTTGCCACCGTAACAGTGTAGCATGCCCGTAGAATCAGGAAAAAGCCTTGCAGATTGACATTCTTCACTGTGTTTGCGATTCAGAAGAAGACCTGATTTAGCACAAGTGGTGATCATGATGTGAAGTTATGCAAGATATATCATTATTTTCGACAGTATACCGGTATTACACAGAAGTGTTAGGTGAGGGTGTTAATTACATTCAGTGTCATTTCTATAGTTTCCATTAGTAAAGTTCAAATACAAGACAGTGTAATTTGCGGAGACGTATATACACTTGAGTTGTTTGTTTGGCGAAAGATTATTAAAATCGATTACACGGTGACGAGATGTCATGATTTTAGTCTTTCTGTAGTTACTCTAGCTCGTTGCTGCTTGATGCCCTGGCGAATCAAATATACTAGAAGAGAGACTATATAAACCTATACCACTCATGTTCATTTCCTACCTGGAGATTCAATTTGTGGATACACCCTATGCTGCAATAACACGAGATCCATTTGACGTGACAGTATATAGTGGGCAGTCTAGAATAAGTTATTGAAACTATGGGACTCTGTGATAAACCCAGCTATTTGATTTTTTTTAATGAATGTCAAGATAAAGACAAGACAACTGGTAATGATGTGAAGATACTTCGTTCCATTGGGTGATCGCGTTCGTGTCGGGTGGTCGCGTTACACGACCTTTCGTAGATTACTAGTATATATATGTCCTTGTGTACGAAGGGTCGATCCAGCTTACCCGAATTTTTGCGAATAAACCAGTTACAAATGTTTGCGTGTTTTACGCGATAGTATTACTAGGCTTTTACTTGGTAAAGCGACCACCCGACGCGAACGCGATCACCCGATAGAACGAAGTAAACCATAGCACTCGGAAGATATGATTGATTCTAGTCTTATACTTTGAAGGGATGGCGTAGTATTGGTGGAAATGAGGATTGGGCTTTTAACTTTTTGCGAAATACCAAGAAACCACTTATAAAATAATACAGTGCACACCATTCTAGGAGGAATTCAAAGTTTATTAGATTCAAATCGGATTTGGAATGGCTGAGACATCCAAAAACAAAGTAAAACAAAGCGATTCTAATAACGGTGGGTCTCACCTTTTATCATAATTGCGCTGCTGATATCTCAGCCATTTCAGAACCAATTTTCATCAAATAAACGTTGAATCGCTCTTGGAATTGCATATCTTTCATATTTCATAAGAGGTTTTTCATGATCTCACAAAAAAAAATGTTAGAAACTTGAAATTAGGTCTCAGCCAACATATACGATCCCTTTAAGCCCAGCAGTAATTATAAGCATGCTTCTTGCATCATCTGGCACGTGGAATTATTTTGTAACCAGACTGATTGACCGGCACCGATCGTAGACTCAATCGGGACTATCCTATCAGATCGTATTTGAACGGGAGACCAGATCGTCACAGATTGTATTGCTTGAAATAGACCAATCGTGACAATATCGCATCCAAGCGTATACGAACACGTATCGACTCACATCAACCATCCAAACGTGAAATTTCAGACGAGTTGAACAAAACTTCCACGATCAGTTACGAATGTCCCATGGTGGCGTTCGAATGGATCACACGATGGTGGGAACGCCGCTTTCTGCAATCATAGCTTCGTTCGCCACGGAATTTCTCGGAACAGCAGGAGATTGATATAGATAGGCTGTTCCGGAGAAGTAGGCCTACGAGCTCCCACGAGCTTTAAAGTAAGTCACAGTTCAATATGGCGACCTGTCACGAGTTGTATTCCCCCAAGAGACTCGACACCTGGGGGACACAACTATTCTGTCTCTGCATTTTTGCACCACACGTCACTGATGAGTGCATACAAGAGCAAGAATGGCATTTCCGTACTGCAAAACACTCATTCCTACAGCAGTGATTGACGCAACTTACACATCCTGATTATCTGACAGCATCTTCATAATCAGGGAATCTTCAGCGTTCACGCCATGTCCCGTTGCTATATAAAAGCGTAGTATTTGATCACGTCTCTCCATCTCTCCATCTCTCTCTCTATCTCTCTCTCTCTCTATCTCTCCCTCTCCATCTCTATTTTCTGTCTCTTTTAGCTATTCTCGCTTCTCGCTTGCGATTCATCTAAAATGCGCCTCGAGAATTTCCCCGCATTCTTATTAATGCGGTAAAACGGCAAAGTTATGAGGGTCTGTCGACCCTAGGGCCCAATTATCGGGTGCAGCTCTTCCTTCATGTACCGTCAAAAGACCTCGCGTGCAAGGTTAAAAACAGACAAACAAACACACAAACAAGCCCAACACACAACAACAGCAAAACTTGACCTAGAAATCTAAAAGCAGTTGAGCTTCGCACAAAATAATGATTCCATATGAATATGATTACAAACTGGGGGCCCATGGGGACATATTGTTTATCGAGATCAATGAGTAATGAGCATTTTCTTGCTGAGTTTAACTGGGTGCGTAGATACCCAATTGGCAATCACATGGGGAAAATGTGATACAGAAGCAGTAGGTTAAGTGTGGCAAGTTATACGCTTTTATGCGTAATGAGTGCGGCTGCGATAGTCTCACTCCAAGGCACTTTAGAATCAAATAAACTTCATGATAATCACCCTCAGGGGAATATAATGGCTGTTTGAAAGCATTAGGTGCGAACCCAGCGGCACATAGACGACTACTCCGCACCGCCACTTACGCTTGGTTGTTCTTCATTCTGTTTGAGCATTTGTATGTGTGTTACGGGGACCGCAAGATTGAAGAACGATAGAATATCCGAAGTAAGCTATTTCCAATGATACTCAATGGTATACAATAAAAATCAACATGAAAAATGTATGCATTGCATAGCAAAGACTACGAGTAATTCAGTAGGCCAAGTGATGAGAGCGATCCAGTGGGTAATATGTCCTCACAACGACGTCAGAGATAACTGTATGATATGCGACGTCGTAAAAGATTAAAAGAGGTAAGAGGCACAATTTAAAAAAAAAAAAAACCGACAGCAGGTGGCTTATCCTGAGTTTTGCTCGGTGTAGGTATAAACGTGATTCACCTTCAACTATAAAACAGGCGTACTGGATATTGCAAACGACTGACACATCGTCATGACTTTTCCCTTTTTATTTAGTCCCGCCTACATCGTGGACAGAATGCTTACTAATGTTCGTTGCTCGCTAAAGGTTTTTGTTTTTGGAGGACTATCACGCTGTCAAAATCAAGGCATTCTACATCAGATCGTGAGTCCATTTCCGATAAGAATTGGTCGTTCTTGGTGCGTAATCATGTCTGAACGATCATGATAGTATTGCTCCTCAAATTTTACAAAATACACTTAACATTCAATTTCGTGTTGCAAGATAAGGAAACTGTCAATAACTGTCTGCGTCTGATTGCAAGCACAGTATATAGATGAGCCATTCACGTCACCTCTGCAGAACATAGGCCTAACCTTGTATCGCGTGAAAGATATACATTATAATAGAGTGATGATAACAATACCATTGTTGATGTTACCTGCTTCGACGCTTTAGAGTATGCGAACTTAGACAAATACCCCATTCACAGATCGCAGAGTGGCAAATTATTGGTCAGTGGCAACTGAAGAATGAGCAATAACACAATATTGTCAATGGCTGAACCCCAAGTATGATAGTCACCCTGATTACCACAAACATTTCCCATTGACTTTCTCTCAGAGAGTCGCTCTTAAATCCAAGTTTAGATGCCAGATTGAAACATCACTAAACATGCACTACACTGGTTAAGACGTTTCACAACGATTAAGTCGTAAGGGTTTGGGGTGTTTTTTTTTTCAGATCCGAAAGCACGTGATATCGAAAGATACTGATACTTTTCTTCGAAGTAAAGTTCCTAGCTCTTTAAGCCAGATGTCATTCATGCCATACGAACGACCTTGGATAAGCTTGGATCAGTTCGAGTAAAATGAATCTGTATATTGAACAGAGACACGCACAACTTTAAATATAAATCAATTACGCTTGAAAATTGTAGAAATGGCCCTTGAGACACTTTTTTCCTTAACTATTCGCTTGTGCGGCGTTACATTATCCCCACTTAATACCAACTTCTATTTTTAAATGAATAATCAGGCATTCTCAATGAAGGTATGCAGGGATTAATCTTGTTGTGTAACACCCGACAACATCAAATTCTCCCATGAGCTCCTTAAAAGTGTATCGAACCCAGCGTTCGGAGAGCAAGGTATAAACTACCCACGTGACCGGTTGCCTTCAGAAAATAAGTATAGTCTACGCCGCTGTGGCGCCACTCCTGCTGCGAAAATCACTGATCAAAGAACTCCCTGGAACCCCCCTCCCCAAAAAAAGGTTTGAATTAAACATACACATCAAGATGTTTTTTCTTTCTTTCGTATACATGGTATAAGCAAAACACCTGTCTCTATTACCCATCATACACAATCCTTGAGGATATACACTCGATGATTATTCACCTCAGACTATCACTGAACAGCATGACACAAGCTGTATAAGGAAAATTTCCTTATACAGCTTGTATAAAGCATAAAAAAACATTTAATGTTTTTTTATGCTTTTTTTTTGTTTGGGTTATTTGTATGTGTGTGTGTGTGTGTGTGTGTGTGTGTGTGTATGTGTATGTGTGTGTGTGTGTGTGTGTGTGTGTGTGTGTGTGTGTGTGTGTGTGTGTGTGTGTGTGTGTATGTGTTTCCTGTCTGCTCCCTGTTCTGAAACGAATGTACACCCACTCACACACAATGTGTGGACATTAAGTTTTTTACGCAACAATTGAGCCTGGAATTCGGAGATGGGAAGTGCTTTTATTTCCAGTCTAAGGTGTTTATAGATCATTAAGTTGGAGTGGGAAGGTAGATAGGCTATACAGCACTATCAGTTTTCTTCCTTAATATTGTCATTACACCAAAAATATTGATACGAACCATAAATTCAGGAGACAGTGTTGTATTCCTTCATTATTTCTACATTGAACTATACCTGAGGAGGATCGATAGATCGATACAGTGAAATGCATGCATGGGATTGAGTAATGTTTAAGAATAAGAATTCTCGGGGTATCGTGACACACTTTCTTGGCTGATTCAATATTGTCTTTCCCGTGTCCTCGCCCAGACCATCCATCAGAGCTTGAAAATCAAGCGGTTTTCTCTTCTCTCTGTCACTCTCTTTCTTTGCAACATGCATGTGCTTACTTCCGTTAACCTTGTCCGGCTTAACAGAAACAAAAAAAAGTGTTAATGTTTATATACTTTGTGTGTGTGCGTGCATGTGTGTGACGTGTGTGTGTGTTTGTGTGTGTGTGTGAGAGAGAGAGAGAGACTGGGTGAGCTGTCTTGGATGAGAAAAAGATATTAGGAAATGGAAGATGTAAAGAGGTTAGGATGATAAAGGCGGGGCGCGGAGTGTAAGATATCTTGCGTCCCTTCAAAATTTGCCCATACGTTCTCCTCAGGTTAGGGGTAATGAAGTGGGCAAATCAGACGACGACTGCAATCAATCCAGCTGAAATGAAAGGCGAGTAAGCTAACATTGATCGACCCGAGCTAAACTCACACCTATGCATGTTTCTTCGAATCCCTGGCGTCGGGAGACCCGAGGGGGGCATTTTGCACCAACACCGGCGGTGCGGGATTACCTGACCAAACGCTCTCTCGCCCTGCAACTCGAGCTGGCACCGACAACGCGAATGGCTGTATTTCTTTACAAGGTACACAATACTCGTCGCAGAGAGGCGCTTCGCCGCAACGAGCAATAAATTGGTGCGCCGGAGCTTTGGCGGATGCCGTTGATCCTCTACGGCTGGAGAGTGTCACTAGAGGCTTTAGGCGACCAGGCCTCAAGGCTTGCAAATCGACAAGCCCTGAACACGTATCGCTATTCAGCCTCCAGGCATTGCATGTAGCGCCCCTCCTTCGCGCGAGCCACCCTAAGAGCCACCATCAGAGCCAATTCTTGAGAAACAGAGCCGTAATGACGATGTCTCGTGTCGGCGCCCCTCCTCATCCAGCTTCTGAGAGCTCTGCCTCCGACAAGAAACCAATATCGCCAGTAAACGAGAAAGTAATTTGCGACAAACCGGAGTGAATTAGTCGTGGTCTTCGAGTTGATAGTGGAAGCAGTCGGATAGGATATCAAGACCGGGGGCCAGTTGGCCAGTGAGTAGCAACTTGACGCTAGCTCACCCCTTCCCTGGATTTCCCAACCACCCCCCCCCCCCCCTCCGCTCTACATCCCCTCTCCTACAAACTCCCGATGAGTAAGACGCGTTTGCCCTATCCATAACAAATGAATTCTATCGTGGTACAATTTCTGTGTGGGTAGGCAGTTTTAACTGTTGCTTTTTCTTCTTTTAAAAGTATTGCCTTCCTGTATGTTATACATGCATTACCTTACAGCCACAACCTCTCTCTTATTAATATGTAGGATTATATATGATTATTTACCTATATCTATTTATCTCACATGAAGTATATAGGTGCTTTGAAGAACCAAATAATGGTGGTTCTTAATGAAACATACAAAGAAAAGTTCGGAGGTGAGCTCAAACGCTCACTACCAAACTGAAGCAAACCCCCCTTCCATTACACACACACACACACACACACACACACACACACACACACACACACACAGACACTCGAATATACACGCAAAGACGTCCATGCCAAGGATATTAAACTTCGGGTTTTACTCTTGGCGAATGCGTAGGTTATTTCATGAATATTGATTTGAAATATTCTTACTTGTACTCTGAGGCGAGAACGAGAATGAAAGACAGTGATCATGCAGAGAAGTTGTTATTAGGTCACTAATTACCCGCTAGGTTAATGAAGGTTGCTAAAGTCACCTCCATATTTAAGTGTAATCTCACCCCATGATGCTCAGCAAGCTGTCTTGGATAAGTTGAGCCAACTCAGACAAACAGAATGATAAAGGTTTTATTACGATTGGGTCAAACACATTAGGTTATGGAGATATTGTTACATTGCACATAGGCCAACGTTTCTGTGATGATGTAATCGCATCGTAGATCACCGTTTATCTACGCATGGATATTCACTTAACAGGTTCCTGCAATCCAAATGTATCTTGATCGCTATTGATGACTTTACGTAACCAAATTACTAAATACTTCATTAAAGCATTACTAAGCATTTTCTTACTCTCTCATAGAGTAGGTGTTTCTACACCCTGTTAAGCCCCACCGCTAGAGAAAAATCCTCCAGATCATCTTTATTCATATCCCAGTTGCGACATCTACTATTACTATCTGTTATCACTACCTGCACTGCCTCAAAACAGCGTCACATCTTTTTCTTTTTAAGTCACATCATGTAATATCTATCACATCACATTCCGTATACATGATGAACGATCACCGATGCGCCCTTAGTGTTAATTCACTCATTATCGGCACATCAAAATATCGTCAGCACTGTATACAGACAAATTGCCAATGACGTCGACAGAGGTAGCCTGCGCCAAGAGAGCACTACAAAACAAAACAAAAAGAAAAGCCTGATTAAAATGAAAAACAATATACGTTAACAGGGTTAAGGTGGCTTGCTACCAGGTATTAGAGTGAAGATTAGCAGGTTATTGGTAAATTTGTGGATAAAGTGATGCACCGCTATATTGCAATAATGATATGAGGCTAGAGCATAAAAAAACACAACTGATTTATAGTCTTGCGAAACCCGTGCTTATTATCCACAAATTCAGAATATGATGTGCATGTATTCTAAATTTGTTATTTATTATAACAGCTCGGGCGCTATTACAAAATGTTGCTAGGCGTGAAACCTCAAAAAAAAAAAAAAGCAGGCAGCGGAACAAAGTGGAAAGTGAAAGACTCCGAAAACTAGATAGGAAAGCTTGTATTCATGAAGGGAGAGGCATTCAGGGGCAGAATGAAAACTAGTGACATATAATTCAACCCAGAATAAAGTGTAACCAGGGGAAAACAAAGGGTTGGAGGGATCCTGTTCAGATTTTAAAAAAATGCTTCTAAGTTGATGCATATAACATGAAAGTCTTCTCTTTTTTTTTTTTTGTATTCATGGGTGGATGGCAGGTCACGGGATAATGATTTCAATATTAGTAGAAAACATGGGCCCATGTAATACAATAGTGATGTTTTTGCCGAGGGAATTCAAGTTGACAGAACAATTACATTTTGTTGAGTTTTAACTGAGTCCCTGCACGGTATCGCATTGAGAAATGTAGGTCTTTAGTTAAAAAAGGCACATATAAAAGCTCTTACGTCGCATTACATTTATTATAACTGTGTAAATTCATTAAAATGTTTCGTATCATGCAGGAGAAGTGCGTACGAAGGAGGACTGGCGTATCACAAAAAAAAGCACCACAAACATGATATCTGTGTGGGGTGAGAATTCGATCGAACATGAAGCTTGAGTATGTCATAATGTGTCTCCCAACGTGATGAAAAAATGTACGACAAGAAAGATCACCACGCCATTCTATCCTATCATCGATTATGTATATTATAAATCTTTTAGCCGCGCTTGTCCCCAAAAATCATGATTTATTGCTCTGACCACTTTCTAGAGGGAGAGAATCGACCTGCCCGTTCTTTAATTCATCCGGAATATTGATCTCTGAGACCCGGTACGTGTATGATTGTGTAATTCAAATTTGAGCGGAGGAATCGGGGTGAAATGGCTCGGGTGTGTGTAGGTTAGAGAAAGAGGCTCTTTTTAAAGGAAATCGAAGACGGGAGTCAACTTTCCCGTCCTCCAGTTTTCGGTCTACCTTTTGAGCATGCATGCATTAAAACCACTATTAGCCATTGGGAGCAGTGATTTAAAGAAGATGTTCGAGTTCTCACATTTTGATGCATAAAGAGATATAGAGGAGAGTTAAGTTGTATCACAAAACATCCTACCATATCAAAATTTCGCAATAAAGCCACAAATATAAGGAGATATCACTATTTTTCTCAATAAACAATACCTGTAAAGGGCTTATTCTATAGAAACGATTTGATAAAACTGTCGTTCAAAATGTGTATATTTAATAGTACTTAACATTGATTACATACTGATTAACATTTTTACATTGGTTATTTCTATCTGTAACTCACATTTTAGAACTATTTTGAAGCACTAAAGCTGTTTTTTTTTTAATCTTCAAATGGTAAATAGTAGATTTAAGCGCGGAAGGATATCTGAATAGAGGTGACGAAATGTCTCTAATGCCTGCGTACGAAAAAGAAGTTAAATGAATTAACATTAATTGTTACCGCAATCATCGATTAATCAATAGACGAATAGGCCCGTGATGTTTGCACTGATGGATGGATAGATAAACAAGATAAGTAAAATGGTAGGTGTAATGTGCATTCGTAGTGTTCCGATCGTTTGCAATCAGGTGATGCCTGCTTGGAATAGTGGAGATGTGTTTTTCAACTGGCATGCACAACCGAAGAATGCTCCCTAACTAACTTAAAGTATTTCCTGTCGAAATTCAAGAAAAGTTAGATGATTGATTGATCGATCGATCAATATCAATTAATTGATGATATTCGTAACAAATGTATTTATTTATCTTAAGTCTTTTTTTTTTCATTTTGACCCTTCAGGAGGAATGGAGTTCAAAGAGAGAATTTGTACATAGGAATAATAATGACAGTTCTACAGCATAATCTGTGTATGTATAAGCATTAACCAATGAATTAGTAAGAAAAACGTAATTATATATTTCATGATGATATGTATAGACATTATCCTTATGCACCTTGTGTGGTGTGCATTCGACAATAAGAGGCAAAAACCCAACAACATATCAACAGACAGTGCATCTGTCATGACTATATTGTGATCCCTATTGGTAGACTTGTTACAAAAACTATTTGATAAAGGGTCTCTTCGTAAGAAACAAAGGAACAATTACAAAAAGAAAACGAAGTGCAGATGACTCCTTGCAAAATCCAAGCGAGAAAAAGGTTACATCCACGACCACGACAAACCCGCGAATTACATCCACCAGAGGTGTGCCGAACATTAGCCACCTTCAGGGCACTGCGGGACATTTACAAACTTGAGTCCGGCAATGCACACGTTATATTCTCCATGCACAAGAAAAATGCTGCAAGGAGTTCAAGGGTGTAATCAAATACTGAAGGAAAAGTGTCGAACAGTTTCCACAGAGGTGCACGATGGCATACCCGAAGGGGCCATCGACTGAGACACGTGGCTACGTGATGGACATATTTTCACATCAGGTAAGCATTCGTGGGAGACTGTTCGAGAATCATTCAGGAGGAGGAGGAAGTTTGGAGGATAGCATCAACCGGGAAGATGCACTCAGTGTTTTCAAACCTCCACTCTTTGTGTTTCCCCCATTACGTCTACTGGGATAAAACTCCCGTGACTGGAAGAAAAATGGGCGTGGATAGTGCGCATACACCGATTGACAGGTGCGCTGGTTTCACGAGAACCTAAGGAAGCTAAATATGGAAGATCATACTGCTTGCCTAGTCACACGATTCCTTGTAATAAATTTTTAAAGCTGTTTAGTCTTTACATGTCTTGTTTGGCCATACCGGTGTTTGACATGAAAAAAGCAGACATTTCTGGATCTACCGTTATCATTTCATGTATTGTAATCATTACTAGTAGTATTATCATGATGATAATAAGCGTTCAATCATTACTCGTGTATTATCAATTGTACCATTTCCGTTATTGTAATGAACATTGTTATCATTTCCATTCCACGCAAAAGTCTCGATGATGAAACCAAACTGAGCAAAAGCGTAAAAATTTATTGCATTTTCTCTTTCGAGAGCTGAGGATTAAAAGTAAAGAAGGCATGCTTCATCAGGAAATGAATTAGATTTCCTCAACTCATGGTGTGACCCTAATTTACATACCCAAGACGGCGTCTGATCAAGTAGTTGTTATTTTATGAAATAATGTTCTTGACATGAACTAAACATGTGCAAAATATGGTGGTAATAGGGTAGTTATTGAGTTATTGCACATAAAGTTGCAAAAAGAAAGAAACCGATATTTTCGTTCCGTGCGTAACTCGCGTGAGATTGCTCAGTTCGAGCAGGGAGGTGGTATCTTCCACCTCCCTGGTTCGAGGGCCTCATTATCAAAACTTACATGAGATGACTCCTACTTCCCTCCAGTGGAATCAATTTGCTGTGCAATTCGAATTTTCCCCTTGAAGAATGTGTAGAGATTTAAGTTAGTGTCGATTCAAGTCAGCTAAAGTAGTTTGCCTTTCTGATAATGTCAATTAGGTATTTATCATCAAAAAGACAGATTATCCAATGGTATGCCTGAAGGCTTACACTTTAGTAAACAGCATCAGTACACGAAGCCTTTGCGATCGATAAAGTACAATCAATAGATCAAACTGTTTCCCCCCACCACAATCACGTGATTCCCACGCCTCTCACAGAGGGTCTGTCATCAGAATGCACGACCGACCGGGGGTGAAAACCGCGACGTCGATGTGCAAAGGGATGCCTCGGTTTATTCACGGCGTCCGACGGGCGGAACCGAGGACGGACCCTGTCGCCCGTGTTCTGGCATTGATCGGTGTCGGTTTACCGTCCCCTTCCTGTCGAGATGTTGACCCCAACCCCCCCCCCCCCCCCGCCATGCATATCATACACCAACAGTTTCATTGAAATAGAAAAGAAAAAAGAACAAAGGGAGGAAAAGAAAGAACAAAAGAACTGTAGGGATTTTATCACAATGAAATTACTATCCCCAAAATAAATGTGTGAATCTAGAGGAAAACAATGTCGACAACAATACAAACGGGATGAGCTGTACAGAATATCCAATAAAGAAATACACAAACGTTTGCTAACGTAACAGGTTAAATTTGTATATTGGGAATGTTTGTTATCGTGGTTGTGAACTAACGAAAGAACATTTAATGTGGACGCTTTTCGTTAAAACAACAACAACAACCAAGAAACACGACTGTCATTATTATCAGTGAGAGTCAAACATGCCAGATAGAGCAACACATAGCACTCTTCGTTCTGTTACATATTTCACCATATACACGCTGATATAGAATAACTCTTTTGTGAACGTGTAGCAAAGTCAGCTCTTATTCGTGTCTCGAGGTGTCAATTTTCAGTGTTTTCGGAAAACTCGGTTCACAATGTTATGAAATTAATAACCCTTGCTGATAGCATGATGCATTTGTGGAAGATGTGAGTTGTATTGCGAATGTAACAAATGTCTTTCATCCAGTTTAAGGAAAGAAATTGCGATGCCTGTTGCCAGTTAAAATTTGTTGGAAAAAGGATGATAACAGTCTTTGTTGTCGACGTAATCTGCTGCAGGGCTGGGAAAAGAGACAGGGGGATGGTACTCGGTGGTATTTTGCCCTTTTTTATCATTGCTTTTATGTGATATAGAGGTCACACACGTTTAATTTACAAGTGATACTGACAGCGTTGAACAAAGCAAGTAAATTATAGTGTCAATCCGCAAATTTCAAAGGCAATAGTACAATTGTTACAGCGAATCACGGTGTTGATGCGCCTCCTAATAGTGAAGTCTAGCCCATGGTAGGCGACATGCATTCGCGTAGTAGAACAAGAAAAACGTTCAATTCTGAGGTAATTGATATGTCAAGTGGGATAGCAAAAAATCGACGATCGTGGCTTTGGGACGCCACACCAGCCGCCGCGTGTGAAGGATTGCCAGCGAGCTGTAAGCTGCACATTGCCGGTGCGTAAGTAAACAGGACGTGCCCCGTCGACACGCAGCGGCGTCCGGGAGAAAAGCCGAAAATAACCCTCGTTTTTCTTCCGATTACAAATTACTTCAGGGGTACAAATCATCCACACAATAAAGCTGTCATTTGGCTGCAAGAGTTAAGTGCTCCGAATTCGGGGGTCCATCTGTTGTGCGGCTTCTGGGGAACGATTTTGAGTAAGAACCGGGCGATTTGAAATCCATCATACTCGAAGGAAGTAGACTCTTTCGACATGGGACTCTCCAATCACTGTCGTCACAATGATTATATCTTCTTCCAACTCCAGTTTTGTTTTGCTAACACTTCAGGAAAGTCTGGATTCTCTATTTCTCTCAGAACGCAGGGATATTCAACTTAACGGATAGAAAGAGCTCGCCTGCCAGTGCCTGCAACTCTCTCGGGGAACATCAGACATGGGGAATGAAGTCTGATGTGTGTTGTGTGAAAAAGAAAAAAGTGAAGGCTATTGAGAGGCTAGCTTGTATAATGGATCATTTGGATATGATAGACCGATACTCTCCCCCTGTACGCAAAGGACTTCATTTCTTAGGAGTGGGTGTTTATGTACAGTATATGGGATGGAAGAGAGTCAGGTATCCGAAGGTCAACCCCTTTAATGCAGCGAATAAAGAACATACTGAAAAGCTCTATCATGGTCAGCTGCTATGATCCAGATACAATTCGTAACGTAACTGAGAAAGAAATTCAACTGAGTAGGTTAGGTATATAGCTGGTAATTGGTTTGAGCGTTTCTACTGCTCTAACTGGAATTCAAATCAAAAATAATGCTCGAATCGCAACATTGAAACGTTGACGAGGAAGAGTCTATATACAATGTTGCATTTTCAACCGTGTTAGTTGTCTAACCATCAACGTACGAGGTTGGGACCCATAGCGTCCTTTTAATATCATGTGAGTAATTGCAGTGACATTTTTCACTTAAAAGAACGAAGCACCAAGGTTAGCAGACAAACTCATAGCAGTTGTCATGTTGATAAAAAAAAAAGTTTTGTTAACTGAAAGATTGTGGGGTACCAAGGTTATTGGACATACAACAGTTGTCATGTTCTAAAAACAAACAAAAAACGTTTTATTAATTGAAAGAGTGTAATTATTGTAGTGCGGAATTGACTGAACACTTAATGCCCCGTTAACTGGCATAATGCTGTTTGCGCGCGCTTTCACTTTGGGTATTCGCAACAGGTGTTCAAACCTTTTATCCAATTAACGATCATCCCGTGCGTAAATTAGTGCACGTGCACCATGCCATGAGACCTTTCTTGGGCCTAGAAAATGTGTTCGAGTGACCAGACGACGCATTGGTAATCAATGGTAGTGTCAAGCCAAATTTCGGTCCCTCGTAGAGTCTTAAGAAGGATAATCAACACGAAAAAAAAAAAAACCGTAAGACGAAGAATTGTTCGCATTTCCTGTATAGATCTTCTCCGTGGAGAGGAGCCGGCGAGAGCCCCACCCCACGAGTCACCTGGGGCGGCAGACTGGCTTTGTTGAATCACCTGCCCCGAAGGTGTATCGCTACGGAGAAATCGAGAAAGTTCAAGTACAGTCATTTTCGCCATGGAGACGTTGTCAATCGCCAAACGCTTTTACCTCGCGGCTGTATTCACCCCAATTGCATGGCATTAGCCCGTGCGTCTAATCCCATATGCCCCCCCCCCCATCACTCTCTCTCCCGCTTGTTCTCATTTTAACTTTCTGTATCTTTCTCACTTCCTTCCGAAACTTGGATTAAAAAAAAAGAAAAACAAGATTACTTCATAACGTAATCTATAGTGAAGGCTATAGAATTCACGTACATAATCGCCGCGTGAATTAATCTACAAGCTCTAAGAAGCGGTACTCTGAGGGATGATGATATTCCTTTATACTTATTGCATAATGGTGGAAAGCATATACAATTACGCGTAAAATGTGTGTGTGTGTTTGTGTGTGTGTGTGTGTACTTGTATTTGGACACGTGAGTGGGTGTATGTGACATTTTCGACATTTTCGTATTCCTGTACTGACTCGTTGACTGTGTATCTGTTTGGATCGAAGTCCATGGATTTATACCATCTTCTCCAAGAAACATTTTGAGATGGACTTCATTTAAGAAAAAAAAAAAATTACCTGTGAGGGGAAGAAAGATCCGGGATCTATACATGGTAGCATTATATGACTGTAGCTCTAGAAAAGTATGCTGATTTGCAAGGTTAGGGGTCATCCCAAGACCCGAATTGTAACGAATCAAGAAATGCTCTTTGTTGTCTAAAGGAGCAGTTTGGAAGTATAGGATCATCAATGTTTCAAGCGATTTCTATCCTTTTCCAAGTCTTCAATATTTTGTTCAGAAGATTGGCCATCGCTTCACTCAACTCAGCCTATCCTTGTAACGGTCCGTCTGTGTAGTAAACATGTCTCTACGCATTTACTGTGTAAAATTTGGGTGACCGAGAGGGTTTTGAATTGACATGTATTTCTGTCACGGATCGATCAGCGCAAGCTGTATGCTGTGGCGGCACATTTAGAAAAGGTCATAGGCCTACAATTTGCGAGAACGTGCAATACAGTCAGAGAAATATTACGGATTCGATTTAAGATGATAAGGTCAGGCAAGAATCTTATGCCATGATGGCCCAGGCTGTCGTAAATGCACTTTTAAGTCACCCTGCATAACGAACCTCTTCGGGGTGACCGTCGCTGTGTATCGCATCTTTCTGTCGGGAAAGATTTAAAGATCGTAACTCTCAAATGTGTCCGCGCACAGAAGTGAAATGGTCTATATATATATTTTTTTTTTTCATTCAGAAGAAAGAGAAACGGGAAGATATAGTGCTAACATACCAACGGTTGATGACAAGTATCCTTTGAGCAGCAAGATGCCAACTAATTTCTTATCACTGTTACCAATCCCTTCACTTGAATCTGGTGTTGTCGGGCTGGATAAGAGAAGTCATTCTGAATACGGTCATTGCGCGTCATTTGAGAAAGAGGAGTTTATTACAGATTACGTGGCAAAGATGCTTGATCGTCGATTGGTAATGACTTGAAATTTGGCGCTCTGTCGCCTTTCTAACGACAAACTGGTGATTATCTAGCTGAGCGCTTCGCGTTGTACGACCATAGCTTGTATTTTGGAAATGATGGGTAAGTGGCTATTTACCACCTTCAGCCGCTGGTAAGTGATCAAAATGCGACGTGAAGTTTTGGAAATGGCAAAATGAGGGAAGAAACGGAGGATTTACCCAGGAGTATGTGATATTGGCACATCCAGAACTGTAAACTTTTGATAATGACTTTTTCGGAAGGAATGAAGTAGCAACCAAGACTCTAACACACATACACACACACACACACACACACACAAACAAACAAACAAACAAACAACAACAATGAAGAGATACCTTTATGTGAACTCACTTTGTCGAATAGGAATTTAGGTAATACTCAGAGAGTAATCGCAAGAAAATGCTGCTTTGTATGAAATCTTTAAAACTGAAAGACACGGATCAAATAATGTGAGCAATATCGCACAGTCATTAAGAATTTGGGCCATCTCTAAAACCCAAGTCGATTACGACACAAAGAGACCTCGAAGCAGAGCTTACTGTATTCCATGCTGAAAATGTTATGGTTCGAATAATTTTCTGCTCTTCCTAGGTAAGAAAAGCAACTTCTTCAAGGGAAAGCATGGCATTTGGCATGTCTCAGAGGAGAATGATGAAAGAAATTATCTTAAAGACACGTGAAATCAATGATATCTTTTGCACAAAACACGTCATGTTATGACGCGAGAGATACGTATGAAGGACGACTCATTTACACATGATGAATGGCTTGCTGACGTTCTATGATCATGTTTTGATTAATGCTTATTTGTTGTCACTAAATGTATCCTTTTAGACGCGACAATGCCTTCCTGATCTATATATATAAAGTTTCCTAGTGGTGTGTTCCATTTTCCAGATTTCCGGATTCTGGATTGAAAATTGTAAATGTCAATCCGAGAGCCGAGTAGCATTGTTGAATTCTTTATTTATTTTGTTTCTTTACGGGAAAACACTATGGTGACGAAAAGCATTTGGTTTCGTCAAGAGATGTAGTAATATCCTACATGAACACTCGTCTACAGAGTGTGAAGTTTGTGTAGTTATTTAGTTATACTTTGTCGGTGTTGTTAAACGGCATGATTATACTTCTCATTTCAGATGAATATGCATGACAAACGTTGCAGAAATCTTTATTTCATTTGACTGGCTAATATAATCTGAGAATTATTTTCAATCGTTTCTCTCTTCCGCCTACATACAGTAATATTTCCACTTTTATGAGGAAAATGTTGACAAAAGACTGCAAACGAATTCAACGGCATGTCCTTCAATGCATTTAGAATTTGGACAGATTTGTCTCCCTGATCCTTCGTATTCCCCTCTCTGCGGGGGTATTATGCGAAATCGTAACTCGATATCTATGAAGATGATTACGTTCAAGCTCATTCATCCAAACGAGCGTTACATTTCTGGCCGAACCGCATTTTTAGTCGCGGGAACGGGTTGTTCAGTGTTTACTCCGGGGATTCGTTCTTCAGGTCGAACAAGTAAACTCAGCAATGTGCATTAGCCTCGTTTCAAGCCGCAAATCCCGTCCTGTCCTTTCCTGCATCTTGTTACTTTTTGAAGATCTCTACAATGGGATTATCGTGTCACCAGGGTCAGCACGAATTTGTTCGTAAATCATAAAAAATTGGTCATGCCACAAGTGACGGGATTAAAATGATGTTAATCGCAAGACTGTATTTAATTATTACATTCATTGTTTCTTCTAAAGAACAAAAAAGAGAAGAGAAATCTATTTCCTCAATCTCTGACCCATGAAACGCTTTCCTTTATTCTTTGCAGGTGGCGAAAATGGTGCTCGTCGTAGTCCTGTGCTTTTTCCTGTGCTGGTGTCCGTTTTTCATCGTCAGTGTCACGGCCAACTTTTCCCACCTCCTTCATAAGCGCAATTACATGTTCTCGCTGCTACTGATACACCTCCTGGCTTTCGCCAACTCATTCATGAATCCTGTCATCTACGCCCTCATGAGCCAGGCCTTCCGCAGCGGCTTCTGGGAAATCCTCACCATCTGCTGCCCGCAATACCGGGACTTGGTGGCACCGAGCAGACATCACGGTGAGCGCCGGAGTGTCACGGCAGTCTCGCAGACTGAGGTGGCTCCGGAGCGCAACACTCACGCTAAGCGCGGCTACAACCGCTTCGTGCGTCGCGAGAGCACACAGTTCTCCGCCGTGTCAGACCAGGACGAGGACCACATTGGAATGACGAAGCTGTCCAAGTCTGGAAACAACTCCAACAATAACAACAGAAAGCCAGTGGCATCAAGACCGAATCAGCCAGGACCAGATGCTGAGAGGAAGCAGAGAGCGGAGCGACTGCTTCACAAATTTCTCGACGAAGAGCCGCCGGAGAAGTCATCCGATACAGACGGCATTACCAAGGAGGACAATGAATGTGAAACGCCCCTCATAGGAAACGATGAACAGGAATACCAGAAGCAAAATGGCCCCAGTGGCATGCTCTTAAACACTGGCGCTGTCTGTCGTAGCAATGACCCGGATGAAAATGTAATCAGAGTGGTCAGCGAAACGTCACACGGCACGGAAACGGGAACGCCAACCGGAGCTCAGACGAGGGCGCCGGACACAAACCCCGAGCTGATCCGCCTCAGTGCCGGCGAATCAACAAGTCCAGCCTGGAAGTCAGCCAACGACACCACTTCCCACGAAAGGGCCGATCTAGGTGTACACGAAGGCAACACCGAGGCAAACGCGCACTTCTCGAGTAATATTCCGGAGATCGCTATACACTCCACATCTACTACTGATGTGGAACAACTCATGGACTGTGAGCAAGGCACCACATAGAACGCGCTGTCACCAACTGGATGCGGAGCAACGATTCCAGTCATCATAATAACAATGGAAGCGTTACTCTAAAATGCCTCTCACCTTGGCACGGAGATTCTTGCACGCATGCGCTGACGTCACTACCTGGACGATGCAACTGAACAAAATATTGTGATTGATCTTGGAGACGTAACTTTCTTTCGAAGGGGTACACTGGATTTGCACTTGATTTGCACTGCACATCACATGCAGACTGAATACTTGGTACGCGGAAGGACAATGGCAGATGTACAGATCGTTTAATTTCTTATTTGGAGAGAGAAAGCTGTATTTTGTATACAAATCATCGACGTCGCGTTGAGATGATCTGAAGAGAGAAAACTGTAAATAATAATCACAATAGGCTTTCTAGTGTTCACTATTCAGTCCACGTACATTTAATACAGACTAGTCTTGAAATTGTCACTATTTTGTCAGTGTCTGCATCCTTTGATTTCTAGTAAAACACATGTTAACGCAGTGTGACCATAATCAAAAACTGGTCAGTTTAACTTTTTAAATGTAACTGAGCCTCGATTATGATCCAACTGGGAGGGGGAAGAACAGCGATTAGCCATATTTCGTTGAAACGTGATGCATTGACTACCGTGATGGTCTCTCGTTCGGTAGTTTACTGCTTGAAATAATTAACTGCGAATGTAATATATAGGACAAATTCTTCGTGTATAAACTGGGATTGTAGGAGCTAGAAAGAAGGAGGAGTACAAGTATGTGTCTGATTTTTGTAGATAATTTTGCATCACAAAATAAAAGTAGATCACTGTATATGTGTGATATGTGTGTGTTCATTTTTAACAGATTACATTGTTTGATAATCACTAAAACGGGTAACTTGGGCACCAAATCTAAGCGATACGAAACTTTAATGTTTAGATGTTCTCTGTTTGCTTCTTCATCACATCTGTGCAAACTCATAAAAATCAATGTGTGTTTACTGTTTGGTAAAATGACGCCAGATAACAACAAAAAAAGAACAACAACAACAAACGCCTGTAGATTTTAGTGAAGTTAATTGCTCCAACACTACGAACAATGCAATGCTTTAATAGCACACATGGTAGCATGGTGTCTTATCAGCTTGTTCATCTACCGAGAACACGTAAGGCAACATTCTGTCCTTGTTCAAGGATTTTGATGATATCTAGGCTTAATGGAAACCTTTGTCGTTTCTTTCACAAGTATGTTTATTGGTCATTTTACTATTTCTGTTTCGCATGTTTAGTCGATACCACGTCAGTGCATATAATTATGATAGTGAACGTGTTACCCCGTTGAGCAATGCAATCGTATACGAAAATGTCAACAGCCTTCTTGCAATTGCACGGCAGATGTTGTGGTAGTACATTAAATTCACTGCTAAAATTGACGGATGGAACTGTGAATTAAAGTTAATTTCAGTTTATCTGAATTGATCGTAATGAGTGACATTTGCCGAGAGCCAACTAAAAATGTCCAACTCTCCTTTCAATTTTCCTCCAAATGCAGGAATTACCCTTTATTTCTTTTGTTTCGCCATCTTTCACCAACTCATGAAAATACTCACCTCATTATTAATTTTAAAAAGTGTACAATAAATATAAACGTACGTCTTATTTCACAAAATGTTTAAAAATAATTTCATACCGTCAAAATATTAATATTTTACTTTCCGGAGAGTGATTTCACCCACTCTAAATTTGTCATTTTGATAAGTGGCTGTATCGTGCCAATGTTCATTCTGCTAATGCCTATAATTCAAGAAAGGGACACGTATTAGCAAATCCATTATCCTTTTGTTTCACCCCTTCTTTATCGATTTTATGAAGCTCTAATTTTTATGATTTAATGGCGTAGTCAGCGGCAGTATGGCATTATTTAGCGTGTACAGCATGTAACATAACTTTCAAAGTGAACTTTACGACGAACACCTTGACACGTTTCCTATGGTCGAGGAAATCAGCATGTGTGACAAGTCCGTCAAATTGTATATTTTTGTGCAATCTCTTCTCGATGTTACTGAGGTCCGCGGCGAACTCTTATAAGATGAAGAAATGTTTCCTGTCCATAGTAATTCAATTTGATGAATTAATGTATTGTTACATGATATTATGCGTACACATGTATATATCATATGTAGAACATACACATTATCATTATCTAAATTATACACCTACATATGACCTGTATCATACACACATACACACACACACATATTTATATATATATATATATATATATATATATATATATATATATATGCGTGCGTGTGTGTGTGCGTGTGCGTGTGTGTACCTGATTATCCCTATATTGATTCTGGAATAGCGCCTTTTTTATTCTATACAGAGCGACCTCTTTTCGAGATAATAGGCACAGTGTCGGCGTTGTTAAAGAAGGTGAACATAATTCTTCACTAACAGGCACTCCTACTCTAGGTCAACAGACAAGCATTGCAAAATTCGATCAGATTTAGGTAAGATTCACCTTCAATCATCTTAAAACCAGTGCGACCGAAGATGTACAAGTCACTTTACTTTTTTTTGCAATGTATCATTTTGTATAGCTCGTCCTTACAAAGTCTGCTGAAATGTCCTGTTTTCATTGAAATAAATGTATAGTTGTCGAAACATCACGTGCAGTGTAAAATCTGTTTTCATTCTCCAATTACTTGTCCACCACCCATGCATTGAAAAAAAAGGAAACAAAAGTTCAAATCTTCTCAACATAGCCATGAGCATAAAATCGTAGAATTAGGAATTAGTCTTGACATTTGCTTGAGTAAGTATCTTTAACATGCCACCATCAAAATATGTGCATTTGCCTCCTTCCCCAACCAAAGAGAGAGCGAGAGAGATGAAGAAGTATGAATTGCTATTGAAAGAATACTTTTCATTTCTTCAAAGCTAGAAACATTCGTCGTATCGACATGAAAAAAAAAAGAATATAACCTGGTTATTATCATCACTGCTCTTTTCATCCAATTAGAGAGTCAGTGCGAAATCCAGAAACCACCTCTGAAGGGACATGACGAGGACGTGTGAACGAATAGGGGTTCATTAGTATACAAAATATTATTAACTTTGGAACTGTTTAAACCCACGAGCGCAGCGAGTGGGTTTTAAACTATTTCCAAAGTTAAACGAGAGCATCCAATTCTCACTGATCCACGAAATAGGCCTGTGCATCATTCGTTTTATAAAATGGGCCCGTAAATTCATGAGATTCAACCTTTTTTCCCCTCATGCGTCCGGTTACAAGGCTTGAGCCATACATTCGGATTTTACCGTACACATGGCCCAGTGTGGATAAGTAAAAATCAATGCATGATAGTTGACCAATCAGATTGCAGAGACTCTGCACCGGTTTTACTCTCACCGGTTTTAATAAGTTTGTTATCGACTGTCACACCAAGAAATTTAGTTGAGCAAATTTGGTCGAAATGTAAATCTTTAACTTTAATCGTAATTTCACTGATATCTTAAAACCGTGTAATTTATTTTAATGTACATTGAACTTCCTTGTATTTTACGTTTTCCCTTATTCTTATTTCTGTTACCCGTCTAGCTCTACTTGAAATTATTATGAGACCTAAATAATATCATGAAAAAATCCCCCCCATATTATATCACTGACGTCATTTTGCATAATTGCGTTACTTTTCAACAGATCAAGACAGTCTCAGTTGAAAACAAGGAAAGATTGATGTAAAGTAGCAGGTATAAAGTATAACTTCCATTCCAATTTGTTGCTGTTATCATTTTTTTTTTGTGGTGAAATAATTATACATGATTTGGGTTTGGAATAAAGACATACACAAAATATCTTGCCTATGTATGTCGATTCGATACGAAGAAACTCAACTATAGCAATGCTTGAAAGTATAGATCATTCCAGAAATATTTTTGTCTAGGTTGTCGTTGCAGCAGCCATCAAATGTTCCTAAGCGTTTTGTCGTTTGTGATGATTCACCCCTTAGCGTTTGATTCTATCAAATTCGTCACATTATTGCTGTGTAACAGCTGCTGCTTGGGCGTTCTGAAGAAAAAAAAATCAACAACGAATGAATAAATTTAGAAGTAAAAGATCTAATGATTCTCAGCAATCATATCATATTGGGCCTACCTAGTCTGATGGGATGGCAAAAGAGCAAGACATATCCGTAAGAGAGTGCCGCCTGAGGATGACGAATGTAAACTTTCATCGTCGCAATGACTGTATCGCTCGAATTGAAAAAAAAAAGAAGAAGCATAATGTGACACAAACCATGAAACATAGATATGAAGATGAGAAAAACGCCTTTGTTGTTAGGGGAATCAGACTAATATCATTAGATATATGCAATATGGAGAATCCTTGAACATCAAAATTAGACAGCAATGCTCGCGACTGCATCGATCTGTACTATACACAATCATGCATTAAGATGCTTTATACAGAAAGCACATGATTATTACCATGCTTCTATATTCTGCACTTGTTTTTCAATTCACTCCTTTCCTATATCTCTTTTTGTTGATCCGAGGCAGCAGCAAGATGATCAAAGCCCTCCAAGGTTTGTTTCCTTGAATAGAACATTTGAAATAAGAGTTTTATTGAATAGAACATCTGAAATAAATATTAAAGGTATGGTATAGTTTGGATTGAGGTGAGGATTGAGCTTTTAATCTTTTGCGAGATACTTAGAAATCACTTTGTAAAACGATAAAGAGCGAGGAATTCAAAGCTTATTTCATGGAAATGGGTTTTGAAATGGATGATATATATATATATATATATATATATATATATATATACATATATATATATATATATATATATATATATATATACATATATATATATATATATATATATATATATATATATATATATATATATGTGAGACGGAAGGAAAACTTGCAGTATAGACGTTGCAGTGGTGTTCAGTCTTGCCTTTATTCCCCGAGCTTTCGGCTATTTCACTAGCCTTTTTCAAGGGCTTGCAAGCAAATCCCCATGCCCTAAAGGTAACTATTGTGCTTTAATTTATGTTGGTTTATGTATTACCGTTGGTATTACCTATACTAAACTACTACTACAACTGTATTTTTTCACCGCAAGTGTATGTGATAATACTACCTTTCCGTTGGAGCGAATGTAATATTGCTGCCTATGTTTCTTTTGCTTTGTTTTCTGTTTTTTGTTTTTGTTTTTGTTCTGTTGTCTGCCTTATTCTGTTGAAATGTATGCGAATTGGTGCAACTGCCTATATTCCGTTTGATTGGCTTCTTGTTATTACTATTTCTATTTCTATTTCTATTTCTGTTCAAATGCATGCAAATTGGTTGCTATTTTGCGTTTATGTTATGTCTCATCAAGCCCTTGAAAAAGGCTAGTGAAATAGCCGAAAGCTCGGGGAATAAAGGCAAGACTGAACACCACTGCAACGTCTATACTGCAAGTTTTCCTTCCGTCTCACATATACCAATGATGCAGTACCCACCACGTACGAGGCCAAGCCCGCTTCACATTATATATATATATATATATATATATATATATATATATATATATATATAAAACGAAGTAAAACAAAACAATCCTAATAAAAGGTGGGGCACATCTTTTGTTAGGATTGCTTTGTTGTGGATATCTCAGCCATTTCAAAACCAAATTTCATCAAATTGTATTATCTGTCATATTTCATACGAGGTTTCTCATTATCTTAAAAAAAAATATATATATATCTTCATCAAAAGAGATGGCAACCTGTAGCCCCATCTCAACCGAAACTGTACCATCCCTTTAACACGAGAAGTAATAATGACAAAATATGGGAGCGCTGTGGCATAGTGAATACGACTTCCGACTCCCGATCGGAGGACCCGAGTTCGAGTCCCGCCCAGCGCTTACGTCCTTGGACAAGATATTTTCCCCACCATGTCCCTCTTGACCCAGGTGTATGAATGGATACCTGGCAACGCTAGGGTAATAATGATGGCAGGGCCCTTTGGTAGAGCAGTGGTAACACTGAAGTGGCTACCCTGGATAAATAAGACCTAATTATTATTATTATTATTGTTATTATTATCATTATTATTATTATTATTATCATTATTATTATTATTATTATTATTATTATTATTATTATTATTATTATCATTATTATTATATTATATATCATAAGATCTTGGCGACAGTTATAATAGGTCAGGTTATGACAAGTACATACATTTGCCGTCTAAAAAGACACTTTTCCCCTTCTTGCGGCTGGCTTTTTACGATGGTTCCACATGCGTTCTATTGTAATTATGAAATATCTTTCACACACAAACACACACACACACACACACACACACACACACATACACACGCACACACACACACCCAAACACAATACTTGATCATATATCTTATACAGTAAAAGGCGAAGTTGTTGTTGTTGTCGGGGCTTTATGTATTTCCTGTTTTATTCCGGCGTTGCTGGTTTGTCTATCTCCTCCCGAGCCGTCGGCTCCGGGCCCCCGAGACCGGTGCCGTCGGCAGCGGGAGGGTCTCCTACGTGCCTTGCACCGGGTTTCGTCCGCGCTCCGCCTCCGTGTCGACGTCGAGGACGACAAAGAGAAATAAATTAGATAGATGCATAATGCATTTTTGTGCGTGACGTCAGAGCCGAGCGTTTTAATATTCACCGATCCTGCGCTGGACTCCTGCCTTTCTCGATCGTCCATCTTTTAGCTTGCAGAGACAGTGGGGATACTAAAGTCAAAAGGATGATGGCGTGCAGCGAAATCTCTGTCATATTCCGGCGGACACGCACGCACGCACACAATGTACTCTCGGGTACGGGTATACGGTATGCCAGTGTGTGGCCTGCGCCTGTGTATGTATTGACGATGGTTACACGAAACACTATCTGCGTGCGTGTGATATGGACACTCATTATGGTACAATACACGGCGCGGCGCGGTCATTGTCAGTACAAGGGCATTTACGTACAGCGACGTTCGCCATTGGCGTGCCCAAATGAAAACAACGAATGCTGTTATTTTATTGTATTTTGCACAACTGCAGGATACTATGCAGCTCAGGTATGTCTTTAGTTTACTCTCAAGTCGGGTATCATTGTACTCAGACAGTTCAGGACGGCTAAATATCCACTTAAATTTGTCCTTGCCGATCGTACCCTTCCATATGAGAGTACACGCGCCGCTGTTCATTCGTTTACTGCATGGCTGCAGTTAACATGAATATTCATAAGACGAGCGGACGCGGGGGAAACCCTCGCTTTGCTGACCGCCAATATTTGAAGGTACAAGTGGACATCAAATGAGTTGTTCTGTGGATGGTGCAACAAACCAAGTTTTGGTTATAAAAATAAAAAAGAGGGAGCAAATGACGACAAAAATATTCTTCTTTCTCCCATAACGTGAGAAACGAGTTAAAGAAAAAATACGAGGCCTTGAGATCCATGGATTGCAACGGGTGCCTACTTATTAAACCTAATGACTATTTGATCTCCCCCTTCCAAAATAATAATGGAGATTACAGTGGTAATATAATAATAATAATAATAATAATAATAATAATAATAATAATATTAATAATAACAAAATAATATAATAATAATAATATAATAATAATATTGATAATAAAAATGTACAGTCTGGCGAAGTAGATAAACGGGTGGTTCTATGATCCATATCAAACCAAGGTTTGGTGATAAAAACAGAAAGAAGAGAGCAAACGAAGACGAAAATATTTTATTTCTCTCAGCACAATAGTAACAAAAACACTAGGGGTCTATATATGAAGTAGTCCTACTCAGCACAAGAATACGTATGTTAGTGCAGTGAAGCAGTTTTGGACAGTTTGCGCAGGACTGTCTTCAGAAAAGCTTTTTATCAATAGCAGAAAAATGGGGAAACAGATTTTTACAATTCTTAACAAATTAACATTTCCGCCTCCCTTGGTTGATCATCCCTTTATCATGACTCTACGCTCTCCTCTCCCCTAAATAATAATAATAATAATGTTAGTAATAATAATAATAATAATAATAATAATAACAATAACAATAATACACTAAAATAATGATAATAATACAATAGGCCAATGCAAATGAATGGGGAGGGGTGCTATGATCCATAACTTAAGAGTGGGCGGAAGAGACACAAACAGGTACTGGATTGTTTTGATGTTTAAAATGAAATATCAATGATAATGAAGCTATTTGAAACGTCGCAGAGTAACCTTGACATGACGGAAAAAAAGATATTCACTACCCTTGACCGATAAACTTTTTTCCTTAATTCCCTTGATTCATCCCCATGTCAATGAATGATATAAAATAATGATAAAACCGAATGACTATGATCCCCCCTCCCACAAAATAACAATAACAGTAACAATAACAATAATAATAATAATAATAATGATAATGCTAAATATTATGATAATAAAAACAATGAACAGTATCAATGAGATAAACGGGTGGTTCTCGATCCATCAAACTAAGTTTTGATTATGAAAATAGAAATGAGGGAACAAATGAAGACGAAAATATTCTTTGTGTATTTCTTCTCTCATAACATGGTTAAAAAATATCAAAGGAAAAATACGAAGCCCTGAGACCTGTGGATTCCCACGGGTGCCTTATACAATGTACTTATAAAACCTAATAATTATGATCCCCCTCCACAAATAATAATAATTTTAATAGCAATATAAGAATAGGGGCCTAATGAGAATAATGATATGGTAACAATAATGATGATGTATAGTCTGAAGCAGATAAACGGATGGTTCTATGATCTCTCAAACCAAGTTTTGGTGATTAAAAACAAAAAGGAGGGAGCAATTGAAGGCGATCAAAAATATTATATTGTTCTCTCATAACGTGGGAAAAGAAATAGGAATGAAAATAAAAAATGCTAGGCCTTGAGACCAGCCCAGGATTCCCTCGGGTGCCTGCATGGATGCAAGAGCAGGGGGTATAATAATATCAAAGTCATAGTGTCAATATCTCCCCATTCCAACGGGATGAATCTGTGGGCAGAATTTCCGGACAATCTCATAAGCGTTTTTGGTAATTTTTCCCTGAATGTTTGTTTTTGGGTATTGTTTTTTTGTTGTTTTGTTTTTGTTGTTTTGTTTTTGTTTTTGTTTTGCTCTGTGGGGGTGGAAATGTGTGTGTGTGGGGGGGGGGATGGTGGTCATGGGTAGAAGAGATCGAGCACAAGTAACGAAAGAATGAGAAAATTTTTCTTTTTATTTCATCAATAAAAATGTGCAAAATCGTATCTATGAGAAAAAAAAAAACCCTCAGACCCGTGGATTTCCACGGGTGCTGCTAGTATTGTTTATATTTTGGTAAGTGTCAGAATATTGCAGTTTACATTATCACACAAGATAATGATACCCTATGCATCACCGGATTATCTGAACACCATCACTAATCCCACCACTTGTATACAATCATGATACACTCTCGTGCATTTATTCTTCATAAAGTTTGGGCAGTCTGGCAAAGAGCAACGCTGGTTGTCATAATAAGCTTGGTAAATGCGATCGTGGGCTATCAACTTTCAGACGCGTGGTTCTAATCACCTCGTTCTCTTCCGACATCATTACAAAAGAATGAAGTACAAAAGTACAAAGAAAGAAAAGAACATGGATCAAAGTATCCCGGCCAAATCCCGACAAAGTTGCTGGAATATGAGAAAGAAAGGGGAAGAGAGAGAGAGAGAGCTGGAAAAGGAGGGAGAGAGAGAGAGAGAGAGAGAGAGAGGGGGGGGGGGGGAGAGGGAGGGGGATTGAGAGGTAAGATAATGAATCTTCCATGTTCAGCTATCTTAGCATCTTAAAGGGATGGTACAGTATTGGTGGAGATGAGAATTGGCCTTTTAACTTTTTGCGAGATATCTAGAAAATACTTATGAAATAGTACAGAGCATACCATTTTAAGAGGAATTCAAAGTTTATTTGATGAAAATTGGGTTTGGAATGACTTGAATGACCAAAAATAAAGTAAAGCAAAGCGATCGTAATAAAGTGTGGGTCCCACGCTTATCAGAATCGCTCTGTTTTTGGATATCTAAGCCATTTCGAAACCAATTTTCATGAAATAAATGTTGAATTCCTCATGGAATTACATGCTCTTTCATATTATTTCATAAGAGGTTTCTCATTATCTCACCAAAAAATGTTAGAAACCTGAAAATAGGTCTCAACCAAAACTATACGATCCCTTCAACGTCATGCTCCGTCGTACCTTGCCCCTCTTCATAGTTCGTCAAGATGGCGAACGAATCATATTGGGTTGCTGATAAACAAACAGCGATAACTGCGCATTGTCAAAAGGTGAGGGCGTAAAGTGGATGTAACCAAACACTCGCGGTGATCCAAACAAGCGATATCGTCCTATCCTATGTTCAAAAGACTTTGCGCGCCTGGCGAGACGTTTTTAAAAGATGGAAAATCTCATTTTTTTTTCTCACTTCCTTCGTAACCACATCCCTGGACAGTTTTATTTGTTTAATTTTTATTTTTAACGGCGTCTTGAATACATTTTCAAGGATCTACCATGTCGTAGATGCGTTCCCTTTTCAGGGCCTGATATGATGAATTTCATAGCACAGTGTTAACATTTGTGAGAAAAATCATACAGGCTGCAAAATCCAACATGCCAGTGTTAAGAAAAGTAAGCGATCTTCACACATTATAGGTTTACAATACCGTCCAGAGATTTCTCTCCGTACTTTATCTCACGTTAGCCTATCTATTGATCTATCTCTCTATCCATATAAGAGACTGTTTGTATCAATGTCTGTGCCATCTTCATTTCCTCGTGTTTTTTTTTTTTTTTGTAGGTGTATTTCTTTTCTTCTTTCTTTCGTTCTTTCATTCGTTCTTTCTTTCTCTCCTTATTTTGACCGACGACAACCGAGGGGAGAGCTGGGAGATCCAACAGCCATGCAGATATCGGCTGGAAAGTAACTCGGTAAGAAAAACGGCAAGAAAAGTCAGCCGCCAAGAAAAAGCCGCATGTTGCTCGGTCAGTGCTTCTGCGTCTGGTGCCCCTACACGTGGCTCCCGTTCTGGCCGAATCTCACCCGCTGGGCGTTTCGGACGGCCGGGCACAGAGTGATCGCGACTCCGCGCATCCATTTCAGCAACAAAAGATGCTTAATCAAGCTTTGCGCACCACTGCCAACTAACACGTGATTCAATAACTTGAGATTTTAACTATTTGTTAAAAAAACAACAACCAAAGTTCCAGTATAGAGACTCATGCTGTTGTCCTCTCATTCACGCCGTTTTATTCATTTGCAAGGATAATTTTGAATAGTCGGAAATGTCTCTCTCCAATTGCTACGGCAAATTGGGCTTCCTGCTTTGTTGAGCAGAATTTTCACACTTACCTCATGTAGAATGATTCGATAAGACACTCCAAAGTAGAGTTGAGTTGTGCTGGTTGTTGCTGTTTTTTTTTTAAATCTTTGATTTTCATTACCATCTGCTCACCGGCACATCCCGTCTCTGTGCATACAATCACGGCAAACAGAGAGCGGATGATGGCGGGGTGGTGGTTGGGGGGGGGGGGGTGGAATTCTTCCCCTTCCGACTTCACGAGAGAAATGTGGTGGTGGTAGTGGGGGAAGGGGGACTTCCTCCCACTTTTTGTTCAATTCAATTCAAGTCGATTTAATTTAATTTAATTCAATTCAATTCAAATCAATTCAATTCAATTCAATTCAATTCAATTCAATTCAATTCAGTTCAATTCAATTCTTTTCAATTCAATTCAATTCAATTCAATTCAATTTAATTGAGCTCTTATTACCATCCAACAGAAAAGCAATACAAATACAACACGTACATTAATGAATCATAATTATATTGATAACAGTTTGTAAGCAATGCAGATCATAAAGTCTTTATACAATGTTTTTATACAACAAAGTTATAAACGAATAAAATAGACAATACATACTTTGCAGCGATAACCAAAAAATAGAAAATAAATAAATAAATAAATCGATGGAAAAGAGCGATCTACTGAAAAGCGGAGCTTGCAAAGTGTACATCCCTCAAAAACAAAATGTCAAATCATGTTATATATCCAAATATATCTATTTATGACATCCATGTATATGTATTGCAAGTTAGAAAACATTAATTTTTAATTTTCTATATAGAGAACATACAAACTTAAAATGAAATAAATGTTGCAGCACAGACTGACAGACACTATTCACACAACATGTGCTGCTGAGTGTTGGCAATAATATCTGACGTTAATTCTTTCAATAGCCTAAACTGAATGAATATTGCAGTTTTATGACGGTTGAACATAACCATTTCCCCCTAAAATTGTGCTCACCCAACAGCATAAAAAGCAAACAAACATAATAAGTGTCAAGGTAGGTGTAATTGAGTCAAACGATGGATGATAAAAATGACATCACTTAAACATACACAAGAGACAGAATGTAACTCTTGTGACTTTTGAATAGTGACCAGCTGTGTCTTTCATATGCGCTCATTACAGCGTGACTCAACAGATCATTCTCACACAGAAGTTAGTAGGTGTAGAAATTCCCTTATAAAATGATTTTCATCAAAAGATAGATATGGATACATACATACTACTTGTGAAGAGTTTGAATCGTGAACATGATAAAGAAAGTCCATCATCAGACAGAGTGAAATAAAACCTTTATAGGGATACCACGCTCTGTCTTTTTAAATAACAAGAAATAATCTTGAGGTTATGATTGAAAATATCATATGTTTACAGCATTTGAGCAGGTTTACTCGTATCTCAACTCGGCAAGAATGGAGTTATGTCGTTTTGCCTTCAAACTCTCCATACTGTAGATACATTTACATCCATCCATCCATCCATCCATCCATACATACATACATACATACATTCATACATACATACATACATAGGTAAGTATCCACAAGTCTTTGCTGTCGATCGAAGACAATTCAAAAAGAAAGGAAGGGGCAGTAAACAAGTCACATCTTATAATAATTGATTTGTACTGGCCTCGTTTGTTTGTTTGTTTGTTTTTCTCATGGAGAGTACGCATCGAAACTCGATTAATTGCCATGTGATGGAGTACCCCCCACCCTAGCTCACCCCTACAGGTGGTTTGAAGAAAGTATGACGTGACGAAGGGCGATCGCGTAGGTGGACGTGTCGCGGTAAGGTCGATCGTTACGCATTTTCGAGCAATTAAAGTACCACGGGCTTAATGACCTATTATAGGCCTTGCGGAAATGCCGATCCAAGGCAGATTGGGAAGCTTCAAGGTAATGAAGCGTTTTGTTGTGATTTTCTCATCGTTGTCGTTGTTGTTAAGTGTTGCATTTGCTGACATATTCCACTTGAGCATAGGAAGCCGAATGCGTTTGAAATAATAAAAAAAGAAAATGTTGGGAAACCTGCTTTTAAGAGATGCGCCGACTCTACTGACACAAGAGACCCAATTCCACCCTCCCTCCGCTCGTGCATGCTGCCCGAGTATAGACCTACTCCTTGCAATCGATTCTGTCATGATGGGGAGGTGGTATCTCTTTCATATTCGGTGTTGTGCAAAGCTTCCAATAATAAAGGTAATGTTTCTCCCTCAAGGAAGCTTTAGGCGCGCGAACGTGTCTCATTTCAGCACATAAAGATCCGTTTCTGGACAAATTAGATGTCGCAGATACTTCAGTGTCCAAAATAATCGAATCCAATTTCGGTGTAATGCAACTCATTACGTCCACATACCTTTGGCGTGTCAGCGTTGCTCCGAATCCGTACGAGATTTCCAGTCTTTAATGTGGTGACTATATATCCGACTGAAGATAGAAACCGAACGAGACATATATATCATAATAGAGCATTGAAAGGGAACACCACGCTGTTCGCAAAACAAACAAACAAACAAACAAACAAAGGACTGAAAAACAGACCTCGAGCAATTCGACTGATACACAATAAGTTATATTCAAACTACGACGCATCCCCTTCTCACACCCCTTCTCATTATTTGGCACAAGAACAGGACGTATGTATATAGTTATGGCCCTTCGTTCACGCTTTCATGAAGCTCGTTGATCTTGAGCACGGATCAACAAGATTTGAACACGAACAATGAATTAATGATTATTAAATCTCACGCAAAATTTCATTCACGCTTCGTCTTGGATTTTATCTGTTCATCCTTATTGCCTGTTTTTCACCACCAAATTATACTCCCTCTGTTCAATAGGTCTATAACGGTTAAATTTGTCACTAGATAAAATACTCTGTTTTTGTGTGTGTGTGTGTGTGTGTGTGTGTGTGTGTTTTGTTTTGTTTGTTTTTGCTAAAGTTCAGTAACTTTTGATCTTGTATTAAAGGGATATGTCCAGAATCTTCAATACGCGCATGTTCACACTAGGCAACGTACACAAGCACGCAGAAGTATAACAAACAAACAAACAAGCAAGCAAGCAAGCAAACTATCTCAGGTGCTTTTTTTTTTTCTTAATTGTGATACACAAGACGGTCATGAACTGGCAGACGGATGAAAGGACAGATGGACAGAGAAACCAACTACCAGAAAACATTGTGCTTCAGACACATGTCAGGAAACAGACAGACTAACAAACACACAACCACACGGGTTTTTTTTTAATCATACATCGCGTTTCACTGAAAACAATTATGCTAAAAAAAAAAAAGCGAACGTAGACCACTTTTTTGATGGATACACACTTTATTCATCAAATCCATCAGAAGTACAATACATTCATGGTATATTGCAATCTGTACATACCAAGTATAGACTCTGTATGATTTACACCTTTCATTCAAACAACAACAACAAAAGAAATAAATGTCGCAAAGATTCTTTACACAGACAGCTTATTTCCGACACAAGATACATGTATTGGGGTTACAAGAAAGCAACAAAGAAAACGACTTCTACGATTATACTCATGACACTTATTTGAGGCCGTCTGGTACGGGGAGAAAGTCTATAAAGTGAGTACCCCTTGCTTTCTAACAGCCAAGCTGGGTTTAACACGAAAGTCACAGATATCACTGTAATCAGATATGGACTGCAGAAATGTGGATAATACCCATCCAGAAGACACAGGTGGATCATTAAAAATATCGAGCTCTATTTTGTGCTGCATTTTTTTTTTCCAACTGGATTAAAATTCTGAATCTGGGTAATGGGGAATATGCACAGAGTCGCCAAATCAAAGTTCAATATTACAGATTATCATACAGTTACAACAGCATTCATAATCCTATCTAATGTGAGCTTATATCCCTCAACATCAACCTGCCCATACAAAAGCTTTGTGCAATCTGAAATGACCTCGTAAATTCAAGATTGTGGGTGCGCTGATAACAAATTTCTCTGGGGTGATTTGAAAATGCGTCTTCAAAGTCAGCCACTTCAAATTATTAACGGGACTCGGATCCATAATTTAAAAAATCTGCAAATACGCTAAAGACCGGTGATTCGGCTTTCATTATTGTTTTCTTGTTGTTGTTATCTCTTGTGTGTGTGTGTGTGTGTGTGTGTGTGTGTGTGTGTGTGTGTGTGTGTGTGTGTGTGTGTTTGTGTGCTGTACGTATCATGTGTACGTGTGTTAATCATTTTATTACAAATGAGGTATTTCAAACTACATAAATTTTACTCTGTCACACAATCTTCATATCTACTAAAGATATATAAAAAGGAAAGGGCGGAACCAAGGCTTGAGACTTGTTGTTGATCAAATGAAGAGTTAAGTTACAAAACGAATTAACACCATTCTCGCTGAATTGACATATTTGTGATTAAAGCAGCTAAAAAAAAAAAAACAAACAAAGAAAATAATAAAAAAATGTGGGATATTTTTAATCGAAACTTCCAAGAATATTCCTTGTTGAGTAACAAGTGAGGTATCACTAGGAAGGTTTTATTTTGGCCTATCATGATGGACTTGTGTTAAAATGTTAACAAATGACACTTAACCCATTTTGCCACCAAACTCTTCGGATGGAAAGGTGCATTACAGCTAATGAATTAGTCACCCTTTAACTCACTGCTAAATGAATTCAACACCACTACCCTTGTACGAGCGTGGATTCTGATCTGTGAGCTCTTCACTCCAATAATTCGCTGTACCAGAGATTCTTACAACATGCAGGCAAGAAATCAACGCCTTTGGCAAAATGTATCCTGACAGCACTAGAAAATTATGAACAGTTTCCTGTAATTGGATGTGATTTTGGAAGGCATGCCACACTCTGCAGTATACTAATCCAGTTAATTAATCTATTTTTGACTACTTTGCACTTTCTATTATGATTTTTGCACTCTCTAGATATTTCTGCATGCTTGAAATAAACTCATGCTATCTGATATTTTCTTCTATTCCTTTTTTTTTTTTCCTGAAACCCTCTACAAAATTCTGCCCATGTCGTCCACCAATATGATATAAAACATAAGTGATTTTGGTGGGTTTATGGGTACAGCAAAAAGAATATGTGACTAAAAAATATGAAGCATATGTTCGGTCAAAGGAAAGGAAATATTAAGAGCCGAAACACATTTTGAATTTGACGTGACCTAGTTGACTGAATGAAACTATTGTGAAGGGTTTTTCTTCTTGTTTTCCCTAATGGTATACTTTAATCAAATCTAGAAATGCAAGTTCAGCACCAGTGTACGATGGATGGTACTTCAAATCATAACAGAGCAGAGAATATGACTACAAATGCTTACCTTGAAAACTCCATTAGACATGTTTCTCATAAGAAAAATCATTGTGAGTCTCTTAGATTTGCTATAGGTAAACTAGGGTGTGCACAACAATTCTTGTCACAAAAAAAGTAACAACAAAGGTGTTTAGTTTTGATGACAGTTTGAAATAATTAATGTAAGTTTTCCATGTGTTGTTTTAAAATGAACACACAGCTGCAATGTGGATGACATCTGAGGAAAGACTGATCAATGTAACCATCTCATAAAATGAAGACCAAGCATTACTGCAACTTACACCTGGACAATACCCCACTTACAATCTGTTAGAATCAATAAATAGGAAATTATGAACAATAACACCAAAATTGATAATTACATGTTTTGTCAATTTTGCTACATGGCAAGTCTTTGAATTATCAAGATCATTTATCGTCATAATCATTTGTAACTTTTCTCAGTTGGGGGCTGGGTCTACAATACATAAACTATAGACATATTTCTCTGAAAGATCAGCAGAAAAGCAATCAAACATTTGTCTTTAAACAGCAACTGATTTCATTTATCTTTCCTCCTTGTCAAAGAAAGCACATTTGACTCTAAATCACTTCACAAACTCTACCGACATCATGTTCATTATCTTTGTTAAGGGCGGAGGCCCAAATACATGTTTCACAACATGTTAAAGATTTGCATAAAAGCAGCTTTGGGAGACCACAGACTGCAGTGTTTGGCTATTAGCAGCCCCCAAATCTTGTTCGCCCCACCTACCTACACCTAGTCTTCTCACCCTTCACCATACAGATAACAACCTAACCTGACTACGACCCCCAATACACATCCTAAACCTTCTTATGAATATGGAAAGAACAAAAAGACATCAAATGATATGAACCAAAATCTAGTAAAATCAAACCCCCCAAAAAAGAACATTTTTGGTACATTTAACAAAATACTGTACTGCTGAGTTCAACTCAAAAAAGAATACACTTTTTTGTTTTGTTTTAGGTGACCGGCATAACAATTTGAACTCATTTATAAGACACATCTTCCAAAAAACAACAACAAAGAGTCACAACACAAAGCTTTACACATTGTTTTTGCATAAGGCACCTCATTATGCACAGAATATCTAAAGATCGTGTATGTTCACAAAAAATTACATCAAACACCCTCTGTATATGAAAGGAAACAAATTAAGCACATTAGTAATCACTGACAACAATGCAATATTTTTCCCTAAAACTTCAACAAATATAAACATGGACATTTCATGAACTTAAGCAAAATAATGGAGTTTTAATAACAAATAATTCACTAACTTCATTAAGTAGCTTTAAATCAAGTCTTCAGGACTGGACTTAAACTACCAGAAAGATAATTAAGGATACTCTAAAATACTTTGTACAAGTACATAAAAGCACTTGCTAAGATTTATAAAAAAAACAGGTGACTCAGTTTGAAGGCCAAATATTTCTTCTTCTTTTTTCTTTTTTTTTTTGCAAATGCACACAAAAATATGAGGGAATCGAGTTAAATGTTTGTTTTTTTACATTATTTTTTGAGGGACTTGTGTCTCGCTCTAACAAATTGAAGACATCTTCCCAAACATTTATATGCATATAGCATGGAATGAAGACAAAAACACATGTGTAAATGAAGACATGTCAGCGTAGTAAGGAGTACAACAGTAATTTTTAATGTGGAAAAAAAGACAGAAAAAAAAACCCCGGGGGTTCAATGTAGCGTAAAATGAAGTGAATGTAGCATGCATACCTAGTTACACTGCAGACACCTTCAAAATAGAAACAACACAATTTGAAACAATCTCCCTGCTAAAATGCCAAATATGCAACTTTCATGGATTCTGTTGACAATAAAGCAGCTGATACGTGAACATTTCAAAAAAAGAATGAATGTCTTTCAAAAATTCTTGCTAACAAACACCCTACAATATAATACTTAAAACGTATTGACTTATACATACACTTATACTCTATATTTTTTATTATCTCTTGCTTGGTACCTAAATGAAAAATGACAAAGGAAAAACTAAAACTCAGGAATCATTGTTTCACTTCTATTTCTGTATTTTCTATTTCTAAAACAAATAAAGCTGCAAAAATAGCCATCAACACTCCAATGAAAATGATTCACACTGAAAGAAGAGTGGCTATCTACAAAATGCCACCTTATTTTCGTTTTCTCAATTCGATCAATAATGATTAACTGAAAAGTATAAAATAAAAAATCAACTCACACTGAATAAAGTATAACATAAACGCTATAAACTTGACCCTTCTTCAAAAATCTGATTGCGACATACAATTTGTTTTCTAATCCTTCAAATTATTATAATGAATCATATGCAAGGATGCATATATCCAGTTACAGACAATGCCTGCAATTTGACATTTTATTTCAACATAATACGGTGATGGAAAATTGAAGTTAGAGCTTTTCCATCCAATTCTAAATTCAATAAAATTTTCATAGTAATGAATAGTGGCACAATGAAATTACAACTGTAACTGGATATTGCAGTTTAAATACATTTCTATAGTGCACTCCCATTATCACAAACACGGTCATGACAAAATTCTCACTACAACAAAGAAAAATTCAGGTCACAAAATCATTATCTAAGTATCTCTAGCCTTACTTTACTGCCTGGCTACAACAAATTTTGATATAGCGAATGGAAACTGCCAGTCCAGAGGACCTTATTATAACGGGATTTGCCTGTATTGCCTTTTTATGTGGGTCGTGTCTCACTGAATGCTTGCTAAAGTGGCAAGATCATTTTGAATTGTAGTTCATGCAAGGACTTTGCTACAAAGATTGACTGTATGTCAAGAAATCTTGGTGAATGACGCACAACATATCAAACATTTGTCAGTAATATCTTAACCACATACCGGTATGGAATTTGTCTACCTATCACTTGGGAAAAAGGGGGGGGGGGGAGGCAAAAGCACTAGGAAAAGATCCCTCACTACATCAGTTTATTTTCTGCATGTTCTCCACTTAAACAATGAAAAAAAAAAAAAGATGCAGAGAACCAGCAATGGAGTACTTCAGAGTACTGAGTATTGAAAGTGCACAAAACAAACAACCAAACTCACTGAATCAAAGTCATGACGGATCATCTATAGAGGTGGGCGATAAATGGGTCACATGACAAATCAATGATCTAGGAGACAGAACATGTAACGAGAAGCTATTGAAGAAAATAAAAGGTAAAAAAACAAAAACAAACAAAACAAAACCCAACCCACAAAGGGACTTGGAGGCGGTGTCAGGGATGTAATCTGAGGGTCTCAGATGTAGTTCCGCCTTGCCAGGACCAGTACGCCCAACATGATGTTGAGACCAAGGAGCAAACTGATGATGTAGACATCCCAGTACTGACCGAAGAGTGCATCCAGATCGACTCTCTTGAGAATGTCTGAATTCTGAAGGAGAAGGAGGAGGAGGAGGAGGAGGAGAAAAAAAGGAATACTGGCATTACCAAATTGTGACTGAAATCAGGAGAAATTGTCAGTAATGTCATTTGAGAGTCGCAGCACACATCTGCAAATGATGAGCGACAGAGGTATGATGCCTGTCGTGAGCGAAAGCACAAAATACGATAATGATGTCATGCGAATGTTCTGAACATGAAATAATGTCATCCATAGCTTGGTAATATTCACTCAATTCTGGTGAGATCATGTTTGGTTCACATTCTATACCATCTTTCATGTACTAGTACTTACATATTGTATGCACATCAGCATATCCATGAGTTTAACTTGTTCTTCCCACAATTATCTGAGAGCCTTCAATGCCCCAAAACAAGATTCTTTTTTACCCGTCGACAAACAACAGACAAGTTGATACCTGCCTGTGCAAAAACAGTCACACAGTACCCGGTACATGTATCCCTTTTTCAGGGTCAACTGCATGTGTCTTCAAACAATGTAAAATGTCAATCAGACGTGAGATATGAACAGAGCTTGTGGTGATGATGGACTCGCAAACTCTTTTGTTATACACTATGAGGGCCCCTGAGTGGGGTCACTGAAAGTCAAGGTCTAGTGAGCTCACCCTTAATGGCTATGTATGTCTTCACACAAGTTTTATAGCAAAACAAATGCACTACAAAGTTGGAAAAAGGTAAATTACAGGCAGACAAAATTACACACAGCTTTTAGACAGAAAAAAGAACATATATTTATAGAAGAAACTTTTGATCAAAGTCATTTTTCTGGCCAGCATAACACAAACAGTAGTATAAACATGAATTTTGGCCATGAATGCAGACATGCTTGTCTACATTTGAGAACCTGGCATATCAGGTTCCCATAAAGAACAGGTTTCTCTACCAGTTGCCAAGGTTATTCTAAAACCGATTTGTCTCTGAAGAGAGTGACATTAAAGGGATGGTACATGGTTTTGGTTGAAATGGGGATTCACGTTTAAACTTTTTATGAGATAACTAGAAACCACTTATAAAAATATTAAAGAGCATACAATTTTAAGAGAAATTCAAAGTTCATTTGATGAAAATCAATTTTGAAATGGCTGAGATGTCAAAAAACAAAGCAAAACAAAGTGGGCCCCAATAAACGGTGGGACCCACCTCTGTTTTCAGATATAAACAATCTCAGTCATTTAAAAATGGATTTTCATCAAATGAACTTTAAATTCCTCTTAGCATTGTATGCTCTTTAATATATTTCATAGCCAAAGTGGTTTCTAATTATCTCACAAAAACTGAAAACCTGAATCTCAATCTCAACACAAACTATACCATCCCTTTAAGCTCCTAGAATCCTCCTCTACAGCAATGACTGTTGTATGTGTGGCAAATTCTGCACCTGTTGCACTTCAGTGGTTTGACAAATTTTAATTCAGGAAAGAAAAATGTTTCATTTGTCGTGTTCTGTTTTGTTTGTAAACCAAATGCTACCACAATGATAAAGCAAGTTAAATCTAGGTGCGTGGGCACACAGTAGGTTCGACATCTATGATCTCACATGTTTGCAATACACTTTGAAATTCATAAAATCCTGTGCAATAAGTCTCTCCGTAATTCAATGACACTGCATGAAAGGCAAGTGCCGACAAATTAGATTCATTACAAAAACTGCCTGCAGCAGCTCCTAGTCAGCGATATTGCTACCTGCACCTCATTACAATCCATGGTCATTGACCATTGTCCATTTGCCGACAATATAAGTCATACATGGTCAAACAAGCGAGATTAAAATCTTCCAAAAGTCCCTTCACCAAGTCCCTCACTATTGATCTTCTATTGATCTACTTGCGGGCGCATCGCTTCAATTTGCATTGTGAAATATCCACCAGCTTCGCTGACATTGGGGCTCGTCTACAAGTAATATTTTGTGGAGAGTGTGTTGCCCCCGGACATGAGTAATGCATTCATACTTAAGTCCCATGGATATCTTCTCCAGTTGGATAAATTCAATTACAACAGCATTCAGTGTGATATGCCATCATAAGGGGAACAGTCCACAAAGAAGCAAGCCCAAAGACTCTAAAACGGGTGTTTAAAAAAAGAAAAATGATATGTAACTGCAGTCTTCATATGATGTGGACATTGACAAAATTCTCTTTATCTCAAATACTGTATTGATACATTCTGAAGTATGCGTCAAGATACCAACACAAGACTGGAAAGTAATGGTATGAGGGAAAGAATCAGGAAGTTGCTGACTGCACACTCTCAACGCGCCTGGCAATGACTGATGCTGATAATGTTTATTCTCCTGGCCAACAGCATACTTAATGTCCTGAAAGAAGTTAATCATCATCCCAAAATGTACCTGATTTCAACGCACAACTGCAGTCCCAGCTTACCAGGACAGAGACAGGACAGAGAATGTAAGTTTGCTTTTCCTGTGCTATGAAAGTACAGAGGACAATACAGATGATCACCTTTTAATCAAATACTTTCCATATCACTTACCCCACGGGACTATGTGGGAAAAAAAATAGGTTGTACGCGTATTAAACAAAACAGAGGGCACATGACAAAGCAAGAGATTTACAGACAAGTCTTTTGTAACAAAAAGTACATTCAGGATTATTACAGCCAAAACATAATTCTTGTATGCCACCAGAACTTTCCATTATTGCTCTGAAATGTACACATATGCATAAGAAATGTCTGAAATGGCACTGTAATAACATTTTAGTTGGGAACTGACAAAAATGCGTAACACTGGCCAATAAGGTTCACAGCAAGTCCACAATCTGGGAGCTTACCCCATCACGGTTGCAACATAAATTTTCACAATGAATTATTGGTAATTGACAAATTGGGCCACAACGATATCTATCAATCTTCCATGCCAGCATGCAGCTTGTTCGAAATAATGATTGCACAGGCACGATCGATCATCACGTTACATTCTTTTGTCCCACAATGCTGAACGCGGGGTTAACAGGGAGAGCTCTTCTGGAATAAATGTCATGTGGCACGATCGAAAGTTTTCTGCACTTGTGGCATCAAAACACTCCATCATCCTGGCAAATTGCATCAGTCGAGTAAGTTTCTTGGCAGTCCCTCTGGATGTATTAGAGGCAAATTTCAGATGATGGAAGATTAATTTTTAGCCCTTCCGAGAACTACAATTTGGCTTCAATACCTTAATTAATGTGGCACAGACAATCCACAACTCAGGACAAGTTGAAGAATGCGCAAAAGATACTAGGATATTATTGTTAATAATATTCCAAAAAGAACACCATCAATTCTGCCTGATAAAAGACCGACAGAAGCTTGGTAAAAAATTCTTTTTTTTTTCTTTTCATTTTTTCCCTGACAAAGCTTTTCGAACTCTTGGTAAATGGTTTGAATTGCAGGATATTGTTGTCTTATGTCTGTGTTTAGTGTCTTGACTCATTCAGTTTGTTTAATATCTCAGCACATGCCTTTCATGCAAAAGCTTTAATATCAAAGGGATACTGAGCAAATCATGCGAACTTGCTCCCACTCCAACTGATCTAGCAAAGAAATGTACATGTAGTTTGGTAACAGCACCTATCACATCGAGCAAGATCAAAGCAAATCTTAGTGTAGGCGCTGTTCTATGGAATTTGAAGACAGCCATTATTTGCCCACCCTACAGAGGGGTAAAGTTAGATCCAGAATCCCTTCACATTCTCAGCAAATCACTAGACGGAGCTGTTTTTAATCAATCGACTACTGGGTACATTAGGGAGCTTTGGATTTTGACGCGCGGACATTTGGGACGACAAGTGCGCTGGCACGTTCTCCTCTCCCCTGCGTTGTGCTGAAATATAGCTTTAGATTAAGCTGAGACGCAATGTTTAAAAAATAAAATCGCGCCCCCCATATGATCAGTGTATGAAGTAGCTCTCTACGTTGCAAACTGTGCGGACGTAAAAATAGCCCAGTACACGTAGTGAAAAACTCAGGCGATGCAAGCTAAAAATAGATTGACTTGACGCCCACTTCTGCGCACGCTCAGAACATGTTTTTTCCCTCTGAAAGTCTGCGCGTCTAAAATCTAAAGCTCCCTATTATCTCAAAACAAAAATCCCTTGATTCCCCTCTGTCTGAAAACAGGTCTGGGCTTACAAACTTAACTGATCAAATATTGAGAGATATGGATCAAAGAAATATCACTCCTCCTGTTATGCTCTGATAAATGTCATCAGCCTTTCATATTCTTGATCAAAAGATCATAATACAATATCTCAAAGCCATGGGTGTGGGTGGAACTGCCCTAAACTGGTTTGATATCAAAGCTGACAGACTAAACTAAGTGTGCTTTAATATGCGAAGGTTAGTGATTTCCCCTCGGAGCAGCTTACTAAAGTTAAGTTTGGTGTACCCCAGGGTTCGGCTGGTGGCCCACTTCTATTATTTTTCCATTATACGTAACACCAGCTGGAAATAACCTCCTAAAGCACTGCATCAACTGCTACTGTTATGCAGCTGACATCTGATTTTTCGCTTCAACCAAACTTTCATTCCCATCACTCTTGGAAGCAAGAATTAAACTTCACTTATGTTTGGACAATCTCAGACTGGGATTGATGTTAAACGGTCAGACGGACTCCAGTTATATCTAAAGGCAAATTCAAACTGTCGTTGATATCAAAAGGTACTAAATTGAAGGGGGAAAAAATCTGAGTGTTTGCTATGTGGACCAAAACAAATGCTATCTTAAACAAATAATAATAATAATAATAGTAATGTCTTATCTATCCAGGGTAGTCTCTTCAGTGTTGCCACTGCTCTACCAGAGGGCCCTGCCATTATTATTACCCCAGTGTCGCCAGGTACCCATTTATACACCTGGGTCGAGAGGGACATGGTACGTAGGTAAAAACATCTTGTCCAAGGACGTAAGCACTTGGTCAGGAATCGAACTCAGATCCTCCGATTGGAAGTCGGGAGTCGCATCCACTATGCCACAGCGCCCCCAATTTGTCATTTACAAATGACAAATGACTGGAATGATCTCCCAAATACCCTTTGTCAAATGTCTGCAACATGAAAATTCAAACCAAACTTGAAATGTACTTTATTGAACCTCTAATTAGTCATGCCCTACTTGTATTTCAATTTGTTTTTCAAGAGCCCTTCTGTTCCTGTGTTTCATGTTGTATATGTATTATTATTAAAGTGCAATGAGCATCAAAAGGCAGACCTGTGTGCTATAAAATCAAAGAAGCCACCATCCTTGATATTATCATAAGACAGTGAAAACTGTGTACAACAACAATGTAATACAGGAAGCAACACCTCATACTTCCTTAAGAATCAAAAGGCAACTATTCACTATCTCAATTCTATGGAGTATTCTTCATTTTACAGAATCAATTTCCTCAGGATTACAATTCAAGAGCACACAGCATGTGACCTTCAAATGCTTGAGGATTTTGAAGATTTCTATAATGAAATACACAAACTATGTCTATTGATATCATATCCGATGAAATTAATGAATCCAATAATCCCTGCTAATCATTTTGGGTGAAATGCATTGCCAAGTGAATACATTAGTAAGAGATTGAGAAAATGATGGCCAGTATATGCAGGAAAAACAAAAACAAAAGAGAAATATTGGGAAAACAAGCAATTATGCAAATTGCAGGAAACTGGATGACAAAAGAGATGAAAAGATATCATACAATTAGCGGAATATAATCTGTGGAAAAATTGCTCTTGCCATCAAATATACTCCTGTACTAACATGTGCCTGTCTTAAAAGGGACATTACTTGTGCTGCATATTTGTCTCAGTAATCTCTACCCATTATTGTACTTGTCTTTACCCTGGTAGCTCTGTCCATTCCACTGTTCAAGTGGTATTTTCATGGGTCCTCGATCATAATCACAGACTGAAGAAGCAAAGACCATTAGCCGGTGCAATTTATCAAACATATTCGTGGGAGATTTTGCCAGGGAAAAGTATACGATGATAATGTCATAATTTCCAAAGCGAACCGCCAACGCACATCAGAAACATTATCGCAGTAGGCAAAATCTCTTACTTGTCCCCGGGGCTTAAGATCCAATGACTTACAGAACAACAGCACCAACAAAATCGCCTCAAGAAAAACTTTCTCATGCATAACACAGTGGCCAACCACTGTGCATCTATTTATATTCATCCTACAATTTTCACAATTTGGTGCCCATTCCAGCACCAACAAAGGACATAGATTTAAAAGAAAGAGAGAAAAAAACTGCACTTGGCACAAAAATGTGATTTGAAGGAACAGCATTAAATTCAGAATAAACATTTCAGACAACATGAAAAAAAGTTTCAATAGCCAGTCTCAAGCGCTACCCAATGTGCAATTTCAGATGAAACTGATGTCATAATGAACATTTAATTCCCTCCGTCAGACAGCCCCCCCCCCCATCATGAAAAAGAGAGAGAGAGAGAGAGAGAAAAAATATATATATATACATATGTATCAGGAAATACAGGTGGAAATATGCACATTTGTTTTTTCTTTACTGCAGAATTCTAGAATCAAATTTAGTCACTCTTGCTCGGGAGATCATTGCCACCTGGCTATTACACCTCTCATCACATGTGCATTAATGCAGGCATCATAGCTGGAACCCATGAGTACTAGAACAACTCTGTGGGTAGGACTGGGGGGTGCCCGGGGGCCCATGTGCGCTGCTCGCTGGTAATGGTCTGCTGACAGGCTGAGTGTTTTTCATAAAAGAGGGCTTCTTCATTATTCTTTCTTGAGTAAACAACCTGACTCACTTCACTAAATTTGAGACCGGTCGCAAACTCGTGCGCGCTGCAGTTATCAGGTGTTAAATGAGGAACTGAAGGAAGGAGGGGGAGAGGTAGGAGGAGTTGATGGCAATGTGAATATTGATTTATATCTTGTCATTTCTATCAACATGTTACTAGTTGAAAAGAGATTTGAGACATTTCATATGATGGAATATCTAATGAAGATCTGAAGTCATTGTATGCAGGCAGAGAGAAAATAAAAAATTATCCAATATTACATTTTGAATGGCATACATATTCTTCTTTCACTACACAATCTTAATTATTTGTTTAGAATACATGTATGTACAATCTCTGCCCCCCCCCAAAAAAAAAAACACACACACTAACAAAGAGCATTTCAAAAGACATATCTACATTGATATCCAAGACTTATTTGCAGAAAGCCTTACAACTATTTTGTATAACACTATTACTTCACAATTTTCAAATATTGGCGCAGCTATAATGACTATTTTTAAACTCACTACACTGTCTCACCAGTGCACAGTACAAATCTGCAAAATGAAAGGAATTAATGACCTGACTGATGATAAAATTGAGTCTACAGCAAGTCAAATACAACTAATAAAAGGCAATGACTAAGAAAAAGACAACAAAAAGAAACAAAAGTTCAGCCAAAGAGGTTACAGACGAAAGGAATACACACTGTGTAGATCTTGGGTTCTGCTGAGCCTGATTCCACATTCCTGACCTGCTGCTTTGGTAAGTGTCACATGATAGTGATTACTCTAATATACGACTGCATTATAAATGAGCAATAATCCAGAGGGTAACCAAGCTATATGGATGTGGTCCCATGAATGCCAAATAAGATCTTCGATACCTAGCAGGCAGGATTTTCTCCTTGGACAAAAATACAAATAGGACAAATTAAAGCAGCTTTTCTATCCAGTTTGCTCAAAAACAATTCACCGATTGTGATTTTTCCTCACAAGAAAAAATTTCTTTGGACCTGTTCTTGGTATATAATAAGGGTGATACATTTTAGCAAATTACGGCCAGTGGATAAGTTCTGTCTGTGCCCAAATATTTGAGAGAAATTAAAGTTAGTGAAATTTTGTGTACAAATCAAATAAAGAGCTGCTAAACACCTACAGTAGATCACACAGAATTGCCAATTTGCCTTACTCTCTAAACTTTTAGAATTTTTTGGTTAATCTGTTTAACTTACTTCATAATCTCGGCCCACCTGTTTTATCTTCATTGATCGAATTCAATAGTGATGTTGGCTATGCCCTTCGTCATGCTAACTCACAAATTGCTCTTCCAAGACCTCACACAAATTTTCTTCAACTTAGCCCATTATATCATGCATCAAAGCTTTTTAATACATTGCCCCACAATCTCAGACTTATAACAGATTTGAAATTTTTTGGTAAAGAGATCTGTAAAATTGAAAATATCGGCTCTCTTCTTTCATCATGTAGATATTGAATATTAACCTATGTCCTCTTATGTCACTACATGGTTACTACGGTTTCTTTTACTTGGTTTTTTTTTTCCTTGTATTTTTCTTTCTTTCAATACTGTAAATGTGTTCAATCTTGTTTATGTTTTGTTTAATTGTATTTCATTGTTTTTATCTATTGTTTTAATGTATATCACGGCCTCGCTGAAAAACCGCTATTAGCTGAATGCGGGCACACTCTGTATGTGTTTTTAACCGTGAATAAATAAAATAAACAAACAAACAAAACAATTCATAAATTTTTTGTTTGCATGTGTCTCATTTTTTTTCCTACCATATTAGCACTGATATTACGGTTTTCATACAAAGTAACACAATATCAGGCTGGATTTTTTTCCCCCTTTAAAGCATAGATTAAATGCCTTGTTTTGACGAGCAAAGCCATACTCTTAATCAGCCAAGTGATCGGGATGCACAATGCTTGTGATGTCAACTTCTCTAATGCACATATCAAATAAACACTTATGATCTACAATTACGATGTCAAGAAATCCAACATGGCCTCTCAAGAGTGGGTGGCAGAAAGTCGAGACACTTACAAAAAAAAAAAAAGAAAAGAAAAAGAAAGGGGGTGGGGGTTAAAGAAAAAAAAAAGAATAGTTGAAGGCATGTTCTTCCACAAAAGAAGCAAATGCAACATGACACTTGCATGTCTACGGCCAAGTCATCAGCTTTCCGCCAAAAGTTCGTGGAAACCACCGCCTTCACAACTGGTGGCTACTTGTATACATCAGTCTTCTGATGTTGAGAGGGTGAATGTGAAGCACATAATTGGTTAGCTGATTATAAGTCTGGAGAGCAGAAATGCAGAGTAAATTGTCGTGATACTCTAAAAACTAGCCTTCATGTAGCTATTAACCTCTGTAATATTTTCTCATCTCTTCCTTTCCCCTCTCCACATTTATCAATCTATCCATCTATCTTAACATCTGTCTATCCATCTATTGTTACATTGTTCTATTCATCTATCTGTCTATCAATCTATCTTTCCATCTCTATCTATACTTATAACTTCCTACAATGTTTCAATTCAATTCAATTCAATTCAATAGTTCATTTCCATCGAAGAGAAAAAAGAAACCTGATTCAAAGCGATACAAATTGTCAATTTGACTTTCATTCATCTGATAAGGACAGTTCATCGAACACAATATAAAGTATGTGCACAAATGATATTATTAAAAAAAAAAACAATGCACACTTTTCATGGTTTTAAAAAAAAAAAGGTAATCATAATGACATTCAAAGATCTACACTGCTAAAAAATATCCCTCGGGGGAAATCATGTCTGCCCTTGGTGACAGGATGTTCATCTTTAATGCTGCTCCCAGATTGTGGAGTAATCTCTTCCTGTTGGTATTAAGGCAAAACAGAGTCATGATTGTGAGACCAGGTTGAAAACTCATGTTCTTAAATGCACTACATAATTTGAATTATGAATCTGTCATGACTGTTATTTTGTAATGTGCAGTAGAGCACATTATTATCATAGCCACGCAATATAAATGTCTTTTATTATCATTATCACTATCATTGCTGTTAACTATCAGTCTGAGAGCTATCATCCTTACATGCCCCCCCCCCAAAAAAAAAAAAAGAAATACAAGAGGTATGTCTGTATCACTGGGTTGACGTAGCCGAGGGATGATGAGATACACATTATGCTACATGGTCTGCTTGCAATTAGATCAAATCTTCACAGCACAGCATTTGTTCTTGGTTAAAGGAACTGTATCATGGGGAGACTATTTATTGTGTAGGTTGGCTGGTCTCAGAATATTGGGAATCTCTTTACAACTTCAGAAAACACTTGCACAACAGGCTCCTAAGAGTGGCCAGAGTCGGAGAAGAATGTCTAGCTGTTCCGGATTTCTTTTGGGCAACCTCCCAGTCCATGCATAACATTTGTACCATATTCCCTTTGGTGAACATATTCGCTGAAAAGCAATTATATTCTGGCAGACCTGCACTCATCGTAGTTTTCAAATTTACTGCAGTGGGAACCAATGAAGATTGATTTAATCCAAGAACCATGATATATGCCAATAATTAGTGCGTTTCTTGCTTGCATGCAGTGGGACAGATTTTTCAAAACCTCCTTTTATAGAATACCCACTGCCCCCATCTCTTGTAGAGTTAAGTGCTTATGACTTCAAAATAGAAGTTAGCTGCACTGTTGCTCACAAGCGATTTAACATCAGTATATTTGCAAATTTATGCCGACTTTTTTAAGGGGGTCAGAAATGTTTGCTTATCAATTAAATCAACCTCCCTCAAAAGATCAAGAACAATGATTATTGCTTAATGCTCTGATTGATATTTTGTGATTAACTCTGCTACGATAGATTCCCCCATTAACTAGCTAGTCCATGAACCACTCATCAGCATCATCCTATTCCAAGGCACCTGTCTAATAGCACGGGAAAATAGCAAGAATAGAGAGCTTTAAGCCCAATGAATGCATTTTCTGTTCTACTTCATTTCTATCCCTATCTCTACCTCCCTCCAGCCATCATATATTGTGCAGAATGAGCTCTCTCTCTCTTTTTTTCCCTCCCTGCTCTTTCTCTTCCCCCACCCCCTCTGCTCTCTGTCCGTTTCTCTCTCACTCATTCTCTCTAACCAATGATAAATCGTGTAGACCCATCTCGAGTCGGCAGCTTGGGTATCCAACCGGAGAGGCTCTGGAAGGACGATGCAAACAGCTCCGGAGAACGTTTGAACGACGCTCGAGAGCCATTCCTCTCCGCTGCATCCTCGGAGGAAGCACTCGGTGATGCACTGTGGAAAACTGTGGAAGACACATCCGCCACATGTTCTGTTTCCAGCCATGATTTCCCATTTCTGCAGCCATTCTTTCCCCTCCCCTCCTCCTCCCCCTTCCCTCCCCCCCCCCCCCCCTTCCCCAATTGATCCATCCATCCAGTGACATACACATCTGAGGTGTATTACAGTCTTGGCATGTAGATCCAAATGTGTGGTCTTCTCTGCTGACTTTAAATTCTCATGTCCTACACAATCTCCCTTTAAAGGCATATAGACCCGGTAGTTTAGTCGAATGCGTACTAGAAGGACGATGCAAGTTTCCTACAGACACCTACGCAAGGACTCCTCTTTAGCGCTTACACTTAGACCCATTTCCACAAGTCCGCTGAACTGGGTCTACACATCTTTAAAAGAGAAATGACCAGAATGACAGTAAATACATACATGTACAGTACATGCCATATTTTCTTTTTGTCCCTCTTTAGAACCAGATATGACAGATTCTAAAGTAAAATAAATACAATCTGTGTTAACACACACACACAAAAAAAAAAATACCATCCTAATCACATTTTGTGTTGCTGTTGTTGTTGAGCATCTTTCAAGATTTCCATGAATTAACCTATTAGTCACTGAAACACTTGAGAACCGCCTTTCCATATTTTAAAAATAGATTCATGCTTTACCATTTTTTTTTTCATATAGAATATATAATTATGTAATTTTGAAAAGGTTGACAAATGTATGTCAGAATTACGTCAGAGACACCACTCTCTTGATAAAGTCTTGGGCTTTCAATAAACATAACAGACAAGAATAAGCACGCAGAGAGCTACTTCATATCATTTAGAACGTTGTCAAAATGAGAACAATATTGCTGCACCTTCCTGTGAACCACAGGCCATAATGTATAATCTTCATGGCTAAAGGGTTAAGCATCAACTTTCCTGAATGGCAAACTCATGTTTCCAAAATCTTGTTTCCTTTACAAGTGTGAAGATATCAGCTGTATGCAGCTCAAGAACACCAGGACCTTTCAAATGTCAAGAAATCACCTGTGATAAAATGTTTAACTGCAGCATGACAGAAAGTGTATGATGCAGTTATAAAGAAGAAAAAAAATCAACAGTTGGTGAGTTTCATTAATGCTATACCCTCCCCCCCCCCAAAAAAAAAAGAGAAAAAAAATAGATAATGGAACTCATAAGCATCTTAACTGGTCATTTGAGGTCGTCAGCATTTCTGACGACAACCCTAAACATGAGCAATGGCAAGAGATGGTGTTATCTACTGTGATTATCATCTCGCCAAGAAGTTAATGCACATAAACAATGTTTGTCTTCAGAATCACATTCTTGCATGCTTCCGTTGGTATATTACAGCCATTGAGATCTCCACTTTGAAGGGGGCAGATTCAAATGTTAATGGTAAGAAATGCATGTTTGGCAAATAAACTAACCCAGCCTGCACCATTGCAGCTGATGTGAGGATCATTAGGCTGCTCCTGTAACATTAGCTCCTGCAACTCCCTCCAAATTCATTGTAAAAGCATCTGTAGCTACATGTAGGAAGTCTTGGATTCTGACAGTCGGCATAATCCTGATTGCGAGTCTTTATGGGACTCGGGGCCCATGCAGCACGGTCATTACAAATGGGAGAGAGTATGTCTGCCCCAACTGAGTGACCATTAAAAGAGGCCTTTGCCCGGGCAGAGCGACGGGGCAACTCTTCTTGCGGTGAGCCGCTCCGGAGGGGCTCTGTCAGATTTTCACAACTTCTGCCATATCACAAGATGGGTGTATGCACCTAAACTAGATCATCCTACCCAATCCCTTTCCCCTCTGGTTCATTGGAAGAAAAAAAAAAAAAAAAAACAACAACAACAACAACAATAAACCACAGTGCACATCAAACAACAAGGAGAAACCACAGTGAGCTTAAAACAACAACAACAAACCAAGTGCGAATAATCTATTTACACAAAAATTTGGTTTGCATAGCAACAGAGTATGTGGGTGATGGAGGTATGAATGGCAAGGCAGATCAGCATTAAACTATTTTTTTTTTTTAAAAGGGGGTTCCCCTCCTAGATGACAGAGACTAGTAGAAGGAAAACATAGCATAACCACAAATTCAGCAAACAACAACAAAGAGAGAGAGATTCACAAACTTGTGATATTTGTCTTGAGTCAGTCCACATGTAATTCTAGCTTTAAAGACCACAGCATCGCCCATGGGACGTGCAAGAGTCAGCCGCGCAGTGGAGATAGCGGTGGTCAGTTTACGTCTACGCAAATAGAGCATGCTTCTCCCCTAACCAAGTGGAAACCAAATGACATTTATAGACACTAAAAAAAAACGATTGAAACAAACAAAAGAATATATAAATGTCAGAGGTTATGTTTTTTAGTGAGAGGGATTTCAAAAGAGCAATGGGATTTGGGTATGGCAACTATGGGCTCATCAATGGCTGAAGAATCAACAGAGAAACTTGGAATGGCAAGTTGATGTGCTGTCCCCTATCAATCAGGGATATAAAAGGAGATGTTAAGAGCAAACTGAAGTGTTTTGTGATGATTGCTCCGGTCTCATGACCACCTTAATCTTGATAATGACCATATGATGATGCTGCTTTAATTAAAAAACAAAAGAAAATGCGAAGGGTAGCAAATCATACTCTTTACACTACTCATAAGCTCTGCTGTTACTCGAAAGATAGGTTGGTCAGTTTAGACTGACCTTAAAGGTCCAGTTCACCTTTGGGAGCAGCGATTTCAAAAATGTTCAAGATATCACATTTGATGCATATGTGTAGGTCTGTTGCATCACAAAACATCCTATAAATATAAAATTTTCGCAAGAAAGCCTAAAATATAAGGAGATATCAGTGTTATTCTCAATAAACCGTAACTGTAGACGGTTTAGTCTGGAAACATTCTTATTATAACTATTGTTCATATTTTGTGTATTTATCAAACTTAACATCGATCATAGGGATTCAAATTTTTACAGTGGTTGTTTCTATCCCTTACTCATATTTTAGAACTATTTTGAAGCAGTAATGCTAGGTTTTTGTTTCATCTGCAAATGGTAAATTATGCCTTTAAGGCCCTTCCGACTATTGATATACATTTAACATGCATGCTGCTGCAAAGCATAGTTTGGAATATTTTGTATAAAAATAATCAGAGGTTTATGTACCAAACCCATGCCAGATATCATCTTTTTTCTTGGGGATCAATGGGTAGCAAGATACCCTCACTCTTGAAGGAACAATATGGCAAAATCAACTTCAAATGGCATATTTGGTGCAACATGTTACGAAAATATGAAGCTATGAAAAAATTCCAGAGAGGAAAAAAAAATTGCTTAATGCTCCCCTCCCCCCCCCCCCCCCCGAAAAAGTGAAAATATGTACATAACAGAATTTACTGTACTTGATATTTACCACAGGCAGTAACTGGTTTATCAGTAATATGTGTTTCACCATGTAGTGATATTTCTTCACAGCTCTATTGACAGTTACAGTACCATACTCCAAATTGTATCTCTTTAATGCACTGGAACAGCATCACACAGCTCTGTCAGCGAGCTTCAACAATATCTGAAACTGAGCCACAGGAATTCTTGTTAAATGAGCATCTGTGAGCACAAACTGCACTTATATATGTAGTTTGAGCTGCATTAATATCCATCTATGAAAAACAATGCAAAAAAAAAAAGAGGAAAACTCTAGTTTGCATCATCAAAACCATTTTCAGTATCCGCAAACAATGCAAAGAACTTCAATGCCTAAAACACAGAAATACCCAACTACCACAAAGATGCACACATAAAAAAAAAAAAAAAAGGAACAGATAGTGTGGTTTAACTGTGAAAGTATTATGTACATGTTTCCAGTCGCTGAACTACAAAAGGTAGGGGAAAAGTACAGTTACCTGAACACAAAAGCACAGACTTGCGCATTCATTTTGAACATCAGTCTGCGGCACTTGGGGACATAATTGTGAATAGACGTAAAGGGGGGAGGGGGGAGGGGGGAGTAGCAAATCTCTATCAGCGTGAAAATCATTCCTTGAATCATAATAATGCCCACTCATTGGAATACCTCTCCAAACCCCCCTCCGTTGCCCCCCAGCCAGTCAATCCAAGGTGGGGGGACAGCGATATGAATGCCCATTGTAAGAAATGGCTTCCAATGGCCACAAGCTAAAACATTTTACGATTTGATGAGTTGCGGTGAGAGGAAATTGCACAGCCTTTGGATGGGTTTGGGCATGCATCGGCAGTACACATATCACCTAACAAGGAGGCTCTTGAGAAGAAGACAAAAACAAAATGAATACAAGATAGAGATGACAAGAATGAAGATAGCCACAAGCATTGAGCGTGAAAAAGAAGAGAAAAATGTGCATGGCAGTGTTGTCTTAGAAATAGTTACTTTTGCAATCCAGTTGTTCCCCCTCCCCCCCTATGTCAGTCATATCAGACTTCTACAAAGGGCAATCCATCATGGCTAAGAGCTGAAACAACAGAGACTTCAACAAATATCTGTCTCTGAAGGAATTCAGAGCACTTTGGGAGCCATCTGGTCTCTGAAACACCACAAATCCACCTCGATTTTTGCCATGGGACTCGGGGTGGGGGGCATAGAAGTGTCAGAAATTCCCGGATGGGGACGGAACGAGTTTGTTTGCCCCCTTTACCCACATATCGCTGGCCCCCTTTCACCGTCATCAGATGTGCACTCAGTGCACAAACAGTGATGAGACATCACAGGTTGTTTTTACACGAACCAAGAGTGTGTAATTTGAATCATGATTTTAGTGATGAATCACTAGAATCATATTTCAAATAACACATTTTTGTCGTGTGTATGCAAACTGGCATTGTGGCAGGTTTTTTTAATTGAAATTCAAATCATACAATTCAAATGATGGTCCGAAGATGTTTTCCAGTAATAATAATGTCTAAAATTACAGACCAAAACTGTTGTGAGTACGGATTGACCTCCAAATCGCGTTTTCAGGGGCGGAGGTTATGGTGACCTGTCAACTGCCTCCACAGAGAAACTGTGCTTCTCACAACTCAAGAGTGATTGATGGGAACTCAGAAAAAAAAAAACACACCTCCTCTTCTTGCCCTAATATTCAAAACCGCAGAATCTGCGAAGCGTTCCTTGACTGTGTATATGGACAATAATTCTAATTGTGATGGTAATCGTAATTGTAACTCAGCATTCTAATTCTCGACCCATGTGAAAACGGTCACATGCATGGCTTCTTCCGTGGAGGCAACTGATTCAGTTTGCATTTCCAATGTAACCAACTCCCCACTCACGGCAGATGCGGTTGTACAGGCATTTTCATCGGGTTGTCGATCGGAACTGTAACACAAAAACTCTTACTGGAGCTAACCTTTGTGCCCCCTGAGGAAGTAAGGTATGTGACATGCACATTGCACTATGAACACTCAGCAACCATCTCAACTCCCATCGCACTTTTAGAACTACAGAACGGAAATACCACTGGTTTTTTCTTTGATATGGCAGTGGGGGTGGGGGGGGGGGGGGAGTGGAGACCAACTTTCTTTCAGGTCAGGAGCCATTTTAACACTACTGAATATCAATTTCTCATGCTCACACAGCACTTTTATATATTGCACAGTTACAAGATAAACCTCAAAGTAGTCCAAGCATTAGCATATATCTGATGGATGCATCCTCTTCTCTCTCCCTCTCCCTCTCTCAATTCATAGAAGCTTTCACCTGTATTGGAACAAAGGTTGACCATCAAGACCGGACAAAAACTGATGGGAGAAGTAATGACTGATTGATATTAAAAAATCTCTCCATAATGTGACATCAATATCCACTGATTTGCCAACTATTGTATTCCTGTGTTGCTCTTTCATTTCACATTTCAAAGAGAAACAAGGAAAAAAAAGGGGTGACTCTCTTTCGACCAAACATGTTCCAGTCTATGTTACACACATAATACTTACAGTAGCAGATAAAGAAACAAAAAGAAATGGGTTGCAGTAATGCGTGCAAAAAAAATACATGACATTGCTGATGGCGTCACAGACATTAGCTCAAATTAATATCATTTTCATACATCTCTACAGATGATTCTCCCTGGCACTGTCTCGCATCCTGTTCTGAGTTGCCAATTTGGCTTGATCGCAATTTCTTTTCTTGGGTGTATGAATGCAACTCGCATCGTGTAGTGAAGATCTTAAATCGATGTTTACGAATACCTCCGCAACCCAAGATACCACTTAACATCATTAATACATCAAAACATCCTGCGCTTTAAACCACTCTGACAAAGCTTTCACAGATAACTTTTATTTACTATACAGCTAGTATTTGTTGTATCCACTTGTGGCTTCATATTCTGTGCCTATTTGTCAAGTCTGATGGCAGCTGTCATGTTTTATTCATTTCTCTTCAGGAAATGAGCAACATGTATGACTTATCCATTTGGGGATTTGGTCTGTCAGCAGAGAATACCTTTTTTTGAATAAATTTAGTATGTGGTTGAAAATCATATGCGGGAATTCCAAAGGCTTCTGCCTATTCTAGGCTTGTCAAGTGTACGTTTACAGTAGGTAGGTTGCTTTATGACGTCCACGGAATCATATCACATCAAAAGATGTTTGGGGGCTGACAACCGAGATACAGCATGTCAGTGAAAGTGAAATATGCTTATTCTACTTTGAGAAAGCCATCAGAGGTTTCAACTGATTGAAGACTTGCCTTTCAGTGACATAAATAAACACCGAGTTGAGTAATAGCCATGATAAAAGAACAAAGCACAGACCTACATGAAAACATACTCTGGTGGAATACAAACCAATGACCTCCTGATTGCCATGCAGGCGTCATGAGTATGACCATTTTAAAAAATATTTTTATAATGGCTATTACTCAAACACTGAATGATCAATCTTTATATACCAGTGAAGGGCAATTTGTCCATCAGTTGCAATAAAAACAACTGAATGCAAGAATCATTAATCTGAATGATCAAAAGTTTGTATCTTCACTACATGATGATTCTGGCCTGAGAGACTCTGCTTCTACATCATATAACAATTGGAAATCTTCAATGTCCAGTACATTTCCAATCTGCAAGTAGATCTCCAAACAGGAAAATTGTAAAGAAATGCTGTAATCACCATTTGTTGTTGTTATTGGTTCTCTATATACATGTGGATATATATACATTTATCTCACACACTATTTGGCTACCTTGCCATGTCAAGCTGGTGAAGGTGAGCCTTCGTAAATTGAGCATCAACCATTGCATTAATTGGTGGTGCAATTTCACGTGCACATGAAGAATTGAAATAATTATAGTGGGAATGCCAAGCACAACCCAATCACTAGGCCAAGAACCAGGAGTGCTTTTGGGGACCCTTTGGTCAGTTTCACGGTCAATTCCACTTCAGCCATTAAAAAAGAAAAAGATGGTGTTCTCTAAGTAGGACGCCAGAGGACAACCATGGTCTAATTCTTTACAACTGTGATGCCTGTGTTTTTCCCCACAGGAAGCGACTGCAATGGAACAAAATCTGTTGAAAAACGTCCAGCTGAAAACATGTTCAGCAGCTGAAGTTGCACACTCAACACAAGGCCTCGAATCATTACACCACCCGTCCACGCATCATGCTGCTGTGGAGGAGAAAGACTCGCATCTTGCTCACGATAATTTACCTGAGGCGTAGAGTTACGAGCCGTGGCTGCCAAAAAATTCTTGGAGGGCTCCGCTGATGGATAACGTTTTGCTATTGCAATGGGCTGATCGCATGACGACATGGACTCCCGTCGTGTCGGCCAAACTACCCCTAGTTCTTGACAACTGCAATCTGATCAGCACCCGTGAAGTGGTTTGGGGTGAAATGGAATCCCAGCTTTTCAAACCTCGCACAATACCAGACACTAGCTTCAAAAAAAAAAAAAAAAAAAATGCTATTGAAATGGCAATCTCTCGATGTGTGCAAATCTTAACACGGCTGATTTGCTATCGACAGCACCATTCTAAACGGTAAGAGACCCTGCCGTTTCTACTCGTCCAATTGCCATAAAACTTCTCCTTTTTCTCACACTAAGTTATCAGAGTAAATTCCATTTAATTCTACCTCCTCCTTCTCTCTTTCTCTACCTACACAGGAAGAAAGGCAATGTCCTCGTCAAATCATTTCATTTTCACGGACAAACTGCAGTATTTCTTGATAGCATTCAAAGAAGATAAATAAGTGTGCCCAAAATAACACAGATGTGATGAACATAAATACTTGCAACGATGATACAATTCAATAAAAGGGAGAGCTCAGCTATCATTTTGATTTCGACGTAATTTTATATCCATCAAATATATACATTAAACATTTTTAAAAATAAGAATCCAAAATATTTTGCTGCACCAATGACTACCAGTTGTTATTGTAACCTCTTCTCAAATCCTGGGAATACTAGTACTCCTTTTCCTGAGATTTGATCTTATTTCAAGAAATGTTTCCCTTTACTTGGAAAGTCACACTTTCTTTTTGAATGTTTGTTGTTGTCTTTTTGTTGCAATTATCATAATGATAAGAAGACCACAAAAGTGAAAAAGTAATAACTTGCATTGATGTCCAACCGACTGCCATTCACAAAAATATTGGTGCATGAAAGTATCAGTTTTCGATACATTGTGGAAATGAGTAAGCAGAGCATTTGTCTTCTGTCATCTATGAACTGGGAGGGCAGTAGCCTCAGATGTTATCATCAATACATGACCACTGATTCCAAGCAGAGCAACTCCATCACTGAAACACCAGAAAAGGAATATCCCGACAGTCACAATGTTGAAAGCAGGCCTACGATTTGTTGACATCCGGAGCAGTCTGCAGCACTTGATCAGGATATCAAAAAACAAGAGCAGGAGGGAAGTGGGGGTTAAAAAAAAAAAAAAAAAAACGAAAAAGGAGAAAAACAAAGAGAAAAAGGATGGAACCTGCTCAAGGGCTCTATTCAGATGATGCACTTCGAGTTTGATTTCTGCCTAATTTATCAAGAGGAAGCTCAATCTATCATTCGATATCCTTGACGGAGAGTCATCCTATCCCATTACTGGTAACTCGACTGGACTCACCGTGGAAGAGACTTTGCATCATGAATGGGCGTCATGCGCATTTTTTCACAGTTCACTGACAAAGTTGAGAAAATGCTCTTCCCATCCTACCCTTCCCCCCCCCCCAAAAAAAAAAAAAAAAAAATCCAGCGTCTGCAGGAAAAACGAAATGTCTGGTGCCCAAGGTTATGTGTTAGTTCAACAGGCCTCAAATCATGAACGCTTTGGTATGAAGCCATGCCTAGATTACACCCGACATTTAGAAATGCTTGATCTACTTTCAAAGAAGTGGAAATGCACGTATGGCAGGAACATGTGGACGAAGCAGACTCTTCAACAGGCACAGCTCTCATGTCGGGTTAATGAAATCAGGATTGGGGGTGGGGAGTAATCACTGTATGTGGATCAGTAGTTCTATTAAATTTGAATTTTAGACATTTCTTCGTCAGACAGATCGTGCCTGACAGCCAGAAAGCCTCCCCGAGGCTCGTGCAAATCTGCAACGACTTGCAGACGCGTCAAGTCCGGATTCTAAAGTTTATGATCATGTACACTGTAAAAATTTGTTACAAGGCCCCGAGGGGACAAATATCCATAAAGACAATAAGAACACCAGCCCATTTCAGGGAGACTAACTGCCAGAACAAACTCATTTCTTCGGTTTGTTTTCATGACTCTTATTCTTTCAATATAACTTTTGTACTTGAAGGTTGACAGTAAGTTTCCCTACTTGCCCCATCAGACAACGGCAACCAAAAAACATAAACAGGGCAAGTGCTTTAACATCCTACAAGCCTGACAAGGAAGTTTGGTATGGTGGCGGTGATGCAGGCACACCTTCGATTGTGTGAATCACCCCATTACTAGACAGTACTCATTTTAGACTAAGTGCCAAGTACTTTGTTGTTGTTGTTGTTGAACATAATATGCATACATCTACTTGAACAGCACAACTCAGTCCCTTGGGGCAGCAGTTTTGTCCTCTGTTTGAAAGATGCCGCAAATTGAAGACATTGTTTTCCGTTGATTTCTTGAGTAATTTCCGGACAGCGGTGAGGTGATCAATCAAATATCATGAACAAGCAAGTAACATTGCATCATAAGACTTCCTCTCCTTCTGCTGGGTGGCAGAGAACCATCCTCGGTCCTTTGTCAGTGGTATATAGCCACTGCGATGGTCAACAGCGTGGCGGACACCCCTGCGCCGAAAAACAACAAGACGGACGAGTCGAAACTACAAGGAGTTCTCACCTCAAGATCCGTCATGCAACCACTGATTAGTGACGTCTTTTCCCGGGGGCATGATGACGCCACAGCCTTGGAACGCAAGACTGTCATTAGAAATTAATGCTGCACTTGATTTCTTCGGTGAGCTACTGGGATGATGAGAGGCATGCTTTGTTGCATCTGGTTGTGGGATTATGGGAAGAAATGTACCCCAAATAGTTTCTTGTGTGTTCTCACAATACAAATATCTGCAAATGTCTAAATATGTTTGCAATTATATTTCAACCAAGTGCAAAGTTGTAAAATCTTTTGAAGCATTTATGTTCATATTGACATTAACTTTCTGTTCTTCTATTTCTTCTGAACTTAAAAATACAATCTGAGCATTTACAGAAACAACAATGGAGGATGCACAGTGGCACTGATTCTAATGATTAATGCACATGTGAAAAATGATTTCTGTTGTTAACAACTTTTGAACTTAGCTCTGTCCTGTGATGTCTGTGTGCATTACATCAAAGTGCATTCAAATGTACCACCAAACTTCAGTTATCCAGTCATGTTGGATACAGATCAGTGATATGGCCAGATAAGGGAGATCTGCTCACACACAAACAACACTTTCTAGCAGGCTCTGCAGGGGTATAAACAATAATCTTTTCTTTTTCCTGATTTACACAATATTTACATGATTCTGAGATATGCTCACACATGCACAGCACTTTCTAGGAGGCTCTGCTAAGGTATAAAATAATACAATTATACTATATAATATATAATACAATAATTACAATTATTGCAATAATCATTTCTTTTTAATTGACACAATATTGGCATGAGTCATGAGATCTGCTCACACACACAGAGCACTTTCTACAAGGCTCTGCTGGGGTTTAACATAAAACAATCTTCTCTTTTTCTTGATTTACACAATATTTGCATGAGTCATGAGATCTGCATACACACACACAGCATTTTCTAGCAGGCTCTGCTGAGGTATAAAATAAAGCAATAATCTTTTCTTTTTTTTTTCTTGATTTATGCAACATTTGCATGATTCATGAGATCTGCTCACACACACAGCACTTTCTAGCAGGCTCTGCTGGGGTATAAAATAAAACAATAATCTTTTTTTTTTTTTTGATTTACACAATATTTGCATGAGTCATGAAATCTGCTCACACACACACAGCATTTTCTACGAGGCTCTGCTGGGGTATAACATAAAACAATAATCATTTCTTTTTCTTAATTGACACAATATTGGCATGATTCCTGAGATCTGCTCACACACCCAGCACTTTCTAGCAGGCTCTGCTGGGGTATAAAATAAAACAATTATCTTTTCTTTTTCTTGATTTCCACAATATCTGCATGATTCTCCATTCACACGATGTACAGATAAAATATGAGTGAATATAACCCCTCCTGTGTGACTTTGTTTTCTTGGAGTTTGCTGAAAAGCAGAGATAATTAATCAAACCTGCAAGGTCTCTCCTTTTCTCTCCCATCAGCGACGTGCTTGTCCTTCTAGCTGCAGCACAGTGACTAATTGGAACATACATTGTGTCTAGGTAATCAGCATTTATTGCGGGGGGGGGGGGGGGGGAAGGACTTTTCTATAACTTAGTATTTGCAAGAGATTACAAGTACTGTTTTGTGCATTTTTCTCAGTAAGATTTCGCACTGAAAATGCTAGGTCACGTTTGGATAGTAGAGAGATGTGGCAAAAATAATAGAGGTTGGACTGGTTTTCATATTTTGCCACATGGTGTAACATAGCACAGAATCTTGTGTGAAACTTGCAGGGCAACAGTTTGGCATGGTTGAGATGTTGAATACCAGTTTGCAATGAGGCAACAAGCCACCTTGGGTAACCTCAGACATTAAGAGGTTAACTGCACCTTGACTTGGCAATGCAGCACAGCTAATCACAATGCACCCACGTTTCACTGCCATAATGTGACATTCAAGAGCAAAATTTAGGCATATCAGGTCCTCCTACGGGATGGCAAAAAAAAAAAAAACTCTGCTGGAATCCGCGGCATAACTGCAGTGCAACAAACTTTGAGGAGTTGCTGATCAGTGCTCCGTATTTTTGGCTTATACCGCAGAAAATATCGACTGGACAGTTCATAGAATCCAAGGGATTATCGCGGGCTTTCATGCAAATGTAAGAAGCCGGTTCTACAATCCCTCCATTTCAACCGAATCAAGTCAACAACTTGGGTCTTTTTATGGCATACACATTCAATCAGAATTTGAGAGCACTCGTTCCAAACAGAAAGAACATTTTCCATGGAGCATTTATAATTGAAGTCAAGACATCGATGCTGATACAAGATGGAGACAGCGTGCCAATGCATCCATGTATAACACTGATATGTGCTAAATTCCCACACAGCAAACATCAGAAGACAATGTCTTTGCCACAATGAAGTAAGGATCATCATACACGTACCCTTAAGCCGGCGACAGAAAACTTATCATACCCATCTACTAGCATTGAATGCTCATCTATCATTGTTGCAGAACTCTTTTCGTACTGTTTTAAACTGCAGATTTTGGGGAGTAGGTAATGCACCTCACTAAGGCTGTAGGGATGTACTCCAGGGAAATATCGCCCTGCATATGGTAGGACTCCATCACAGAAATATATATTTAAAAAAGAAAATGATGCAGTTAATGATCAGCTCTAAAAGCTGTACGATGAAGCTGATGTGAACAAAAAATATCCGTCACCATACTAAGGAAGTGTATCCACTGGGTAGCTAAATTGTGTAGAGGTTAAGGGTATTCCATGATGGACCTGCATACTAAAGAAAAAAAAAGTCAACAATGCTTAAAGTAGAGTGCATGAAGTCAGTGACCTAAATATCATGACCTTTGACCCTATAAAAGATGGAAGACTGAGGACACCATCACCCAAACTACAGTAGGGTAGATTTGACCAAATAATCAAATAATAAAAGGCAGAACATTGGGGGTATAATAACCAAAACTAGTACATTTGATTTGATAGATGATTTGATAGATTTGATAATGATATACTTGCTGTACAAAACTTCAACTACATTGTAAATCCATCAGGAACTGTAGCCAGTAAAGTGCAGACAAAGAGACACTAAAAACTCAACCATGTTGTGTATATTAAAGGAAGAGATTAGTGAGGGCACTACCAACAAAAGTTACAGGCTGCTAGATGTTTGAAATATACACCCTCATACCACATTTGAATGAAATCTGTCAAAAAAAAAAATGTGGCCAGTATTGAGCACACAAATGTGATGTTGCGGCGGCGAAACAGCTGATTCCATAGTAAACTCCACAGCAAGTACTAGGGGATTCTGGCACACTGGCTGCATCTGCTTTATGTCAAAGTCCAAAAATTTAATAGCAAAAAGAGTTCATAATTTTGACATTCATAGCATACTAATTTTGTTTTGTTTTGTCTTCTTGAAATCATCATAGCTACAGTGCGGCTACCTTTGACTTTTGACATAAGGCTGCTAAAAGCCGCAACACAGTAGAAGGTGGCATTATCTCTTAAAGGAGAATAGAACACAATATGTATACAGTGGATTTAGGGAATGCAGCAATATTAGTAGAACACATCATTGAAGTTTCAGGGAAATCAGACAATCTGTTGAAAAGTTATTGATTTTCAAATTTCAGTGCTGCCATCGCTGGATGAGAAGAATACAACATTTTGTGACATCACACATGGACAATAATATGACGAAAATAGAACATATTTTCACTTTTCTAGCAAATTGAAAGAGGGAATAATATCATCCTTAACATATACACTTGTATGTCAGTTAAAAGTCAAGGGAATGCGTACTTTTGATGAACTTTTCGAAAAAACCACGACTAGCGTAGGCCTGCTGGAATAAAATTGCCTGTCGGCTAATCTGTTCATCGAAGCCTACGCTCATTGGTAACATTGGACTCCATATATGTCATTCTTCGGCTGTATACGTACCATGTACTCACATAGAGATCAGCAATAAAGCCGTAAATTCATTGCGGGGATTCTCTAATATATGTGACCATGCACCACAAAACGAACAAAAAGTCGCACACAGTGATTTTGTGTGAAGACTGAAAATAGGTGAAATGAGTCAACCTAACCAACCTTGAGTTTTTCATATTTTCTGAAAGAGCAAGTCTTTTTCTATATTATATTAAAGTTTGGGATCATAAAACAAACAGGAACATGTGTTTTCAGCAGTTTTTCTCGAACACTTTTTGGTGGAATAGTGTGATTAGTTGATACTCATAGAACCCTCTTCACATTTCTCAAAAACCCTGTCCACACACTTCACTTTCAACCCCAATAACTTTTGAGAGAATGATGCTACTGCATTAAAAGTTGGTATTAATCATGTACAGAATGTGCTAATGAAGCATGCTTAATTTCAACTTAATCTGATAATCCCTTCATTGTTGTTGTTGCTCCAGTGGTCAACATCCTGTTTTTTGTTCAATTCATCCCACAGCTAGCATAGCTTTATAAAGATTAAGCGCTTGAATACACCCAGTACTCCAGAGCCTGTTTTCTCAGTTCACACTTTCCAGAGTGTGTCCTTTCTTTCCAATATTTAGAAAGGTTAGGAGAGTCCATTTGAATTGAGTTATACATCATTTTAAAGCTTAGAGTCTGCTCTTTCAGAATCTACCCTTAACTAAAAATCCATGTCTGGCGACTTTTTGTTTGTTTTGTGATGCAGGGTCACATATACAAAATTTAATCCGAGTTGGGTCAGACTTCCCACAGCGTGGAACCACCACACAGCCACGTCTTTCAAATAAAAAAACTACATGCAAACTCAAAAGTGTAGAGTTGAAAAAAAAAAAAGGAGATGAAAATAAATTACAAAAAGGGAGAAAGAAATCTTAATAGTGAGACAGATAGAGACTGAGACAGGAAAACATGTAAAGGTTGCCAGAGAGACAGAAGCAGGGGAGAAAACCACAGTTGTGTGCAAAACCCATTAACCATCAATATATGCCTGGGTAGCTTCAAGAGTTCTGGAATTTTGCTGTTGCGGTCAAGCATTTCATGTAACTACTGGCAGCATGTAACTATTTCAGGGGAATGTTATGTAAAACTAAAAGGAAGCTGCTTGAGCTGTTCTTATATCCCCGTCACACTAATTTGGTATCAGCATGAATCAAGCAGAACCAGCCGGAATTAAGGATTTCCAAACTTTGCGCCACATTCGGGAGAAAAATTCAAATTCTAACAGCTAACCCTAACCCTAACTCTAATCCTGAACCTAATCCTAATCCAAACCCTAACTCTAATCCTGAACCTAATCCTATCCCAAACCCAAACTCTAACTCCAAACCTAACCCTAACTCTAATCTTTACTCTAAGCTTTTCACTAACCAGTATTTAACTGGGGGTAATTGAATGAGCATTTGAGCATTTGATGACATAAATGGTATCCCGGGGTACCAAATAGAAATCAGCCATTTTGTTGAATTATTTATCTTTTTTAAAAAGGTTGTACCCTGGGTGCCAAAAAATGGAAATTATTTTGGTGCTGAAGCTAATGCTAGTGCGCGCTAGTCACTGCACTGCACTGCACTAAAGCACATGCTAGTGGTATCACAGCGTGCCATGCACGCATAGTATAACATGCAGTGGCATGGGAATGACTATGTACACGCACACACAGTGCATGCATTTTTCTCTGGCTGTCCTCGAGTGGACGTGAGGTGGCGCTACACAACGCGGTAACCCGGGGTACTACGGTATCCCGGGGTAACGCGTGATGCATCATTTGAGATATTTTGGCAGAATTTGAGGTGCAACACCATTCCGATTCTCCCTCAAATGAGGTCAGATTGTTTCAAATGCTGCTAGCATGCCGTAGGAATATTCAGAATGCAATCAGAGTCCAATTAGAATATCCTTCCAATGCAGATCAATATTTTTCTACTTCAAATGTTTTAAGCATCGCTAAAACATTCGGGCTGGCCACAAGAATGGGCCCGAATGTTTGAAATGCACTCAGAATGTCGTCAGAATTTTTAGAATGCACTTCGAATATGCAGAAATGCAGGAAGAATTTTCATTCCAACAGCATTCTGGCTCATTCCGCCTCTAGTGTGACGGGGGTATTATCGTTGTCAACTTGAAATCAGCACTGCAATTCTAAGCACCACATCTTCAGTGGGATATTTTATAATACCAGTACAGACAATGTGGCTACAGGTGGAATGACAGCAAAGAAATTACAACATGGAATGCAAAACATCCTGTGAAGTTTTCCTGCCTTGACCAATACTCAATATTAGGGGATTCACATGTACAAAAATTAGCAGGATACAAATCTCAAGATTTGAATTGGGACTGTAATCTCAAGATTCTTGTATTACGTGTGGGCACAAAAAACCCACAAACTAGTGTGATCAGCATCGTGACACTAATCCAGGGAAATCTTGTGCTTAAAATTTCTGAATTTTGCCCTGCGGTGATGGTGTGAATGCTGGACCAAATGCTCTCGATATTTCATTTCCCATCATTCAAAATGCACATCACAACAACGTACGCACCACACCACTGTGGTGTGCAAAAACAACAGATTTACCGATTTATCTATCAGCAGTTAGTGAGCTATTTCTGTTTGAGTAAACATTTGCAAAAAATCGGAGATTTGGAGTGCGATCGCTATCCCACTATTTCTGAGCGTGTGAATGCTTGCAAAAAAAAATCTTGATACTAGGAGTGTAAATGTCATCCCACAATTTTGTATGTGTGAATGCGGCTAAATCATCTTCTACCGGTACTGGAATTTGAGCGATATTTAAGTAGAACACAAGTAAATGTGATCTAGCAGTATCTACGGCTCCGAAGCTTTTGTGGTCAATTTTCTCATTTGCTTTCAATTTTTAGAAGTAAACCCTTATCACTTTGATTTATTACTCCCCAGAGAATTCCAGTGTCAACATGCTATAAAGAGTCCTACAATATAAATCATTAAGAAATGATCTATGCTATATTCTAAGGGTTCCCATGACAACTTGACTTTACATTCAGTCTTACTTGCCACATACCCACACCCACACCCACACAGCACACATCCACAAGATAACAATGAACATCCATGCACAGGGTGAAGATCAAAAAGGATTGCATGGACTAGCTGTCAATCATATTTGATGTAACCCATGCTAGTAAGCGGATAGCCAGATAGTCAAGCTGGGTATTGAATTCCACAGATGATTTGTTCCATGCACGCACTTTGGTTTACTCTAAACCCAATCTGGACGGCTTTGAAACTGACGACAACGTTTTTTTATTCCTCTAAGCTTTGGCGAAAGCGAGATTCTGGCCCTTGCGGAGGGATACACCATGACTGGGTCTTTCCACTCTCTTTGGTTCGTGGAGAAATAAAAGTAAACAAGCGAAAGGGGATAGCAGCTCTTGCCACACACCACTGCAAAAAGGTAAATATTGCATTGCGAGATGGGCGAACGGAGAGTTAACTGTAGGCACTCCACTGGCTCAGTGGGAGTCAGTGATCTTCTCTAGATATGGATACACTACAAAATATTATTGTCTTGACTGTACACATGATATATGGGACATGGCTAATGACAGGATAAAGTGCCCTAATTTTTTTTTCCCCACAGTTAAATGTCAGTATGTTGTTTCCTTTTTCTTTCTTTCCTCTTTCCTGGTGCAAACACTTTTACTTTAAAAAAAAATGCACAAAGAAGAGTCAGTGCTGTAAATTTTGTGCCATTATCAGATCTTTAGTGTTAGTCAATAGCATGACTTCTATTCATTATTGATAACTGGACAGCATGTCCAATGTGGAATGAAGTGTCAGATAAGATTAGAGGCACACTGTCTTGGCCCATGAAAACAGACAATCGGCAAACTAAACAAAATGCCCAACTGACCTACTGCCTGACTGACCACACACTGATTCTGACATTGCAAACCCTCCTCACACTTCATTTTTGCAGGTCGTACACGAAATGTTTACGTGGAGGTCCAGCACACACCGTACAAAGGTGGTGCACGTCATCGTGCCTCACATTGGTGCACTGACCCAGATGGGCAACTGGTAAAGAAGGAGACTTACTTCTTGCATGTACTCCCAGGCGTAGATCACCCCCAGCTTGCCGAGCGCCAGCATCACCGGCACGTACGCATCAGGGCTGGCCTCCGCTGCCATGTCGTAGAAACGCTTGGCGAGGTGAATGTCCTGTAACAGGAGCAGTGAATACATATGTATGGAATTTAGGGTTGGCATTCGGATGTGATTTCGGCAAAACAATACCAACAGTACACCGTAAATGTAAAACAATTCAAATACACCAAAAGATTGAGTAAAGTGATCATGGGGGGTGAAATGTCTCAACGATGTCCAGTCTGTATTTCACAAATTACACGATAAATCCTACACAGCGATACTTAGGACAAGAGGAAATCACTTTTAGGTGAGACTGAGGTTTATTTTCTTTCCCCACCTGGCGCTGTGTGATCAATAATACAAGAAATTTTGACTGAATACAGGAATTCTATATTACTTAAAATAAAGTAAACTGTACAGTGTACACAAAAGAAGCAGCAGCAGTTCTATCTCCTATCATCTTTTATTCATTGGGGAGGGGGTGTATCATGAGACAAGATTGTTGTATAATCTGTCTGCAACAAAACATGTTAATAACCAAAACCTTGTTGCTTGTATGTATTCTTCCTATGCACTAGGCACTAGGAAAATCAAGGCTCTTGAGACATTTGCAACTTCTGATCACACAAACCATACATATATAATGCAAGTAATGTTCAATTGTGGAACTGATTAACAGAGTGATGGCATTGTACCATTGCAGATAGATAATGCAAGCATTAAATATGAAGATGGTGTCCACTAAAATGTGACTTTCAATTTCACCTTTCAAACTGTATCAAAAGAACAATTTGAAAACTCTCAAGACTTGAGGGAGGTCATCATGCTTTAACCCTTTGTGCACTTTGAGTACCAACTAGCAAAGACAACCCCACAGCATTGTACACACTGTCAAAAGTCCCTGATGCAAAAAGGGTTAACCCACTGATTCTGAGATTAATGGTAATTCCTTACCGACTTGACTCTGAATGTGCAATGTTTGCACGCCAGACTTGGTCGATGGCTTGCCAAGTTTGCATATTTTGCTCAAATGAACAACCTTGAAAAACCGGTCGATAAACCGCCAAATACCACAGTATAATGAAAGTTGAACTCGCGATTCAACTCCTCACAAAGAAAGGTTGCATTGCATGGTGATTGAATAGTGTTGTTTAATTATAGTTGTTGGTTTTTTTTGAATAATCAAATTCAAATTATCTGCCGCGATTGTATCTTCCAAAGTCATGCCTCCCAGTTCCGGACAATAGCATAGCTACTAACCATTTACAAGAAACATTCTCATAACTTTGTCATAAAATTTACATCACTGCAAAGTGTGCGATTTTCTCTGTAACTTTTCTCACTGCATGGCCAGCATAAAAGCTTCAAAAAAAGAGTTACATGGCTTTGAATGACGGAATGCTTTCCCAAAGCATTCAGGTGTTGAGGCCTAAGAATGATATGGCACCCAGAGGGTTTATACCACTGCACACGTACATGTAAGTCATGCGTGCTCAACGGGGTTAATTTCTTATGTGTCTTACGTATCTCCCATCCATCACATCTTGTTGCTCAAAGAGCGTGATAACATACGCTACAACTATAATAGCAGAGTCACTGGAATCAAACCTGCAACCACAGTGCATTAAATTCTCTCCCTCTGGAAGTGGTTTCAGGCGGGATTCCACTAAACAGCACAGAAATGCTAAATCACATTAATTCAAACCACATTAAACGCTCAACTTCCAATCACGCACCCCAGTTATACATCAGTACACCTGGGTAAGAGAGGAGCTTTAGGTGTGCACGATAAAGTAACTTGGCTTCTGGATCTTCACGTTGAAAGCACAGCATACAATCATCAGACCATGTGCCCTCGTCTATTATAAATGACTTTCTTTATTATGCTGGCAATTTCTCCAATAACACTCAAGATAAATTCTGCTCATAGAGGCTTTAATCTTTGCTGACAGGCAAAAAAAAAAAAAAAAAGAGAGAAAAAAAAACATGACTAGTTCTGCATATGATGTGTAACTCCCACTTTTGCGGCACATCAGGTTACATGTGACAGTTCTCCAAGCACAACAGCCGCCTCCATTCGAGAGTAATTTGCAGAACAAAATGACCAAAAATACTGCCATGGTCTCAACATGCTCTGAAGAGAAACATGTCACCGAGGACACAGGAAAAAAACAAAAATCATGTCACTTAGCAGCAATTATGATTGACTTTGACAACCGCTGGTGAGATTATGTTGCCCACGATGGAATCTACGTAAAATTCCTCGAGCAAACGTCACTGGTGTAAAGAGAGACGGACCAACTCCCAAAATCAAGAGGACACTTATTTCGAAAGCTTGAAGCCATGCACATTTCTGACATCATCAATATAAAAAATAAAAAAAAACTCTATGCCACGAAACAACTGCAAAAATAAGAATTTCTGTTCACATCTGAAATTTCAATCTTTCATGCAAACCACAAGTCATGACTCGAGTACATTTATGGGGCCAGAAACATCTTTTGACCATTCAGGCCAACTGAAAGCAAAAATGGTACTCCGTGTTCAAGTCAATATAAAAAGGGTGAAATCAAGCAAGTAAATGTACTGTATTAAAAGGGTTCATGAAAAAATATAGACACGACACATGGAATTTCGAAAGCTTTCTCAGTCTGAGATTCATTCAATCAAATAAACAAGCTCCTTTGTGATGGTAGACTTCTCAATGGTGTTAGTTTGCTGGTGTATTCCTGACAGGGTTAACCCACTGAGGACAAGTTCAGAGTACACTTGGGCAGGTGTCTATGGAAAATGCGTGTTGTAGCAAAATCAGCCCGTCCTAAATGATCTACTTCTCAGGAAGAGAAACGTGCATGTTTTGGTATTGACACTGTTCAGCAGAGTTTGGAATGCAATTCCCCAGTTTAAAGTAAAGGTTGGTTTCAGAAGCCTCTTCGAGTTGAGCCTCCAGCAGCCTTTTAGCTCAGTACAGACAGAATACTGTCAGAGGGGATACAGGGGGTGGTTTCAGATCATCCTACAGCAGCCTTTGAGAGGTTCAGCTGCAGTATGAACTCTCTGGAGTCATGAGAGGCGCAGCTTCTTGCTGACCCGGAAGTTAATCACTGCAGGTCATTGCCCACAAATCAAACATGTGATTGATCTAAAGCGAATCATGGAGCTCCAGCGAATAAAGGTTACTTTTCGGCATGAATGTGGTGTTCAAAGGTGCATGCCTTTTCGGAAGGGGAACTTGGGTTACCATGAGAATGGAGCCAGTCAGGGCATGCTCAGTGGGAGAAGAGTGAGAGCATGACTTGAGCACTATAAACAGACAGCAATGACTTTTTGGAAAGGGTTTTGGCATCAGTCATGAGTTTTTGAGGAGGCTCCAAATTTTGGCCACCACATAAACAGTTTGAGGAAGCTCCAAATTTTGGCAACAGTATAAACAGGGTATATGACATGAACAGGTGCATAGGCGGCATCAGGCGATTTTTATAGCCTCTGGGATCGTGGGCAACAGAGACAGCATACTGGTGTCATTCTCCTCTAATGCATTCTTACTCTTATCACCACACATGCACGAAAAAAGAATAAAAAAACATCTGAATATAAACCCGACAAAGTGACATTTGAGCTAATAATGGTGTGGTTCCTATCTAAGGATCTGTCACAGAGAAAGGGCATTCAAGTTCTGGTTGATCGACCTTCAGTCATATCCAATAAAATGTTTTTAATGAGCTTTTCACGATAGCCACACAGTTTCATAAATTGTTTTGGCACTAAACAAGTTATTCAGAGTCAAGGAAGTGTAAATGATGTCTGACTATTGCCACCTACTGCCTGTGATATGATGTGCAAAAAAAAAAAAAACATTACGATACCCAAAGGGATTGATGTAATGTGTGCCTAGGAGACAGTTCTGGTCACATGATTTTGTAGTGCTAGTCTCACTTCCATCCGCCACACCGAGAAATTTAATTCTGAAAGAATATCCATCAGCATAAAGTCCTTACACAGAATGGTCATGAGGGCCAGGGTACAATTAACTACTGTATATTACAGCTGTTATTTTCACGAATTAGGAGGTCACAGACATTTTCGCGAGACGTTGCTTTCTTGTTATGATGCTATCATAAATGCATTGTTATCCTAGTGCATGGCAACATTTTCGCGTGCTGTTAAATTCGCGATCCAACCGTGATTCACGAAAATAACAGCTTGTACAGTATTGAAGAACAATAATATACCAGGGTATAATAAAGTACATACTATGTACTTTGATATCTACTGTGTAAAAAAGAAGCAACAACTTCATATTAGATGAATATCCTTTGTTATTACAAGGTGATACAGCAATTGCAGATCTCTGACCACCGCTTTTCTCTTTCAAGGACAAGGTTATCTTCTTCTTTTTTTTCAAAAGGGAGATATTATGGTAGTCAAATCATTGTTATATTTTATGACAGGTTTGAATTGATACTGGGCATCTTGACAATTAAAGATAACAGCATTGATGAAGCACTATTTATACAATGATGTTTAAAGCAAATCCTAATCAACTGTTTGGATAAGAGCATACACGTGACCAGGCATTTATTTTGCCTACCGCATAATTTTACAAGTGACTGGTCATTAGCACTTTTGCGCTGTGATGATGACCAGGCGAGATTTCATTGTTTTATTTTCTTATGAGAATGGCGGGCTCAAAATTTAAAATGCCTGTTTTTTAAATCTTTCCCGCAACAAGGATTTGCTTCATCATTTCATGGGACTAATATTTCACATCATTTTGTTTGGGCAAGAGTATAAACACTCTCACTTGGTACCTTCAAAGCGGTCCAAATGCCCTCGGCTAACGCATTGTGCCCGTTCAAAAGGTACCTTGTGTGGTTAAATCTTACTATTAGGGAGTTTTCGATTGGGTGAACGAGAAGGACGTGCCGCCGAGCGCAACCGTACGTCAAGGCGTCACGTCTGTACGTTGACCCGCTGCTAAAACACATTTCGATTTCGGGCGCCGGCGTCACGTCTCGTGGCGTGTGCAGGAGGCAACCAGGCACTGTGCCTTGCGTGCATATAAGCGGAATTTGTGACTCGTTTCTGTACTTGTAATATTTATTTTGTCTATGACTAGATGCGTATCCTGGGAGGAATTATGTGGATTTTAAAACATGATGCATGGTAAGACTACTAGGCAAATGCACTGCTGCACTAGCTAGGCCAAAAGCACCAAAATCTGTTTGCGTACAGCATTACGTGTAAATGGATGTGTGGGACTACGGTAGGCAGTTGCAAAGTGCGAAACAGTGAAAACGGGCAAAGAAAGTAGGTACCAGAGGCTGTAGTTTGTATGTCAGCGCTGCTGCTGTGACGTATCAAGATCATAAGCTTTCATGTAATTAGAATATAAATATTCTCTCGAAAGAAAAAGGAAAACAGGTGAACTGAGCACGGATTTCCCGAGAGTCATCGTGCTCTTTCGTACGATACCCGAGAGGAGTGTGACGTCATAGCAAGGGTGGGTTGAGCGCGGCGCAACCGATTTGGGTGGACGGTGATAACCGGGGTTAACGCGTTCGAAATTTGTGCGATGAGCCGAGGGTCGACACTCGCGCATGCGCAGTACGTAAAAACTACGTCATAACAGGGTGACGCCTGGCTCAACGTGCAAATCGAAAAGTCCCTATTAATGCCTGACAGATGTGTATCATTTGTGTAATACAGTCCACCTTTCTCTCTATAGATATTCCCTAAAGTCCATGATAAATTCTTGTTAATGCTTGATGACTGAATTTTTATGCCGATACCCCCGTAAACTACCAGTGACATTAACATTCATCTTAATAATCTTGCTGCTGCAAATACTAAAAGCTTAGATATGGAATTGACCATTAGTTATAACCACTGTTTACCATTGACAGCAGTGATTAAAAAAAAAAGTTTGAATTTTCACATTTGATGCTTACTCGATTGAGAGCATAGAACTCTCCTTTATTTCTTTCAACATTTACAATATATACAGTTAAAAAGATGAAATACAACTAAACTTGCAGTTCAGTTGCATCACAAAACATCCTACCATGCAAAAATTTGGCAATAAAGCCGCAATATAACAGATATCATTAATTTTATCAATAAACCGTAACTGTACATGGTTTTTTCTAGAAATTTATTTTATCTATTTAAATAAATAAATAAATATTCTAGAACTGACTTAAATTAAACCATTGTTCACATTTTGCATATTTAACAATACTTAACATTGATTATACTGATTACTGTTTTTACATTGGTTGTTTCTTTCCCTAACTCACATTCTAGAACTATTTTGAAGCACTAAAGATTTTTTTTTTTTCATCTGCAAATGATAAATAGTGGCTTAAGGGACTTGAACAGCATGTAATTTCACCCATCCGTTAAAAGGGAAATACATGTACTGCTGATGCTATCATTATTCATAAGCATCAAAGCCCTCTTCTTTCGTATGTCCAAGTACTGTACGATATGCCCTTAAAAAAATGTTGTGATAGGGTATGAATATGTTCTTTAAAAAAAAAAAATGTGTGCAAACTTCATGAGAGTACATTCCTGAAGACACAGACAGACAGACTGTTCCTCACTGTGTGTGTCTGTGACAATAACGATCTAGATAGAACCCTTTCTACTAATCCCCTGTGAGCGATAAAGTACATGGACATAAGTGGGTGATCCGGTGTATCAATTTGCTTTGTGCCTGGAGGTATGGATTTGCCTGAACGTGGCAAATGATGTATGTGTTTTTGAGGAGATGGGAGTGGCGATAACAAGACTGATTCTGGAAGACGGGGAAGGAGAGGATTTAACTGTCCTCCATTTGCCTTAAGAAACCGACATCCTCATCATCAATTTGAGGTGGCGAGGGGTATCGGGGGGAATAATTGCAATTTAGTCACAAAAGTATCTGTACACCTTGTAGCAGTAATACATCACAGCTCACAAGACAAGGATTTCAATACTGCCGCCAAAAAAAAAAAAAAAAATCAAAGTTAAAATCCTACCGTAATCTTGTTTCTTCATATAACGGTCTACTTTCATATGAAAAGAGAGCGAAAAACACTGCGATACATTGTTTTCTCAACACAAATATCTGGCATGATGGATGCTGGGAGGATAAAGAATGGATGGGAGATTGCTGTAATTCTCTCTCCTTCCTTTTGAATTTGTCATCGACATCCATCTTACACTTCATGCACCCACAATACACTAATCATCACAGTTTTCAGATTCTTGGTGCTGATAGTCAGTAGATTCAAGTGATGTTCAAACTACCCCTTTAATGCTTTTTGAAATGGCTGAACAGTTTTCTGGAAATTTTCCATGAAGAATTGTTTTGACTCTTTAATAGACACCAACCTTGAAGCAGAGATCATACCCCAGAGAATAATTTCTGTTCTAAAAACTGAATAGCTATTTTAGTTGATGGACATAGGTTTTGAACAAAATGGTACCAGTATTCAATTATTCATAATTAGATTGCTACACAATCTACAGCAGTCACATCCAAAATCTATTGCAAATTGTTTTGTGATACTAGGGAAATTATTCATCGTACCCACAGTCAATGTGGTTGATTAAAAAAAAAAAAAAATTAACATATTGGAAAGTAGCCAAACTGTAAGCAAGAACAATGACAGAGATTTAAGCAAAGTCAATGGGTGATTTCAAGTTCGGTGCTAGTGCTAGTGCTAGTGCTATGTCAGCACTAGCACCAGCAAGAAAACTGAACTTGAAATCACGTCGGTGTTGGGAGTTGACCTCAAAATTATGACGTATTTCCGGTTGCTGGCGCTGGGCTTGGTGTTGAATGTCGTCTGCTGAACCGAACTCCACCGTTTGTGTTTGCGATTTATGTGCTTTTTTGCCATTGACTAACACTAGCCCCTAGGGATTAACATTTTCGTCATTTCAAGTTCGGTGCTGGTGTTAGCGTTGCTGTGCGAAACCCACATTCACGTCCATAAGTAGATATTCGTTTTACGTGCAAAGTCTATGCTAATGCAGTGCTGGCCCACGTAAACGTACATGAACATTCTAGACATGGCTACATAAATCTGAGCCTGGGAGGAAAATCAAGATAGTTGTATTTTGGGGAAGGGGTGAAATTTGTGGCATTTTAATCCGTCTTCCTCACTACGTGTCTAAAACTAAGCAGCAATGGTTACATCTTTTAATATTTGACTGTAATCATGCTCCATCACTTTTTTCCTCGCGCAATTCCCGCGGAGCTTGCCGTGCTGCGATTTCAACACCTAGTGCTGGTGATCGATAATTTTGATCGGTATCGCCTCATCAATCTGACCGTCGGTGTTTGAGGTCGATTTAACGCTGTTATTAGGGAGCTAGCACCAGCACTAGCACTAGCACCAAACTTGAAATCACCTAATGCAGTACAAAAAAGAAGTACTGCATGCCTATTTGCATATATCCACATCAGCTGACACACGGTCTCTTGATCATCTTGGTTATGAATCATACGTCTCTCATAGAGTAATGTGTAAATTGACTGATGAAAGAAAAGGCTACAATATCATCTTTCCTGAATCTACAATAAAGCCACAATGAAGACTTACTCTATGAGATTTTTATATCATTGGTTGATATGAAACAATCACAATTTTGGAAATATCATGCCCATGGCTGGTCAAAAATGCGGAGTACAATGCCATGAATGCCCTGCTAACTTGATAAACTAGTCCATCTTGAGGTGCCCATATAATGGTGCTTTGTTACCAAATTTTTTTACTGACATCATACCAGGGCCCTGTTTTATGTAGAGTTAAAATTGATTTTTATAATTGAATTCAACTGTAGGTCTATGGCAGGAAATTTAAAATCTATTTTATATTTTGATAAAATGGGGCCCAGGTAAAGGCACTGATAGCACATGTCAGTACACTCACAGGAATCTACTTTGTTGCTGGGATTTATTCTTCTTTAAAAATAAAATGAGAGAAACCAGAACAATCATGTAAAATTATTTTTGATGTAACAGTCATAAAATCTATCTCAAGCAGTGGGAGGTTTGATACAGGTTTTTCCTCTCCATCAGTATTAAGATTTTACTTTCGAATAGTAATTATTTTAATGTTATGTAACTGAATCTAACAGCATGATTGTTTGTAAAGTGCATACAGAATTAGTCAATTCGATAATTATTGTGTGCTATATAAATCAAAATTATTATCATTTATTACTATTCATGATCCCCAACCCTCACAAAACATCTTGCATCTGTATCTTGATGCATTGTTGCAAGGTGGAGATCAATTAACCCATTTAGGACGGCTCCTGAGTATCCTCGGGCAAGTGTCTATGGGAAATGTGTGTTGTAGCAAAATCAGCCCGTCCTCAATGGGTTAAAGGTGTGGTTCCATACCAGCAGTCAAGCTGAACTGATCAGGCAGAATGGCCAGGCTTTAATCAAAATCAGAGCCAAGGTGATAAATACAATAATGTGGAAACCTGCAGTTTCATGTTTTTTATGAAACAGTTAAAGGGATGGTATAGTTTTGGTTGGATCAGACTTCAGGTTTCCAACTTTTTTGGGGATATGATAAACCTTTTATGAAATATAAAAGGGCATAGGAATTCAAAGAGGAAATTTAATATTTATTTGATGTAAACTGGTTTTGAAATGGCAGAGTATATCAAAAACAAATAAGTCCTAATGAAAGGTGGGAACCTTTTGAGGACCTCTTTGTTTTTCCTTGTTTTTGGATCTCTTGGACATTTCAAAACCGATTTTCCTCAAATAAACTTCGGATTCCTCTTAGAATTGAATGCGCATCGATATTTTCAAAAGTGGTTTCTAATCATCTTGCAAAACATTATAATCTGAATTCCCCATCTCAACCAAAAGTATACTATCTCTTAAATATTATGAGAGAAAGAACTATGAAAAATATGAGATGATGATGTCACGGTCTCACTGGTCTACCACTGACTTTACACACACATTTTTTTTTTTCCTTTTACACAAGGAAGAAAAATAATTCATCCATCTGTTACACTAATTTTTTATTATATTGCAATAACCCAGCAATGATGAGTCTGTAGAGGATACAAGAAGGAAGAGTTACCACCAAATCATCACCAAGCAAGACGATTTTTATGATATTCATGTTCACACCAACGGCAGAGCTTCAGCTCAATATATCATCACTTCAGGTAATTTGTGTGCGGAGGGTAGCCATCAATATTGCTACACAGTGAAAACAATTCTAATGCATTCATACGTCTCACAATTTCTGCATTTCAAGCCTCAGTTCCATGAATTTTCAACCATTCTCGTCATCTGATTTCACACCAATTCTCTGGAGTCACGTTTGAAGACGGTGTTGAATTGCACTTAATATTTCATCAAAGAAGGTCTTCTATTAAACCCATCTTGATGCCTGTAGAGACTGACCGGCTGCCTATTTCATAGAACACTCAAGGGGCCTCTACTCTTGGAAGATTGAGATCAATACCGTGATCAATCAGCGTTAGTTGACCAATTAGCCATTCTAGACAATAACAAGACTTCACACACACACAGCACCAATATGAATTCTTTAAATTCATTCAAAGGGCCTTGGAAACAAAATGCTAGTACACGTCTGATTTTCCTGGGAACAAAGGGGCTTCCATTTCCAAGGCTGCCACTCAAACCAGAGCAGCCGTCATCAATATGGATTTTGAGACTTCAAATACATGTCACTGAACTTGATTCTAGAACTTCTTCCAATAGGCACAGAGATGCAATGATCATACATCTTCTTCCCAGAGAACAAAAAAGCATGTGTATATTTTGTTTTTGTTTTTTTGCTTTTTTTTTTAGAGGGTGCATCTTTAATTCTGAGCAATTGTCATTTTCAACTTGAATATTTGATACATATGGCTTTAACAAACTCTCCAAAGTCATTCAACAAGTCAAGAGACAATATGTTTCACTAGGGCCATTCTCATTTGACAAAAAGAAAAAAGGTGTGATTTAAAAACTTGTAATGTTTCACACTGCATGTTCTTACTCTTCCAAAGCCTTGGTGTTATCTCAAGGAAAAAATGATAAGGTCTTCTTTATCCAGGGTAGCCTCTTCAGTGTTGCCACTGCTCTACCAGAGGACCCTGCCATTATTATTACCCTAGCATTTCAACGTACCCATTTACACACCTGGGTCGACAGGGACACTGTGGGTAAAAACATCTTGTCCAAGGATGTGAGCACTGGGCGGCAATCGAACTCGGGTCCTCCGTTTGGGAGTCCGGAGTCTTAGCCACTATGCCACAGCACCCTCACATAAGGATCATGAAGTTCCTGGAAGTACTGCATAAAAGATATATATACCCTGTTCAGTCATTCATCCATTCCCAACATGCTATTTGGATGGTGTTTTTTCATCGATGTACAGCTGTACTATACAGCCACTCACATGTTTGGTTGTCATGCACTAGAGGAAAAGGTATATACCTCAGTATATATATACCACAATATTTCTGCCATGTTTGTTGTTCTCATGACATATTAAACACAATATGAAGTGAGCACAAAGTTAGAAAAAACTGCATTTCGACATGTGATTTTCATAGCAAAAATTCAAGTGGAATTTGGTACAGTTGCTTGCCAACTTCATAGCAACTTTGTGATACTTCCAATATCACAAATTTTCTATCACAATGAGAGTGGTCCTAATGTCTGCTTTCCAGAGCATTCACATAGAAGGACTTTAAGTTTTGAAGGCTGAATCTACTTACAACCATGAAGATCCCTTATCACTTTCAATTTCAAGATTTCATGTACATCACACTCTTGCTAAATCTCAAAGTAGTTCAGTGTCCTTAGAAATATACTTATATTGAGTTTCCAATGCATATGGCGACCTTTTATCTTACTATTTCTATCAATTCTTTTGACTGCCTCTCATCCAATGATTAATTGTCCACAGTCATTTACAGCTGTACATAACTCCAAGCACTTGGCATTGATATCAATTTTTAACGGTACCATGTACAGCTCCAGACAACAAAAATGTCTCACTAACCTAACAAGAAATGGGCAACAATTTGAACACACAATAATTCAATACAACCACAGGCTCAGAGCAGCCAGGTTCATTATGAATAATTCATAAATCGAGACAGGATAAATGACAACAGGCACTCTAAAATAAACCGTGAAAATGAATGTCGTCTGCTTAACATCCTCTTGCAATTTTATCATATCATGCGTGGAAAGATGGGATTCTGGGGATCACCTGCTTAGCTTTCCCTATCACTTGCAAAAAGTTCATGAATGCATCTTTACCATTTGATCATCACTCTGCACAATATTTTACCTGATCAGATGAGTGCAATGTTCGATAATGGCCCTGTCAAGCTCTCACTGGGTTCAAACCAGGTTTGAGTCGTCAGCATGAATAGCAAATTTTAGAAAAGCTCTAGTGACCTTTACCTGATGACCAGCATCATTTTGTACCATATTCACTCAGAAAAAGATCCTCTCTTATGTCTAGACACAGTATTCAGGGATGCCAGTGGCAAATTGCTCTTGGGCCGGAAACTGATGTGCGCAAAGCGCACATCATGAGCGCGATGCGCGAAGTCCCTTCGGCCGGGGTCCAGGGCCCGCTCAAGGGCCCTGGAAGCTCTGGGGTTCTTAGATGCTCTCTGGTGCAATCTGAGCATTTCTGAGGGCTCTTCTTCCCTCAAATCTAATCCAGAGAAATGAATTTGTAGCAAAAATAAAGAAGTCCTAGTGCCGTAAACTCCGTAGTTTTGCTTCGTTCAGCTGACTCGATCGACTCACCATACTCTCTCAGCGCTGTAGCTACAGCGAGAGCGCAGCATGATCCATGCACCGCAGTATAGTACATCGCCTAGAAACACCACACGTTGTTCGATCGCGATCGCACGTGCTGGTATAACGCTTTCCAGACAATAATGTGGTCATATTCTAGAAAAAAAAAAGGAATTTGTAGCAAAAATAAAGAAGTCCTAGTGCCGTAAAATCTGTAGTTTTGCTTCGTTCAGCTGACTCAATCGACTCAGCACTGTAGCTATAGCGAGAGCGCAGTATGATTCATGCACCGCGACCGCACATAGTACATCGCATAGAAACACCACACACTGTTCGATCGCTATCATCGCACGTGTTGCATGTCCCATGGCCCAGCTAGCAGCAGCAACATCGCGCTAGTTTTGCATGACAGTCGTTTTGTGATATTCTCATGCCCAAGTATATGCGAAACATACTACGGAAATCGTGAAAGTGAATGTCCCGTAAGTTTAGATGATCATATTTTTTCGTTTTTCTTTCTTTCTTTCTTTCTTTCTTTCTCGTGTTTTACGGCTTTCCCACACAGACGGAAATAATATCACGAAGCCAGAAATTGGACACCAAAATATGAACTAGAAATGTCGCTTTGGCGACTGGTATGCCTCCGCCATAATGCATGATTTTCCCAATAGGTCTAGATAGTACATGTGGACAATGTGTGACTACATTTTCACAAAATTGGCAAAATATTGAAATAACAAATTTGTCACAAATGTGTTGAATGTTCACCTTCCTTGACTTAGGTTTAATTGGATGAATAGGAGAGCATGTATCTAGGGATTTAAGGACTTTAACTTCACTTTGACCCATTCATACATTTAGGCATTGAGTAATTTTCAAGGTACAGGTGTGGAGAATTGGTGTGAATTTCTGAAATGAATAGTAAATTGTTACCATTTTCATCTGGCCCTTGACCCTAAAATTCATAAGATAATCACTTTCAGGTAGAACATGCATAATATGTACTAAGTTTCAAGATAACTTGAGCCACTTCAGAGATATGGAGAAAAAAGTTAGTTCAGCACTTTCACTTGATCTTTGACCTTTTGACCTTTGAGGCAAAAAAAGAAGAAAAAAAAAATTTCCAGAGAATTTCTATTAGGTTACACATGCATACACCAAGTGTAAAAAAAAATAACCCTGCTGGCATTGCATAAATATGAGGGAAATAGTAAAATTTTGACGTGTTGCACTTGACCTTTGACCCCTGACCTTTGACCCCATGAACCCTACATTCTCTAGATAATCAATTCCAGTCAGTACATGTATATACTATGTTCCATGAAGATACCCTTGAGCAATTTTCCAAGGTACATTTTGTACGGAGAAAAAAAAGAAGTTTTAATATTTTTACTTGACCTTTTGACCTTTGACCTTTGACCTCATGACCTAAGCTTTCACCAGAGAATCTTAATTGGGTAATACATGTATACACTAAGTTTCAAGAAAATATCTTCAGGCATTCAATAGATATGGTGGAAATAGTGAAATTTTATGTATTTGACCCTGACCTTTTGACCTTTGACCTTTGACCTCATGACCCAAACTGTCACCAGAGAATCTTAATTGGGTAATACATGTATACACTAGGTTTCAAGAAAATATCTTCAGGCATTCACTAGATATGGTGGAAATAGTGAAATTTTATGTATTTGACCTTGACCTTTTGACCTTTGACCTTGAGCATGTGCACCCAAAAGTTGATAGGCACAACTTCACCCCCTAATACACATACGTGCCAAGTTTCATTAGGATACCTCAACAGGTTTTGATAGTTACCTTGTCCACAAAATTCATTACGGACGGACGGAAGGACGGACGGAAGGACGGAAGGACGGACGGACGGACGGACGGACGGACGGACAACCTGAAAACATAATGCCTCCGGCACCACTTCGTGGCGGAGGCATAAAAAGCCGGAATTCCGGCTATTGCCGGAAAACTGGCATCCCTGACTGTATTCATCACTTCAAGATTAGTTGCAAATCCTTCACAGTCTTTATGAATTACTGCCTTGACCATTATTTGAATACTACGACAAAATAGAACTTACTTTTTGTTGACAGCACTAAAACTTTAACCCACTCCAGTCTAAAAGCTGCCACAGCTAAATAAAGAATAAAAGCTGTAAAACTGGAAAGCAATCCAACAGCTGTGTGCAGATGACTTGGATGCCCCTGTCTATCAGGCAATCACTGTATCTCCCATAAGTACATGACTCTTCAATATACTTCTAATTAGGCGCGGTCAGACTGGCAAAAGATCAAGAAGATTAAGTTCGGGATCTTTAAGATCTCGAAGTTTTGCCAGTGTGACCGCAAACTTCTCGTAAAACTTCTCATGAAACTTCCCACTCCAACTAGGGATATTTCCCTCACCCCCGCCAAACTTCTCGATCTGTTTGTGGGCGGTGTCTCCGAAGCACGAGGCCATTGTCATGTACAGATGTGCATTGTTACGTCATTATCACTAGCCATCGGATGGCGCACTCTTTTTTCTTTCTTGTGCGCGCGTACCAATGACCCAAACTTCTTGATCCAAGTTTGGCTGCCAGTGTGACCACACAACAAAAGATCGCGAAGACTTTGCGATGTTAAACTTCTCAATCTTTTGCCAGTCTGACCGCGCCTATTGATGAAGTTCAATGACCTCGACCGCTGTCCCAGGTACTTTCTAAACAAAGGAAATGGCTCCCCGTCTGCTTCTCAGCCCTGATAACATGTAACATTATTATTTGACTTTAATACCCAGTGCATGTTATGAGCAGAAAATTACACAGTTAGCTGTATTTTAGGGACCTTTGACCTTTTGACCTTTGATCTTCACCACTGTTATTTCAGGGAACTACTTTTTGTTAATTTCTGTGTTCCTTTTGAGATGATGACACCATTGGACAAAAATAGAAGTTGTGGTGAGAAAATCACTAGAGTGGAAAGCCTATGGCTTTGGTGAGGAGGGTATTTTGATACCTGGCAATGTTAAGGACACAGAGTGAGAGAGGCTTCTTTAAGAGAATATTGAACAGGCTACAACGGTTAAAAGTAGAGCTCTTGAATGGGAAGGCTTGATGTTTGCCGTTGTTACCTCTTAAATATGATGTTAACATGGATTTAGATATATTTTTAAGTCTCTCCTTATGGTCCCACACGTCAAGCAACCTTTTCTGCAATATATTTATAAATAAGTATATGTGACCCTGCACCACAAAACACACAAAAAGTCACCAGACATGGATTATTAGTTAAGGGCAGATTCTGACAGAGCAGACTCTAAGCTTTGAAATGTTGTATAACTCAATTCAAATGGATTCTCCAATATTGGAAAGAAAGTGCACACTCTGGAAGAATTTGAACTGAGAAAAGAGGCTGTGAAGTACAGGGTCTATTCAAGTATTGTACCTAATCTTTACTTTTTGAATAGCCGTGCTACCCGTGCCATAAATAGGACAAAAAATCTTGATGTAAACCACTGTGGCAAAAACAATGAAGGAATTATCAGATTAAGCTTAAATTGAGCATGCTTGATTAACACACTCTGTTCATAATAAATGTCAACTTTCAAAGCACTAGCATCATCCCTTCAAAAGTTATTAGAGTTGAAAGTGAAGAGTGTGCAAAGGAGTTTCAAGAAATTAAAAGGGGCCTCTAATGAAAAACCTGATCACACTACTTTACCAAAAAAGGGTTGTAGAAAACTGCTGAAAACCCACTTTCCCATTCAAATTATGATCCCAAACTTAGGGATAATGTAGAAGAAGAATAGCTCTCTCAGAAAATATGGAAACCTCAAAACTGACTCGGTGGACCCGTTTCACCTTTCTTGAGTCCTCGCATAAAATCAAGGAGCGCGACTTTTTGTTTGTTTTGTGATGCACAGTCACATATATAAGATACACTGTATATCATCAGAAAGGATGCTTCACTTTGTACTCAATAGGCACATCTGATAGAATACAGTAGGTTTAACAGAGCACCTGAAATTTCCCAAGAAATATTCCTGTAATCTGTTATCCCCAAATTGCCCCTAGAGTATTGAAGAATAAGTACACTGATGAATTCACATCCACTCCTCTCAATTCAAATGCAAGACACAAAGGAAAGCCTACCATGGAACAATACACACTTCATTTCAGATAAAGATAAGACAGGGGAGACTTAAAGGGATAGTATAGTTTTGGTTGAGATGGGAGATTCAGATTTTAACTATGTGCGAGATAATTAGAAACCACTTATGAAATATTAAAGAGCACACAATTGTAAGGGGAATTCCAAAGTTTATTTGATGGAAATCAGTTTTGAAATGGCTGGAGATATCCAGAAACTAGTAAAAACAAAGTGTTCCTAATGCAAGGTGGGACTCTATTAGAACCTCTCTGCTTTTCAATATCTTAGTAATTTCAAACCAATTTCTGTAAAACAAACTGTCATATTTCATAAGAGGTTTCTCGTTATCTCACACACACAAAAAAAAAGTTGGAAACCTGAAGTCCCACCTCAACCAAAACTATTCCATCCCTTTAATATGACATTTCTGCATTCTTGGGAGATGCCGCTTCAAGCCAGCAATTGCACAAAATTCTGAATTCAAAAGGACTCGTTTAGAACACACAGAATACATTAACATGTGACTGGCATGTATTTTGCAAGATACCGCACCAGTTGGTGTTTGCGTTTCCGTGGCCTATAAATCAGCTGACGCCAGGTCCAGTGGGTGTGAGATGAGTTGGTGAGCCCTACATCTGCAGTGATTTACACCCTTATTCACATTCTCAGACTGGCTACTTGTTAAAGGCGGAAGTCCTCTGAAACCAGTTGGTTTGATTTCCATTATTCCTCACAGCTGAACATTTTTCAATTGGAACAGCACCAAAAAAATTAATCATCCTTCACTTTGACAAGCACTGACTTATTCCTCTTCAATAACAGTGGATCAAACAAAGGTTTACATCAATGTCCAGAGACTTTTGGCCACACACACACACACACACACATACACACACAAAAAAACAACAACCCAATGACGTTGAGAATGATGAAAATCTCGCTTCCTAACAGAAGCACTGTGGTTTGAGATGAAGGTAAGGATCCATTGCTAACAGAATCAAGACGTTCCTTCATGTAACATCTCTTTGGGAAATCATCATTATCTTGGAGCAGAACGGGGTCCACTTCACAGTGCCTGTATATCTGTGTGGTTGTGCATGGCAGCTGTTGGATGTGAATGCGGTACTTTTATAGGAGGCCAGAGAAGAAGACACAGCAATGGATGACAGAGAAGGAGAAGAAAAAGAAGAAGAAGAAGAAAAAGGAAAAGAAAAAAGATGGAGCAGAAGGAGTAGAAGAAAAAGAAAAACAAGAAGATGAAGATGAAGTAGATGGAGGAGGGGAAGATGGAAAATGAGAAGTGGAAGAAGATAATGAAGAAAGAGGAGATGAAGTAGAAGAAGATAAAGAAGAAGGAGGAGGAGGAGGAGGGGGAGGAGAAGGAGGAGGAGAGGAGGAAGATGATGAAAAAGAAGATGGTAGAAAAAAAGAAAAAACAAGCTGACTGGAAAGGAGAAAAAAAAAAGAGAAGAAAGAAGAAAGGCAGGTGTGTCACGGAGGGCATAGGAGGTATCTGCTTGACTGGAATGCGCTTTGCCGAGGATTGAGTGGTCAGGCCACAAACCATTCCAATACAAACCTCCCACACCCATCCAATTACCCTAACGGGGAACAGAGATTCAGACCGACACGCTGGCCAAGAAATGCAAGCCATATGAATAAACATGGTTTGACTGCAGAGCAGAGCCTCAGATTACATGATTTCCGAATCACTGGGACAAACGGAAATGTATGAGAGTGTGCTCAAACACAAGACACACTTCTCTTGAGTTGTTTCTTCACACTACAGCAGTCACAAAACAAAGAAAACAACGTCATATCTCATTGAAATTGGCAAAATGATACCTTACTAAGTCTACCATGTACAAAAATTACCTTGTTTCCATTTCCTTTGAACATCTATGTAAAGCACAATCGAAAACTCATGTAGCTGCTAAAAATCTTCAGCGAGTAAACCTTTACAAGAATTAATGTGTACCTTTACAAGAATTAATGTGTAACATCTACATAAGCACTGCAATCCAATATTCTAAATGAACAAAACACACAGCGTATCTCACTGCCTTAATGCATGGATTATCGGGATCATGTGATGACATTTCTCCAACAAGTGGAACTTGGAATGCAATTACACAGTCGATATACAATGTAAAATGATATGAGTATTGTAGAAAAGACGCCCTTTACCGCATTTCATGGTCATGAAGCGACTATCACGTAACCACTCTGCGTAACTCGCAATCTGCCATGTTTACTCTTGTACATTGTGTCTTACAATGTATCCTTTCACAGATAGTTTCACACTATTCTGAGTGGGTGTGTTTTCTCTCCACATCACAGTAAACATCAGGAGTGAGTGACATATCAGAAGATGATGGTCCAGACCTATTCAAAATAACGTACGCCACAAAGTTGTCATACTATTTGACACTCAACCGAGAATATATGAGGTAGTGAAACTACAAGGAATTTTGATCTACAGAGGGCAGCACACCACTTATGTCACTTTTTTAACATTTGGAAAGGATCCTCTGACACTGCATCTTTCCAGTTCCATAGGAAAGCTTCAGTTATTTATATATCATACATAGCAAGCCCCCAAACCACAACAATCAAATTACCAAACAAAAGACAACAAAACAAAGATACTCCTTTTTAACTATGTTAATAATGTAAACAAATACAAAATAATTGAAATTTTATCCAAAAAACAACTGTCATTTTTTTTTCTAACTGCCAAAAGTTCATTGACCCCGCCTATGATCTTTGACCTTGTGGTGATCTTCAACTCCCCAAGGGACATTTACCATCCAAGTTTGGTCACAAATAGACAAAGGGGTCAAAAGTTATGAGCCATAATCGAAATGCGCCATAAAAACTTAACATTGGGCCGTAAAAGTTTGTTGACCCCTGTCTGTGACCTTTGACCTTGTGGTGACCTTCAACTCCCTAAGGCTTGTGGTGACCTTCAACTCTCCAAGGGACATCTACCATCCAAGTTTGGTCACAAACGGACATATATATCAACAGTTATGAGCCATAATTGAAACATGCCGTAAAAATTTAACATTGGGCCCTAAAGTTCATTGACCTCTACCTGTGACCTTTGACCTTTTGGTGACCTTCATAAAATGTGTAACTTTGTATAACCACTCTTCCCTCCAAGTTTGATTCAAAGTAAAGTCCTCAGTATAGAGTTATTCAAGTTTCTGTAGTGTACGTTACGGACGGACGAGGGACGGACAGACACCGCAGGCGATCCCTATGTCTCCCCACACCTCCGGTGGGCTCAACAATAACTAGGGACAGAATCCACAATTAATATACTGTTTAGGAAGAGGCTGAAAATCATGGGAAACTGATCAAAAAGCTTTCATTAGACTGATCAAACTGACAGGAATGCTACGGCAGTCCACATGCTAGTTATAAAACATGTGAAAAACAACCTACACTTGTAAGAGATACATGTACTTGTAACACATTTTGCCAACAGTAGTAGTAAAACCGAAAAATAGCCATATAAGATATACGACATCCTGTTCAATTTAAGGCAACTAAGAAGAAGTGTTGCTGGTCTTCAAAAAAAAACTACAAACGATAAAGTCAACACACAAGTCTGGATATTATGTACACTCTTTAACCTCTAGTAATTCTGCCATATTTAGCCATGTTTTATTGCATTAAAAGCTAGCAATGTTTGCCATGAGGTATTTTTAGGCATCTCCACATAATGGCATTTCAGTTTTAATCTATACTTCATACTGGCTAAAAATATGATCACATTGCTGAGCAAACAACAGTAGCAAAATCTAATCTAATATTAAAACAAACACTGTGTGAGTACACTGCATTACATATACGCACGACATGGAGGCATACATGTACACACAAACATACACAGACCCAGACACAGACACAGACACACACAGACACACACACACACACACACAGAGAAAACAACCACAACCTGAAATGGATTACATGACAAACACTAAAAAAACCAAGGGTCATAGCACTATAGTGATCATCAAAAAATACATAAATAAATAAATAAGAAATAAATGAATCTCACTGCCCAATCACAAGTTTCAGTCTGAAATAGATTTAGTTTCATTTCACAAAAGGGCATGTTACATAGTGCAAAAGCACCCTCTCTACTGGAAACAAATTTCCAAAGGTCAGGCACATCAAAAGAGTACAAATGATTTGAGTTAATCTTTCCCCTTCTACTCTAATGAGATGAATCAAGCATGCCAATGACTTTGGCTTTTAGCATGATAAAATGGCTCAGTATGTCATATATCTTTAATAACAGAGAGGAAATATTTCCCGTTTTACTTCTAACGTACAAATTCATCCAAATAAGAGTTTCCACTTGGGCATTTATCCACCGCGATATGTTTAAGCTTTAGAAAATGATAATTTTCACTGAAAGTCTGCAACTGTTCCTCTTGACCTTTCCCCCTTCACTCCTGGGATATCACTCACATCATTATTCAAATCTACTAATCTAAAGTGAGATAAACACTAAACATAACCTGCTAAAGCTGTGGCTACAAATTGACAGTCTTAGCCAAAGTATAATGACCAAGACTTCTTTTTATGTCATTAAGATAATTGTTTACTTGCATATACACTCCTAAAATTCATTTGCATATACACTCCTAAAATTTTACCCACAGATATTACCTCTGGAAGCTATAGCACAACAAAACATTTTATCTCATTAACAGTGACCCATGACATTTTGCTTCAATCTCATCATGCAAACTAGGATCTTATTATTTTTGCCATTTTACATCCCCACTGGACATTCCTAGCAGAAGTAGAGATGACATTTTGAGTAAGTTCATTAACCTTTGACCTTTTGACCTCAATGAATTTTGACAGATGAACTCACAGACAGAGGGATTGAAGGACAACTCAGATATATGCCTCGATCACTCTTCTGGAGGCGCAAGCATAACTAGAAAAGCACTCTGAGAGCGCAGATCTACACCAAGCAGCTAAGTTCCACCTATACACACATGCTGAAAATCATCCAATTTCCTACTATAGAAGCCTTTTATTTACGTCATCAGCTTCCAGCTGCATGGCGCTTTGACTGAGCAGAGCACGCACTTTAGAGCATGTATGCAAGCCTCAACTACGCAGAGCTTGAACTCCCAAGTTCATTGACCATATCTACAAAAAAGATTAAAATCATTCAAAAATCCATAAAAATTCCTGAATCACTACTAAATTTCAATCACCTGTTCCTTGTGTCATTATCAAATTTCCCTGCAAGTTTCATCCAAATCCATCCATAACTTTTTCAGTTACTTTGCACACAGACAAACAAACAAACAAACCAACACAGATGAAAACATAACCTTCTTCCTTGGTGGAGGTAATAAACACACAAACCACACAGGCTTACATAATTTCAACTTCTTGTCCAATCATATGACATTACATTCATGTTCGGGGGGGGGGGGGGGATGTGGGTTAAAACATTCTAGTTGTAACCTCAATATCTTCGGCAATTTAATGTCTGTAGAGGGTTAAGCATATCCGTATTGGAGAAATGCACGCAGAATTTTCTTACCCTTTTTAGTCCCAGGCCTCTCTCGTGCATGTAGCCCAAGTTGAACATGGCCTGGGCATTGTGCTGCTGCTCAAACGCTAGCCTGTAGTGCAGGGCGGCGGTCTCATAGTCCACTTCAGTGCCAAAGCCATAGTAGTGGTAGTCACCCAGTTTTACCCTGGCATGTGTGTAACCTGGGTAAAAGCGCAACACAGAAAATGACCATAAACAACCAGATCCTCGCATAGAATGACACACAGGTTTACTTGTGAATGGTCACAGGAAATTAAGTGTCCTGTTTATTCAATCTTTCCTACAATTTAAGCTTTGACATCAAACTTTCATGCAGCATACATCATTGACAGTGAAATCATTGAAGAACAAATGGCCATAGTCTGTACTTTAAGGTACTGACAGAAACAAAATTTTTGGTTTGAATTTTCTTCACTCAAATCCACAACAAAATAAAATATGAGGATCTATATTCTTGTTTCTCAACAGGCTACAGTCTATAAAGAAAAAAAAAATGCAAACTTCAGCATCTAACATTGATGATGAAAAAGTTTCAGCACTCCCAGAGGTACATCACTTGTGTGGATACAATAGATACAAAATTTCAAGGTAGCCACACTATGTTTTTAAAAGGGCAAGATAATGGGGGGGGGGGGGTGGGGGTGAGAGTGATGTTCAGAAATTAGAAGGACAACTTTAATATCCAACTAATGGTATTTATTTCCAAATTTCTTCCATTTACCTTACTCCCAGGCCTCTCTGCTGGAAAGCAAAACAAATATGCATAATCATGTTGCTATGAATACTAGGACCACTTGAAACATTATTTTAATGTTCCTTATTGTGCATCCCAACTTCTTCCTTCTTGGACAGACAAGTGCTGCCATGTGTCTTGAAGGATACAGGATAGTGATGGAGTTGGACAATGACAAGCTATTTTTTACTTGTACCAGTCATCAACAATGTCTTGAATATCCCAGTAGCTTAGCAATTTGTGAATTCCATCTTCCATTAATTACTGAGCAATTAAATGAGAGGTCTCCTCACATGAAGAAGTGACATTCACCTGCAAAAAGGCATGCATTTATCTTCACAAATCTAATTGCACCGAAAAGGAAATTTTGCCTGGGCACAAAGTCTATTTAACATTAATGTTAGTAATGTCGTCTATAAATCATTCAACAAAAGTGGGATACAAAGAGGCTGTATGCAGCAGCTCCAGGAATGACAAAGACAAAACATGAATGACGTGTCAGTATATACCTGTCAGTATGAATGTGTGAATAGCGACAGGTCAAAGACTTCATATACTATACCCTCATCACTTGAAATCCTCGACGAGGGGGCATTATACCTCACATCTCTACAGTAGCTACATTGTACATCATGTGTAGAAAGGTTGTCGATTTCAAGGTGGATTTCAAACTTTATTCAAGATGACAGCGTTATCACTGTGACATTCTAAAAATGGAGGTTGAGGTGCTTGAAGATGCCAAAACAAATTCATGGCATTTCCTGATTCTCAACCCCAACCCTAACTACACTAAATTTCCATATCCCACTGGGACAAAGGTCATCTCTAAGGAACACTGGCAGTAAAATACATTTTAATGAAGGGGAAAATAAAAAATAAAAAATCTAACAGCTGTCCTCCTGTAAAACTAGAAATATTGACAGCATGAAACTTTTGCGAATTGGAGCTGACAAAATTTTTTGTGGCATAAACTTCGAAAATTGCTACTGGCACTCAGTGCATTATGCAGACGAAAACTTTCATGTGAATTTTACTTTTGCGAATCTCGGCTCTTCATGACATGAACAAAAGTTTCATGCATGCGAAGATTTCTACTTTCACAGTATCTCCTGACTTGAACTCTCACCTTGTGCTGCCGCTCTCTGCCACTGGAGGAGGGCCCGCTGGTATGTCTCATTCAAGCCAAACATGTTGGCCTCACCTACAGAAGGGAAAAAGGTACAAGCAGGGGGTGTGTCACATGTCATATGTTCCTTTGGCAAACATCACAAAATTTTGCAAGATTACAGAATATCTCCCCATATCATGCATGAAATCTTAAGGGAATACACCTCAAAGTTTTTCAAACAGCAATGAAAAACAAACCTTATGTCAGTCAAGAATATGTCCCTGTTTTGTACTGAGAATGACGGTTTGAATTTTTTCAAGGCATGAATAAATTTACTGGAAATCCAGTATTGTTTCCCCCTCCATCGAAAGTTTCCAGTTTCATTATTCTGAGAATTACCTTCCTCTACAATATACCAGCTAATAAAATGAATCCAATTTTCATGGTTACAAAAGGGATACATGAGCTTTAAGTCGATCTTCAAGTTTAATACGATCAGCATGAAATGACAGTATCCTGTGTTTGTGTTTTCAATGATATTTCAATTTCCGAATAAAAATGAAAAGACAATTTCAGACTTTTTCATCTAGTCATCAACTACGTATGCACAATAAAACAAGTGATAAAGGAATTTGCCCTGTAAATTTTAAAAACAATTTGAAATGAAATCTAAAAACATGAAATAAAATTGAGCAGGGAAACCAACAGCACACCATAATTACAAGTTGATCGTAACTTAAGATAGTCTTAAATCCTTTGCTAAAAAATGTACCACTGCAATAGTAGGTCATCCTACATGGCTTCCACCTGGCTCATGTCAAGAAGTTTTTATCCTTTTTTCATTCCACCCACTACTATTGCATCTGTCATCACTGCCAACATCACACCACAAATTTCTTTGGAGGAATTTTATAGGGGGATTTATAAGAGTTCATCATAGTGTTATCATCAAGGTATTTACATTCCTATAATTTTTCATTTTCTCTCATTTTTAGGCCATGCTTGGTTGTTTTGGCTCTATTTGTTTTTGTTTTGTTTTCTCATTCTTGTCTTTTGCCTTTCTCTAGCTGGATGGGGGGGGGGGGGGGGCAGGGGGACACATGGCACCTGTACATTCAGATGGATCCACACAGGCTTCTTGAAGAGAATGCTCATAAAATGTCTGCCTGCCTATCATGACCCGTCACTAAGACGGTGGCATTTATGGGGGGAAAGATAAATCAGAGCTGTTTTGCCCGCCGGACGTCTGCAAAGTTGAAACATGCTATGAAAATCCATCAGCAGCCCAATCTAAACAAACTGGAATGCCGGCGGACACATCATTCTTTTGAAGTGCACGCGTATGCAAGACCTCCCAAAGGCACGGAATATTCTCTTCCTTGGCTGTTGATACAGGTATACAGTCGAGTTGTAAATCAACAATTGCATTACAGCGCGCGTATGCTGGCAGAAATACTACACTGGCATTTGTCTGTTTACACAGAGATAAAAGATGCATAAAAACTTCATCATTTCTCTTCTTCGCTAGTAGACGAAAAGAATATTTACAGGCCTTGCAAATCTATGATTAAGGAGGTATTTGTCTAGTTCTGCTTGAAAACAGCTGGAATGTGGGATGCACACAAGAGTAGATGAAACCCCCAACAGATGCCAACTCTCACTATGAATGATGTGCCTGGTAAATATTGCAACCTTCATCACTCACCCAGTAAACTCTCCTAATCTCATTGAAAATGCAACACAGAAGGCTCCAAGGATCTACAGCAAAGGAAGTCTACATGGCATTGTGTTCTCCTCTGAGGGTTCACACCTCTAACAAACTTACAAATATATGCCATAATGGCAAAAGTGTTATGGATTCCTTTTCCATCATTAAACCTATCAATTGAGTCATTTAAACATGACACAAAGTTTCACTTCTTTGCCACATCACAATAGACCAATTTGCAGTACCAAAGAGATGGTTCAAATGACCCCGAATCTTAAAAATATTGAAACAAAACTGTTGCAAACCTAGATATCACCCACCTGTGTAATCTAACTTGCTTTTATACTAACATTCAACAAGCTCCCTTGAATGTTTAGGAATGTTCTTCCACTGCAAAGTTTAAAGAAACAGTTTAGGTGCTATCCATGTAATTGCTCATTTAAACTCTGTGCCTCATTATGTTGTTTTTCTCACTTAACCTTTTATCTGCTCATACACAGATATGTCACTTCAAAGATCTGGCTCACTGATTCATGCATGCAAGATCACTTTGTCTCTCTACATTGTAATTGATTGCAATATTGAAGTCATGATTCTAAAGAGCATAGGAAACAACTCTGTTACCATGTTTCATTTAAGGCTTTAACCCTAACCAGGCCGGGCTTTTTGGCCTGTTCTGTGGCTGGGGGAGAGTTGATTCAACATCCCCCCCCCCAACCCTAACCTTAACCCTAATCCCCCCCCAAGATCTCGGCTGTCAAGCACGCAATCGCCCTGAAAATTGGCACATACATTACCTGTCACATAATCTACCTAACTATAAAAGAAAGAATTGAATTTTTCATTTTTTATATTTTATATCAATTAATATGCGTGAAATTTATGCATAATGATGCATGGAATCAGACTATTTGGTATAAAACACTAAATAAAGCTCAAAACAGGCACATTTTTGTGTAAATATTCTTTTTAGTGTCCTTAGCAAATGTAAGAGAGAAAAAAAGTGCCTATCAGAAAAAATTTCTTAGGTATTCTATTGTTTTCTGAATTTCTTATGTATTTCTTTGTCTTTCGAGTAAGTAGTGTTTTTTGTTTAAGTATCATTACTATCATCATTATGGACAGTCATTTGACCTTTTTTGTGTGTGTGTGTGTGTGAGTGTCAAATGATAAGACACTTTGAGACATGGACAGAAAATCAATGCATTCATTGAGGGGCAATTATTTCTGTCACGACAGTGATCGAGGACTTAGATGCAGATGTATGCAGTGAGTAATCAATATTTAAAGTCTCCAATTTGCTGTTAGTGGCAGTATACCAATTCTTGTGTAATACCGACAATGGGTTTGCATACGCACACTTGCCATTATTAAATTCTGGAATTTTATTTCCCTCACAACCCATAATCTAAACGATGAAAGTACACTCTTTCCCAGATTGTTGCCTAACAACAAAGAACTACAAAGACTGATTTGTGCAGAATACTTCATGAAAAACACAATAATGGCTTTTTCATTGCTTATACCAATATTTTCTGAAAATCAGACGTCAAAAGGTAATCAATAGATGCTCGCAATGACATATACACCTATACCAATGCCATTCACAAAAATCACTTCAGATACAAACAGGCAAGTCTGAAGAAAGATTCAAAAGGAGGTAATATGATAAAAACTCTTTGAATTCTGTTAATAATCCCTTTGCTTGCTTCCTTGCATGAATTATGAGTAGCATTATCAATTTTCTTTTTTTCTTGATGCATTCATTACCCACTACACATTCCATTGTTTCTATTCAGTTCATTTCTCCAAAAGACCTGCACCTTAAAAACAGAATCACTGGTATTGTAATTGGACTTCAATGTAATATAATTACTTTTCTCTATGATACTGATCAAGGTCGATAGACAAACAGCAATACATCACTGACTAATATCTCAAAACCCAGTAATTTGGTCAGTCACATAATGTTTGATAATGAAATTAGCTAGAGATGCAAGGTAACCAAAAGAGAGGTTATCACACAGGGAAATGGCTACAACTCTGTGCAGTGTAAAGAACTCGACAAGAAGAGTCACAGTTTGGGCACTTTCTGTCTTGTTACACCATCCTTCCATCCAGTAAGCAAAGATGCATGGGTGATTGAACTGGCCTTGCTTTTCACAAACTATTAGGTGTGATTAAATTTAAGGTCTGAATGAAACTGTCAACTTGACAGCTCCTCTGAAGCACACACATCATTTGATATTTATCAAGTCTAATTTTCTGCAAATTGGGACTTCCTGATGTTTTCGCTAGTACTTAAATGTGCAATCGTGGAATACAGCAAAGGACAGCGAAATCGGTATCATTCACTCATTTTCACGGAGAGGTGTATGCATCCATTCACACATTTTCACGGAGAAGTGTACGCATCCATTCACACAGTAGGCACCCTGAGATTTAGGTACCGTACATATAAACTGTACCATCAGGCAATTTGTTCATGTACTGTGTAATGTATACTAATACATGCATGTGTGCACATCATATTCCTGGTGGGATCACAGTTGATATCATTGTGTGCTATTAAATTTGTAGATAGCACTTAACTTGTGAAATTCACGAATAAAAAGCCATCAAAATGTATGGAAATATAGAGTACTTGCTGGATAGAGAAACATTCTCCTCACAGCTTTTACTCATTGTCTGTGAACATTGTAAACATCACTTGCAAATCATGCAGGGAAAGGGGGGGATAAAACAGTGTCATTATTACTTCTCATAGTAACTTGCCACACTCATGATATGATTGTATCAGATATAATACTCTTTCAATACTAAAACTTCACCAAGTATTCACCATATTCTTCATGAAAAGTTAAGTGGAATCAGGAGTGTGACTGTCTCAAAGGCTTCCATTTTCTGTGTTTTGCATTCTGAGCTGAGAGGGCTGCATGATAACACACATTAACTTGCCCTGTCTCATATAATGGTCCCTTGATTGTAAGGCAGAACGCTACTGTTTGAATTACGTCACAAGCATGCATGCTTCTAGCCTACCATATTATCTCTACACACTTGATTTGCGTATAAATCTACTGGGTTTATAAACAGACTAGAACTACTGATCTTCACAACTCAGCTGCCTATTCACCAGGAAACAGGAAAATTTGTTCCTGAACGCTTGCATTTCTTGCTGGCTGAAACCAAGCTTGACTGCAAATCTTACTGCTCTAAAACACACACACACACACACACACATATACAAAACAACATCCAGAGAACAGACACAATCTCATACTCAAATCTGTCACTGGATTTTCTCTTTAATACTCTCTTTGCTACTGGCAGTGCATCGAGCCAAGATATGTTCATTACATCATGGAAATATTAATGGTCTTGATAAAGTAGCAAATGGGCAGTCACTCTCACTATCCAGAACAATCATTCCACTACTTTCTGTATCATAAGCCTGAACAGTATACAGAAGTTCTATCACATTCTCTTGCAAGAGAAGACAGGGGGCGCTTCATCTTACCTTTGTCAAGGAGGAATGCCACGTTGCTCTGGGCAACCTCATAGCCCAGCTCGGCGGCGAAGGAGTACAGCATGAGTGCTGATGGGATCTTCCTCTCCACGTAGGCCTTCCTGGCGGACTCTAGGAGACGACTCCACTCCCCCCTCTCAGCAACATTCTTGTACAGCTACCGTTTTGGATGGACAATATAATAAGACACGAGTCAGAACATGAAAACTGATGGGTGTACTCCCAGTCAGGTCATTGAAGTCTATGAGCAGTCAGTGCATGCAACATGCACTCTGTGTGATGGTCAGGCAGCAAACATGCACGAGTTTGTTGCCTGCACACTTCACTGAACAGCATCACATTGTGCACATACACATCACACGGGCATGGTGAGTTTTCTGATGTGAAGCCAGCTACAGTGGGAAGTGCTGTGGATGTGTTGATAGTCTGCAAAAGGCTCTTAAACATGCACCATTTTGAGCTGTACAAATACAGTCCATGATATGGATACCACATATAGAATGTAATTCCCAAATGAATGTATCTCATGATGTCAAATGCATTCCCAAGCCACAAGGAAATATTCATACAGAAGATTGTCTTCTTCAAATATAAAAACCAATTTTCAGTTCCTGATATGAAGGCAAGACAAGTTATTACTGATGGAAGAGATACTCAACATGATGAGTCCCTCTACAAGTCACATCAATGTGAATACATTCACACCTGTACCACATCACCCCAATATTCATAAATGTGAAGTATTAACATATCATTTACATATCTGAATATGCATATGATAACTCGGTCGGAAAAGGTGATAAGCCCATCATCACTGAATATATCATACATAAGTGACAGAATGTCTCATGACCCTTGAATAATTGCACATAACATACTACATATGACATGAATTTTGATTGTTTGATGCATAGAGACATTCAAAATCATTTATCAGTGAAAAGAGACCCTTCATACATGTTTGTATTCATGTACTGTGCATTTCCTCTCTACAGAATAAGACATTACAACAAACATCTGAAAAAGATTACCCACTGAATGCACATTTTGCTCTTGAGGAATGTTTGGATCAAAATAACTCTTTTGTCACTATGGAGACAAAACATATCGCAAGGATGTTTCTTTGTTGTCACATAACATCACATCAAAATCACTCTCAATATACTTTACTATTTTCTTTCCAACTGGTAAACTGAGGAAACTAGAACAGCATGTCTGAGAAGAGCGACAGTTGCACTTAAAGGGGGTGGCTAGTAACTGATCAGTGGGAATGGTGGGGGATGATTGTTCCAATCCTTGTGGGATTCATTTAAGAGTACATTATATATATGTATTGTTGTGTAAAAATTGTTTGCTTCAGAATGGTCTCATATTCAAGTAATGTGCAGTTCAATGTTTCCAGGATCGTTAATGGGCCCCATTAACGATCGCCCCGTCACTGTACAAGCATGCTAACCTGGAAACATTAAACTGCACATTACTAGAATATGAGACCATTCTGAAGCAAATAATTTTCAAACGACAATAGATATATAATGTACTCTTAAATGAATCCCACATGGATTGGAACAATCATCCCTCAGCATTCCCACTGATTCCCACTGATCAGTTACTAGCCATCCCCTTTAAATGTAATGTCTCCCTAGGATAAAGGTGTTTTCAGTACCACTTTGTAACAGTGGAAGGAAATAATCATGCAACCTGCACATGTGACCTCATGCCACTGACCTCCACAGCTGTGTGACACGACCTCATGACCCCCGTTCCCGTGGCGTGCATCTGTGCCAGGTTGTAGATCCCCAGGATGTGACCCGACTGGGAGGCCAGGTTAAAATACTTCACAGCCATCTTGTAATCCCGCTTCACTCCTAGGCCACCTGTTTGAAAGCACAGTGAGAGAAGAAGATAGAAAAAGAAAAAGGGAGGGGGTAGGAGTTATGGTGGAGGATGAGAAATATGAGAGACAGGTTACGAAAGGTGTGAAAGTATGTAATATGGCCTTGAAGGGGAATACATCCCAAATACAAACACGGATTCAGTTCAAATGATGCAGCACACGGTAACCCGACTAGCGTCATACCCCACGATGGGGCATTGTGTAGCGCCATCTTATGTTTGTAGGATGTACAGTTACACATTGCTGTTGTGGCGGCCAAATGTTAGCAATTGGTGATAATGATCCCAAAGCCAGTTAAGCACTGTTATGACATGTTTAATGTAATTTGAATAATGATAATAACACTCTTTTAATAATTTTAGATGAACTAATAAGAAAAAGTTTGGCCTGCTTATTCAATCTGTGCAAGAAGTTGTAGGTAATTTCTTATCTTTTTGAAAATCTCATATCAAATTTACTTTGGGAGAACCGAGATCCATAATTTAAAAGTAATTGAAATATTTGTTGTTGTTGTTGTTCATTGGTGCTATATAATATTCTAGCACAAAGCAGCGAAATTGCTCTTACCCATTTTTTTTTTTTTTTGGTACTGCATGGTTGTTGTTGTGTTAAAAAAAAAAGAAACTACATGGTACAGTGCAAAAAACAACAACAACAACAACAATTAAACGAAATGGCAGATTTCTACTTGGTATCCCAGGGTACCCCAAAAATGTATAAAATGCAGAAATTTTAGCAGTACATATCTGTGAAGTTGAGGAAAATAAGACAATCCATTAAAAAAATATGAATTTTATGAAGTTTAGGTTATGCATTCATCATTTGATATCAGAAAGCTCTCCCCGCCCCCCCCCCCCCCCCCCCCCCCCCCCCCCCCCGGAAAAAAACAAAAAAACAAAAACAAAAATATAATTTTTACAGTACCATCCTCATCAAATGAGAAGGCCAACGCTGTTTGTCGACAAACATCTCACAACCTAGATGAGTCATTCACAAATAATGCAATAAGAAAGTGGACACGAGAGGCTGTGGAGCACCTCATTGTTACTAGTACTCACTGTAGTACATGGTGCCCAGGTGAAGCTGACCATCCACGTAGCCCTGGTCTGCTGCCTGTTGGAAGTACTGGAAAGCTCGGGTGTAATCCTGAGTGTGGGTTGGGTTAGGGTGGGGGTGCAAGAGGGGGTAGGGGAAACCAAAGGAGTAATCCAGGGTGACACAAGTGATACATGCATAATGCAGCACATCTTTTCCAACATTTTTATTAACACTGAATAGTATGGTGCATTGGACAGGTAAAAAAAAAAAATTGTGACTCACAATGACTCATTCAGTCAGTCATTCAGTCAGTTATTCATTACTTTATGGTCACAACTGGCTACATATACACTGACTGCCTTCTTTTTGTCATACTTCACATATCCAGCTAAAGCCTTAATGCCTTTTGAATTTACCAGAGTTTTGTGATCCTTTTTTTTTAATATTCCTTTACAGGTGCCATCTTAAAGATAATATAAAGTTTTGGTATTACCTCAAAAGTTTCCCTAAATTTCCTTGTCTTAGTTTGTGTTCCAGGTTAAAGTACCTTTCATATAACTAACACTGTGAGACTTACTCGCCCCAAAGTGCTCTCATGTCTTAGTAATCATGCAATAATGGTTTCGTACCAGAGCCGCCGCCGTACGGCGGCGAGGTAGCACACGTATTGTACGAAACCATTATTGCATGATAACTGCGACCAGCAGCGTGCAGCCCCATACGCATACTGAGTAGCTAACTGCGACCAGCAGCCCCATACGCATAGCTAAATGGGGCTTCGCATTGTAGCTTACAGGATCATGACAGATTTAGTATCGCGGGTAAATATCAACTTAAAATCCAAAAAATTCTTCAATTTGAAGACTTACCAATTAAGTTGAAGTCTTGAAAACTGGCTTCGAGCAATGTTTGGTTCTGCTAATAGTCCCTTTCTGTTCGAATTGATGACTGAATGTGATTCGGTCGAGAGGACCTTGGGAGAGCTACACTGAATTGACGGCCAGCGCATGCGCACACAAACATCTTATCCGTTCGTGGATTTGAAATTTGTTCGCATGTGATGTGTGCGTATGCGCTGGCCGTAGTAATCAGTGTATGTAGCTCTCCCAAGGTCCTCTCGACAGAGTCACATTCAGTCATCAATTCGAACAAAAAGGGACTATTGGCAGAACCAAACGTTGCCCGAAGCCTGTTTTCAAGACTTCAACTTAATTGGTAAGTCTTCAAATTGAAGAATTTTTTGGATTTTAAGTTGATATTTACCCGCGATACTAAATCTGTCATGATCCTGAATGCTACAATGCGAAGCCCCATTACGCTATGCGTATGGGGCTGCTGGTCGCAGTTAATTGCATGATTACATGTACTAAGAAATGAGAGCACTTTGGGGCGAGTAAGTCTCACAGTGTTAGTTATTTGAAAGGTACTTTAACCTGAAACACGGATATTCAGGGAAACTTTTGAGGTACCAAAACTTTTTATTATCTTTAACCTACCCTGTCCACTCCCTGGCCATGCAGATAGAGGAGACCAAGACCATTTTGCCCAATGGGGTTGTTCTGTTCAGCGGCCTTCTTGAAGTACTTCATGGCTGTATCATTGTCCTGCTTCACCAGAGGGCCTCCTTCGGAATACATCTGCATGAATGAAACAGAGATAGACTTATGACAACAATAACACTAACAATTACAACAGCTTATCTGAGCAAGAGAGATCCTAGGTTTTCATTCATCATTGTTACATAGTTGGAATTTGGATGCCATCATACATTTTCACATAATATCCACATACCTTTGGTACATATACAGTATACATACACAGGTAATATTGACTGAAATTGAAGAAGGAGATGTGATAGTGATTTACACCATTACCAAAATTTCAATGGGCAATGAATGAATAGTACTAGCTATATGCCATATATTTTGTGTTCTTTTTCTTGAGACTCTTGTCAAACAAGAAATAGATGTGAGGGGAGATGGTACAGTAATCAAAGTAGCCAACTTTTAACATGAACTGCGTGCAGAATGCGTTTCATCGCATCATGAAACACTCTATGTACTTGGATTACCAAATGCCATGGCTAAAGCAAACGATAGATCTTGTTCTTGGTCAATTACCTTTCCTAAGTAGGCCTGTGCAGTTGCATCCCCCGTCTCGGCAGCTTGGGTGAAGTACTCGAATGCTCTCTATGTGTTTTGAGGGAGAAAAGATGGAAAAACTGACAATCGAGAGAGTGGAAAACTACATGACATTATTCTGTGCTCTCTCTCTTTAGATTTTTACAGTGAAAAGTTTGTTGTGGTTTTGAATTGGTACAATACAGCTTCACACTACATTCAAATCATAGCATCACACACAGAGGGGTGAACTAAAATTGCACAGTCTACAATCTAATGGCAACCGATGATCACTGATGATGTAGCAGAGAAACTTATGCTCATAAAAGTACATACCCCTCTCTCACCATTGAATTGACAGTGTAAAACCACTATTTCTTCATGACTCTAGAATATATGCTTCATATTTATATATCGTCGCTGGGGCGACGTCGCTGGGGCGACAAGACCTCGTATCTCAAAAATGTCAAATGTTCAGGAGAGCCAAAAAACATGGCGGCCAAAGCACTATACTGAATGGGATAGCCGTTCCTTTGACATGCCGTGGTGGCTTCATTTTTGGGGTAAGACAGCTGGGATTTGGACAGGACATCACTTAACCGATTATTTGACCACTAATGCAAAAAAGTCATTTTCACCAAAATTTGAGATACAAGGTCTTGTCACCCCAGCGACGATATATTTTCTTTCCTCTCTTTTTACAAAAAGCAACATAATGTTTGCTGTGTACTACATACAAGTGTCCACTGCATGTGACAAGATCTGCATATAAATGCAGATAAGTATCATGGGTACATTGGTACTGAGGGACATTTTGGATGCAGGGGAGGATATCGGTTAAATTTTAACACATCCCATGTGCCAAAGAAAGTGCAACTTATGGAGACACACTCACCCTATGATTCTGGAGGACTCCACGCCCACCTTGGTAATTCAGCTGTCCTAATCCAACCTGCAGGAGGTCAAGGAAGGACAAAATCCAGATTATAACAAACAAGAGACCTAGTGGGTCTAGTGCTTACCTGCATCACTAGTTCGCCTTCCACACATTCTTACAAAAGAAATTACACACTATTAGCCTTGTGGAGGGGCATTGTGTTCATTTGTATATTCTACCAAATTAGTGGTAATACCTGCCATGTTTGTAAAACTTTTTAACTATGAATTCAACTATGAAAATGTGATTTAAAATTTAAGGACTGGCAATAATGTTGGTCAACCTCCCCCAGTGCAGGGGGGTGGGGCACCCCTTTGGCCACTAAGAACATACCTGAAGCACAGTCACCATTGGATTCACTCATAGCACTAACTCAGCCTTATCAATTATAGTTTGAGAAGATTTTTAAAGATTCGTTAATATTGGGGCTTTGGTATCCCAATGGGGGGGGGGGGGGGGGGGAGCATTTCACCCATTTCAACAACTGAAGATCCTGAAATAGCTGAAAACATAAAAAGTTCATGCACAAAGCAGAACAGATGTCACACGATGAATGATCGCAATAGCTCAGTTTAGCCTTCAGCTAAGCTTGGAAAAAAATTAATTAAAAACTCTTATTTCATGAAATGTAATGCCATGCTGACTGGATCTTGTAAATCTATAACTTGAATCCTTCACATTTTTACATCGTGATCATTTCAATCAAAACCACAACTGAATGGGACAATTTAGTGAGCTAATGTTCCCTCCACATTTGCTCTGACAGCATTAAAAAAAAAAGAGAGACTAACCTGAGCATTGACATCCCCTTTGTCGGCCAGGAATTGGTAGTACTGGATGAGATCGTCGTCGAGCATTCCTGCGTCCGCGTCAGGATCCTCGTTCTCATCAAAGAGGCGCACACGCATGGTGATTGAGCCACCAGCTGTAGAAACATTAGCAGCCACTGTGGAGAATAACCAGGAGGTGCTTTTAGTTATTTCATACAAATTTTTACTCTCAAGCTTTATCATCAGTCCTCATCATCTTACATAAATTGACAAATTTCTGAGGTGATATTTGATATTATATTACACATACTAAGAATCTTGCTATACGATTGGTCAAGAGCTGATCACTTGATAAAGCGTAGTTTTTCCCATCACATCACCTGAGAAGAAAAGTTTGTTACACTCAATGATGATAGTCATTTTGTTTCGCTGATCTTTTAGTCCACACAGTCCTAACGCGTGATAAAACTTACAATTTTGAGTACGTGCAAAATAAAAGTGCGTTGCACTGTGGTCTATTATTTAACCTGGGTCAAGTGATGGACCACAGTGCAACGCACTTTTATTTCGGTGCCACACGCCAGGCGCGGAGCAAATTCGTTGTTTTGTCATCTACGCACATACATCAAAGTAATCTACAATTGTATGTATTTGTATTGTATTTAGTTTTAGGCAATGAGACAAACTATCACTTCCTCGGCGTTCTGAATGTGTACGTTACCTTTCCTCAAATGCGCTTTGGAAAGACAGCTACATCCAGATCTCCTCGGTAGTGATAGTTTCTCCCATCACCTTCACCAACGTTGATTATTTGCTTACTGGATACATTTGCCTTATGGCATGTAACTGCAATTTGCTTCCAGTGTTCAATGATATTCTATATATATTTTTTTTTCTTTCTTTTTTATCACGGTGCATTTCAAACAATACTACCATGATATAAAGGAGACTGTTCCTAACTGTTCAAGAGCATTTTTTGCTGGAGTGTGGGCTGATGGTGGTATAGACCATAGGAAATGTCTTGATATTGCCAGACTTTTATGTTCAGCATCAGAAGTTCCAATAACAATAATTTCTTGCAAATTTGCATGGTGTGTTGTAGAGACATATATCTAGTTGGAGCAACAACAAAAACAAAAATATGAAAATCATACAAATGCTTTCACCTTTACGACAATAATAATGATAATGTGCAAAATAATAGTAAGGGTAATCATTATCATCAGCAGCAGCACTAGCTAAAGTAGAAGTTGAAACAGAAGAGGCTGGTTCAAAAGTTGTATTATTTTCACAATGCTGCTGACAAGATAATTCTAGATGAGTTAGAATGAAAGAATTAAAAAAAAAAGGATGAATAAGATATTTGGAGCAGAATAACATGTCATTTATCGTTCACTCATGCAGTGGAAATAATCAGTTGACTATTTTGCCATCAAAAACTACTCACCTTTACTTGCCACTCTCTTGTAATAAGTCAGGGCTGTTTCACAGTTCTGTGCAACTCCAACTCCTGACCAGAATCTGTAACCCTATTCATATCAAAGCCACAAATCATTATCCTCTCTGTCTTCTTTAGTTTCTCATTTAAGGACTCTGACTGCCATAAAGCAGCTCAGACTGCAACACTTTAAATCTGACATCCTAAACAAGAGACCCGGAGGTCACGCGCTCACCTGAGTATCGCAATTTCACTTTCCATGCATTCTTGCACACTCTTACCTGAGAACATTGGAAACTTACGTCTGCATATGGATCCCCCTCCCCCCCCCCCCCCTCAACTTCAGGGGGGGGGGGGCAGGCAGCCTTGGATCTGCAATGAACAAACTTGGAACTAAAGTCATCAATGTACAAACTCATGGTATTAACTTTGCTTTATCATTTCTGGTTCTAAAGTAGAAGATTTTAAATATTCCTAAATGTGGTGGGGGGGGGGGGGGGTGGGCTCTCTAGGGGCCCCCAAAGAGGGACATGGTGCCCACTTGAAAGAATTTAGATTCTATCCCCCAGGGATGCTACCTGCTAAGTTTGGTCAAAATTCATCATGAGGTTTTCAAGAAGAAGATGAACATGTACAATTCAGGCCCCATTAGGACCCATCCCAATCCCCATTCCTGGGTCCCAAGGGGGGGGGGGGGGGGGGGGGGGGGGGGCACCCCTGATTCCGCCAATCCCATGAGCAAACTTGAAACTGCAGTCATCAATGTACTAACTCATAGTATTACCTGAGCCCTATCACTTCTGGTTCTAGAGAAGATTTTTGAAGATTCCTTAATTTTAGGGGATTTGGGACCCCCTGGGGGCCCCCCATGTGGGCCATGGTGCCCATTTGAACAAATTGAGATCCTATCCCCCTAGGGATGCTACCTACCAAGTTTGGTGAAAATCAGACATGGGGATCTCAAAGTGAAGATGAAAATGTACAATTTAGGCCCCATTAGGACGACGCACGACGCACGACGGACGCCGGACGAAGAGCGATCACAATAGCTCACTTGAGCCTTCGGCTCAGGTGAGCTAAAAATAACCAATCTCATACTCAATGAAACTTTGACACAATTTTCCAAATTTCCAAAATTTTAGACATACAAGCCATGCCAACAGCCTCTATAAAAAAAAAAAGGAATGCTACTTTGACATTGTTCTTATGTTTCACTCTAGAATCAAAAGAAAAAACAAAATCAGTATTTCCACGCGAGAAAGTAATATCAACTGATTATGTAAAATCCACGTAAATTAAATATTTGATGATCTACCATAATTAAGTATCTATGTATGTCACAGAACTATATAGAAAGGTAAACAGGCTACATAGTTCTATTATTTTCACATGATCAATACCTACAACTTACAGCCCTTTAAACTTTCACCCTCCCCCCACACCCTCCTCCCCATTAAAATGAGAAAATCATTTGTGTCTACACATTAATGAATTTAACCCATGCACAAATCAGTCTCTTTTCTAAATGATATTTTCATCTCTATCTTGCTGCAAAATGTGACACAGCCCACTTACCATCATCATCTGGCCGAAGGAATCCCCACCTAGAGCTGAGAAGGTGTAGTAGACCAAAGCTCTGGACTGGCTGGAGTTGGTACCTATCCCTGTTGCATGGATAAACCCTAGACCCTATAATGCATTGTAAAAACAGAGAGACGGGGGAGAGATAATTGAACAGGGATATCAAATTGACTGAAAGAGAGGGCCTGAAAATATATCTATGTGAAGCTACTTTGTACAAACAAAGGGTCTAAAATTTGATACTACCACAGCCTGAATTAAGGCTTTTGCCTGAAAACTGGCAACCCTGATTGAAACAACACAAGTGTATGAAAGGATAGAAAGAAACTGATGAATGCACACAATACCTTTAAAATGGAATCTTAACACAATCCCCATGCACATAAACACTTCATCACTTTACAATATATGTCTAAAAATGATAAACTGTAACAATAATCATCCAGGAAATTCTCCTAGGTGGCCATGTATAGAGGATATTTCTCTCACAGCAAAAATAAGGTTCAAGTAAATCTCACAAGAAATACCTGTTAAAGTTAAAATCAACATTCTACATTATTTAATTTGATGCAAAGTTGAACACCAATTATAGAAGGCATCCCTAGATGAGAAGTTGGTCTGGTCTGTGGGGAAAAAGCTACCTCACTTAAAAGAACAAGTTAATGGACAAGAATGCAAATGGTTTCACACAAGTCATTTTTTGTTCCAAATATTAATGTTAGTTTACAAGGACTCTCTTTATGCTGATGACAATCTAAAGGGTTATTTGAAATGAACCTCCAACTGGAGAAGAACTTCCAGTATCAGTACAGCAGATGACACTTTATTTGTAATACTGGCAATAAAAATTGCTATATAAGATAAACATTTATCATCAAATTATAGATAATCGCACACTTAAAAAGTGTCATCAGTAACTGTTCAAGCTAATAAGACACACATAAACATACATAGCACACATTCAATCTCAATATTTCCTGTCATAAAGAAAAGATTATGTGGCATATGGGATACAATAAGATGCCATGATGCTATTTTATAGCTCACCTAAACAGACAATAAAATGGAAAATCAACATTTCTATGTTTTGTTTTTTTTTTAATCACTACCTGCACACGTAAGCACACAGATCTATAAATTGCAGCAGTAACTCACAACCAATCTTTGTTTCGAAAAGAGGCACAAACATACCAACTTAACCTTAGGTGGCAGCAATGAATCAAAAATTTCTGCTAATACACTTTTATGACTAATTGTAAAACACGAGATACATCGTTAGAAAGTGCATAAAATCATCTTTCATATCCGAAGAATGTAAATCTACATCGTAATGGATAATTTGCTTTCCCACAAACGCACACGCACACATGATTCATCTTGATTTATGGCAATGACAAGGCATCTAGCATCTCCCCCATCCCCTTCACTACCTTCCTGCACTAGTTACAGGCATAAATGTTTGAGGGAACCTTGAATGCACTCGATACACTTTTAAACCTTCTGTATTGGCTCAAACTGTACGCTGCTCATGGGGCTTGCATGACAGACATGCTTTTGGGAGCAGATCATCAATTGCAACTTTTACTCTTTTTGTCTCTCAATTGTACACACTTCTTCAAGAATCAGTTCACATGACAAATGGAAGCCTGCTAATTATGCAATCTGCCAGTGCTACAAGTGTAGTGTGACAGAGTATGACCTGAGAAGAGGTAGAATCTTGGATCATATCTAGGCTGCATTTATCACGAAAAAATGTCAACAAAATCCATGCTATTATACTGCATCATTGCTAATTTTTTCCCCTTTGTTTGGCTGTGTTCTGTTATCTTGTGCTGTATTGTAGCATGTTCTGTGTCGAGCTATGCTGTGCTGACCTGTGCTGTGCTTTTGCTGTGCTGTGTTATGTTTTGCCCCATTTCAATATATTTCGTCTTTGGTCAGGCACTGTAGCAATCATGCACCAAATAAAGAGACCCATTACACACCCTGCTTCAACCATTTGTTCCACAAAAGCGACCGGAGCCATTTCATGATCTTGATGAGAGAACAATAATGTGAAGAAGGCGCATCGCCTGCATGCTGTATGGACTTTAGATATGAATGGGTAAGTGTACCAAGAGGTGCAGGGCCCTGTTTAACTAATATATGAACTATATCCTGCCAAACAATGAACCCAAAGTTGGAAAAGATTCATATCAATTCCAGTTGGAAAGAATAAATATACCTGCAAGATGTACTCCAGAACTTGGCAAAGGTGGATTATACATTACTTCAAAATGACTTAGTGAAATAGTTCCTACCTTCTGAGAACTAATTGATCCCAAAATTGTCCCTGAGATCAGATGAATTAAACTCAGGATTGATTTCAGAGCTCAGTGAAACAGCCCCAAGAAAACACTTACTGCTTGCCCTCGTGGGTCTCCCAAGTTGGCCAGGCGGCTGAAGAGGTCGTGGGCCCCTGAGATGTTCAGCGGGAGCTTGTCGCCAAACAGGAAGTCAAATGCGACCATCAGCATAGACTTGGGGTGGTCCATATAAGCTGCTTTCACAAGAATTTTGTATGCCCTGCAAAATCATTGGTGACAGTGAACTAGAGTTTCTCTTGCATTCATTCATAATATTGGGGTTTGACAGTAATGCAAGGATGTAGCTGCAAACTAAAATGCATCAGCGGCATTAACACCAAAAAAATAGTGCTTTTAACCCATTGAGGACGAGTCCCGAGTATATTCGGACAAGCGTCTATGGAAAATGCATGTGGAAGCAAAATCAGTTCGTCCTCAACAGGTTAAGAGAACGTCACCGCATACAGCACCAAATAAGACTCATTTACCTCATCTTGAGAAATCTGGGTGAACACTGCATTTATCAAAGGTTTATCATCTGCATTCAATATGCTTGCAGTCTGAAAGTTAAAAAATGCCATTCTCCTGCTTAATCAATTAATTTTTTTTTTTTTTCCCTGCTGGAGACTGACATCAATAAAATAAGTTATGGCAATTGTCAAACACCTTGAATGCTGATCACAATGCAAGATATCATTTCCTTGGAGCTTACGTTTAAAAATTGAGGCAAATAACAACATACATGGTTACGTGTGATGTTAATGAACTTACAAATCAGATTGATCATCTGTAGAGTTGATTAGTTCCAGGGCTTTTTCATACAGCTGTTCACCTGAAAGATAAGGTAAGATGGTGAGCAGAAGAAACATGTTAAATCTATTTATAACATATACTCAATACCATCCACAACACACAAAATTACTCATATTTAGCTCACGTTTACAGCTGAGATTGAGGTATATATTGTTCATAGGTGTTCAAGACATAGCAAATCAGGATGTCTCAAACACTTGTAAGATAGCCATAGCATAACTTTTCTTGTCAAAGACTTCTAACATAAACGTGTGTCAAGAGTGTCCACATTTACCCATGGTAAATTTTGTGAGCCGTTTCTCATGCGCACTAGCTGTATTTTCAAATATCCCAATCTTTCAGTACAGGTATTGTGATGGAGTCTATACCTTTTCTGGCCTTTCAGCTCTGTGTTAGACCAAGTGTCTCTTTTCCTGGAAAAGAAAAGGCTGTCCAATATTCTATAATGCTTATTTTTTAAATAATAAATCCTTTCTTATATTAAGATCATTTACTTTGAAAACAAGAATTGGTGTAGTGTTTCCTAGTGGATGACACACAGCAATTTGCAGACATCTGCTATTGTCTGATTGTCAGTTTGTCTATTGGAGATTCAAACAAGAAAATCTAAATGATTTTTAATCACCACACTCCCAAGCAGAAGTAACAGCAGAACCTAAAATCGACTCTGCAAGGCACTCACTCTTTTCCAATCTTTGCTGCTCTTCTGGGTCCAAGGGTTTTGCTGATGCAGGGCTGGTTTCTGCAAAAGAATAAAATTTGTCCAGACAAAGACTAGCAACAACAAATTCATGTAAGTGAACAGTATCCTGAACAATGCACATCTTCTGGGGGTAGAAAAGTGGTCAGTGACAATTTTCAATAAAAAACAAAGAAAAAACAAAAGTTGAAAAACAAGGAAATACATAAGAAATTCTGAAAACAATAAAATACATAAGAACTGAAATGAGTTTTGGAAGTTTTTGTGATGTACAATTGTTGAATATGCTAAAACAGATTTACAGACCAAAAAGTAGACTCTAAATGCTTTTAATTAGCCTAAAATATGATCTTGAGCTTAACTTGCATAATCAATTAATCAAAATTAGAAATTGATTGTTTAAAAAAATTTTATGACACAATCTTGTTGATTAGGACGTGGGGTGTCACGCATGCCAAATTTCATCACGATCGCACCACTGATGGCCAAGATCTCAAGGGGGGGGGGGCAGAATCCGCCCCCCTCCAGTTTTAGCATAGCCAAAAAAGCCCAGCCTGACATATAGTATGCATCCCCATCATATGTGACAAACACAAAACAGTGAGAATAATAAAACAAAAACACCCCACTCCTACCAGTCCCACCACCTTTGATACCAACAACAAATGTAAAGCTGTTCTTATATGTAGTCAACCTGACCTTACAGCTCTTCAGTCACTTTTAAGCTTTTTATTCAACTGGACTGATGAAGACATGCTTTGTCATGTAATGCCAGTCAATCTTCATGTATTTACAGAGCTCTGACTTTGTTTAGCAACTGGTGCACTGTGTTAGTCTCACTCTGTCATAATAGTGTACCGATATCCAGTTCACCCTTCTCAAATTTTTAAAGCAGTATGATCAGTGATGCACTCATGAAATTCTGAATAGAATCCTGTTGAAAATGGTACACATCACTATGTGATACCTAAATGGGAAGAAAATATGTACAGATACGCATTCACATTGCCATAAATCAAGTCCAAAGTAAATGAGACACAACTACATTCTCATAAGAAAGCAAAAATCTCACTTGAGGAAACACTACGTAGATATCATTTGTCTTCAAAAATGAACAGAGTGGGGTGGAATTGATGGCTACATGTATGTATGGCTTACATCACAAGTAGGCAAAAACTAGTTTTTGCAAGAAATCTTCATCAGCTTGAAAAAAAAAAAATGAATTTGGCCTAATAGATGCACTTTTAGCTCTCCTGCGCATTATTTGGTCACTTTTGATACAACATATGTGTATAAATACAGTATATCACGATTATTATCTAGAGCATACACACAGCCTCCAGTGTAAATATTACCCATACCTGTTTGGGATTCTTCCTCGAGAGGGGGACTAGAGAGAGGATGCGCATCATCAGACAGCATCTGCTCTCCGCCTGAGTCATCTGTCCCAATGGTAGCAGTGTCACCCTTAGTGACAGGCAGCCTCTCCTCTTCTTCTTTCGCTTGGGTCTGAATGAATTCATCATCAGCGGGTACTAGATCACTAGCATCTTCGCTCTCCTCAACAAAACTGTCATCAGTCACGTCCTCCTGAGTCCGTGGCATCTCCCGAGATAACCCTGGGGGATTGGCTTCGGGTTGCTCCACTGGTTCTTCATCGGATACTTCTGGACCTTGGTCTCCCTCTGGTGTAGGTTGGTGCACTACAGTCCTGGAGCTTGCGTGGTACTTGTTAGACTGCCTCACTGGGTGTACTCCGACTGGCTCGTGTTGTGGAGGGGTCAGCACCTGCTTTGGTAAATGCTGCTGAGGGGCTTGGTGTTGTTGTTGTTGTTGCTGTTGGTGTTGCTGTTGGCTTTTCGTTTGCTGTGACAATTGGGCATGCTGTCCGCCGTGAGACTGCACAGGTTGTTGAGCACGCTGACTGGCATGTTGCGACTGTTTCTGAACGGGTGGCTGCTGCTGTTGTCCTGCGCCTGCATGCGTGTGTTGCCCCTGTTGATGCTGTATGTGATTTGCACCCTCTTGTGCACCAGTGACTCCTGACCCAGTATTTGGGTTCTCCACTGACCTGTGAAGATGCTTTGTGGAATCTTGTGTCCTAAACTGTGATTGCTCTCCATCACTGACTGAACTGGAAGCCCTAGCTGACTTTTGACCAATAATATTATCCCCACTTGTCTGTTGAGGCCTTTGCCCGGCTACAGCTTGCTCATGTACCTCCTGTGCTGCTCTAGCAGTGTCTGACAACCCAGCACCAGAAAGACCTGCATGTTGAGCATTGCTTCCAAATGCACCATTGTCTTTGGAGGGAACATTACTTGATGGATGACCATCACTTCCGACAGAGGTCATCTGCGGTGTTTCAGAATGCACATTGTCCTTTCTCGAGTCGTGAGTATGGTGGGCAGTTGTTTGAGACCCTTGCTGACTGCCACTTGCAGTGCTGGCTGAACTCGGGGAGGAGCTTGAAGGCTGAATTTCATCTGCTAGAACACATGTTGCAGAGTCTGTGTAAAGGAGAAAATATTCAGCATGGTCAAAAATACTCTGTTTCAGAAATGTAAAATGGATTGCAATTGGCAGTAAACTTGGCAGTGTGTTTGAAATGGACCAATAAATAACAGTTGACAACTGCAATCTCTCAGTATCTACATGCTATTCTGACTTTCGACCTGACATTAAAGTAGCTTGAACAAAAACACACCACAGTAACTCTCCACGAAATTATCCAATACAACTGTATCAACAGCTAATGAGCTGTCTACACTCTCCATGCTCTTGAACATTCATTCAAGTCATCAATAATACTCAGTGAAGTTCATATTGCTAGAGGGAGGCCATCTTGAAGTCAAATACACCACCAAGGATTCAATATTTTGCTGATAAATAAAAATTCAGCTACCATAATAAGTACATTCATATAGGTAAGCCCCTGAATGTTTCATTGTAACAGTAAACAGTTTGAAACCTTAAAATCCTGGGGCTACATGAGTGGGACTTGAGCTATTTCATCTGAATGACGCTCTTCATTTCCATTAAAAAATAGGTTTAAATTTCACTTTTTTGTATTACACTATAAGCTCTGTTTTAAGGTCACTCAGCACCCCCCCCCCCCCATTCCTCTTATCCAGTGTTATATAGTTGTCTGATCCAAAAGATTATACATGTATGAATCAGAACCTGCTGTCACGCCTTCTGCAATTCATTGCAAGCAATGACAATAAAATGTCATACTTGGGCAGGGGTCTATGGGAAAAATGCGTTGTAGCAAAATCAACCTATCCTCAGTGGGTTAAATAGCAATATTGATATGACACACAAAGTCACCTAGGAATTAAAAAAAAACAACAACAAAGAAACCATGTATGCTACTCAATGACCACCACAATAAACTGGCAACTCTGTGTGATCTACATGTAGGTGTTGAGCAGCTGTCCATTCAGTTTGTACACAAAATTCACAAATTTTCATTTTTCTACCATTTTTTTTTCCAGCCCTGTTCTTATATTAGTTTGTACGATGAGATTAACATATCATCTCAATGTTTGAAGAAAATCAAAATTAGTTAAATTTTGTATACAAAACAAATGGAGAGCTGCTCAACTGCATCACACAGAGTTGCCCCTTTGTCTTACTCTTTAAACTTTAAATATTCATAACCCCTTTGTAGGTGAAAAATGTTTTCCCTACATTTACAGTGATCTACTCTTTTCTGTTTTCACACAAAGCATTAGGATGTCCAGAAGGAAGTGTTTGAATAGACTGTTTCTATGCTGGCAGTCTGCTCCTGCAAGTAATCTGGATCTGCAATGCAACAATTTGGCAAGTCTGTACAACTTATAAATTTCTGATGTGCCGGACAGTCAAATGGTTTACCCTGTCCCCATTTCATAAAAGATGTTAGGACAGCAATTCTTGCTGGAATGTCAACTTCCTGCAGCAAAAGCCAATCAGGAAGCCGGATATACTTGTTGTTACCATGACAATTGCCATTCCAGTAAGAGTTGTTATCATACCAACTTTTAATGAAATGGGTCCCCGGAGTTCCTACTTTTCTGGAGAGTGGCATACCCAACATGGCTTCATCTAGTACTGAGTGATTCTCGCTTCAAGAGACTTCAATATGCTTCTTTGAGTATGCTGTGCTTGCCTTAAATTCAATTCATACATTGTATCAACAATTTACTGTTTCAATTACAAAAAGAAAGATCAGGAGCTACACACTGAGCAGCCTAACTGCGAAACACAGCCCGAATGCCGAACTGTGTACAAGGAGCCGCCCCAGGGTATATACATACTGCCCTACAGCTACACTATAGATTGACAGAACAGACCATTTAAAGTCACCAGTTTATGGGTACAACGATATTTCTTGAATCTTGGTCTCTCTCTAAACTTTTATTTGCTTGACTGAGTGCTTTTCATGCATTGTAAACATCACCATTCAATTCAGTTCTTCATTTCTGACGCTGAATCATCACAAGCACAACTCACACAACTCACACAACAAATAGGTTTCTATGATGTTCAAAATTATCATCATTCTCTGAATGTATTGATGAAGTGATCATCTAGGCTGTACTTCACACACACACACAAAATGCTAGCATTTGATCTAGAAAACACTCACAGGTTACAGTAACTAGTTATGTGCTCACCTTGCCATCCCCTCAGTGAGATGCAGAATATCACAACAGTCAGGTGCTTCACACACCGCGCTTTCATCTTGAGGAAGATAATGAATAGGGCGGCGATCCCCCTGTGCACAAACTTGATTCTTCTACGGCTGAATTACTAACGCTGTCAGAGATGGTTGATTTCCATGGGTATTGTTAAAGTCAAAAGACTAGTTAGTTTCTATAAAAATGTCTCTCCTTCGGGTAGCAAAGCGATGTGGACTTGAACACTCACATCACACGAGTCACACACTGCACTGGACGTTGTGTTGTCGGTCTAACGCAGCATGTGGAAAATGCGCATCTAGCGGGACGGCAAAGTTCCTCCGGTCGGCTGCTGCCCGCCCGGTAAGCAGCTACTGCCCTGCCCGAGACCTGTGTTATGCCGTAGCGTCAAAAAGTGCAAGTAAAGCAACAGCTATGAATGTAAATGGCGCTACATGTAGCTACGTCGGCTGTTCGCTGTTAATTTGTTAGAATTGCGAAAAGTATCAAAGTACCTATCTGATAGGTAAAATGAAAACAGGACACACGTACGGCCGATGAATCTACAGTTACATCACCCGGCGATTCGCACGGTGAGCGAGTCCTGAATAATAGCAGTCGGTAATACACGTAGCGTTATCTACCGGTATACCACAGCGCTTTAGCGTTACAGCTCACAACGTAAAGTGATGACGGCACTGGGACTAGCTAGCTAACATCGGTTAATTAACTGTGGTTAGGTTCGGTTAGGATCGGATAGACGGATATATTGTTTGTTGGTGTTGTTTTAATTTTTGAGGCACGTGTCATTCAGTTGAGTTTGTGCCTCAAGCAGCGATATTGTACTCCAGCTGTGCCAAGATGAAAAAAAAAAATAATGTTGAACATTTTCTTTCAGGTTGTGGCCGCGCGGAAGGGAATGAGGGAGCCCGGGAACTAGAACCGTAGTGCCCTCACCCACAATGACAATGACAATGACAATGACAATGACAATGACAATGAATTTTATTTCTTAAAACGGCCCCTCCCGGGGCATGGAAGAAATACAATGGTATAAAACACACAATAAAAGAAAAATTAAATCTTTGGCAGTCACAACACATAAGTACATGTAATATAATATCGGCAAGATTTAACAACAAATAGAGCACACTGTGCCAACTTGCACACCTCACAGTTTTGGCACTACTAAAAATGATTCTAGACAAACTTCAACATAATTATCTTACAAAATCTAGACAAATTCTTCAACGTTTTAATACTCTTACTACTAAATAATTGATGAAATTTAATAACGTTAGGACGGCGTGAGAAATATCTCTTAATATAATGCCTACGTGTTTCACTGAAGAAAGGACAAACCAACAAGTAATGAAATTCATCCCCTTGAACCTGCTAGTTACATAGAGTACATAATTGGGATACTTGATCAGGTAAATATCGACAAGTAGCAATAGGCAGCTTGTGGTTCCCACAACGAAATTTACACAGAGTTATTCTTTCCACAACATCCAGCTTTAATAAGTAATTTTCTAAGCCAACCTCCTGTTTAAAAATTCTATAATTAAAACATAAACGGTTTCTGTTCACTTCAGAAATCCAATTTTGCTTGTCCATATCATCCAACCTAAGATTCAAAGATGATTTGACACATTTAAGATTCAATGGGACATCCTCTAACCATAAATTTGACATACCACACTTGTCTAAAACACCTCTAACGTTCTTGATCCACTCTGATTCAATCTCACCACGATCATGTAGCTGGCGTAACAATTTATAAATAATGTATGAAAGCTTAGACTTTTTACCTTGACTAATCCTCGCCCAAAAATTAACCAAACGCTTCTCTACCGTACTTGTTAAAGAGAACCTGCCCAATTCCCCATACACCATACAATTTGCAGTACCACGCTGAAGCCTAAGGATACTTTTTAAAAACTTCTTATGAAACATTTCAATGTAAACCAGCTTACAAAAACCCCAAATCTCACAACCATACAATAAAATTGGAACAACAAGCTGGTCAAAAAGAGCACATTGAATATCTACGGGTAAGCATAACTTCTTAGCTTTACAGATCAAATTAAACATGGCCCTCCTAGCTTGATTCACTTGTCTTTTAATAGCCTTATTAAATGATCCATTATAGTTGAACACTGTTCCAAGATAAACATAATCATCCACAACATCAAGCTGACTTTCACCAAAAGAAAAAACAGGGTATTTACGAACTTTACCTCTTGAAAAAATAACCACTTTAGTCTTACTTGTATTAACTGATAGTTTCCAAAGGTCACAATATTGCTGAACAGCAGACAAAGCAGATTGCAATTCATCAGCTGACTCGGCCATGACTATTGTGTCATCAGCATATAATAACACATAAATCGGGTCACTTCACCCCATCCCTAGCCTTTAAACAAGAGCCACTCGCCGGCCAACAGGTTTGTGGGGTAAACGCGCTATACGGGGGCACGCAGAGCGAGTCGCCTTGTTTAAAGGCTACCCCATCCCCTGCTTCAACCCCACCTCACCACACATACTATTCACACACACACACACACACACACACACACACACACACACAAACATACACTTCAGACTAAAAACAACAAAACGCACACACACACCATCAAATGTTTATTTTCTACAGTTCTTTCGTGGGGATGGGTGGGGGACCCGAGGGGCCCGGGGCCCGGGGGGGGGGGGGGGGGGGAGGAGCATTGACCCTTGCCGCAACCAACCATGCAAGGGCACCGGACCCCTCCCCTCGGACCCTAGTCTTAACGGAGCGTCCACCTCCCCCTAAAAAAACGTTCCCCGGCGCCAAGGTGAGCCACCCCACATTTGCCTTCGTCATTCAGGGCAATTGTTCATAATTGTTGTTTAGCAGTTTGTCAAAAAGAGATATAATTCCCCGCCTTTTCCTGATCGCTTTATTTTACTTTGCTTTTGGATGTCCATTTTTCATCAAATTATTATTACTTTGAATACAAGTGTACCTATTAGAATGGTATGGCCTGTACTATTTCATAAGTGATTTCTTGGTATCTCACAAAAAGTTGAAAGCCCAATTCTCATCTTCACCAAATGTACAGTACCATCCCTTTAACATTGATTACACTGATTACTGTTTTAGGCCCTGTATAATAATCATCCCTTTCAGCACACACACAAACACACACTGTGAGTTTTTCTGTTTTATGATATATGTTTTATGATATTCTTTATTCGAGTTTCATTCAATATCAGGTCCATAATTTATGTTGACAATGAAATTAATGATATTAACAACAACAAAAAAGCAGCTGTATTCTTCTTTCTTGTGCTGCTAAATCATTTTTTCCAACATACAGTACAGTATATTTGTTGTTGTTTTTTCAAATCATACCATGTTTATATAAGAGAAATGACATGAAATTCTGCATAACTCTCAGAAAAAGCTATCTTGATTAACATAATCAAGATAATCCAAATCTGCCTTATTACACACACACACACAAGAAATTGTGCTGCTAAATCACCTTTTTTTTTTGAAGACCACACGCTAGATACAAAAATATATCAAATTAAGCATAACTCTTAAAAGGAAAAAAAATCTTGATCAACTTCATCAGATTAATTAAAATCTGCTTCATAAATTCTCTTTACACTCCCTTGAGAATTTCCCAAAACGTGCCGTAATCTGAAAAAAAAATCATGCTTAAATTAATCAAACAAAACTCATCATTTTTATTTAATAACCTATTAATCTACCCATACATACCCATACACATACAACCCACACACATACTACCAGGGAGGTGATACAACCCACACACACCCTATAGAAGAAAACAATCCCACGTGCATGGTTCTGGTTGTATAATAATGCCTGGTGGTTCACTGTGGTGATTTGCAAAGAGCGTCCTCTCTAGCTAGCAACATTGGCAGTACAATTGTACAAAATAATGTACTGTGAGTAGTAATACGTGGCGTATTACAACTCGCTGGCTACAATACGACAGAGAACAGAACTGATGGCAGTGATGTCTACGTCCGAGCACTCGAGTTGCTTCCTCCAAGTATACGTGGCAAACTAGCATAGTGACACATCACAAGGATTGGTGCATTAGTGCTATCATAACTGTTGATCATTTTAATGACTTCTGTCGCGCATTCAAAATGATGATATATAATATCAAACTATGCATCAATATGTGGGCCTACAGCCGCTGTGTCATAGACGAGAAAAATCCAATCGGATATGGGGTTATCGGGATGAGGAGACATGACTTTGTCTTGTTTAAAGCAACCATCCCCATCTGTGTCAATGAGTGTCAAATGCGCACAAATTTCACACACAAACCTGTGGCCAGAAAAGCAATGTGGTATGCAGAGGATTAAAAGACGTTAAAGATTGATGAGCCATTCTTCTTTGTACGTACTAAGTGCATAACGTGTATTGTACACTGATTGGTTTATTCAGCCGTAAACCATCGTGCGTTTATTCTAAATAGGAAATCCACCCCAAAAATAAACAAACTTCAAAAGAAAGAGACAAAATGTTATCTACAGAACGATACAAAAATGACAAAAATCGGATAAGAAATAAGGAAGATACAACATTTTGAAATTTCATTTTTTTTTTTCGGAAAACGTCTCTTGACCAGTCCTTACGAATATTCAAATCAGCTAGTTGAAGTCATGCTCTCACAAAATTATTTCTTATTCATTTCATATCAAGTCAAGCGATTTACTTATTGACAACGGTCTCCTCCATCTGTGATCCCGAAATGAAAAAAAAAAATCATATTTCAGCTGTATAATTATGATTGTTTTAAAACCGCGCAAAACACAAAACAACAGTTATCAAACTCTGATATTATCTTGGTATGCATGGGAACATGCCCATCCCACATGAAGGAACTTTTGTTTTCTACAATTGAAATTCAATGAACTGGTGCACACTTTGGGTGGTACATTATTGTATGCCAAGTTTCAAATTCAAAAATTGAAAGGGTATAATTATTATCCGCAACATTCGCAACAGAGCAGCCGACCGATTACACACTGATTCACGCACAATAGATAACAGTCCCCTCAAAACTTATGGTGAGGGTATGATAGATAATAAACTAGGAATGGCTAAACTCTATACTACCTGTCACCCGCGCCCACCCTGCGTGTGCGTCTTCACTTTGTGTATAATGGACGGAGGTGCATGGATAACGCTCACTGGTAATGACAAAAATACTGAATAAATGGAAATCCAAAAATATGTGTGGATTGCGTGAATGCAGCAATAATAGAAAAACACATCAGTGAAAGTTTGAGGAAAATCGGACAATCCTTTCAGAAGTTATGACTATTTACAGCTTTGAAGCTGCCATCAATGGATGAAAAGACTATAACACAGATTGTTACGTATATATATCATTATGGAGAACGGTATAAAGAAAATTTAAAGAAAATTCCACATTCCCTAGATCGACTTGTTACTGGCATGGTATTCGAGGGCTATTATCCCATTTTCCTAAATACACACAACAGGGCGGAGTTGTTTTTCTTTGTGTGTGTGTGTGTGTCATTGCAACATTTTCACTACTTATTTTGTTTGTTTGATAATGACAGTAATAACGCCAATGATTTAATCAAAAATCAACAAACATAATAAATCTCTGCCAGTTAATGCAGCTTGGTTCAAGGAATTTCTTAATATTCAATATTTTCAGTTGAAGTATAGATTATAAACATCACAAAGTTTGAAATTGACCATGATTTTCTATGTAGGCCTGTTATTTATAGGGATACCTGGTAATTTTAAGATGCCTATATTTACATCACATGGAAAGGTCTAGATACAAAAGACAATATTGTATTCAACCACTGATTAAATGATTTTAGAAACTGAAGTCAACAGATTTGACTTAATATCTTCACTATAACTTTGTTCATAATGATCTTTTGGTAGGGCCCTAAAATTCCGGAGTTCGATGATTGATGATCCTTATCCGAGTTTATGCAACGCGAGAGGACTCATCAACACGAGAGCGACTGTTAGGTGCACCATTCATCAAACTGCAAAACTGAATACTGGATGCCACTTGTGGCGAACATTTTCCAGTCGGATGAAAGTTGGCGTATAGAAATAATCTATAGAATTTGACGCTCGATCTCTTTCGACAAAGTTGATTTGCTGATTTGCACCATAATGGATACATCAACGAGGAAGTTGTTTAACATATAGAAAAGGCTATGTTGCTTTAAACTCTGCACAACATAGCACTCTTTTCACCTCACAACTGATTCTTTATACAGTTGAGTACAGACAGCTCCAAGCTCTTTAAATGAGTATACCCACCTATTTATATCATATCATGCCCTCCCTAGACTGAATTAGATTGTTCTCCTACTTCATTAGAGTCCTCCTTTTCTTTTATTGTCCCCGCCGAACGAGTTCGAGCAGGGGACTATGAAACGGGCTCCGTACGTGTCCGTGTGTGCGTCCGTACAGTGTGATCAAAATGTTAAATTTGCTACTTCTCTGTCCTTTATGAGCCAATTTTGATTCTGTTTGCTTTATATGATAGCACTACATGGGAGCTTTGAAACTTCTACACAGAATTTCAGGTGTGACCTTTGACCTTGACCTTTGACCTATATTGCACATTTTGCTACAAAATGCTACTCCTTCGCCATTTCTAACCCGATTTCGATTCCGTTTGCTCTATGTGATGGCACTAGGTGAGGGCTTCAAAACTTCTACACAGAATTTTGACCTTTGACTTCTTTGACCTTTGACCTTGATTTTTGACCTATATTGTACATTTTGCTACAAAATGCTACTCCTTCGCCATTTCTAACCCGATTTTGACTCCGTTTGCTTTATGTGATGGCACAAGGTGAGGGCTTCAAAACTTCTACACAGAATTTTGACCTTTGACTTCTTTGACCTTTGACCTTGATTTTTGACCTGTATTGTACAGTTTGCTACAAAATGCTACTCCTTCGCCATTTCTAACCCGATTTCGATTCCGTTTGCTTTATGATATGTGATGGCACTAGGTGAGGGCTTCAAAACTTCTACACAGAATTTTGATCTTTGACTTCTTTGACCTTTGACCTTGATTTTTGACTTATATTGTACATTTTGCTACAAAATGCTATCTTTAGCTGCAACGAACTCATTGATGCCAGTCCAAAGATTTAAACTTCCAGCGGGGACAAATATTGCGCACCGCGTAATTTCTACTTTTCCTTGTTTCTATTGGTTCTCGTATAGATAATTTGAATTTTTGTAAATAATGTTTATGTATGTTCATTTGTAAAGCTTGCTGCTTCCTGATCAGTTAGTCTTTATTTGCGTCTTCCCTAGTAAAAGTTCTCGCTATATTTACATAGCTTCTTCAAATAGACTTAAGTTAAAAGAGGATGGAGTACACTTGCTTCCTAAGTATACAACATTAATTTTGACACGCTACATTGTTTACGACCATTACAGACATTCACTCCAAGTTTGTAACACAACGCCATTAAGAGAACATCGTTCGGGGATGGATAACCAGTCACAATAGTTAAGGTTTAAGCAAACTTTATTATGCTCACGCAACACAAACTGCCGGCCGAAAGGGGCGAAGGTTGTACAACAACAATTTAACATACTTCTCAAACACTGCCCGTAAGAGGGCAGTATAACACACTGGCGCAATCACTTTCTTCTTTCTGTCTTCTTCTTGTACATAACAGAAAGGAAAACACTTGGCATTTGAATAATCATGCACATTCAATATGCCAGGAATGTGTGTGGAATTAAGCCAGTCAAACTTCCGACTAATTGCATGGATAGGTAGACCACGTTACGAACAGTCAATGATTTGATAACACTAACACAAAGATTATCCCGATATAGACTCAATGTCTCCAAAAGCGTGTATGAACTGACTGGCAACTAACTAATATAAAACATTAACTTTACATTAGCTGTAATCAGCACTGCTATACAGTATTGTATATACCTATTCATTGGACCAACAATTAGAATCACGTGCATACAAATGTAACAATAATCTATGCTATACATGTGCCTTCATGTATATTCTACCAATTATAAAAAAATGACACTTAACACAACTGTAAAATCAACTACCTTACGCTGTAGAGAAAACAAAATATTTCACAATGTCAACTATCAAATCCATACCTAACTCACTCACATTCTACCTTTTCTCACAACATGAAAGATTACTACTGTACATAAGTACCATGATCTCCACATTCTCATTCACTCTTGTTACAACACTATCAAACACTGTACATGAATAACATAGAGCTGTAATCACTTTTCTTCTGATGGAATGTGAAACAACAGTACATAAACACCACACCATAGCTGTCGTTCCTTTACAATCCCCCAAAGAAACACAATGCTGTCAGAACCAAATAGATGACCAACTATAGGCCCCAAAAGGACAGAAACAAAAATCCCTAGATAAATCAAGTTAAGGCATAAACACATTACAAGTTAAGTAAACAGTATATGGCATGGAAAACAACAATGGTGTGTATTCATTATAATGCCCGATATGCAAATTGGTATGAGTAAGACACAAACGAGTCATGTACATAAAAGCCACTGAAAATAGCCACCCATCTTATGCAGCAATATAAAACCGAAGTATCATCATCAACTTATCATGTGAGTTGTTATTAAAACCCTTTGGCATACTCCAAACAGAACAACTGACAACAATACATTCATCAAAAAGAAGTGACATAAGAAAACAAATTATCAGAAATAAACAGTGACCAAATACACCTGTATTATACTTTTAAAAACATACTCAAACTTCCTAAACATAATTTGTCCTTGAATGCAGTATGCATCAAAAATAGAATCCTACATCTGCATCACTCAATACAATTTGACCTGACACATAATTCGTATATAAGAAAAACAAACAAATGAGTGACAGGTACATCAAAACTATGAGCCATGTACAATGTACTATCATACATATCATGAACATGTAATTACAAATTATCATACGTACATCCATCTTTTCTTTATCAATAACATTGTTACTGATGTTCTACCTTTGTCTGTGCAACAATAGAAATCAAATGAAAATAATACACCTGTATGATGAAAACTCACCTCTCCTACATGTGTGCAATATGTTTTTAACATATGACACAGGAAAGAACTCTAAGAATCATACACATTGCACAAAATCAAAGGGAAAGACAAAAACATAAGGATACTGTCTTATACGTACTGAGTTGCCATCAAAACCATCGTACGTATGCTACATACATAAAAAGGGTAAACATATTGATGTGATTTACAAAACTTGCTATGTTCAAATCACCCGGCTGTCTACGCAATGTACATACTGCTGGCGTCCAATAACAACATTCATGTACTGTTTCTGTACACAAAAGTGAATCAGAATCAATGCAAAACACTCAAGACCATATAGCAAGAATATTATCAAGTCTGTAATATTCTTGAAAAAAAAAATACATGCATAGATTCATTACATACAATCACAAAAACAAACAAACATAACTACATGTAAAAACAAACAAACATAAATAAACACAAACTTAACATTTCCAACACTGTTGAAAATATCAATGAGTTGCAGTACAAGTACTATACAATTCACACAAACTTCACTTGTTGTCTGAAGAAGTTCTGCTGTAACTAACATAATTGTCAACTAAAATGTACAATACACGTATTACCTTGGACAAAAAACATAATACTGCACTTATAGATCACAAATTTATGCATCGCAAGTTCTTTTCTCACTGCTAAGTACTAATTTCACATACACCTGTACATTGTAAATAGCAGTAAAAAATATCTCATAACCTGGGATATCCTAGTTTCACTGAAAGCAGTCAGTTTATCCTATTACATGCATAAATATATAAGCTTAACAAAACTTATAGAGGTAAAGCAGGCATGTAGCACACAGTTCAGTTCACAAGTCAGAGTCCAGAAACATCCGGTAGCCGAGGTCAGAAGTGGAGGTTATGAAGCCTCTGAATAAACAGTCAATGTCTGGAGGACGGCCAGGAGGGGGTCCTACATGCAAGCATGTGGAGAGACCTGGTCGAGGAATGGAAGCAATGTCTGAGGTTGGAGACATCACAGGTGTGCGAAGATGAAAATGACGTGCAGTAATCTTCTCACGCCGTGGAAAGCGAGATGTACCTCCAGGTGTGGAGGCATTGGTGAAGGCACGGGGTCCACTGGATGCATCTGGGGGGCGCCCAGGAGGGTCAGTGATCTCGATAAGGCGAGGATGGTCTGGGGGACCACCGTGTTGATGGGGAGAGGTGATGCTACCAACACTGATGTTGAGAACATCCTGAGGAAGCTCATCAGTGGGTGAGGTGTCCAAGGAACAGTGGTTATTGACCTCTGAAGATGGCTGACATGCTGGCCAGCCAGAGAGATGATGAGGTGTGGTTAGGGCATCACAGGTATCATCGTCGGTGATATCAGGGATGGTGTCATTCATCTCAGAGGTTGGAATGATGGCTAGCTCCGACTGAGCTAGACACTGATGCTCAGGCTCAGCATCCTGGGAACGGGGGCATAGGCCTATGCCTTGGTGGTGACCGTTGCTGGCTGGTGAAGGTTCGGTCTCATTATTTGAGATGGATGAAGGTGGGTTGTACCGGGGAAGGCTGAGAGACATCGGAGGTGTACGGGAAAGCCGAATATCTGCCTTTGGCGGAGGATCAGGACCATAGGTGTACGAAGGTCCATCACCAATTGTGATACGGCGCTTTGCGGGACGGATGGTAATGTCGTGCAACACTATGAACGGAATGCCTGCCTCAACTATAACATCCGGAGAGTCAACAACTAACCCTTCAAAGAGAAATGCCTTTCCATCTCTGGTAAGTGTTAGGCACGTCCCTCCAACAACTGCATACGGTGAAGAATGGTCAACTGGATAAGCCTCAGAAGAGTCCGTAAAAACACCTCCAAGACTCTTGAATACTGAATAGCCAATGGAGTTCTGTGGAGAACCACTGGCAAGAGTAACCCGGATAGTCTGTTGACCATGGTCAAGATCAATGTAGGGAGACATACAGGCCTTTTCAGGCAACACCGAGGGACTATCTACTGGAGACTGTGGTGACTGATCAACCCGGAAGTGGAGCTCATCCGACTGCGATGAGCCACAATCATAGCAGTAAGAATTGTCTTGAAACCCTATTGACCTGTCTAAATCTGACATATCCTTTGCATCTCCAAGACTAGTACTGTTTGAATCAGCAACACATACCCTAGCAGACAAGCAGACAATATCTGTAGCCAAAGCACCGTCATGAAGATCATCAAAACATTCATCAACTTCTGAGAAATCACATTCTGACTCTAGCTCATCATAATCATCCAGATAATTGTCATATGGACACAGGGAATCAGAGTAGCCAAGGATAGAAGCCGCTTGGCGAGCACACGTAATGATATCTCTTTCATGCTCTGGCAGGAATGAGCAATCACTGATGTGATGTTCGTTCGGGCGATTGGCCACGAGACATATTGGGCAACTGTGAACTGTATGTCTAACATTAGAACGACTGGACTCGCTAACACTAAGACTACTCACACACACAGGGACAGGACGAGGAGTAATGTTACATGAACTTGGATTGACGCCATCATACCGAGTAGCATGCAATACTAGATCCTCATGGGGACGAGGTTGGTTAGGGTCCCCGAAGGGCTCATCACAACTGTCATAACTTTCACCATCATAATCGTCACAGAAATCATCATAATCAAGACCGACATAATCATCCTCAGTCATCCATTCATTGCTTTCATTTCTTTTGATTTGAATTGACTCAGAATCGTAAACACTGTAAGGTACCTGGTACATTGTACTTCTGGTTAGAATACTGGTAGGGGCGGCCTCTCTCTCGGACCTGGGTGCGAGGTCGTTGCCTCAAGAGGGGACAGGGAACAGCCATTCAAGGGCTATGTATGGGACTACAGCAGATGCGAGCAAACCATAACTACCTATCACGACACGTTTTGCCGACCGACTGGCTGCCATATCATGCATAAAATCCATCGGTAATGAGGGAAGAGCAGGGTACTTGATCCCATGTAGCTGCCACCACGCCATTAAGAGAACATCGTTCGGGGATGGATAACCAGTCACAATAGTTAAGGTTTAAGCAAACTTCATTATGCTCACGCAACACAAACTGCCGGCCGAAAGGGGCGAAGGTTGTACAACAACAATTTAACATACTTCTCAAACACTGCCCGTAAGAGGGCAGTATAACACACTGGCGCAAAATGAATGAATGAATCCCTTGACTGGAAGTATCATGTTGCGAATATTTGTTCTAAATTGTCAAGAAATGTATAGGTGTTTTATCCAAACTAAAAAGTGTTCCTTCTAATATCTTGGTAAATATTTATAATTTTGCCTCATCTTAATTATTGCAATGAAGTATGGGGAACCACATACAGAGTACACATTAGCAGATTATACATGCTTCAAAAACGAGCTTTACGTAGTATAAGTAATAGTCATTTTACTTGTCCAAGTTCACCACTCTTTGTACAATTTCGGATACTTCCAATTTTTGATCTGGTCAAGCTGAATGTTTTGTTGTTCATGTTTAAGTATCACCAAAATATGTTGCCCGATGTGCTCAGAAACATGTTCCATATGAATTCCTCATTCAACTCATATATTCCACCCGGTACCGCTACAATTTTCGTAAACCTTTTACTTATTCCACTTTAAGATTGCAATCCATATGCGTTTTACAGGTGTCAAGGAATGGAATTCTATTGATGGTGACCTATAAATCTAGCACTACATTTTCCAGATTTAAAGTATTATATAAACAGAGTGTATTTAGACAGATGGTATCCATGACTGACTAGACTTTCTTTCTTCCTCTACCTTTCTTTTTCTCATCTCTTTTTCTCTGTATACTAAGGATGGATGTGCGAGTGTGTGTGTGTGTGTATGTCTGCCAACAAATTAAGCAAAGATATGCTTTTGTGTCAATAACAGATGACTTAAGTACACATTGTGTTATATCAATTTGGACTAATCTTCTGTATGTATTGGTCCATAATCACAAAAAGTGTTGGTTGATTGTACGTACAGTATTTTATCCTTTTTTGGTTTGAGGGCTCCAGCCACAAGCACAAATTTGCTTCTTAGGAGTCCTGGCACGTATTTGTTTCTTGTTGCATATTGTATATTGTTTTATATTTTGCCAAATAAATGAAATGAAATGAAATGAAAATGAAAAATATACAATACCTGTTACATACTGGTATGTATTCCTTTCTTTATTCTCGCCAGTCTTGTGTTAGGGGCCCATATTCTACACTGCAAAAAGTCCGGTGTTAAATATGAAACACCGAGCTGGTGTTAAATTTCCGGTGCTCATTCATGGTGTTAGATTAACACCTCCGGGTGTCATTTCAAAATATAAAATTGGTTGTTTTTTTTTTGATAGTTTCTTAGTTACTGAATTTCTTGTTAATTCTGAACTTCAACAAGACGATGAAGAATTTTCCGATAAAGTACTTGATTTTTGAAAAAAAAAAAAAATGTGTAAACACATTTACATCACATTAACACCAGTTGGTGTGGTCTCCTATTGAAGCTGGACGGGTGTTATACCATTGAAATTAACACCACCAATATCAAATCAACACCATGCGGTGTCATTAATGAATTAACTCTAGCGCAGTGTTAAAAATATCACCAACTACAGTGTCAAATTAACACCACGAAGTGCCAGGTGAACACTTTTTAACACTGTCACAATACATTTTCTACACCTTTGGGTGTGGTCCTCTATTTGAAGATTGATCGGTGTTAGATTTAACACCCATGGTGTTAAATCTAACACCGATGTTTTTACAGTGTATAGGCCTACGCCATCAAACGAGTAACGAAGAAGTGGTGTACCCTCAACGACGCACTACGGTGTGGACAAAGCTGTGACGCTTTTGTTTCTTGCAGGCTCATAATAATAATAATAGAAATAATAAAATCATGGTCACACCCACTCAGACGGGATTGTGTATTATGCCCATGTTTGTCTTTTTTCTTTTATCATGGCTATAATGTTATTACTTTGATATTGAATCCGGGTATCAAGTTTACGTTCATTAAGGGCAATTTGTCAAGGAAGAATGATACATTAATTTCAAAACGATACCTTGCCTATCGTTTATGACTTGGATCCAGTCCCGCAGGATTTCACTTCGAGACAACTTTCCCTCGTACCGATCTTTTCTTGGGGAAAATAAGCGCTCTATCTGTCAGCACGAAAGGAGGCGCGTCATTCTTGTCTGATTTGGTCGGATTTTAGTCGCTAATTAGCAGTTTGTCAACAACTTGAAATATAAAAAAAAAACTTTTCATTAAAAATCCCTCCAAAATAGTAATAATAGATAGATAAATAAGAATAATGATAAATAAATAAAAATAATGATAAATAAAAACGGTCTGATGGCGGGCGACTTCCCCTAAAATTCTCTAGTTGTGAGGGCCTGGGGAGGCGCGTATTCCTAAACATTTAATTGATGTTCTAGGAATGTAACATGCTTGCTTGAGGCGGGCATGCAGCCCTCGGAGCGAAAGTTGAAAGTTTGAAAGTTTATTTTACTCAACAACCCATGCTCTGGGTATCGGAGTCCAATGTAAAAACATATACAGATGTATCACATTATTAATTCAATAATACAGAATTGCAAATAACTTTAAAAAGTGTACACAACAACTAAAACAAAGTAAATAAGAATGAAATGCGATTGATGAAAAGAAAAAAATGTACAAAAATATACAATATATACACGATATATGGTTAAGAAAAAAAAACAAAGAAAGGGAAATATGACGAGAAAGAGAGAAAGAGAGAAGAGAGAAGGGAAATGGAGGTGAAGAGGGAAGAGTGAGAAGGACACAAAACTGGTGACTAAGTACCTATACAAATTAACAAAAGAAATACGAGTGACATATAGTTCAGAAAAAAAAAAAAATAAACAGAAAAAATAGAAATAAAAAAGCGCAAAGAAATACGGAAATATATTCGCACGATATGTGAACAAAGAATGAAGGAAATATGGAGACGATGTAACGAGAAGAAAAAAAAATGGGGGGAGAGTGAGAAGACAAATAAGTTATAAAATGATTGTATAGAAGGCACAGCCTGTAAAAAGGCTTATATGTAGTATTTACAAAAAGAACAAAAAAAACTAGTAATCTAAACATGTGTCATTATATAACTACAAAGCTTGGTTAAATTGGAAAGGGCTGTTCTCTTTTGACAACAAGTTTATTAAATAATTGATTCATCTTCATAGTAGCCTATTTGGGTATTTCCAGTAATAATTTTTTAAGTACCTCCAGTCCTTTCGTTGTTCTTTAAAGAGGCTACATTGAAAAAGGTAAAGAAATTCATCACCAATTTTATCTTCATTGCAATGGGTACAAAATCTTTCGTTTCTAGGAATTTGATTATACCATCCAGAAACAATTGGCAGTTTATGATTAGCACAACGGAATTTGCATAAAATTTTTGCCTGCGAATCATTTAGGTGTCGCGCATTCCGCACGAAACAATTGACTGCACTTTCTGCATGCACACAGCATGAGCACGCACGGGCAACACGCGGATATTAATTTGTAGCATTTGCTGTCCGCTTTCGTAATTTCCCTGTTGCGGGCGGGCTGCAGCTTCATCGTCAATCCAATTGGAAGCAACGCCGGCAAGCTTATAACAAAGGTTAGGAAAACACTTTAAAAAAAAAAAACAAATTGTCTTTTGTCAGTCAACCATGCTGGTACTGGTCTAGCATAGGCCAGGGTTCGAAGAACAACAACTAACAAGGTCTACTACCCTGCTGGTGGACTCGAGTCTTCATTTGTCTAGTCCGACGTGTAGAGATACGCGTAGGCACTAGTATATTTACGTTAATGCACATCAAGCTCGTTAGAATTTCTAACGTTAGGCCTAACGGTTAATTCAGTCTGTCACTGTGTCTGTGGTTCTTGAGAATTGGGCATTTAGTTACTCATGAAATTGTCTTACATGTGCCAGATTTTCAAATGTTTTGTCTTTGAAATAATATGGCAAATAGTGTACCGGTACTTAGGCAACTTAGGCAAGTGGGAAACTTTGCCTTTGGTGGAACAAAGACGCCAGGACCACCGACTCATCACATTTCACAGGATGTTCACGGGGGAAATAGACATCAATCCAGAAAATTACACAAGACCTAAAGTTAGCAGATTAAGACGCTTGCATACAAAGCAGTTCCAGATAAAATGTCCAAGCCACACCAACAGTCGTTCTTCCCAGAAGTAAACCTCCGGGCTATCCTGGGTTTTAGGGGTCTAAATTATTTTGGGCTGCTAACTTCAGCACAGGCATAGATACGGACTATGGAAAGCCAAAATGGTTCCACCATAACCCTAACCCTAAACCCTAACCCTAACCCTAACCCTAACCCTAAAACCCTAATAAACCCTAAACTCTAACCCTAACCCTAACCCTAACCCTAAAACCCTAACCCTAACCCTATAACCCTAACCCTAATCCTATTTGGCGAAGCCCAAAATAATTTAGACCCCTAAAACCCAGGATAGCCTATCTCCGCCTGGAACAGGCTACCCCAGACTGCCGTTGATTCAACATCAAACCAAAATTTCAAAAATGCATTAAGACCGCCGACTGTTTTAATTAAATAAATAGATTAAATTAATAACCACCGCCCAGCTCTCGTCAACCTCCAGTTATATTCCCTAGAGGAAGTGTTCCGGAGGTCTATTTCTACAAGGTACAAGGTACAAGGTACCTACCCTCCCTTTCGATTCCTAGTTCTCAGTACCGCGGTAGTTGTCCAGTGCAAGTCACTGGCCAAATTGCACACACACACAGGACCAAAAGTTGTTTTGGGTGTGTCTGATCCTGGGACGAGCCAGCCTGGGTGGGTTATGTGTGAGAATGCCTGTATTTACACATGATAGGACCTATGTCATATGGTTTGTCTGTGCTGCTGCTGTACAGTGGCCTGTTCTCATCAACTTACAAAATTGGCAAGTCCTTTAAAGTTCTGTAATAGAATACTAAATTTACACTGCCTACCTACAGTATGGATTTCAGAATGTGAACGGCCTGTAGGCTGTAGGGCCTAGTATAGGGCCTACCATGATCTCTCCTAAATTGTCAATTTCCACACCTAGTCCATTAAAGTTGGTATTCAATGTCCATGTGATGGTTGCTCTTGCACAGGTGTGACGGGTCTGTCGAGAGAATGACATCTAGCACTAGCAGTGATGAAGGGGATCTTACCAATACCGCCTCATCCTGGTGGCAGCGGCAGAAGCAGGAATCTAAAAATTTCAGAGTTGATGAGTGTGAAGAGTGCAGATACGTCGCAGGTCTGAGCATGTATGGAGTTGCAATTTATGTGGCATATACAGCAATCCAGCGGCAGAAACTCAGACAAGCCAAGACACTGTGGGGTGCAGCGCCAGCATTTATTTTCTCCACATGTAAGGGAAAAGTGTCAGTGAAACTGATGCAATGTTTACTATTGGGTCCACTCTCTATTGAGTGCCTTTACTTTCATTTTCTTTACATGTTGTTTACACCATTTTGCATCCAAATAATAGGGTACTTCGTTATACATGATGTACATAATATAAATGACCCTTTGGTGTACAGGTACATGTATATGATTCCCCCTTCCTGTAAAACCTCTAAAATGAGAGCAATTATTTACACTACGTGTACCGTACATTGTATCGGTTATAGCAATGTTTGTAAGCATTGAAGCAGGTAGATCTACCTTTTCCACTTAAATGAAAAGCAGAACTGCCAAGTATCCCTTATCTTACAGGAAGCTTCCTCAAAATCTCATTATCTCTGCATGTCTGCACAAAAGAATACAAAAATCTTCGTAAATTTACCGGTAATAATAATTTCTGCCCGTTAAGATGTGTTTAATATATACAAGTATCTCTCTGATTGCTCTTCGGCATCTCCCTGATTATGATGGGTGATTGTTGGCAGCCCTGTGAAAGGTGACAGTGTAATATATTCTTTATTTATAAGTTTGTTTCATGACAGCAAAGGGTGTTGTTTCTTATGATCCTTGTCTTTTAGGAATAGCTACTGATGACAGGAAGTTGTAAAGTGATATTTATCATACAAACCATAAACTCTGCTTTCCCATCTTTCATGACACATTTTTGTCCCCGCCGAACGAGTTCGAGCAGGGGACTATGAAACGGGCTCCGTACGTGTGTGTGTCTGTGCGTCCGTCCGTCCGTGCATCCGTCCGTCCGTGTGTGCGGTCGTGTGTGATCAAAATGTTCAATTTGCTACTTCTCTGTCATTTATGAGCCAATTTTGATTCTGTTTGCTTTATATGATAGCACTACATGGGAGCTTTACAACTTCTACACAGAATTTCAGTTGTGACCTTTGACCTTGACCTTTGACCTATATTGTACATTTTGCTACAAAATGCTACTCCTTCGCCATTTCTAACCCGATTTCGATTCCGTTTGCTTTATGTGATGGCACTAGGTGAGGGCTTCAAAACTTCTACACAGAATTTTGACCTTTGACTTCTTTGACCTTTGACCTTGATTTTTTACCTTTATTGTACATTTTGCTACAAAATGCTACTCCTTCGCCATTTCTTACCCGATTTCGATTCCGTTTGCTTTATATGATGGCACTAGTTGAGGGCTTCAAAATTTCTACACAGAATTTTGACCTTTGACTTCTTTGACCTTTGACCTTGATTTTTGACCTATATTGTGCATTTTGCTACAAAATGCTACTTCTTCGCCATTTCTAACCCGATTTCGATTCCGTTTGCTTTATGTGATAGCACTAGGTGAGGGCTTCAAAACTTCTACACAGAATTTTGACCTTTGTCTTCTTTGACCTTTGACCTTGATTTTTTACCTATATTGTACATTGGCTACAAAATGCTACTCCTTCGCCATTTCTAACCCAATTTCGATTCCATTTGCTTTATGTGATGGCACTAGGTGAGGGCTTCAAAACTTCTACACAGAATTTTGACCTTTGACTTCTTTGACCTTTTACCTTGATTTTTTACCTATATTGCACATTTTGTTACAAAATGCTACTTCCGGCGGGGACATATATTACGCACCGCGTAATTTCTACTTTTCCTTGTTTAAACTGCTCTTTCGTTTTGTCTGTAGTAATCGCCGGTCTGGGTACTGCTCGGCTGCTACGCATTAACCCCTTCAACAGCAGCGGCAGTGAACTAGGAATAGACTTCCTCCAGCAATGGAAGAAGAAGAAGGCTACAAAGCCAGTAGACTCTGAGGAGCCAAAGAGCTGAAGCAGATGTTGGACCCACTTGGCAAGGTAGTGCCAGGAACCACTTCCTCTTATCATCATCCCAAGAAGATGACAGCTTCTGATGGAAGCTTGAAGCATCAAACCCTGTGTCTTCTCACAGGCATGTAAGGTTATTGCCAGGATATCCTGTGGAATGGACAGGTGGGGGAATGAGAAGAGCGCAGGAGGAAAAGATGGGAAAGGAGATTGCTGACTGGAGATACATGGAAACAGAAGTGAATGGATTTTTGCAATGCAATTTTTGCAATGGTTACAAACTCATCCACAATGGAGCTGTATCGTTCACTTCAAAGTCATGAAATTAACTGTCGGTGCTACATTTATAGGTTTCTCTTCTGGCGTGATGTCTTATGTAAAACTGATCTCCAAGTGCACCCTGTAATCTGTTTGCACTCAATTTACAGCTGTCTCCCCTCCCGCGACTTCAACAAACAATGAAATGAAATCACTTTATGATGCAGCTGGCGTACACATAGTTGTTAGCAACATTTGGAATAGTGACACTGACTGGGATCATGCTGAGCTACCAGCTGGTTGTTTACTTCCCACATTGTGGTATATCAGATTTTCATGTGTGGTCATAATGAATAATTGAATAATGTGGAGTTTAATCTGTTTCGGGATGTGTTTGACTTTCTGATCCCTAACTTGACTGAGCAATCAGCCATGCTTCATGATAATTAATACTTTGTGTGGTAGCTACGGTGGGTATGGTTCGTGAAGTCTTGTAAACATGTTACGTTTTAGAAAAGCACCACACAGGAATAGATCACATCAAAAATCATCATCAGAACCAACCTAGCTGGGCCCCAAGAGTTAAAACAGCTATGCAGGCTAATTGACTATCATGAGCACCCTACTCCTTACCAGTAACACTTTGTCAGATTTAGATCTATAGGCCTGGTATTTGAGAGAACCATTACGCTTACGAGTTCATCAGCACAACACAAAAGTTGGCAAAACCTATTTATGAGATTGCCACTGCATGAGACTCGATTCAAAACTCTGATTCTGAATAGCCATACACTACATGTTATTGCCAACTATAGTTGACATTGCTCGAGCTGATACACAATTCCCAGTGAGCAATGCTTTTGATAGGTTTGAATTGCACTCCACTTGCCAGAGCAAATAACATGATGTAATGTAAGGGCAACACAATTATGATGGCCACACAATTTAAGTGCTGTAAATGAAACAAGAAGTGAACAGTGAAAGTATTCTGATGTTACGGAAGAGTGACTTCAAAAGATTTGTAGCACAAGTCATGTACAAGTAGTATGTAAAGTCTGTGAAAATTTGCAATTTTGTAGGTGTTGTCTACTACAATGTAAATGCCCAGAACCCTCACGTCAAGTTATGTCAATTTCTGCCATGACACCACTGTGATCACATCTCAAATTCAAGCACAAATGGTTCAGAATACAGTATGTGCAAATCTCTTCACCAATTGGGATTATCATGTGCAACTTAACATTTTTCTGACCATGCTTGTTTTGAATGTATTCATCTTGTGCACAGATGATATTAAATGAAATATTAACAAGAGTAGGGTTTTTACACAGGTGTACTGCATGCAGGTAGTCTGTTGCCATGGAGAATGCTAATGCTACAGTCACACATGGCAGGGTCACAAAACGGATTTGATCTGGGTGAAAATGAGCTGGATTAGTCCCGGAATGGAGGGTAATTTATGCTACAGTCACACACGGCCAGATTTCGAAATGGGTCCATAAGGAATTAAAACTGTATCGATCCGGTTCGAGCCGTGGAGACCTGTATTGACCCGTATTGAACCGTATAAAAATCCGCTTTGACCCCTATCAACCCGTGTCATTAACCCGCTTCAACCCTTCCCAACCCGGATGTAAACCTCGTCATCATCCGTTGCATGAAGGCAATGCAGTATACGCAAGGGTCCATACAGTTTTATGCTGCAGGTTGCAGTGGGTCGATGTGAGTCAGTGAAGTTCACACCGGGTCAATTCGGATATCAATACGGAATTGAAATCTGTGAGAAAATTTTGAACATGACCAACAAAATTTTCACCACCTTATCGTAGCCCCCAGAATCCATCAGGTATTGACACGGGTTACGATGTGGGTCAATGCGGGTCTCTACAGCTCGAACCGGATCAATAAGGTTCTAATTCCTTATGGACCCGGTTCGAAATCCGGTCATGTGTGACTGTAGCATTAGGAAAAAAGCATTAGGTAAAACCAGAATGAGAATGACAGGATGTAGAGGAGAAGTGTAGCTTTTGGCTGATTGTTGAATGGCTGGTTGGCCACTTGGAAACCTAGTGTGAAAAAGAAAAGTATTGCAAGAGAGAAATATCAGACTGTTGATAGGAAAATTTAGATGAAAGCTAAATGATAATTACAAGCAAAATCTCCATTGCAAAAGTATAACAGTGGCAGAGATTCCAACCCCAAGCACTTCTTAGATGGGTCAGGGAGATTCTCCTGCCTGGACCCCCTCAGCAAACTGGAGACTCTGATCATGTGGATTGCAAAATATTTTGTGCCATCAGCTATGGCAAGCTTCATAAGGGCCCTGAAAGCTCTATGCTTGTACATGTTCTGTTGTGCTATCTTAGCCTTTACTTTTGAACATACGATGCGCATTTATATGACAGAACTAATGTTGAGTATGAGAAAGCTAATTTCTAAGCGGGAGAAAATGCATCCCACCAGGAGACACGTCTAGAGCAAGAGATATTCAAAGACGGGGGATTTTGAGAGAAAAACGGTCTCAAATTTGGAGAGATAGAGTCTCTGCAGTAATTTGTAGTGTGCCGCACTAGAAGATCACATTGCATCGTCCTAACACTAGTCAACCGTACATGATATTTTCAGACACCTGTTAAAATTGGTAATACAAAATGAACGAACAATACTCGAGTAACTGGTTTGTGTAACAATGAATGCCAAACAATTCAGACACCTTATAAATGTGACCTACCAGAAATGTGTGTGTGTGTGTGTGTGTGTGTGTGTGTGTGCGTGCGTGTGTGTGTGTGTGTGTGTGTGTGTGTGTGCGTGCGTGTGTGTGTGTTTTACAAAGCTTCTGTGTGTAAATGACTCTCCATCTTGTCACTTACATTTGCTTGAAGATCTTGTCTGGATGTGAAATAAAAGAACTCCCCTAACACAAACAAACAAAAAATGACGAACTAGCCAAAGACGTGTTAGATTTTGTGTATTGTGGGTGGGATGTATGTCAATATGATGCTGAAATGCCTACATGAGACCAAATTGTACATCAAATTAATATTTTTGTTCGTATGATCTATAGTAATGACTGAAACAACAAAATTGCACATTTTCATGATTGTGCGAGAGGTTTTTGTAAAAACTTCAATTTTTACACAGATCAGATAAAAGAGTTTGTAGCCGGGGTGGGAAGAAGAACATGGAATTGCTTTTGCTCTTCGAGTGCACTCATGCACATAATACTATTGTAATAAGACAAACATAATTTGCTTTGTGAACTTCTATTCTATTGAAATAGAAACATACTCATAAAGCAAACCCGTTATGAGCTGTAATGCCATCAAATGATAATAATAGCACATAAAATTTAGTACATGTAATTTGAAAAATGTTGACAAGAAAGGCGCACTTCAGAGAACATTCACAGGGACTGTACAACAAACAAATAACAGGTACAGTGCACTCCAATTACAACGAACATGGTTGAAACGAAATTCTGATTACAACAAAGTCAAAGTTCGGGCTGCAACATTATCCACTATGTATTTTCATTGTTTATGTGTTTGGTTATAATGAAATTTCGATATATCTTTAAAAAAATGCCGGTCCAGAGGACTTTGTTATAGCGGAGCCCGCTGTATAGTTATGTGGATTCGTTGAATGCAGAAATACTGTAGTAGAACACATCAGGAAATTTTGAGGAAATTGGAGAATGAATTCAAAAGTTATGAATTTTCCAAGTTTGATTAAAGCCCATGAGCCACTATTGCTGATAAAGACAGCTACAATTTGTGATGTCACAGTAGTGGAATGATATGAAAGAAATATGAATAGAATTCCTCAAAATTTGGTTAAGAATATTCCCCCTGATGGAGGCAAGACAAGTGCTCTTTATTATGCTAACACAGCAAAATATATTACGGAATTTTCTGTATACTTTCTATATATCATTCCTCTACTATGGCATCACAAACTGTAGGAGCCTTCTTTTCCAGTGATAGCGGTAACAAAACTTGAAAAAAAAAAATTATATATATATATATGAAGAGTTTGTTTGCAAAAACCGATAAGTCCATATTTGCCAAATGGAGATATTGCGATTAAAGGTCAAAAATAAAGAGAATAATAAGAAATTTTTTGCTTCTTTTGACCATAACTTCAAAAATGTACCCTTATATGTAGTGACCAGTATATCATTTAACCCGTTGAGGACGAGTCCCGAGTATACTCGAGCAGGAGTCTATGGGAAATGCGTGTTGTAGCAAAATCAATCCGTCCTCAACGGGTTAAAAGGTATTATTTTGTACTTTATGACAGAGACTGTACTTCAAAATATTCGAAAATGGACTTATCAGTTTTTGCAAACAAACTCTTCATATATATATATATATATATATATATATATATATATATGCATTTGAATCTTCTGAACAGATTGTCAAACTTTCCTCAAACTTCACTGATGTGTTCTACTATATTACTGCATTGACTGATCAACATAAATGCATATATTTGGGTTAGATTTATCATTATCATTAAAAGGACACATCAAGCTTCTTCATCACATGACTAATAAAACTGGCAAAGAATGCTGACACTTTCCATATCTTTGACATCTTCATGCTGTTGCTTTTTAGGTTTGCAGATCTAATGCACAGACTTGTCTAGTAAGTATTCCTTTTAACGCAATATTCTTTAATAATGAGATAAATTTTCCTTTATTTTGTGAGAAAATGACACAAAAAAAACTATAAAAAAAACTAGAAAATAACTGCCAAAGCAGTTCTTACCATTCAAAGTTACAATACCTTATTGTACAAAGGGTGAATCTGCAATCGGCAAACTTACAGTTCAAAGGCCTGAGAGATATACACAGTATTAAAAACAAATGTCTTTTCATTACACTTTGTTGAACTGACATCAATTGTTCACACTTAAAGAACTTAATGAGACACAAAGGAACACAAATATAAAGGAACTGGTTGCAATATTCCTGGACTTTATTCTATGAACTTAACCATGGCAAATAAAGATCACATTGCAGTAAAATATGATTGACCATCAAAAAAGTCAACAGTGACCTCTGACACCAGGCCATTTGTCTAAAGAGAAAAGAAAAGAAAGACACCTTTAAAGTTCAAAAAGTTTGAAATTCAGGAATAACAGCTATATAATCAAACTTATGACACTTCACATGAAATAAAATCTTCAAGGGCTTGAAGTGCAAGTTTGCATCATGTTTGAGTTGATTTGGATAGAGTAAAATAAGACAAAAAGAATGGTCGAAGTTTCATAAAAACTCGGATGAGACGGAAACATTTTTGTTGCAACCACACAAACCAATCAAAAGGGGCAGTGAAATCATCACCTACATGTACTCTCTCACTGGTTTGTACACAAATACAGTCAACCTTGCCTAAGTCGAATCTTATTTGGACTGAAGAAATAGCTTCCAACATAGAGAAAACTCAACTTATGAGGGATTAAAATCAACAGAATATAAAGACAAGAGGACTTGAAAAGATCTTTGACTTATGCGAGATCAACTTAAGTAAGGTTGACTATATCAAGCACTTTACGTTTTGGTTGATAACTTTGTATCATAATCCCTTTCCCCATAACACTCATTAATACTGGGTTATTACAAGACTGTAAATGTACAATAATTTCATGTGATGAAAATAATTTATTGATTTCATGACCCAGAAAGGAAGGAAATTTTTATAGTAAAGATTTATCCATAGATTATGGTAGTGGAAGATGGTGACATCATTACCTCCTCCAATTTCAGTGTGTCGTTCATGCTCCCGGCCTAGCAGACCCAATTTCAATTAATTTCCCCCAAGATTTATGACTCATTCATTCACAAATATGGCAAGATGCAATACAATGCCCTGCACTGATGAGTGCTATTGCTAACAGAGAGTGCACACACCACATAGCGCAGGCTTTAAAATCCACAAGGTCGCATGATTCTACAATGCCTTCAACTGTCGCAGAAGATTCATACTAATCCAAACTCTGTAAAATACTACACTGTTATTCCAACCCTGTGGCACATTCAATGCAAATCACACATCAAATGGCATATACATAGTGAGGGCAGTATATGTATATGCATACATACCAATAACAAATATTCATGTTACTGTACTAGAGACTAGTAAGTGATAGCCATGCTTTGCACAAGCAATGACTACAGACTGATATTGCAAGCTAAATTTACCCATTCTTAACACTCCTGTGAAAAATAGGGACATGGTCATTGGTGCACTGCCAAATATTATTCATCTCTATTGAGGTACAGGACATAATGTTCCACTGAATGCCCACAAGAGATATGCTTAAATGCCCACAAAAGATATGCTTAAATGCCCACAAAAGATATGCCTAAATGCAGAGCATCTCAAATATATGCACTGAAGAGGAAAAAATAAAGATGCAATGACATTTTCACACCTGCACTATCAAAGCACACGTCAGTATTGTATACTGCTACCAATGCAGTAACAAATGAGAACATTTAAATTCATGAAATTCTTCCGTCGAGATGTTTTCATTGCAACTGATTGACAAATTGCCCTACATCGACGTAAATAAGCACTAAATTGATCAGTGTTTTTTTTTTTAGTAGTAGCCATGATAAAAATCATGGGCGTACATACTCGAGCAGGATTCGAACCTACGACCTCCTGATCACCGGACAGGCGTCATCTCCACTAGACCACCGAGCTTTCGCCCGACAGCAAGTGTTGGTTCTAATCCTTATAGCATGCAGCGGGTACTGCTTTGTTATTTAAATTCATGAAAATCTTCCGTCGAGATGTTTTCATTGCAACTGATTGACAAATTGCCCTACATCGACGTAAATAAGCACTAAATTGATCAGTGTTTTTTTTAGTAGTAGCCATGATAAAAAAAAAAAACACTGATCAATTTAGTGCTTATTTACGTCGATGTAGGGCAATTTGTCAATCAGTTGCAATGAAAACATCTCGACGGAAGAATTTCATGAATTTAAATAACAAAGCAGTACCCGCTGCATGCTATAAGGATTAGAACCAACACTTGCTGTCGGGCGAAAGCTCGGTGGTCTAGTGGAGATGACGCCTGTCCGGTGATCAGGAGGTCGTAGGTTCGAATCCTGCTCGAGTATGTACGCCCATGATTTTTATCATGGCTACTACTAAAAAAAAAAAACACTGATCAATTTAGTGCTTATTTACGTCGATGTAGGGCAATTTGTCAATCAGTTGAAATGAGAACATGTTCTACATATAAATTTCATTCAGCTTTCCCTGATGTTTTCAACTGTCCCATTCCATTCACATCACAAGAGCCATATGCACCAATATATACGCAGCTAGTGACACACTTTGAACATACAGAAAACAGCTACCAGTAGCTGAACTCGCAATCGCACACATTTGTTTCAGTCCCGAAGGACTGTAGCATACTGAAGAATGCATAGGTTGTACAATACACACGTACCACTGAACAAAGGTCTGTCTCCTTCACTGATATGCTCAGATTTGGTACCTGGTATCTGTTGAGCAAACAGTCAAATGATGCAGATAGTATAAATAGCGGCAACACTGTTGCCAGCCAATATTCCCTTATAGGGACTGGTCTACATCACAAGGGGCTAGATAGCGGACATACGCATGGTCAAGGAGTGGTTTACTCTTTCCATCACATCAAGCTTTTTATCTGTACTGATTTGATCCCTGTACCCCATCAAGTATTAGAGGAAAAAATTGCTGCAGAAATGTCTGTCTTGTCCTAATCAAATAACCAACTCTGAATTTAATTACCTCTACTCTAATAGTATAACACAAGATCAGGAAGACATACATCAGATATATGCCATTTTGAGAAACAGGAAATTAAATGTCAATTAATGAATCAGTACTGAACATAAAGCAATTAAGAAGATTTTGTAAATTCTGCAACTGAGATCAATAAATAATTTGTAAATCTGTTTTCCCCAATCAATATATGATCATCAAAATTAAAATTTCTGTTTTCTCAATGAAATTTAAAGCACCATGACAAAAGTTAAAAACACCTTTCATGTGGTTTTCACAATTTGATCAAACAACAACAACAAAAACAATGCAGGCATTGGTTCATTTGCACCTAGACACACAGATACCTGCCCCGAGTAACTAATGTCCAAACAATTTTGAGCAAAGGATGAGAAATAGATATGTAAGAAGAGATTTGCATACATTTTTTCATTGGGCCTTGACGGATTACAGCTACCAGCAGATTGACATGTTAGGATGTATGTGAAGTGGTATCTACTGTATTATATCACTTTGAAAGTAACCAACCATTTTGTACATATGCCTCTGTAAATATGGGTACACTATAATTACACATATCATAATTTCATCACCGCTTTAACATGGTCATTTAAAGATGTAGACTACATTATGCACTGAAAGATAAATAAATTCAGACCTACATGTGATAACTGAAAAGGCGGCACGAACAGCACATTATCATGAAAAAAAAAAGAGATGCAAATACTGATTTGAGTTCATAGAGGAGAGGTTGTTTTGGATGTTGGCCTTTTGTTGTTAAATATTCAGTTTGCTGCTTAAAATGGCAGTCTCTTTTTTACCTCCTGTTCAAGTCATAAGACTAAGATGTCATCACAAACCAAAAATAATCCCGTATTAGCATGCTTTCAGTGCCATATCACACATTCAAATACACATGGGAGATTCTAATACATGTGGGTATATATTTGGTGTATTCTAATTCTAATTACAGTAATTGCAAATATAAGACGTAATAAATGGATTATTCCATCACATCGACATCAGCGTTATCTCACAGGAATAGCAAACAAATAGTACATCCATTTTGTACTATTCATCCTGCTAAAAAAGCCAGAAAATATTTGATAATCTGGATCACATTACATACAAACTGTAGTATATGATACCATAAAGAGCCCTGTGGCTGGCTGTACACAAGACACAGCATCTGGTCAGGATACTTTCTGTAAAATACCAATGTCATGTATTTTTGGAAACAATGTCAACACACTTGTACCTTCAGTCAACCCTATCCAAGTGGTTGTCTGCTTCCTGTGTGCAAATAAATTTCCTTTGGATAAATTTTGTGTAAAATGCCCTGTATTACATCAGGGCGGGTTTTCCACCTCCCTGATTACATGGTCTCTTAAATCATTTGTCCACTGCTAAGTATTTTTCTCACAGTTTGTTCCCTCCTCACTCACACCTGGTTAGTTTTGTTTCTGCTTGCATCCCTGAATCTCAGATAAGAGCCGTTTAAGGTCAATCAACTTTTGCTTTGTTTTGCTGTCTATAATACTATAGCGGAACCTACACAGACCATTTTGACAATCAGTGCTTTGACAATGTTCAGAACATGTACAAGTCTGTGAAGAATCTAACTGCTTGTTATATGCAATGAGAGTGGCCATCAATCCATCATTGGCCACCAGTTTGCATAAAAACATGACTACATCTAATTCCTATGAATAGCTGATATACTTGGGTTTGACTTAACACATGTCAAACGTACAATACTGCTTAGTGCACTATTTTCACATCTACATATAAATAATTTTAAACCTTCAAAGAAGAAAAAGAAAAGAAAATAGATGGAAGAGTTGAAGAAGCAGAAAAAGCTGTCAAGCCAGTCACCCTTTGGTCAATGAAATTCCAACCCTGACAAAATAGCACCACATCGATATTTGCAATTTACGTACACATTCGCAATGATCATGAGTTTTTATGCCTTCTTATGGTTCTGCATATCAACATAATGCAAGATGCTGAGCTGAAGGTGGAAACACACTTCATACATCACCAATACAATTCAAGTTACATGCATTTATCAAAAGGAGAGTTATGAAATCTATGAGGTCTCCAAAGCTAGGATGACGTTAACATAGACAAAGCAGAAATTGCTACACTGTTTTGTACACTAATCTGTACAAATAAACAGAATCATCGTCATATTGGCAGAGCATATATGGATTCTACACAGAACTGGCTATGGCCTAATCAGACGATTCAACTGACAGAGTAGCAACAGATTAATACTACAATCTAAACAGACTGAAGTTTGAGAAAAGTAACCTGAATTTGATTAAGCATAGGAATTCATGTACAGCTGCTACACTACTTGTTTTGCATACAGCCGCTCTAGACTCAAATGCCTCTTTATACTAGCAGACTGTCAAGGAGAAATAAGTAGCAATCAAATGACATGATGTAATAAGCATTCACTTATTTCTGTTCTTCTTCTACTCCTCCGCATCATGAATCATATACTGTAAAAGTGGAAATCTTCACAGTGTGGAAATTTTTGCACATTTTGCGCAACCAGAACCTAGTGCAAAAATAGAAGCACACAAATATTTTTGCATGCCAGTAGCTAATGTCCTGATTCTGCAGAATTAAAGACAGGCAAAATCCATCTCACCCTGCCGAGCGTGAAAAATTACTTGCGCAAAAATATCCACTTTTACAGTATTTGTCTGGTGATCATTACCCAGGACCAGCTGCTCCACTAAAGCACTGCTGTCTCTATTAAGTTTCATCTGGCTGGTCCATCAGCATACCGGTATCTGCACCCCATTGATGCCATCCACGGGTGAGGGATCTTAGACCCCGTTTACAGTGCAGGGCCGGGCTCGGCCGCGGCTCGGCCGCGGCCGAGTCCGGCCTCAATTGCGCGGCCGAGCCTCGCAATTTTGTCCGTTTACACTGCTGGGCTCGGCCGCGCTTTTGATTCAAACCTTTCAATATTTTGTCGTAGTGGCGCTCTGCTTGTAAACAAATGCAATTTGGTATTGTCTGGTTTTCAGACCCTTTGCCAAATGAATTCCGTGGCGACGAAGTCGCCGTTCGGGCAAAGGCCTTTGCCGAAGGAAATAATCCTTTGCAGGACAAAACCACCTTAAACTATACTTGTTTTCGACGTTGAGGGGGTCAATATCCTGAATAGCGAAAGATACAGGCAGAGGGTTTGGAAGCCAGACTAAAATTGGCCGCGCAATTGGCCGCGCATTTGGCCCAGTTTGCGTTTACACTGAGAAAAGGCCGGGCTCGGCCGCGGCTCGGCCGTGGCCGAGACCACCTCCAGAGCGAGGCCAAATGCGAGGCCAGCATTTGGCCTTTTGCGCGTTTACACTGAAGCGAGGCTGGACTCGGCCGTGGCCGAGCCGCGGCCGAGCCTCGCACTGTAAACGGGGTCATAGATACCTCTGCAGCATCTCACCCTTAATGAGCTGAAATCACTGAATCTACAATGTCTGCAGGATTTACTCAAGAGCTTATGATTCATTATGTTCTCCAAAAGTTATTGTCTTCCAATGTTATGCTTTTTTTAAAAGATCTTGATCATTTTTGTCATTTTGTTGTTCTTTTCAACCAACACAAAACAATTCTGTGAAGATACATTCCAGGTACATTCTCCATAAACCTGTTTCTGCCATACCCTGAATAAACCTCATCCATGTGATGAATTAAAATATCAAAAATGGGTCAAGCACATGTGAACAACATGAATAGCAGATTGCCTTTTCTAAAATACTTTCATGATAGCAAGTCCATTCCAAAATACATTTTCAGTACGAAGAAACATCCTACAAACCTACAAATTTGAATATGAATGGGGAAATCAAAAATACAGTAGCACTAATTGCAAAATATGTGATGTATTTGTACGGAATTTCTACCCACGCTTTTTTCTTTGTCTCCTCTGTAATCTTCTGTCCAGAGATCATAGATAGCAGCCCCAGAATGATAGTTTTAAATGTGAGATGAGCCAACCCCATCATTGTCACACCAATGAGTTCACGAACCATCATGGCAGCCACCTGGTACAGACCAGGCCATTGAATCTGAGGGGGTGGCAGCTCTGTGTAAGGAGGAGGCATGTCAAAATGATGAGCCAGCCAGATACTGGAGTAGATGCCAGTGGTCACCCCCATGATAACTATGGTATCGCCCCGTGTGCTACTCCAGCCATCTTGGGTTGGATAGATTGTGCCAAGGAAAAGGGCTGTTACTATGGAGACGAGTGGGGCGATGGGATGCGTTATTAGGAAGGTGTCCAGCTGCTCCAGAAATTGAAAGACGATGAACATGAGGATGACCGTGAGAATGATCCCAACTATGATATCCTGAAAGGTAATAATGAGATTATAATAGATGTACTGTAAATCACACCATGGTCTAATTATCAAAATCAATTAATGTGATCTATAACTATATCAAGGGACATAACAACAAAAGTTTTTCTTACAAATCCAGCAAATTCATGAGATTCTTGAAACTCATTGAATTCAAATGTCTAAAAACAAAGAATGAAAGTAATTTGAATTTCACAAACATGTAAAACATGCTACAAATCTGAACAATTTTGCCTGATTTTGGAGGAAATAGTGTGAACCCATTATAAAAAAAAAAATTCACACATCTAATTGCGCCAACGCCAAGAATGCCGGTATCTTATATCTAAAAAGAAACAAACCAAAAACAAACAAACAGACAAAACATGTCTTTTTATAAAAAACAAAAAACAAAAAAAACACTTGCCTAGGTTACAAACCAGGAGAAGATCCAGGAATTCTGTAAAGGGAAGGCGCCTTTACAAACTTAAGGGGGGCACATGCCCCCTAATTTTTCCTATTATTTCTTTTGTTTTAGCAAAAAATAAAGAGGGGGTGGGTGCCTGCCCCCCCCCCCCCCCCCCCATTGGATTCGCCATTGCAAACCAAAGATTTGTGGGGAAGGGGAGCACTGAATTACCTGGTACACTAACAAAGACATCAAACAAAATCAAATCTTGAAATGCAAACATTATATAAAGTCACTATGATGATAGAACTGAATGCCATCTACTGAATACTAAGACATTCATTGATAGATAGTACAATGCCATTATCTTCCTCTTACCATTATATAATGCATTCCTTTATAGAGACGACTCAAGCACACCAAAAGAGTCCATGATGAAGCAAGAAGAATGCCAGCAACTGGGGAATACTGTGTTTAGAAAATGGAGAGAGGGATGGATTGAGCACAATAGATCTAAACTATGTTTCAAAAACACTCGCACTCATTTTGTGAGTGAGCACAAGTCTTTGAACTGCAAATATGAAATAATTTTTAATGACACAAGAAAGGCATCAAATGGTGAATATCTATGAGATACTGTAATCTAAAAACTTTCTTTTCCTTCCATAGCTGTATTCTCATATGAAGAACAAAATTACACTGCTATATTATGGGAACAAGACATTATGTATTAAAGGGCACAAAATTATCCTACCCCCCACCTCCACGTCTTGAAAATGAGGTCAAACTTTGAAAAGTCAATACAGAGCCCTGGATACAATAAATACTGTATTGGTCTTACCTCTACTTTGTCCCATGAGACCACTAGTATTGTGAAAGGTACCAGTGTTCCTACCATGGCGTGAGTGGATGGCATACCATACTCCCGAAAATACCGCCTCTCTAGTGGTGCAACAGGAGGGGCAGATGGGCGCGGCCACTTGATGATCTGAATGGTTTAAAAAACAACACTTCATCTTCAATACTCATCATCTTATACAATTCTGCACTGACACAGAACTACATGGTATTATGTCACACATTTTCTCAGTTCATTACAGTACATCATTATTCTATCCCTGCCAATAATAGCATACATGTACTAAAGAGGATGTGGGGTTGTATCCGTATGCTCATACTGCAGACAATATCACCACATCCAGTTTGCATCGATTCTATGTCATTGTGTCCACTATCTGATCAATGTTCTATGAAGACACTTGGAAATGGAACTTGTGATTAGAGTGTAGGGTGGACTAGTGGACATGGGGTGGACATGACATTTCATGTGCAAAATGCCACATTTGATATATATCGGTAATGTGTTTGCGACACATACATTGGAATCAATGCCAAACTCACACTGCCTTTCTTGCCAACAGTAGTTGGGGATGACTAGATGTCATTGAAAGTCAGTGATAACATGTGTGTTTCCTATGGTATACCTGGTATATTATAGGTCCCAAGACTGGAACTGTTAACTATAATTTTCTTACAGGAATCTTACATGAAGTTAGCGCAACCAGACGCCGTGCGAAGCAGATGGCATTTGTGTACAGCGACGGGGCTGTTCAATGGATGATGTTCATGTTCTTTTAACCCCGGCACAGGGCGCTGTAGCAAACAGCAGGGAGGTGAGACAAAAACACCTCCCTGCTACAAACAGTTAGTATGTGTTGGGGGTCGCTGCCAGGTGCGGTTTATAGTTTCAATTAATCACAGCGGCAAGAATAAAACTACACTGAAATTCTTGTGCAAAAATACAACCTGTAATCATGGTAATTTGTAAACTAATAATAGATAGATCTACAAGTGGGTGCCTACAGGTGTTCTGCTACACCAGATGAGATACAGCTGTAAGCCTGTAGATCCTACTAATCCCCCGTTCACACCACACTTGTCACATTAGTGACCGTATTAACGATTAACAGTCAATGAATGGGAATGCTTTGTTACCTCTTTGCTTGACTGCCCGATGTACATAAGCAGCCCCCACATTAGGGCAACTCTTCGAATAATCCATGGCGACAAGTTGAAGAACCAAAAGGGGTAGAAGGTGTAATAGAATATGTCATCTCCAAGGGCAGCGCCAAAGGCGAAAAGGTAGTACCAGAACTTGTTGTGCACACGATAGCTCACTGGAATTTCCAGCGACGCTGTAGGCTTCCCGAGCTGTACTTCTCGCGGGGAACTCAGGGCATGCTGCTCTTCTGATGATGAGCTGTGTACTGCATCCCCGTAAACTTGACGTCGCGATACGTCTGAACTGTTTTCTCGTATACCTTGACCTTTAACAATATTATTTCTTTGTTGTGAATCTCCTGTAATGCCATTGATGCAATCGTTTTCATGAACACATTCTAGACCAAAATACAGCTGAATATTTGCAACCGTTTCGGCATTGTAGAGCCATCCACTTCCACCCCACCCCATGATTACGTACCCTGTCGTCCCGGCCCGCCCGCCGGTCACTGAGTTCATCAAGGATCGTTCAGTGGGCAGTGTACGTGTTCCATCCCCCCGCGCCCGCCGTTATGATCGACACGCGTACGCAATCCCCAATGAAACGTACTTTATGGTACGTTCCCACTGCCGATCAGATCAACTCGATCAATCCCGATCAAGCTTTTTTGGCCTGGTCGGGCTCGCTCGGCATTGGTATTCGGGGTCGATCTACCTTGATCGGCATCGCTCCTGCTTCCTTCACGATAATTTTGGACATGTCCAAAATATTCGAGTAGGAAGCCCGAACACAAACAGCTCGGGTAGTGATCGAGAAAAGATCGAGCTTATCGGGAATCGGTCGTATAGAAATCTAGTGTGGTCGGGACGGATTTTTCCCCGAGCTCAGTTCCCGACCATCTCGAGTTATACTCGAATGCGACACGATTGATTTCAGATCATCTCGATCCAGGATTCATCAGTTTCATGAATAACTCGACCGCTGCACGACCGCTACAGGACTGCTGTCGATTGATACTCGACTAAACTCGATCATGCTTCGACCGGCACTCGATCAAATACCGAGCACTTTTTGATAGTGGTTGCAGCAGGTGCAGACGTACTTTCTTAGCACTCATTTATTGTTCTTGAAAATATATGCAGTCCTTGATCACGTTAAAAAGTTAAGTGTCGTCAGTATCTTCAGCCACTCCTGGCCCACTGAAGAAAAGAAAAGGGCCACGAAGAGAGAAAAGACAACAAATCCTAAACAGCAGACATGGTAGAATTAGACTTTCCAGACAAAAATTTCAGAAAAAAGAAAGGAAACACGACTGAAACTGAGAAAAATTCGGTATTCTGGCAATATGACTGTAACGTGAAAGGAAATTTTCTAGATTATTTACTTTAGTTATAAACTGAGAAATGTTTCTTGAATTCTATTGCTAGCTTGTCTGTTTCAAAGTTGAAGCTGAGTACGTTGATATAAAATCTATTTCTTACGCTGACGTGTTAAAACGGTAGTTGTAACTTAGATTCATAAATCCTCAGTGACTTACTTTACTTTTATTTACGTAGATGTTACACTTTTGCTTCGCTTAATAATGTTTTTTTTTTCATTGAGAGTTGTATGTACATACACGCATTTGTAGCTTGAAGTCCACCTTGATATCGATTGGCTGGGATGAGTTGACAAAAAAATAAACAACCAAGATTTTCATCATTTTTGCTAATGTAAAATGTAATATTGTTTTAATTTTCATAATAATGTACTCTGTTCCACATATCAGCACACTTCATGAATTTAGAAATTAATGTGATACATGTATTTCCTTTTACACACTCTTGGGCTTATACTTTATCAATGAATACATACATATTTTGCATTCACTTTTTCATTCTTAAATAATGAGAACAATAATGACAAAGCTAACACGACTCAATAGGGTTGTAGGACAGTCATTTTTTAAACTCTATATGATGGTGCATTTATGGGCATATAGGCCTATGTTTCATTTTAGACCAAGTTAATTTCAGCCCACCTATATGTAATGCACTTACGAAGCGTGGCGGTGTAATTTTTTTTTTTCACGAGAGATCAAACTTTGATTTGCTATTCTTCACATCCAATGCAAATATTGAATGCATATGAACGAACCTATTATATTATACATGGTGTCCCGGCAGACAGAATGCTACAAAACTGTCTCTTATTTAAAAAGATATGAGCGACTGAATGAAATCGTTACATTGTTCAATAGGAAAAAACACCTCAAATTCTATTTGACACAATGATAATCAATCTTTATGCAGGCGCTTTGACCTCCATGAAAATTTGTGATTTACAAAATCTGTAACTTTGGGCACTGATATCCTACTTGACTGAGCGATAGTGCAGCCGTAAAAACTGATAACGAATGCGTCAAAAAGTAACTACTAAAAACGGATAAAATGAATGAATACAAGTGAATGCGTTTTTTTTTTTTTTTTTTTTTTTTGGGGGGGGTACCTTTTTGAGTGGCTCACAAACAGAGTGATCAGTCTTTATTATCGTTTTTTTTTTTCAGGAAAAATGACTATATAATCGAAACGCCTGCGCGAGAATTGATAATTGTGGTTTCAAAATAGGAAGTGTTCTTCTATCAACTATAGGTTTTCCCGGCCAATTTCGCTCTTTTGTCAGTCCAATTCCTAATTGATGAATTCAATTTAGCAAAATATAGCATAGATGACATGGTCGGAAGTTCAATTTTATGATCTCTTCATTCAAATTCATTTTGGAGCATTCAAATTACCTTTAGCCTCATTCTAATTAACACTTTTTCAATTGAAATTCGTAAAACAAGCACCATTTTGTTTTTCGTTCATTCAGTTTAGAATTATATAGTCACGTGATCACGGACATGCTGCTCTCGTTCATTCCAATTACTTTTGGCAATCAATTTAAACATCTTTTGCAGTCAATTTAGCACGCAAATTTATGGTTTGGTTCTTTCTTTTTTATAACTTAGTTACTGTTCTCCAAGCGTCATTACGTTTCATATTTTCGTACTCATTTAAGACATTTTGGCACCATTTTTTTTTCTTTAATGTGCTTAGTGATTCTTGAAGTCCGAAGATAATGCAACATGTGCATGGCCACAACTTATCTCGCCGTTGAGCGCTTTATTCCGTGTGTCGGCCACTTCTAGGAAGTCAAGGTTATGATCATCAAATATTCCTATAATTCTTTTTCTGTCCCCCTTGACAAAATTGTAATACGTCTGTTTCTAACTTGTGCCGTCATGACTGGAAGAAGATGAAGTTAAACTTTATAATAGTGTTGGTACATGTAGACCTAAAATGGCATGTATGAAAGAAAAGGGGCGTTACAGAACAGCAGACTCGAGTAATGGTAAAAAATACGATACTTTTACTGCTTAACAGTGCGTGGATGAAACAATAAGTCACATAGAAATACGCGTCTAAATGTTATCAACTTTTCAAAAAAGAAATAACATGGCATTAATTTGAATGAACATGTTAGGAATTTGACTGCCCATACGCGAAATTGATGACTGAAGTACCCCTTTCGCCAGTGCTGGCGAATTTGAATGACTGAAAAGCACGTGCCAATTTGAATGCCCGTTTTACGAATTCGGAAGGCACATGTGCAAATCTCATGGATCGGAATGCTAATTGAACGAACAACTTGCAATTTTGAATGAAAGAATGTGCAGTGATGAGGATTTCGCTAAATTGAATGAACCTTTTATCAAATGGACTGACAAAAGTGCGAAATTGGCCGGGAAAACCTATACCAAAGATAATCATTTCTTTCGTTCATTCATGCTTTTGCAATTAATAGTCAGTTTTATAGCACTCTTTTGGTCCATGCCGTATTCAAGTATAAATACTGAATTGTCTCATATAACCTAACGAATAACTGTAACCAATTCTTCTTTCACTCGATCACTGTACGAACCTGCCGACCCGTTCGATGCAAGATCTTACACAGATCGTGTCATGTCGAGCTGGTCTAAGAAGTCTAGTAGAAATCGAGTATTGACCGTGTAGCGATCGTGTATTGATTGTGTGTAGATCGGGATATTCGAGTAGAGATCTATGTGGTTGTCGAGGAGAGATTCTGGAGATGTCGAGAATGGTCGGGTGTGGATCGTACAAGATCGAATAGCGGTCGGGAAGGGATCGTGTTGAAGGACGATCGAGCATTTGGTCGGGATTGCTCTGGTAAAAATAGGTGATCGGGATTGATCTCGCTTGATCGAGTTGATCTGATCGGCAGTGGGAACGGGGTATTAGGCTGCTTTCACATAGAAGTATACTATTCGGGTATTCGGGCTCGTTTTTCGAGGGCACGCGAATAGCTTGAATCGAACGATAGGATTTCCTCACACCGGTTCACATAAGAGGGCACTATTCGAAAGTACCGAATACCTGCGAAAAGTATAGCAAAGTGGGAATCGAGCTTGTTCGATTTTCTTGCAGCGTATACCGTCTCTCGTTTATGAAATAATGACACTTTTGGTCTGGATTTGCCCGTTAGCAAATATAAGCATGTAGACCGACATTCTGATGCAGTTTAGAAATTGTTAACAGGGGTGTATCCAGGATTTTTTCTGGGGGGGTCGTAATCAAAATTTTTGGACCTTTACCTTTGCGAGGGATCGGAGCGACCGAGCGGGGAGAGGGTGTGGGAGGGGGGTGTCCCCCCTCCCACGGTAGGGAGTTTTTGAATTTTATATCTTAAAATGGGGCCATTTGGTGCATACAAAAGTGACTTTTTCGGCATGGCAGTGCGGCTTAGAAAACATAATAAGGTAAATTATGGCATATTAAAACTAATTAACGAAATTTACGAGGTTTTTGACAATTTGCTGGAACACCGGTCACTTTTTTTTTTCCATGTTGTAGGCCTATATAGAGTAAAAAGCCCTCAAAAAACAAAAATGTCTTTTACAAAAAGTGGACCTTTTGAAAATTTGGGGGGGGGGGGGTCGTACGACCCTCCCGACCCCCCCTTGCATACACCCATGGTTAATAAGATTTGCTGCGATGTACGAGGAAGAAATCCTCACTACATGGGATGGTGAGTTGACGGTGCGGGTGATGGTGTATTCGGTGCTCGAATAGCGAATAGCGAATAGCGAATACCGAATACCGAATACTTCTATGTGAAAGCAGCCTTATGGACAGTAATTCCGGTCCGCGTCAAAGATGATGGAGCGCCGCGCTTACGGGTGAATAATTCCCCATAGAGACGTGTGTTAAAATTCAAAAGTCAAAAAATTCTCTAAAATAGCTGGGAGAAATGGGGTGTACCATCTTCACTAACCTGGATACTAATATTGTATAAGTGAGATATTTGTATATCCTTTCATCCATAAAATTCCCAAGGCAGGTTCTTCAGCTCAAACTCTGTCCAAGGGTCCGCAAAGCCAGACTACGAGTTCTTTTCACTCAAAAAATCACCTATTCTCTGTATATGCACCCAATTATACCCAATAGTCCCTGCAAAAGCTTTCATCTTCCAACCAAAATGCAGTTTGTAGAGGAATTCATTCTCAATATCTGCAGCTATTCAGGTTTTTGCCTGCATCATTGATTTTTAATCATTTTTTTTTCTTCGTTTATTTTGAGGGGTCTGGGACATTCCATTTTATTTACAGGTGTGAGCCCTATAGTATAGTATAGAGGCCATAGGCCCTATTTCTTAATTGAGTGCTTAACATCATAAATGTGTTTTTGATGATATTTGCCCATACATCATATTATGAAATTGCACAATGAAAGGTTGTAAAGCTTCTCAAAGGTACACGTTTGAAAATGATGCCCTTTTGGATTTTTTTTTTCTCAAAAAATTAGTTCTTCATAAGATGAACACATATGCAGGCAGTCATCCTTGGTTAAGGGGTTGTCATCATCACCTTATTCCCTACAAAGTACTTGAAAAGACTTTGTTTGTCAAACAGACTAACTTTATGTATTTTGAGCTGTTTCAGTGGTAGCCAAAACAAAGAAATACATTAAAATACAACAATCATTCCAAGTTGTGTGATACTGATGACTATGTACTAAGATCTAAAGTACCACAAGAACATAATAAAAAAGCAAATTGTAGTTAAGCAGAGTTGGGGGGGGGGGGGTAGAGGAGGGGGCGGGGGGGGGGAGAGGGGGAAGGAGGGGGGGAGGGATTTGACAGAATAGATCAACATAAACCAGCAGAACTTGTATGGGATGGATACTTCCCATTGACTTGCGTGCATTACATGCATACTCTTTAGGGCTCACACGGGTAAATAATTCCCCATAGAGACGTGTGTTAAAATTCAAAAGTCAAAAGATTCTCTAAAATAGCTGGGAGAAATGAGGTGTACCATCTTCACTAACCTGAATACTAATAAGTGAGATATATCCTTTCATCCATAAAATTCCCAAGGCAGGTTCTTCAGCTCAAACTCTGTCCAAGGGTCCGCAAGGCCAGACTACGAGTTCTTTTCACTCAAAAAATCACCTATTCTCTGTATATGCACCCAATTATACCCAATAGTCCCTGCAAAAGCTTTCATCTTCCAACCAAAATGCAGTTTGTAGAGGAATTCATTCTCAATATCTGCAGCTATTCAGGTTTTTGCCTGCATCATTGATTTTTAATCATTTTTTTTCTTCGTTTATTTTGAGGGGTCTGGGACATTCCATTTTATTTACAGGTGTGAGCCCTATAGTATAGTATAGAGGCCATAGGCCCTATTTCTTAATTGAGTGCTTAACATCATAAATGTGTTTTTGATGATATTTGCCCATACATCATATTATGAAATTGCACAATGAAAGGTTGTAAAGCTTCTCAAAGGTACACGTTTGAAAATGATGCCCTTTTGGATTTTTTTTTCTCAAAAAATTAGTTCTTCATAAGATGAACACATATGCAGGCAGTCATCCTTGGTTAAGGGGTTGTCATCATCACCTTATTCCCTACAAAGTACTTGAAAAGACTTTGTTTGTCAAACAGACTAACTTTATGTATTTTGAGCTGTTTCAGTGGTAGCCAAAACAAAGAAATACATTAAAATACAACAATCGTTCCAAGTTGTGTGATACTGATGACTATGTACTAAGATCTAAAGTACCACAAGAACATAATAAAAAAGCAAATTGTAGTTAAGCAGAGTTGGGGGGGGGGGGTAGAGGAGGGGGCGGGGGGGGGGGAGAGGGGGAAGGAGGGGGGGAGGGATTTGACAGAATAGATCAACATAAACCAGCAGAACTTGTATGGGATGGATACTTCCCATTGACTTGCGTGCATTACATGCATACTCTTTAGGGCTCACACGGGTAAATAATTCCCCATAGAGACGTGTGTTAAAATTCAAAAGTCAAAAGATTCTCTAAAATAGCTGGGAGAAATGAGGTGTACCATCTTCACTAACCTGAATACTAATAAGTGAGATATATCCTTTCATCCATAAAATTCCCAAGGCAGGTTCTTCAGCTCAAACTCGGTCCAAGGGTCCGCAAAGCCAGACTACGAGTTCTTTTCACTCAAAAAATCACCTATTTTCTGTATATGCACCCAATTATACCCAATAGTCCCTTCAAAAGCTTTCATCTTCCAACCAAAATGCAGTTTGTAGAGGAATTCATACTCAATATCTGCAGCTATTCAGTTTTTTGGCCAAATTGCATCATTGATTTTTATTCATTTTTTCCTCATTTATTTTGGTATCATTCTATTTTGTTTACAGGTGTGAGCCCTATACAGTAGTGCATGGAGAGAATTCCAGCGCACGGTATTCGAGTGCGTGCCTGTATTCTTTGGTACAATGTATTGGAGAACTGTTGATAAGATTTTGAAGGTTATGGCGGTATCAATACTGATTTTACGCAAAGTCTAGAAATTCCAACTGGCGGTACATTACCTGTGAGGCGGAATGTGGATTCTAAAGTCAATTTTAAAGAAAGAAATTTGATAGAATTAGGTAGATCGTTCAAGTTATCAAATTTAAATGGGCGTTTGGTGTGTTTACGTGTGATAATTCAAGTACTATAGATTATTGTTTGATATCTAGTGATTCGTTTAATACTGGAAAGAAATTATGAAGTGGATTATTTTGATGATTCACTATCTGATAAACATAATGTACTATACATGTTTACTTTGATTTTGATTCTGATGAAATTAATGATGAAACTGCATGTACGCATGGAGAATGTAATGCAACCCAAGGGTCAACAAAGATTGTGTGGGATCAGGCAAAATGTTCTGATTTCAGAAGTGAAATTAATGATCGAGAGCATCATAGGTGACATCTCTGCTTCCCACCTCCCTGACTGAATTGAGTGATGTCAATCAAACCGTGATAGATAATTTTGTTCGTTTCATTACAAACCGTGTACTTTACAGCAGCCTCAAGCATGAATATGGTTAGAAGGTCTGTAACAAAAACTAAAGATAATTTCGCAAAATCTTCAGATAATAAACCATGGTTTGACGATAATTGCAAAAAAAAAAACCATCAAATTGAAAAAGAAATGTAAATGTGATGGTTTTAATCTTGATGTAGTGGATGAGTTTGAAAATGTCAGAAGATCGCGCAAGAAAACCTTAAAGAAAGCACAATCATGTTCTTTAAGGACACCCATGAAAAATACGTACGTTAAAGAATAAAAATCCAAATGAGTATTGGAATATCAAAAATCCCTCAAGAAAAACGAAATCAGGGAAGTGTTTAATTGACATTGGAACTTTCCAGAAACATTTTATAAGTTTAAATGATATTAATGATGGTATGCTGGGATCGAAATCTACGAGTTTTTGTGAATACTTAATTGTAATGCAGCACATATTCCTCTTACCATGCATATTGAACATTATTATAATGATCGAATATCTGTAGAAGAGGTGACTGCTCACACTATAGAACAGTTGAAAAACAATAAAGCATCTGGTTTTGATTTGATACTTAATGAATAAAAAAAAACAGCAATGCGTCTCTAGTGAATGTAATAACTAAATTGGTATGATTGGTATGATACGCCCTACAAAAAGAAAGGATCTGTTAATGACCCTGATAATCATCGTGGAATATCTTTATCAAGTTGCATTGGCAAATTATTTATACTTCAGTAATTAATTATAGATTAACAGATTTTCTTGATGATAATCATGCCATCGGGGAAGAACAGGCAGGATTTAGAGGGACTTATTCAACTGTTGATCACATATTTGTATTGCAATCAGTTATTGACTTGTATTTATCACAGAGAAAAAGAGTTTATTGTGCGTTGATATATATTATATGAAAGTATTTGACTCTGTCGATAGAACATTGCTGTGGAATGAAGTTGCTAGATGTAATATACAGGGAAAAGGGGTCTAGGGCAATTACCCCCTGGGCAATTACCCCGCACCCTTCCCCTGGCCCTAATCGTAATCCTAATCCTGAACCTAACCCTAACCCTAACCCAAACTCCTAACCCTAAACCTAACCCTAACCCTAATCTCTACTCTAACCTTACCACCAACCAGTAATTGGCCGGGGGGTAATTGCCCTCTCGGGGTAATTGCCCGGATACGGGGAAAAGTTTTCGACGTAATCCGAAATATGTATCAAAATCGATCCTTCAATTGCATTTTTTTAAATGAAATCTTGTACCATAGGATATCTACATTACCACACGGATACCATCACAGCTGAATGACTATTGTCATTACCACATGAGCCTGTGGTATAATAACTATTATTAGGCCTACCCATCGAGTCCTGTGGTATTGAACATTCTCATGGTATTTTGTGTTGTAACATCTGTAACACAGGGTAATACATGCACAGGGCATCAACATCGGGTTACAAAGTATGTATACACATGCCACATGGTGGGTACCACAGCCGGCGTTATATCGGATATTCTTATGGTACTGTGGTAACATACATCTTATGGCCTGTGGTACCGACAAGTACCACAGGGAATACCACAGGCATTTTTGTTAGGGAAGGATCGGTCCTTAAATGGACCCTGCCTCTTCCTCTTCTGATGATATCAAAGCGACTTGCCCACATGACAGAAATGTCCACTGCAGTCAGGCTATATTTGCAGACGATACCATCATGTCCATCCAGTCAGATGAAGATGCCAAGCTTCTACAACAAAACTTGGATAAACTGGTACCTGGTCAAAAGCTTGGCTGATGGAACTCAACTAAATGCCACTCAATAACAGTCACCAGAAAGAGGACTATAAATATCATCACCAATACAGATCTGAATGGCTGGGTACAGTCCTGGACAATGTCACATCTGCCAGGTGCCTTGGTGTCACAATCGAAACCAACCACAAGTGGAACCAACACATTTTAAACATCTGCCAGAAGGCTTATAACACCCTGGCCTTCCTCCGACGAAATCTACGAATCCACTCTATACCCAACTCAAAACGACAACATATATACCAGGCACTATATCATGCGTCTTCTTTCAGCATAATAATGGATGCACAGTTTGGGATCCCTACACAGCTGGATGTATAAGGCCTATACATCAACCGGAAATGATCCACAGACGAGCCGAGCAATCGTCATGTGCTAAACCAGTATCATAATCATACCTCTAAGCGTATCGGAAATGCTTGAACAACTTGGCTGGGCTTTACTTCAGAAAAGAAGAGAAGTTTCTCTACTGACCATGTTGTACAACCGTACAAGATGCACTGAACTCGCTGGTAGATTTCAACATGACCACCACGTCCAGCCGATCACACAAGACAAACAAGGACAAAAATTTCCAGAAACGGACAATAAAATAAAAACGAATTGAATTGAATTGAATTGAATTGAATTGAATTTAATTTAATTGACAGAGCATCCACATGGCTATCTGGTCCCCATCTCCAGGACAGAGCAACATAAACAGTCCTTCCTTCCACAGTATGGTAGTGGAATAGCCTACCCCAGGAGCTCATCCTGCATGTCTTCCGTCATCACCTGAAGGAAGATGTGGAGTAGATTAGGCAACAGGACTTTACTTGCACCATGCACCCAGCATCCAGGCACTTGCACTCTCAGATGCCCTTGTAATATGCACACACACATGTATATAAATCTGCAAGAATCTTCAGGATTGAAGGAGGCAAAATAAACAGAAGAAAAAGAAGAGATTTTGCAAATATATTATTTGCAAAATAATGTCACAAAGCAATTTTGAAATTGTGCGTAGCTTTGTACCGTCAATTTGAAATGTATATAACCATTTTTAACAAGCAACTTTGACATCGCGCACTGCGTCGTACCGTCGCTACTATGCTATGTGTAATCAAGGAGATTCAAGAAAATGGAGTCACAATACTGTCTTATTTCCTTTGAAGCCACGTTCGATGTCGCCACTCAGAAATTTGTCTCATGTGCCAAACTGGATCTGCCACCCAGATAGAAAGACAATTGACTCGTGTCTCATTGCATAATCACCAGCCACTTTTAAGGAAGATGTCCTTGTGATAAAAATTACTTTTCGCCATCCCCACTTGTAAAAGATAGGTGATCTATTATAATGGTTATAAAGACACGGGGATGCGCGAATTGAACTTCCCCAAAAATTATGAAATAAAAATGAAAATTATTCGACTGGCCGTGACATGGCAGCTATCGGATATATCTATTGATAAAGAATTATACTTGAAGATTATTCCATTAGAGTGTTATTTTCGGAATTCAAGTGGAAGAGTGATTAAACCGGCTTTCCAGGAGGGTGCAGTTTTAATAACATTCACGTGCAGCTCTGATTTACACTTTTGCCTATAATTATATCTGAACGGAATCGACTTTTATTTCCTATGCCTTACCATTAAGTGAGATATCATTTCATAAAATGAATAAACAATCAAAATATAAGTAACTATACGTTAACGTTCAAAATGAATTTTCAGATTGTTCAGAGAGACAGTGTAAATTATTTTGTACCTCAATAGGAAACTGACAACTGTTTGAATAATTACAGCTAGTTGGAACTCCATCTCCTAAAGCTCCTTGGTGAAATGTAACAAATTCTATAACAAAACAATTGTGACGCCACATTTCGAACAAAACAACTGTAACATCACAAAGCAGCCCTGACATCATGCGCTACTTCTTGGGGTCAGTTATGAGTTCCTTCACAGCATCACATTCACCACATTACTTCTCACCTCTCGTCCCCCTTTTTTTTTGTTAATGTTCGATCCAAAATATCGAACAATATACGCATACTTTGCCTAAGTTCGAGTTTCTGGTTAAAGCTACAGGCCTCGTTACCTCTAAAAGAACTATTCACTGAGGGGTCACCCTCTGCCTATAGTTTTAACCAAAACTCTCAAGGCAAAGTATATTTTGTGTACTACTAGTATTGTTCTTACTATCAAAACGTATTGTGTAGCAAATCGCTGACAAAAATCAGATGATATTCATTCATTCATTCATTCATTCATTCATGTTTTTATTTTCATTTCCAACCAATTATACATAGGTAATACAAACGTCACTGATAACATATCTTGTAATTATAAATACATCTTGTTTCATAAAGGACTTGGTGGAAATGAAATTTGAGGGGCTGCTAAAAAGCGTCTATAGTCATCTAAACAAATCAGTTTTTGAATGATAACTTCTGATAACAAGATTGCAAGTGGTATTTGAACCTGTTAAACTGTACGTATTGCTTCACATTGAACTGTTCGGTCCTTGCACTGAAAAAAAAAAAAATATATATATATATTTCTTTATCATTTTTTTTTTTTCGTCGGCTACTGCGGCCGTAGACCCTGGGTACTATTATTTGCGCTAGTATACATATGGAAAACGCAGGAACATTCAAATTACATCAGCAGCGTGGGCGGTTTTATTCCAGACATATTGTTTATGCAGATTAGATGGCCTTGTAGGATCCTATTCCTTATATCCCCTTGTATAATGACACACACATAAATTACACACACACACACACACACACACATTAAAGTAAAGATTAAAAAAAAAAACAGACCACGCACCGGGCTGCGAAAGCTAGGGTTCATTTGAAGTACTTTTTATACCAATATTCAATGAGTGATGACAGGAAATCATGAAAAAAAAAAATATTAGTGAGGGTCTTCATGTTTCAGGTAAACAAAGAGACCGATAGGTTCTTTTGTCAATGTGGAGTGATTGTTATAGAGTGGTTTGTGGGAATCCCACAGGTTTGCTACAATGTGCAAAAAAAAAAAAAAAAATCCTAAAATATTCCAAGTAGGGCCTATCACACACAACCACTCATTCACCACTAGCTGTCTTTTGCTACTGCATATCTTGCTCGAGGTTAAAAACATAATAAATATTTTTTTAGACCATTCTCAATAATTCAGCAATTATACTAGTAACCCCTTCGTAAAGGACATCGCCTGCATGATTAGGCCCTATGCCAAGTCATTTCAAGTAGGCCTATAAGTGCATGCATGATGACGGGGGATTCTGAATGCTTCTTACCAAATTCCTTTCCAACGGGAAATGGATACCAAGCTTTGTTTTTGCAAGGCAGTTGAATACTCATATTAATAAGGCCTATGATCTAAATATTGCGACCAAAACGAATATTGCATGAATAGACAAGGGAAAAAAAGGCATACAACTATAACCAAAATCTTATAGGCCTTTCAAGCTAAAATTTGAATTGCACAGTGCGATGGTGTTGCAGATGGGATGTCTCGTATACCCAAGAAAAACACAAACCAAACCAAAACAACAAAAAAGAAGAAAACAACCACAACAACAAAGCGTTACTAATGGGAAATGATAGGTTAAACCCTCAATTTCGCCAGACATCATAATCATGGAAAACTGAAAATGAAATGGAACCAAAAGACAACCCCCCCCCCCCCAAAAAAAAAAAAAATAATAATAATAATAAAAAATAAATAAAAATAAAAATCGAGAAACGAAAAAAAAAAAACAAGAACAGCAAACAAAAATTCAAAAATAGGAGAAAATGTCGTGTAGGCCCTATAGGGCCTACCTTTCTTTTATCAGGTACCATGTAATAGCGATTTGCGTGAGGATATGTTGTGTGTGTAACCGCCACTTCCCGCACTTCGTCCCTGCAATGTGCTCGCACACTGACGCGAAAGCGACAGTCTCTCATAAATTCGGCCATGTTTAGCTGGAATTCCCCAGTTTGCGATTGAACAGTACTAAAGATAAAGGTAAGTGCTTGTTTTCATCCTCACACTATACAGTAAAACGTGCTGATATTCCGTAGCTAAACATGTTTTTACGGCTAATTGCTGGTCATTTATCGTTATGTATAACTGGCGAACTCTACCATACAGAGGATATTCGTCATTTCCTCAGCATTGCGCTCGGAAACACAAAGCTATGAAAGTGTCATTTTGTTAAACTCGACGCCATGGCCATTAATTCACCTCTGTTTGAATAACTCTCTTAGTAAGACTCGCAGTTATTATAGTTGTCAATATCACAGAACGATTGTGATCGAGTAAAAACAAACTTCGTCTGTTGTTGTTCATGATGTTAAGATTTGTCGCGTAATTGTATTTTGCGTGATAAACAGCTTTCAGTACAAGTGATCTGCACTAATATGCATTCATATTTCATTGACAATGTAATGTAGAGTCTATTTCAGCACACCCGGACGATATGTGTCAGGTATACTGTCTTTAGAGTATCACAGGTTATCACATGCAAGCAGGGGTAATGCCAAAAATACATTAAAACAGTATGATAGACTGTTTTCACGCTTTAATGTGAGTGCATATAATGTAATAGAAATGTTCAAGCACACAATGGCAATGAATGCTCTACAATATATAATTACGTTTCTTTGTCACAGCCGGCTTATACTGCCATCCACACCTCTTGTTGATATTGATTGGTGTATCACCCGATTTATTTATTTTTTTTTTTTTTGGGGGGGGGGGGGCAAAGGAGTGCAAGGCTGAGGAGGGTCATTTCCAAATAAATATCATACTTCCGATTTAGAATATTATGAGCCTTACATACCCTTATACTTATTTCCGTTTCATTGGTAGGTATTCATCACGAATGCATGCAAAGCTGTATAGTTGTGTAATTATTGAACAGACAAGTAAATAGAATACATAACATAAGTTGGTATATGTAAACTGCTGCTGATAACCCACCACTCCAGGATGTTGATGAGTTGAGAATGGAGAGTTGGTATTTTAGAGATATTATGTAAAGGCAGTGGGAAACAAATGCACTTTCCGTTAGTTTATTCCGTCAGCACAACTGTCTTATCTATGAATATAATATATCCAATGCAGGAACATGGGCAGAATAATTATCAACGTTGTTTCATTTCTGCGGCATTCCATTTCATCACTGAACGCCATTTCTAACAAACTGTTGGCGTAATGATATGAATTAAAACATGCGTCAGTATACCATATACCGGTAGTTAATCGTTACAGTGAATCCGTATAAAGTGTATGTAGCATAAATATATAACACAATGTTATATTGAATGTACACAAGCAGAGCAAACACTTCGGAGGAAAAGCCTCTTGTGTACATGCAGTATACTATAATGAACCTCAATGAATGATCATGCTCACGAATGCACGAAAGCATTATGAAGTCGTTATCTACATTACGCCACTCGGCCCAGCCGTAGACCTGTTTTTTTTTTTTTTTTTTCCAAGAGTGTATTCACAATTATAGATAATCTTACTGGTTGTCATAAAATGCTTCAGCGACAGTTCTGTCCATATTCAAGATTTTTATGATAATATTCATGTAATCTCATACTCGAACAGCCGCCAAAGTCGTGCATAAAATTAAATTAATGTATATGCATAGTGCGTATGGAATTTGTTGCTTCGGATGACGACTTGTCATTACATAAAAGTCAAAGGTTCATTTCAAAGGACCTAAGCTTGCCCTTTTTTTGGGGGGGGGGGTGGGGGTGGGGCTGAAATAGATGAGAATAGATGAAAAAAGAATATAATAAGTGACTAAAAACACTGCCCAAATGCTGTAAATGGTTGCCTTTTCGTGAATTTGAATTCCTTAACGTTCATCACGACGGTGCCGATGCAAATGTAAATGCGTTTCGCATGCAATTTTGATTTGAATACGTATTTACACGTTCACGACAGTCGTGAGAAAATCACGAAGTGGAATGCTAATGAAATTGAAATGACCTAGTAAAGGTTTTTGAATGCTGAGCTCAATGTTCATTCAAATTTGTTCGAACTTGAATGATTGCATCGTTAAATCGAATGAAAATCTGATGAAATTGGGTGGAAAAACCTATAGCAGGGTATTGATAATTTTCCAAAACATTTCACCAAAAGTGAGAGCCAGATCCTTGAATTTCAGTTATAAAAAGGCAAAAGTTCTCTCATATGAGAGGGGGATACCCCCTCCCACACCCTTTCCCATCTTGGTCTCCGTATATAGACTACGTACAACTATTTTGATTGACGAATTTCAAGATATTCCACCAAAAATTTTGAGCCAGATCGTTGAATTTCAATTCTCAAAAATGCAAAAGCTTTTTCATCTTCTCCCCTGATGTAGACCTAGTGCACTTTGGTGATTGACAATTTGTTGAATATTCCGCAAAAAGTGTGCATCGCATCATTACATTTTAATTCTAAAAAGTGACAAAGCTTTGTCGTGTTTGTGTGTGTGTGTGTGTGTGTGTGTGTGTGTGTGTGTGTGTGTGTGAGTGGGGCGGCAGGGGGTGGGGGAAACCCTCTGTCCACTTCCATAGACTTACACGTATAGTTATACACAGTGATGACGCACAAGCGGAAGAGATGACAGATACTGTTGTTCACATTCTCAAGAGTAATTTTGTCGTACTTTTCTGATAGAAAAAATCTAAATGCATGTGTATTACCAAAAGTGTGCACAAGATCGCTGAATTTTAATTCTGATAATGCAGAATCTCCCTCGTGTGGTAAAGTAGGGGGAGGGAGTTTGTGTTTGTGGATGATGACTATATCTCCGTGTATATGTATCTGTGTGTGTGGTTGTGTGTGTGTGGTTATGATTATATGGTTGTTTAAACATGATTGTGATCTCCTCTGGACCCCCCCCCCCCCCCCACCTCCATTCCAGGTCTGAAGACTTGTCTACGCCATTAAAAGAGAGCCATTTCACAGTCGACTCTCAGACATAATGTACACATCAGTTACAATATAACCGCGATGTTTTCGTGATGAAAGTAGTAAACTTATTGGAATAGGAAAACTGTGATTGACGTAGCTTTTGTCCATGTCATTTTCCATAGATGGGTAGGAAAAACAAAAATCGACGTCGCAAAAAATCAGGTGGGTCAGGAACGACGCGTTCTGGCGCGCACTCGACCCAAGAGGAACACGGAGCAGCTCGACCACCATTGAACTCTCCGCAAAAACTTCCGGGTAAGGCATTACAAAGTGTATTGTAAGGATCCTGAACCGCATAATCTGTAGATTTTAGTGCTTGCAATGATAAAAAGAATAAGAGGGGGTTTATTGTCGCTGTAAGACTCTTGATTCATATACAGTTGCCATTGAAAACCATCCATGAAACTGTCAATTATGTATAATAGCCGGTAAATCTCGGGCCATGAATTTATGTCGTAACCGCTCTCTTTGATGAATTCCCCAAATAGAAAAATGAACCTCTGTAACACATACGCCCCCTCCCCCTCGTTCCGCCGGCCTTGATATACGGCACTGAAGCTGTTGTGTCCTACATGTAGAATGACCACCCATACACCTTAACATCTCTAAATAAGATACTTAAGATAATACATTTACAAGAAACTGCACGCTTGTCATAGATGTTAGTTTTTGCTGGCTGCTTAAGCTTTACGTGGTCATTCAACAAAATGATATTTATTGAAGAAAAACTCAGAGATAAATTGCATTTATCCAATTCCAATTAGTTGTGAATTATTAGCTGATTTTAGATACATCATGAAGAACTATTCATAATACTGGGACCTACGCTCGACAAACTTGCTTCTAAATAGGTTCCATCATATTTCTTTAGAATTTACAGTATTGTGAGATTCCAACTTCATCGACTACTATATTATGGTACACACAATACAAATATAATAATCATGTGTCTATATACAGAGGCTCCAATATCATACAAGCTTTGCTTCTTAGTGGGACCCTCCATTTCCATCCCCATCCTTAGTTAAATTGTATTATTATGTACATATTTTGAAAAAAAAAACAACCCAATTGTGTTTCTTTAACTCATTTTCATATTTACTTTGTTAAATCACATTTTGCAATTATCATGAATGTCCTGGGCATATGCATTGTACATAATTTCTCTGTTAGGTATGATTTGATGGAAATGAAAATAAATTTGAATCTTGAATCTTGAATGTTATACTATACGCCTCCTAGAAGGATGTATATTATTTCATTTTGTCGTATTTGATGTATTTTTTCACTGTGAAATATGCAATGAATTGAAATTGAAATCGAAATTGAAATATTTAGTGTATAAACCGGCTTCACGTGAATCTAATACTCCTGTCCCGTCACAAAACGTAATCAGTTTTAATCTATTTTTGCACAATGATAAATAAAAGACGTTGAAACATGTGTCTGTTACAGGTATGACAGGGAACAGGTATAATATTGTTTTTTTTTTCCTAAAGCTGTAAAAAAGTGTCAACGGTGTCACAGTCAAAATGAAAATATTATGATGAGCTCTAAGTTCTGTTACGGTATCTAAAGCCAGATTTGCGAGAAGGACACTCAATAGCCAACCTTAGCCAATCAATAGCCAACCGCTTCGGCAGATTTTTTAAATCATTATTATCAATATTTCACGATGTCCACTGTTTGTCCATTTATGAAATTTGTAGTTAACAGTAGACCGTCAATGTCAGGAGCCAGTACTTGTCATTGATTTTGATGATAGGTTTTCAATCTATTGCAGAAGATTCTTTGCAAGACATAGAGGATTCCTCGACACGTATTATATCAATCGAAGGAGGTGTAAAAGAGTTGCACTTTCACGACAAAGTGCACACCGTTCAGCTTGGAGACACACACAACCACTTGCCATCTAGCAGGGCAGAAGCCACGGGGGATGATGACGACGGTAAGATATGCTCACTTCGTTATTATGAAGTGGTTTGTCATCGCTGTTGTGTCGTTCATCGAATTTCTTTTTGCATATTAGTACGTTATGAGGCAATCCCAAGTGTCACAGATTCATAAGACAGTAAGATGCATGCTCGATTTGTAATTGCATCATCAGTTCTCAAAATTTTACTTTGCCCCCAAAAATGACGACGTGAAAGACAACTGCAATTGATCTCGCACACAATGATTTGACTCCCCCCCCCCCAAAAAAAAAAAAATAAATAAAAATAAGATAAATAAATAAAAAGATGCCAACGTATATTGTGCAGAAAAACAATCTGAAGGCACAAAATATCCAGATTAAATTCATGATTTTGCAATTTTTTATATTCTGCGAGATTCCGTGTCTTCATGAAGAAATTTATAGGATGGGAATTTATGGGGGACGTTAATCGCAGGATTATCGTTGGACCGTATTAAGTAGGCCTAAAGAGTTTTAAGCCTGATACTTTTTATATCAGAACACAGCAAACTTTTGTTTTCTAAATAATTTCTGTCGAAATATCGTTTTCATATCTCTCTACAGAAAGGGAAATGCATGTACTTGCTGAATTTGAGCCAACACTCAGTGGCCCTGATGAGGTAAAGAGCACCATAAAGCAGCTCATTCAGCAAGTTGTAGGTGACTACCACAATGTCAGTCAGTGGCATAGTAACAAAAACCTATGTTTACGACTTGCGTCTCTCTTCGAGGAGCAAGGTGCATCCCTGTGCAGAGTGCAGTTTAGCTCCATTCACTTCTATGTTCTGACGAAGACGAGGGCAAATTATAAGAGATTTACGCGAGCGTGTACGGACGGAACTCTGTCGACGGCTCTCACGGATCTTCTGGTTACACCTGAACTCGAGGCAGCCGCTGGTGTACGGCTGAGAGTCAGGACTCACTTGCAGGAATCTTCAATGTTATCCGACATTCCTCAGACGACAGGTACTCAAATGTCTTTCTTGGACGTGGTAAACGTAGTTTCGACGCCATATCAAAAATATGAAGCGCTCAAACATCGCTGAAACAATCTTTAAACAAAAATTGTTACAATTTATCAAAGATTTGTGCGTGTGTGTGTGTGTGTGTATTTGTGTGTTGGGCATTTTTTTTTTAACATACAAGACTGCATATTTCATGTTACTTCGTCTAATTTGTAAGTGTGTGTTTGACTAATTTCACTCTTCTAATAGGTCCCAGTAAGTTATTAGTTTACGCAAGAGTTTATTGAAGCTTCTACCCGTCTTTTCATTTGATTTTACTCTATATACATTAAAGTAACTTAAACATTGAGGGACATTCCACTGTTATGAGATTCGATTCAATTCAATTATGCTTTATTTCCATCAAACAAAAGGTTAAGCATATTACACAGTACTCTATACATTATGTTTGACAAGGTACATGTGTTTAAATGTAAGAAACATGATACTCGGTATATATACCGATATTACAATATAATATTGTATACAATACAATATTATATAATACAATACAATACAATATTACAATATAATGTATACAATATTACAACTCTAAGAAGTATTGACATGCGTGTAATAGATATCTAAATTAATGAATCTACTGTACGAAGGTATTTTTGATTTGAAATCTGTAGTTAAAAAGAAATATTCAGTCTGTATTCGATGATGCACGTTTAAACGAGCTGGTACTTGTAATATAAAGTATAATTATAATTATTATAATGTGTTTGATTGTATAATTACAAAAGCATGGATCATCTGCTTATCAAACAAATATTGCTTTATGAACTGAGTGAAATAGATTTCTAGCGAAATCATGTCATATCCCGGTTTGAACATTTCATGAATTGAAAGGAAAATATTTTTACGTTAATCCTTTTACGAATTCTTTTTCTTGTAAGAACTGTGATACACCAGAAATATCAGATTCCTTAAGATTATGTAAATTTGTAAAAATTAGCAAGCTACATGAAAGATAAAATGCATGGTGTGTTTTTTAATGAAATATGCAAAGAATTTGTCATGCAATACGACACTGCAATAGCTTAAACGTACATGCTTTAAACGTTTTACGTCCAAGTGAAAAATATTTTACCCTCACTCGCCTACAGTATGGTATTCTATACTATGCGCTTGCTGATGAGTACAAGATATCAACAAGTATACAAACAGCGCTCCTCGCAGCAATGTTTGAAAGCAATACAAATATATCAGACTACTCACTGTATCTGCCATAGAAATCTAAATATTTTTGCCGGCGACTCTAAATCAGTTTTATGTGGGCATAATACTGTCATTTTATGTATACTAAAGAGTTATATACGCTGTTCTCAGTACTTTTGTGTTTCATTGTGTGAATAATACAATTAATACTTACAATTCCCGATTTCTTTCCTTATTTCTTTTTGTCCTATTTACAGATGTCGAGGAAAAGAAGGTTCGAAGTTTGCATGGTATGTCGTCAAACGACGTGGCAGACTGGCTTGTATATGAGGTAAATATTCCTGGGGACGTGGCTGCTAGATTTCAACGAGAGGATGTAGATGGAGCGCTACTGGCAGAGTATAAAGAAAAGCATATCAAGAAAGACTTCAACTTGACGACAGGAATTTGGCGAAAGATCAAATACGCTCGGGAAAAGTTGCTCGGAGTAACTTCATCAGATTCGTCCTCAAGCGAGTCAGGAGGCGAAGAAAGCAATAAACCAATAAAAAGACTTGTAGAAGAGCGTGCCTCTCTAGCGGAGGGAGATTTTGATCACAGCTCACGTGAAGCATTCTCATCTTCTTCAATGTCCAAAGGAAGTGAAATGGGTCAACTCCAACGTGGACAGTTGCGATTCGATGGAGAAACTGATGTCAATTATCCTCAGAGATCTGCTCTCAAACAACACACGCTATCTAAGGAAAAATTATCGGCAGAAGAGGAGCGCGTTCGCTATCTTCTGACAGGAGAAGAATCGGGAACTCTTGATATCGCGTTTCACCCTCTCCTTGTTGTAAACAAACCACAAACTGCTAAATCCGACGGATGTAATTCACTTCGTGAAAGGTTTGGTTTTACCTCGTTGGTTAATTGGAATGCCGTGTTTGACTGTGACTCGATGTCACTAAAAAATGGGCTGTGTGCTATGGTTCAGGAGGAGAAAGATCTGAAGTTACTCTTACCGTCGACATTTAGGAAGGAATTATCCTTAGAAGAAGTAGAATTCAATGATGTCCCAGCCTGGATATTTACCAACGGAAGAGAAGATCTTGACGATATCGCAACTCCAAGCTTGACTTCTGAATGGAATGAGAAATATAGCGCAGATGTAGATCGTGCTGTGGACTTCTTCACAACATCTGCAATACCCAGAGACAGGGCTGTGATCATCTTCCTCCTCCTGTCTGACACAAACATCCAGATCATGAGCGACATTTTTAAGAAGTTACAGTCGTCCATGCAGGGCAAGGGTTCATTTACGTTTCTCGTAAATGATGTTAAACTCTATGAACAATGGGCCCAAGAAGTCAAGAAGTGGTTGCCAAGAGAGCAGCTCAACAAGCGCAGCTACGTTGTTGATGATTGGCGTTGGATTGATGGTCACATAAGGAAACTTATAGGAAAAACATCTCTTGCTCCAGCTTTACTTCCAAAGTCCAAGAAGCAGGCATGCATCCTCCCGGACAAAGAACGTTCCAAATGGCAGAACATCGAAGTTCTTCTGCTAAATGAATGTGAGAACCCTGCAATGGATGAAAACAGTCCTGAATTTCATGATTTGGCAATGTCAGAAGAGCATAACTTCTATCGTGGCAATGCGGTCTCTTGGTGGAACTTCTTTCTAACAGATGAAAAAGTCAGAGAACGAGGATACAATCATGTTCTACAACGTGATGCCAGCAAAATACTGCAAAGTAAAGTAGAAACAAAACTAGAAAACATGAAAAATGCCTCAGGTCCGTTAGTGACATTTACTGTTTTTCATCAACCAGGCTCTGGAGCTAGTACCGCCGCAAGACAAGTTATGTGGAATTACCATCGTCAGATTCGTTGTGTAACTGTCAGGAGAGCCATACAACCAACAGTTAATGAAATTGTAGAGGTACGTCATTTTGGCTACAGTGCTGTCGAAGACATCCCGCCTGTTCTTGTTCTGCTCGATGATATGGATGACAGTGATGTTATTGACTTCATTGCACAACTCAAAGCTGTCTACAAAAATGAAGACAGTTTGACTTGCGTTATCCTTCACTGCAAGAGAACTCCAGATCCAGAGGCAATGGCAAACTGCAATGGTGCAAACTCAGTAGTTTTGAAGCACAAACTATCAAACAGAGAGCGCAACTGGTTTGAAAAAAAGTTCAACGAATACGAAGAAAAGTACAGTGAAAAACCAGAGAGGTTGATTGGTTTCATGGTAATGAAGGAAGAATGTAACCCAGATTACATTAGGAGAATCGTGTCCAGAATCTTGGAAGACATATCAGGAACCGAAGCTCAATTGCTGAAGTACATTTCAGTCATCAGTATGTTCATGGAAAATTTCGGGATGCCAGTCTCTTGCTGTGATGAGTTTATGATTGCACACACACCACTGGAAGGTCGAGGATCAAGGCGTCTAGTTAAGCATGTTCCATGGGAAAATCTGCTTTCCAATGCGATACGGATTCTTCTCTTATGTACCAAAATTCATACCAAACAAGGGCTCACAAAGGTGATCAAGCTAGTCAGCCCATCCCTTGCTGAAGAACTTGTCAAACAACTTGTCGAGCGCAAAAATGAGAAAATCGGAGACGTTATCTCCGAATTCATTCATGAGTCAGGCATTCTCGATTCGAAGGCCTACATGAACACGTACATGGTCCTGAAAACCCGCGAACTCCTTGTCCGACGCAAGGTGTCTGAATTTGACTCGAGAGAGCAAAGCCAGTTTTCTCCTTTGATCAGCTATCTCCTCGAAGAAGATAAGCCAGAAGCTTTTCGATTGCTGGATGGAGCACTAGAGAAGTTTCAAAGTGGAATCGTTGCCCAACAACTTGCTCGCTTGCACCTTGCGGAGAAAAACTTTGATGAAGCGAAATATTTTGCCCAGAAGGCAATAGGCTTTCAAGAAACCAACTCGTTTTTCTTGCATACACTCGGTTTAATAATCATCCAAGAAATGGCTACCTACCAAAAAAACGCTGATACTCCGCTCGATGAGCAGGAGACTGATATACTTCTTGGCCTTCTTCAGGAAGGAATAACTGCTTTCCAAAAATGTCAGCAGTACAGCAAGACAGAGGAAACACATTTTTCCATCTTTTCTGGATACACTGGTGAGCTGCAAGTCATATTTCGCTTTCTACGGATTTTGGAGCAGAGAGAACGATCATTTTGTGCAGGAAATGGGAGGGACGTGATCAGACGCTATCTATTGACCAATGAGGAGATCCCCACACTAAATGCCAGATGGATTGCTTGCAGAGAACAGTTGCAGGAGCTCGCAAAGAGGGCCAGTATCTCGTTTGAAAGCATCAATGATCTCCTGACATGCAGTAAGAATGGGTCTGTAGCAAAGCAAGATGTAGGAAATGAGTTGCATGTAAAGAACCATAAGTTCCCACAGCTTTACGATGACCTTGTATGGTTTTTCTGTATGAGCAATGATGATGACCCTCCCACCTCAGTGAAGAATGATCAAGAATCTATGAATAATTGGCGTAGAACACAAGTTAGTAAGATCAATGAAAGCAGACACATTTAATGCGATTTTCAAACTCGCTCAGAATGAGGATGAAAGGCAGCTAACCACCGTTCTTCAACTGCTAAACCAGAACAGACCAAAGAATGTCTTTGACCTGAAGCTATTGGTGTGTGTTCACTTTGCCCTGGCGTCCCTAGGAAAAAGACACACAGACTTCGATACGGTCTCACAGATGATTGCAGACCTGAATGATTTCGATCGCAGCTTGTATGGAGCCCTTTTTGCGTTGCTGCTTGCCTGGCCGAAGGATAGTGGCCATACCACCCAAAACACAAATGGAGGGATATCAACAGAGAAAGCGGTCATTAATCTACGGGAAAAGTGGAACAAGATGATCTCAGGCCAAAGTTCAACAAAGCGAAATGACGGGCATGATCGTTCTCTCCCTCGTCACCAACTAGTTAAACGGAGGCCCCTGACGCACTTTCTTCTTGCAAAAGGAAAGGGTTTTGAAAGGTTCGTGCACATCTTCATGTTCCATGCAACTAATTCAACCTTGGAGGAAGAAAGGTACAAATTTTGGTCACGGAAAGAAGTTGTGGAAAAGCTAGTCCGGCTTGAAGGAACGATCCAAGACGCTGAGAGACTAGTATTCAGGACACCATCTCACGAGCGCATTTACATCAGAATATCCCGCCCTCGACCGATCCAGCCAAGCCAGGAGAAAGTGACTTTCTTTCTTGGGTTTAACTTTGCCGGCCCGCTGGCTTACGACGTCACAGAAAAGAGAAAGGAACTTGCTCCCAATCAAGTGAGAGAAGCACCCATCCGTGAGGCCTATCCAGGATACCTCCTTGGCAGCTTAAACAACCTTTATGAAAAGGAAGATGAGATCATTGCCAAATTAGAAGACATCGATTACAAGACCCGGAAGAGGAGGAACAGACAGCAACTCACAGCTGAAGAGGTAAATCGTAAAATGTGTGCACTTAAAACAAGTTTTGGTGGTGGAACACCAGTTACTGAAGTCAAGTGGGCATGCTAACGTTAAAGACCAGGGGCGAATCCATCAATTCCTTAAAGGACAAGTCCACCTACATATACATGTGTATTGAGTAAATGCAGTAATATTATTGGAACACATTAGTGAAAGTGAAAAATCGGATAATCCGTTCAAAAGTTATGAATTTTTTAAGTATCTGCGCAGTCATTGCTGGATGAGAAGACTACTACATGCAATGTGTATGATGTCACATGCGTAGAACAATATAAGGAAAGTACAAAGAGAATTTCAAAAAAAAAATTATCTTTTGAAAAAAAAAAAAATTTGCTCATTTCCTCGACTTGTCACTGACGTATGTTAAGGGTAATATTATTTCCCCTGTCTTCTAAAAGAGGCAGAGAGGCACAATTACACGTGTATGGGGAAAAAAGTGAAAATATGTTGAATTTTCTTTATACATTGAGTTTTCTTTATATGATTCTACGCATGTAACATCACAAGCTGTAGTAGTCTTCTCATCCAGCAGTGACTGAGCAAATGTAGTAGTCTTCTCATCCAGCAGTGACTGAGCAAAAACTTTAAAAATCCATAACTTTTGAACGGATTGTCCGATTTTCTCAAACTCTCACTGATGTATTCTACTAATATTGCTGCATTCACTCAATCTGCATGTCTATGAAGATGGAATTGTCCTTTATTTCTGGTAGCACTTCCGGGTTTAATCAGCTGACAAGCAAAAAAACAAAAACAAAAACAAAGACAAAAAAACCCAACAACAACAAATGAATATAACAGGCCCCGTGCAATTTTTCCGTCACTTCCGGGTTTCATCGGCTGACAAGAAAAAAAAGAACAGAAAAACAAGACTTCAGCGCACATTTTGAAGAGGCCTGCAGGGGAATTGATTCGTGCCATTTGAAATTGAATTGAATTCAGTGTGGGTGTGTGTGTTGGTGTGTGGGTATGTGTGTTGATATGTGTGTGATTTTGCATCATCAACGAGTGAAAGGTGCATGTGCATTGGCAACAAATCTTATTTCCGACCTCCAATATGATGCAAACGATACGACCAATTTAGTATTTTTTTTTGGTAATATTGCTGAAAACGGTTGGTTTCCGTCTCTAGATAACCATCGTACTTCACACATATTCACTACATGATACTTTTATTCTTCTTTTTTTACGCGGCTTACAGTCAATTTCTGTTTCTTAATGCCACTTCCCTTTCACAGAGGACAGTGGTACAGTCGAGGATGAACTTGGAAAAAGAGCTCGAGCAGATCAGGAACAAAATCCAGCAGAAGACGGAGCAGAGCAGTGATGACGACGATTTCGTGCTAGTTGTCAGGAGAAGAGGAAAAGCAAGAGCTACTGGGGCCGCTTCTTATACATAACCTGCGGAGGCCAGTATCCAGGGAGGTATCACACTATCATTCTGTGGTCTGTCTTTCAGCTTTGCTGCCCTTGATTTGGAGCTGACAATAGCAAAGAATATTTACATAACTCTTTGTATTCAGAAGACTAGAATCTAATAAATGGGTATTAGACTAAATGGGTGTAGACTAAATGATGATAGAGGCTAGACCAACTGGGCAATGGACCAAAATTAATGATGTGTACACCAAATTTATATTGGACAAATTTGGTTTTATTTTAGACCATTAAAAATTTTGATGATTAGACGAAATGGAATAAGACCAACTCATAATAGACCAAATCGGTATTTGATGATATAAATTGGTGTTAGACCAAAAATAGACCAAATGGCTATTATTAGACGAATTGACTGTAGACCAAATAGTAATTAAACCAAATAACAATTAGACCAAACAGTAATTGGACGAAATGATGACTAGACCAACTGGTTCCTAGTATTAGACCAACTGATATTAAACAGTCTATTAGACCAACTGGCTGTAGACCAAGTGGTAATAGAGTGTGAACCGATCCGGACGATAGCCTCTTTGAAATGGTTGGGGGCTTTGGACGAAGGATGGTGTTCCCATTAACGCGACGCTCCACCACCCAACCCACCCTTTCGGCACAAGCCCTGCGGAATCATTATCCTTTGTATTTGCGTTCATTATTCTCGGCTTTCACGAAATTGTTTCGTGTTTGTGTCGAAGATCCTTTCGGCAATATGATGTCAACATGGATTTTCGCCCCAGTCGTTTTTATCGTAATTACAATGAATTTTGTCGTAACTAAGACATGGTGACATGAGCTGCGTTCCAGACGTCGACAACTTCAAATACTACCATTTTTCCTGCAGCTTTAGAGTCGCTGTATAGATTTGTTATTTCCCCAAGACATAGTGGTAGAATCGTGTACAGTCTGACATTATGACATAATTGTTAGTTGTAAAGTATTATTCTATTTCAAGAAAGGAAAGAAGCGCATTAGTTTCAGGGACTTTTAATTGATAAGAGCACATTGCCGATAATCTCTTGGAATGCTATGTTGCATTTATAAAGATATGATCAGTTTCGTTACTTATATCATCGAAGCTATTGTCAGCGCATATCATTAGGTGTGATTACCAGAAGGTACACTATTATATGCAGAAATACATCGATTTTTCTAGGAAATTTGTTGTTACAGCTATTGATGCGCGCGGACTTCGTACTGTTTTATTTTGTTTATTGAATTAATGAGGTGTATTTACACTTGCTTTTATCGAGTAAGCCTTGTGTGACTGTCCTCGATGATATTTATTGATAGTGTATATGAACTTTAGATGTAATGTACAATTATGTGATTAGAAATATTTCAAAAAGTATTCACAGTTGATATTATTGCTTTCAAACAACCACTTTTACTTCCTGTATTTTCTTAAATCTCGGAAGAATGTTAATTCCATTCTATAGGTGCAACGTGTCTCATCACTGACTAAAGAATGAAATGTTTGATTTGTATTCTGAAATTCACGCAAAGCACTGATCCATTTATGTTGTACATTATGATCTTATATGCTTTGAATACATTCAATCACAAGATATAACGTGCTTAAATAATTGTATTGTATCATCATATTCATTTGTGTGCGAAACTTGATTCAATTTATTTGTGTATTGACTGTATAATGTAATTTCAATTTACGATCGTAGTTATGTACAATTTTGTAATTACATAATAACGTAATTTTATTGAAATTTAGGCTGTTCGAAGGCGTTTAAGTCACGTACCGGTTATTTATCTTTTTTTTTGTCTGTGTGTGTGTGTTTGACAACATCAATTATACTTTCAATTTGTATAACAGTTTACTGTGCGTCTTGATTTACATGTGACATTCTTCTCCCGAATCAAGGAAAGGCGTGTGGATACTCATTGCTATTGCTTGTATATTGTCCAGTTATTAAACTTATCATGTATGTGTATGTTAATTCATGTTTATAGAAATAACAAATCAGTCGCCACACAACAGTGTAATGTGGAGTATGTAATGCGATATGAAAAGGGAGAGTAAAGTTATTTGTTCTAATAATTTTTCTCTCCATCATGTACAGATGTACCAGTTTCGTGACTACGTGAGACAAATTGAGTCTATTTAACGTTGTTCTGAATGCACCATTGAATGAAAGAGTTTACTTCGTGGCTGTTCCATTTAGTCTTGTGTAAACACGGGAACTGTCAATTCGTATTGACTCAGCTCTTTATGTTCATATCACAAGAGCGTATTATCATTAATTCCACACATAATATTATGCTACAAGCTTGACTGTGCTTATTTCATCGTGTTTTGTTTGGATGATGCGTAAACATGTGTGTATACATGTATATATGATCAAATTCAAGATTGTTATTATGTATATATGATCGAATCCTGCTCGAGTATGTACGCCCATGATTTTTTTTTATCATGGCTACTACTAAAGAAACACTGATCAATTCAGTGCTTATTTACGTCGATGTAGGGCAATTTGTCAATCATTTGCCAAAAATAATCAAGATTGTTATTATGTATATAGTTTTATTAAACGCATTTACCTATTGGTCTTTATCAGGATATCAATAGTATTATCAGTACTTGTGTATCGGAAGCTTATGATATTTTATTACAGATATGGAGTCAGTCGTTTTCGTCTTACATTATTTCTTTGTGAATGCGTGATGTGAATATTTCTATAACAGTTACTGTCAAAGCAACATTCGAATGTATGCCATGATATTCTCTTCTTCTGTACTTGGAGTGATGCAACCTATAGACTTTCCCGGTTTTTATAGATTTACATTTGTGTTGCAATGGATGCCCAAGCTCTGTTGTTGAGTATTCACACACCTTATATTTTGTAATACATAATATGAATAACTCTAGCTTCGATAACTTTGAAGTTATTGAAAATATAATAACAACTAATTAGTTCAATAACTTCGAATTGCTTGACACAGTAAGCAAAAGTTGCAAGATGTGATTGCTACTGACATTTTAGACTCTGTATACTACCTGAAATCTTAATATGGATAGCAATATGTGATATCTAACATCATTCTCTTAGCTTCGAAGGAGTTTCGAAAACAAGGGTATACTTGCGTGTAACGCCGATCTGCTAAATCAAATTTCATTTCACGTCTAGGCTTATCATCTGTTCACAATAACACTATTTCCCACACCTGGGAACTTTTCCTCGTCTTGTATCGGAGATGTCTTCGTTTACTAGTATCTCAATATGTGTATAGCTATCTTAAGTATACCCTAGAACGCCAACTTAGATGAAGACCTCGTGTACGAAATCTGAGTTCGATTAGTCAATTCCAAGGCATTGGTTGTGTTAGCCAGTTGGCTTATCAACTTTTAAAGTTTTGTTATGATTGTTTGCTGTCGCTGGGTATGAAATGGGTATGAAATAAATGAATCAATAAAGGAAAAATTTCATGTAGCGTCGATTTTGTCTTGCATTTGACAAGGAATTAATGCAGACATGCAGAAAGAGATGGTTATCAAGAGAGAAAGGGTGTCTTGAAAGTACTGTATTGCATTTATTTTTTTTTGCGGTCCTTTCCTTGATTTCCGATCTTCCAAAATGTTTTCTTTTCTTTTTCATTTTCGGCCTTCCGCCTGTCCCATAGAAGTACTAGCAAGAATAGAGGGCCTTTAACTTTGCCTTTGCATGTCACATAATAATAAGGGAGAGTGAGGACTTCATCCACATGATCATCAGAAAATTCTGATTAGAAGTGTTATTCTCTTTGGTATGAAGGCATATGAAGTTACTCATAAATAATGGAACATGATGGGTGTGTTGAAATGAAAGAAAACGGATATACCATTGGTTAAAAAAATGAATATCTGTTACATGCTTTTCGTCATTTTAATCACCTGGCAAAGTATTTAATATTCATTCATTATAGGACGCTACGCCTTCAGTATAACCATGGAGCTATTGGTAGCTCCATGGTATAACGGAGGTCCAGGGTGTGAAAGTTGCCACTACATTTCTGTCCTGACCGTCACAATATTAACGGTACAGTACTTTGCAGAACGGGGGCGAGTATAGATCTGTTGTGTCTATCGGCCATGACAGGCAAGTACATTCATGTGTCCGATGCATATGTGCTTGTGTACATGCTTGAAGAGAGTGTTGCCAACCGGCTTCTACTTTGTAGAAGAGTACTGGAGTAGTTGAAATAGCAAACATTCCCTCTGCAGGAGCACAATCTAGCTCCAATTTTATGGAAGGATCTCGTGTACTCATCAGTAATGCACGTATAAATTGTAGATAGCTAAGTGTTAAAATCTCGCAGTACTGTAGTATTCAGTCACAAAATCTTTTGCCGAGTGTTTGCTCATAGTGTGTACACACACACACATATATATATATATATATATATATATATATATATATATATGTATATAATCAAATATATGCAATGTATGTATATATATAAGGAGAATGCTCAATCGTTATCTTTCTTTTTTTTAATGATTAGCTAAAGGTATTACAGTTATCAGTGGAATGGCATAAGAATGAAGCGTAACACATACACATTCATCATTCGGTGTGGAGGTTTATTGAAAAGCTGCTCTGATTGTTACAGTCCAGTCGCATGCTGCCGTGGGACAATCATCGTACATCGTAATAGGTATGCTCCTTTATGTTATGTAAAGACATTTTTAGAAGTCCTATGAAAGAATTCATGCCTAGCTGTTGCATTAACAAAGAACACTGATTGCCCTGGAAATGATGTACAATATGTATTCAGCACGGAGCAACATGTGAACGTGCGAATCGATATGGAAAGGGTGAATAATGACGAAAATTAAACTCGGAGGTGAAATTTGTACCTTGTGTCAAATAAAAGGGTAAGTCACTGGCGTATATATCAATCAGTGCTTGTAAAAAACTTAGCTGCACCTACAGTCTGTCGTGATTTTCCTGAAGGCGTGCTGTCAAACTATACATAACATAATTATTGCAATTTCCAGACGATCTGAGCTCATTAGAAATCGACCGGAAAACTGAATACTGCAGTAACCAGACGTGATTGACATCGCACGCTATAAAATCACGATTTCCTTCTTTCTTTTTTGTTTGTTTTCAATTACAAGAATGAATAATGCTGGCAAATGTTTTGAAGGAGGGTTTACCTTTTGTCAAAAATTAGGAGCAAAGGTCATAAAAGACACAAGTCTCTTCACTCATGCTAAAGTTGAAAGGCCAAGCTGTTTTCAGATGCCATGCAAACCTCATGTTGCTCTGACGGAAGATCAAACAAAACTATGATAATGCTAGTCATACATAAAATTGTATTTACAAGAAAATATATCTATACACACTTGCCTGTTTGGACGGATACCCAACTGTTATTACTCCGAAAAACAAGAACCCAGGTAGAGAAATATATACACACACAGTAAAGCAGATTATGTTTTGTTAGCGTTTCATCGTCATACCTTTATCACGACTTATCATGATAAACAACCTCCCAAGCCGTTCAGGGATGAATATTCACAGTTTGAACATTACATTACACGATCACTTTTATCGTAATACGAACACATTAATTGTTACACTCTGAAATTAGTGACGACATTTAGTGTTTTCTTTACAAGACGTTTGCTTTTAACCATCACATTGCTTTTTATCTAGAATACACTGTCGTTTGACTACATGCAATACAATGCAATGGATAGGGTGGACCGATAGATAATCCACACTTTAACGAAAGGTTCCAGTAAACATAACGCGAGAAAGTTGTTTGCATTCTCCGTTACACACACTGGTCTGGCAATCATTGAAAACATTTTACTTATCCTGTAAAGAGACCATTACAATTTATTTTGGGCATCGTTCATGCTGTCAATCAAAATCAGTAATAGTTTGTACACAATCACAGGTCAATTGATATTCGGCATAAATATATATCTAATCATCATAAGTATGACTGCTCCATAGTGTACATGCAAATAAAAAAAAAAAAAATAACCAGCATATAAGTTTCCAAATTTCTTTTGTACGCATTTCTATATTTCAATGTGAATTTACCTCACTGCAAATGCCAGAATCTACATATTGTTAACAAAGTCAAGTACGGCCATTATGCTATCACTTTGTATATGATTATCGTTTTGTTTTTAAAACGGCCAACAAACGAAAATATTTTCTTTCGTCAAGGTCCTGAGGTACTTTCCTGCAAATGAAAATAATACCTCGTCATTAACATTTACCTCGTTTTGTCACTTTTCTTTTCCTAATTATCTTGTGCAAATGATTGAGTGAGATTCAGAATTTCGTGGGGGCCTAATGTTTACAGCAATGAACACGTCGAGGATTTCTTAGACTTGGGCTTGGACTCTTCGGCCGCTGGTTTGGGTTTGTCGCCCGATGCCTCGGCGGCTTGTGGGGACTTTGTCTCCTGCTCGGCCTTCTGCTGCTCGGCCTGGATTGCGGCGGCGTTTCTGTGGACCATGGGATAAAACGAAAATGTAGTTACTAGTAGTCAAAGTGTGAAATATATGTTTACATCAGGAAAGAGCGTACAGATAACATAAATAAAATTATATGTTATACAGGTGTATATTAAAAAAAAAACAGCTTCATTCAGGAGAAACTTGTCATAAGATATAGCGATTCTTTGATTCTTATGAAAAAAAAAACCGAACACACATACAAGGACTCTATTATAACGGTGACGATATATCTCGGCAGATGGGCTGTCATTTCTCCCAAACATACTCATTAGGCGCGGTCAGACTGGCAAAAGATCGCGAAGTTTAAGATCGCGATCTTTAAGATCTCGAAGTTTTGCCAGTGTGACCGCGCCTATTGTATCTTCCTGACATCCCCCCCCCCCCCTCCCCAAGATCGCGACAAGGAAATCAGGTTAGTCCTCAAATTGTGTTTCGGTCTGTAAGTCTACATGCTTCGTTTAATGCTATGGTACTTTCTTTATCCCACCACAGAATAGATTTGTGTTATCCAACTCCATGCTCAAAACACAAAAACGACGGACAAATCATGCCATCCATCACAAAGCCTTTCTTGCCTTTTTTTCCCCTCCAAAATGTTATCGAAAAAGTTTCTTGTTATGACTGTACTGTTGAAGAAAAATACTAATCAACCCATCGTAACTCATTTAGCCACGTATCTATTATCACGAAAGAGTGTAAAAAGTAAGTGTTCCGCAAAATCAGAGCTTTCAAGATAGCTGCTGAAAAGTCACTCATCCAGCAACAGTAATCTCTGACGTAGCATCAATATCTCATGCAGCAGTCAAGTTACGTACGACGAGTCAATAATGGTGTATTATAATCATTATGATTATCTCCTTTGTGTTTTGAGTTGTTGTTGGTTTTTTTTTGTTTTTTTTTTTTAGGCAATCAAGAAAAAAAAAACCTACAAAACTTGTAGATTAATTAAACACAAATTTCGGCATGTCAACTTCCATTTGAAAAAAAAATATTTACCCAGGCATGAGGTCCTCAATGTCCTCGTCCTTCTCCAATCTCTTCTCCATTTCGATGATGGTAGAAACGCCGTCGATTACGCACTGCACCTGTTCGACTTCGGATGTCCCGAGACGATCCAGGTTAGAGATGTCGTACACGCCGCCGACGCCCTCGGTGAATTCCCCACCTGGCGAGAGAGGGAAGAGCCGAAACTTTACCAGATCCTCACAACATAATTTGCACAGTAGATTATTCACCTATTACTACCCACTTTCTCGTGTCAATTTCGTACAGACCGTATTTATGCTGCATTGTTAGTAAGCCTCTAGATTTTATACCGATCTGCTTCGCAGAAAAAGATTATGGTATTATGATATTCACAGAATATTTCATTCATCCTGATTATTTTGTCATACATTTCTGCTTTTACATGATTATATCGTTTCATTTCGGAATTTAGAAACTATTCAGAATTGCAAATTCAAAATTCAAACATTTGATTTTTTTTAGTTTATTTTACTCCTTATTCATCATGTTCAAATTAGAGAGCTGGTGATTACTTTGCCACCGCAAAAGTTACCAAGTCCTGTATCTAAATTTTCATTAAATTCCCTCTCTTGACATGATATTGATAAAACTGAATAATCATTGTCGTTACATTAAAATCATTGTAGTCTCTGAAATACCAAGCAGCATGGACATACAGGAGAAAGAGGCTGTAGTCGCAAAGGACCACAATCATGACTTTTAAACAAAGTTGTATACAGAAGAGTGGATTAATAGTATGACACCATTGCCTCTCCTAATACACTCTGTGTGGAGGACTGCAACCACAAATACAGGCATGGGAGACTTTAGAACCCAATAGCTTTCTTATCATTAGTTTAATCTTCTTCTTTTTTTTTTGGAGAAACTGCTAGCAGTCTGTGCGAACGATTTCACTCTGTCCATCAAAGTCAATGTGAACCCAGTGTTGTGGAATTGCAATTATAGTTTTGGTTGAGAGAGTGCTTCAGATTAAAATTTTTCGTGAGACATTAGAAACCGGTTATACAATAATACTTATGAAAGAATACATGTTCATAACTTCCAAGGAGGATTCAAGTTTATTTGATGAAATGGCAGAGATATTTAAAAACAAAGCGTTCCTAGTTAAAGTCAGCCTTTAACTTGTATTACGTGATACATCAACCTTAGCTCTACTGTTTGAATTTGAATTCATTCGACATAATAATCAACGTTACATACTTGTTCCGCGCATCTGGAGACGCAGAGCAGTGCAGATTGCCTTGCAGCGCGGGTCCTTCGACAGCTTTGGGATCCTCACGTGTACGCTGCAACGCACCCCTGTTCCGAGGTTGGTAGGGCAGGTCAGGATGAAGCCCAAGTGCTCGTTCCACATGAACTCCTTGCCTTGTTCCTTGATCTTATCTTCAACCTGACACAATGCATGGGTTTAAAAAAAAATGAGCGTTCGGGGACTTCATCGTGATACCGGATCATCTGACGACCTCCAAGTTGAGAAAAAGCGACGTTGTAATGCCCTATTTTTTTTTATTTTCATCAAATAAGTCAAACCTCTCAAAAGATGATTCCCTTTTCAGACTTTGTTAGAGTGTTAATATATATATATATATATATATATATATATATATATATATATATATATTTATATATTTCTGGTTTATTGAATTATCAATGTACAAGAAAATATTGTTTCCTGCCGAGGTTATGTTACATTGGAGTTTCAAACTTTCAATCTTTTTTTTTTCTCAACTGTATTGTAAAATCTTATATGAAGCAAGCCTTTTACAAGCATATTATCACTGAAAAGAAAGTGGCAATTTTCTACATTTTGCAATGTCATTAAGTTGACCACACTGAACGTAAAGCAAGAAGAAGCCTTAGCGGTATCTTTTTCTCTATACGTGGTGTTATCGTTTGTTGTTTTGTCTTTTTTTATTATTTTTAATCATAAGTTTTTGAAACACAAACACAAACTTATTATCATTCATATATTTGGATACTCTTATTAATTTAATCATCGTGCGGTACTTGGGTAATGTGTTAATACCGTGGTGCAGTGGACATAACCATAGATTTTCAGCAAAAAGTCCTGGGTTCGGATCCCATTCTGTGCTTTTATCCATGAACAACGCACGTTTTAGCCACACTGTCCCTCGTGACGCAGGTGTATATAAACGAGTACGTGGTACCATGTATGGGTCACCCCTGGAAATAAATTGTGCATTTTGCTCTGAATGTCCTCGCTGAAACATCTGTTTTTATTAATGGGTACCTGGTACCGTTGGGGTTATTGGAATAGCAGGGGCCTCTGATAGAGCGGCAGTAACACCAAATAGACTTGATAGCTGTGGGTAGATAGATTAGATGTTATACCTGTGTGAGACCTGAGCAGAAGCGTTCAAAGACCGCCTTCATGTCGCCACCCTTCTGCATGGAGATGATACGGGTCTGGTCCTCCTCGTTGATCCACACCAAGAAAGTCTTGTTCGTATTGTGCCTAACGAGGATAAGACGGGGGAGTACGATGAGTTCGGGGAGCACCAGTCCATATTTCTAATGCAAGACGCATTGTCCCTGGCGCATTGTTAGTATTTCAAATAAATGTACTATAGCCTATAGCAAAATTGCATCACGTCAAATTATAACATTACAAAATAAAAAAATAAAAAACCGTAGGAAACTATCATCATTTCTACTTGTTTTCTTCCTCTTAACATCGTCCTATTTACTGCATGTCGAAGACACAACTTTGATAAATTATTTTTCCAGACCATTAAAAACTGTGCACGGTCACAAGATATCAGCGTAACTTCACGTTTCTGCAATTTGAAGTTCTGTTACCTCGTGGAGATAATATCATGTTACGTATTGTGTGAATTAATCGCTTAGAATGACTAAAACCACTATACCAAAACACTTTTGGCAGTTGCTATCAAGGTTTCTCAAGAGACATCAAATTGCCTTTACCGGAACATGACATTTCCACCTTCAGAATATCAGCAATCTACTTGCAAACTCCCGACCCTAAAATGTAAAAACTTATTCACCCTTTCCCTACCATGAACATGACTCATTTTGCATCGGTACACGGCACCAAAGAAACAGGGCACTATCAATGTTATATCTTATGTCATTCAGGATTCAATGGGAGAGCATGGCTCTGTGGTCAAATATCACTTGGATGAACAAGGGTCCTCTGCCCTTGTTCTCGACACTACCCATATCTGGATGAAACTTACGTTTGTACACACAATACCGAAAGTCTAATACACGGCACATGACACATGACTGAAGCAATGTTAATAAACGACTGGTGCCAGACTTAGCTATCGCATGCAACATAACACACTTGAGCCATTGGCCCAGGCCGGATGAAAAGGACATTAGCTTAAAGACAGTGAAAGTTTGCATGAACATGAACAAAGCTGATGATTTCTAACTGCACCACTGGTGCCAGACAGCATCAGTATATAAAAAAGTACGGTCAGGAATAAGCGAATCATATATACGGAATTAATTTTCACGCATCTGGGGTAATACGTACCAAATGCCACGCCCATCAGGGAAGTCCCTTGCCATACCTCCGCTGAGGAAGTGGCGGGAGATGGGTTTCTCGAAGAGGAAGTGGTCATCGATGAGCTGTTGCTGGTCCTCGGGACTCATCGACAGCAGGGAGTAATACTTTCCCTCGAATTCTCCCGACAGTGAGCACAGAGCTGCGATGATAAAGTTCGGGATGATATTCATAGTAATGACGATGATACTGATACTGATATATCGAATATGAACTTCAATAGAAAGGAGTGATAATTCATATTGCGTTTGCGTTAATGATGAAAACTAGAGGAAATTTTCACAATCATATACGGTCAAAACAATGAATGAAAGCAATTGATGACATCAACATGTGAAATTACTGAAGAAACGAACCTTTTACACATTACTCTTACATTCCTTTCCTTTTGATCAACATTTTTCTTCAAAAAAAAATATACAGACTAATTCTAAATGCTTTCATCCATTTGCAAACTACTGTTCTTGTAACTGGGATGTGGAAATAATGGTAATGATATGATAAAAGGTGGTCCTGCCTCTAAGCGAACTTTTCTTGTCGGTTATCAGCTCCAGATGTGGCTTCATTTACGATTCCATGCAAATACAAGATGCAAGCGTTCGCGAGCAAGGATTATAATCGTCTTTGTGTCGTTGCACTACGTCCACAATATCTTAACTACTCATCATGGATAACAGGCATCCCTTCCATTACTCGCTTCAACTCAGATTTAAGACAAAAAAGTCACCTTATTGATGGACCATTGTGTCAAAGTTTTCTAAACACACAACAAAGCACAAAACAAAAGAACACAACATTCCCTAAAGCTTAAAACATTGCTCCAGGCAGAATTATTAATACCAGTACATATAACAACAAATTTACATGGTGTATTTTTCATGGCCATCCGCGATTTATATTCATATTTTATTTTTTATTGTATGATTTGTGTAGGGCCTATATGTTCCTGTATGCTCCTTTATCATGTTATGTAACTGTTTTGAGATGCACGGAATTAAGAAGGAACGTCTGTGACTGAAGCAAGTACCCGCGTGGAAATAAAATCAAAATGAATGAATGAATGAATGAATGAATGAATTTTGCATAAAACATAATATATAGGTTTACCTTTTTCCGGCTTTCAAGTTCGTGCCCCTCTACCTCATTCTCTTCCTCTCATTCTCTCTCTTTCGTGCTCAAACTCTTTCTGCCCGTCTTCTCCCCTTCTCAAAAATCACCTATCTATCCATCCATCTTCATATTTTATTGTTGTATCTTTGACGTATGCCCTGGATGTATGCTTACCTTCAGAGACAAGCTTTTCAACTTGTCGTCTCTCACTGCGAGCAATATGTGGTGACAGGGCGTAACCCTTGATGTTGCGTCCGGTCCTGATGCGAGAGCTGACAACATAGTTATCGTCGAGAGGTCCGCCCGTAATCTTCGATGGGTCCAAATCTGTCTTGTGGTTGTCTGTGTTGAAAACATTTTGAATTTAAAAGAACAGTTATATAAACTGCTCATAAAATAATTCGCATTCGTAGATTGGTGCTGGTGCTTGAAACTTAACAGGCCTAACTGAAGTCACTTACGGGCAGACACTATGTATAGTATCAAATTGATAAGTATTTTTTCCCCGTACGCAATGTATTTTGCTATACTTTAACAGAATAATACTTTTAAAGATGAAGTATCATTTAGATCTTGTTGACTGCCTTCACGTCCATTTGAGACTAATAATGCTGTGGGATATTATTTCAAGAAATATTTCAGTGGTACCAATAGGTCCTTATGGCGGCAATAGGAGAAAACGCAAAGTGCAATGAGCCATTGCGCATTTTTGCCCTAACAAAAGATCACGAAACGAAATTGGAGCCAAACATAAACAGGTTTCAAAGGATCCATACGATGCCGTCGTTGTTCACTGGAAAATTTCATACTGAAAAACATGATACATACATCGAATTATTTTTTAGGTTCTCAGCTTACTGAACTGTTCAGTAGGGCGATCTGACCTCATAATCTTACCCAACCTTGGCGGAAACCATGGACATTTTCCGACTTCAATTGACCATTAATTCATTTTGATGGGTTGCCCTGCATGCGTGGGACAAGTTTGATTCCACCTAATTTGCAATTACTGGCGGACTCACCTGTTGTCTTGAAGCCATTGTGGTACTCCTCGATAACTTTGTCGAAGAGGTCGGCGAAGACAGTGTAGCATTCTTCGTCGCCAGCTAAAATGCCGACGTGAAAATCTGTGTAAAGAGGAAAGGAATACTCGTGATTAAATCGGCCCTCAAGATCCGCACTGCCAGAGGACAAATTTTCTCTGTGTGCTTACAGTGAAAACTTCTCACAGGGCCTCAACATTTTATACATTCACAATCTATCGTTTATCTCTATCGTATCACAATGAAATGGGACCAGATGGAATGTCTTCATCAATTTCAAATTTTCTTTGAAGCTATCATTACACCAACCAAAACAATACTCTTTTGGGCATATTAATCAAAGCAAACAAACCCGAATGTTTGATACTGGTTAACTCCTACATGAGAGTGACGGATAGATAGTCTGCGTGTGGATTGAAGTTTTATTTTGGTAAACGGGTCACGCGTATTGTGTCTTATTGACAACACGAAACAAAGATGAGGGTAGATAGTAGAATGATGCTGTGAAAAGCAGAGACGGACTGAAAATAAGTATTAGCTTTGAACTCGCACGATTGAACAATCATCTTCTTTTACACGCCTATAAAAATATTTGTCGCACTGGAGTATCATAAAGTTAATCTGATACTTCAAATTTTGTCTCGAAGTGGAGTCTCATCAAAGTTTTCGTCACTTTATAATAAAAGATACTATTATTGGTCATTATGCATGTCATGGCGCATGCACTTCTGAGACCACGTTAAACTGTTCTTGGACGTATATGCATGGGATGTATTGCAATTCGGAGCATTCAGAGAAAGATCAAGCGCTCTTGGACTGGCTGCTTATAGGCGGCTAACCTGGGTTGTCCACGCCGTTCTGGATGGCCCTGTCGATGGTGAAACCAGACGACGTCTGCACGTCACGCAGCTTCTTGTACACGTCTTGCGTACAGTACTTGGCCAGAAGGCTGTGGTGACCGTCAAAGTTTGGGTAGTCCTCACTGGCGTCGAACTCTAACTGCTTTAAGTTCGCCATTTTTTTCTTTCTTTTGGTTTTTCGAATTTGATGTCTCTGGTCTACGAGCTTTCAAGATGGCTTTATGAAGCAGTCGTCAGCTTTTCCTGCTGGTAAGAGTTAGAAGGGGACACGGTTACTGTGATTAAAGTCACAAAAATGCACCAGAAGTTTTGATATCAGAGCACTTCTGTGAAACAGAACACAAAGTTAATTTTTCCTCTGTCTTTTTTTTTTTATTTTTTTTAAGGAAGACAATGATAATATTCTCGTCACAGCTGAAGACAAATACAATCGACATCAAACATCATATTTTGATTTCAAACTTTCATATTGTATTTCCTCCGTTGATTCCTATTTTTGTGCATAAATCACTATAAAGGTAAGGGGGTTTGTATAAAGGGGTGAGACGCCACTAATAAAAGTCATTATTGGACGGAGCGAAATAAACTTTAAGGGTCGGATAAAAGAACACCCCTTAAAAGTTACAGCTTTTCGCAAACTACAAGAAGCAATGGAATAGATACGGGCCATTTCTATTTCTTTTCCCCCACTTCCACAAACACATACACGTATAATGTGACTGGCTTGCACAACACCCATGTTTAAACTAATCACCACAGCTTGCATTATGCGTGTAATTCAAGACAAGGTGTAATCAGAACATGGATCGAATGTACGCCACCTTTCTGTTGTTATTTTTCCCTTGTCTTTTTATTCTATTGCCTGAATACCTAGATGTAACCACCATCAATCTCGCAACGCGCAAAACTGAAGTGTCTTTGGGGTCTATCCTATTACACACACGAGGCGCCATTGCTCGCGAAATCAAGGTTCACGTGTGAGGCGTTATAAGCCAATGCTGTTCTCCTACAGCTCCTATTGCGTCTCACACTGCTTGCCTCGAACGTCATTCGAGGATTGATGAACACTATAAATCGAGTTTAAAGAGACATTCCAAACGATTTATCATATTTAATAAAGGTCACGTAGTGTATGACTTGATATTACCATGTATAGATTTGTGGAATTTATCATGGTCCCATAGCATATGGACCAGTACTCTAAAAACTCCAAACACAATACACTGAACAAGGATGAGCACAATCGTACAAGGCTCACATATTCCAAAAATGTAAGCAATGTTGTTCCATGACATTACCACTTACTCAACAAGTCCACCTGGGCAAAATTTATGCATGCTTTCTTCTTTTGTTCTGCTTCCTTGAGCATCCAAACCATGCATTCTAGTGTGTAGCTGCTATGTCATCATCCTTGTTCATTTTGATTTGTTATCAATTTTGAAAACATTCTAATTCCTCATTCCAAACATTACACATACTGAAGCTTTTTGTTTACCCAGTTTAACCATAGATAATAGGCGTTCAATTGCAAAAGTCTGAAAATCATGAAGAAGTCTCCTGTAAGGGCATGTCCATTATAAAGTGATGTTTAATGACGGGATGAGAGCTTATCTCCCATAACATACGTTTTTGCTTATCTCAGTTTTCAAATCTACTTTCAACTTGATTGAGAAACCGTAAAAGAAACATAGTTTGTACAGGATAACAGGCTATACGTTCTAACTTCGTGAACATTATGATAGGTTGCTGGAAATCGTTAGAAAACATTCTTGACAGGTCTGATGGTTTGGTTTTGCTCATTACAATGAGATATTCATTTTATTATAGCTGAAATATTCTCTAACATCTTCGGAGTAGATGTTTACGAAGAAGCTTGCTGAACAAATATACTGCAATGGATGAGCACTGCACTCTTTCTTTCGAAGCATACTAAGACGATTTTACAGAAATTCAAGCGGGTAAGGTAATGATGCGTGGTGAAAAAAAATATATATATATATATTGCACGGCAAGTTGAAAGCAAGCTTTGACAAGATTAAGAAAATATTAATCATGCATGTATAGCTCACTACATGCATAATGAATTACAGCCCTTTTGATATCACCATACACATGCATGCCTATATAATACGTATATATGGAGACTCTTTTCTCTATACGTAGAATATACTATCGAGGTATCCATGACGACGATAAATTTTCAACAGCATTACTTCCACGAGTTCGGAATGGCTGTTCTGGCATACCGTAATTAATACGCATTATCGGTTCATTTACCTTAAAAATACTAAAGCAAAAATCGATGGCGCGGCATTCGATTGTAGTCAATGATAGCAGTTAGTCCCTCAGGGAATATCACAGAATTACCCGAGCTTAAAGATATCAGCGATGCTATTTGTGGCTACGGTCAGAATATTTTGTACAAATCTACGTTTGATGTTTGCGCAGTCATAGCTTACATCACGAAGAGGAATTTTGCAATATTCAGGAAAGTACGAATTCTAACCTCACGTATAAAACAACTCCTAATAAGAACGTTTGTCATATTATTGTTCCATCACTGTCACTGCTACAACTACACCTTTTGGACGAACAGTATACTGCTATCACCATATCATGTACTTTCTATCCCTTATCATGGTGATGATAAAACCAATCATAGAAATGATAGGAAAAAACAAACAAACAAACAAACCCGAATCTTCTTCGGCTTTGATTACATCAAAGATCTATTATAGTGCTAGATGTTGTCGACTTACATGATGAAGGAATAAGTTCTGGAGGACGATTACATCTTCTCTAAATGAACAAACATATAATTCTTTTGGAAAAATAAAATACATGTATTCTTAAACTAGAATGGAATATATATCACTGACGATTCTTCTAAATTTTCAGCATCGTCACATTGAACATTTCATGCTTGAAATAAATTCAGCTTTTCAAGCATCATTTCAGACCTCCCTTGGCATGTATAAGAATGGGAAAAAAGATGAATGCTTGCAATGTGTTTGTGTGTGTGAGTGTTTCTGTGTGTATGTAGACCTATGGGGAAACGAGGTTGTAGTTAAACTACATTCACTGTTCATGATGATCATGAACTGAATACAAGATTTCATCATTATTATCAATGCACGAACCCATGATCGTACATGTAGTAAGGCGATGACGGTCTCTTCGCACTTTCAATTGTCTTTTAGATTAAAACACTTTCTGATTTCATATCGGATTCAATTAGGAAATAACTTCCATCATTCTGTGTGTTTGACTTTATCATGTTATTTGAAATCAACTTCAATGTGGTGTTGAATTGCCCTTTAACTGAAAATTCTATTCTGTCGTGTATAACCAAATTCGAGTTTTATGACGTCATCAAGATAAAATCGTTTGAAACCGCAAGAGTTCTGCGGCCTTGACAGCTGAAAATTCCAGAACGTATCATACCATGAATCAAAAGTACATGTGACAAGTAAGTGACAGAGTTTTTCAACGAAAAAAAAAATGTAAACTCGCATCACAAAACCAACAAATTTCCACAGATATGACTTGTTTGTGTAAAGGTTATAGATTCTGAAACGGGAGATTCTATCACAGCCGCCTTAACATTATGATAATAGCTCATAAGAATTGGGTGTTCCTTACTACGCATATCTAATGATGGAGACATAAACATGCATAAGAATGCTTTTTTTTTTTCTTGGAAAAAGAAGGACTTTGAAATTCAGGGTTTATTCAAGTGCATTACTGGAACACTCATAACAACAATCTTGTGATAATTGTGCCATGTTGAAAAAAAATATTCCTGATCGTCATAAAACTTTCTGTCTTAGGTTTTCATGAACACTTTCACATACATGTCATGTACTTCAAAGAATGGAGAAAAAAAAAAACAGCTAGTGACAACAAAAATGACGTAAATTGTTGAATATAGGCCTATATTTATACACTCGGTAATACTGTACTAGATTTCATGCTTTTAAATTTGAAGTTTAGGAAGAGGTTAACTTTGTCTTTAAAAAAACACAGCAAAATCCCATAATCGGCTTTGTTAACCCAAATATTGTTCTAAGCATACTTAGATGAAATTCAGTCAAATGGGGGACATTTTGTGGGGCTTTTTTCATGCAGGGTTTTAAAAAGTAATGACCAAGTACTGGTGGGCATCAAAGATGTCCACGTATAATTAGGAAAATATTCGCCTGCAGCTAAATAGAATAAGTAACAAAAGAATATTGGATGATAAATCGTATGCATGAAGAAACATCGTCATTGGAGATTTTCATTACAAAATGTCATTAATATTGTTGTCTAACTTTTCATCTATCTCAGTATCATTTTAATTCACAATATGTTACATGCGGGTTTTTTTTTCGTACAAACATTCAAAATTGTTAAGCATTATCTAAATATCACCAAAGAAGATTCGAAAACAGATCTTCTCTCCCAACAAGACAAAAAAAAAAAAAAAAACCCAACACACAACACCATGAGATCAACAGGGAATAGCTTAATAACGTGAAGTGTGAACACGATATATTACCATCAATCTATCTTCCATGCCTAGGCACGCTCGGAATTCGAGATTGTACGATTCTATTTCGAGCTAGACGTCGAGAAACCACATACACACATACATACACACACTATATACACACACAAGCTATATTTCATTAAGATGTACTGCTCACGTAAGTCACGTATATTTCTATACTCATCATTGTGATCCTTGATATAGATAACAGACGAACCACACTACTTATGGAGATTAATGGAAAATTTATATTAAAAAATGATGAAGATTTCGTCGACATTGATGAAAAAAAACCACCATAGTGCCAGAGTATACTGATGTTCAATTTCTTCATCTATACATAATACAGTAGCAGCAATCATCCTGAAGAATTGGCAGAAGAATTTTTCGCTACCAACACAATGAAACAATATCCAGCTGAGACACAATGTAAACAGTAAAGATTGTAAATACGATCAAAGGTCTCTACATGTGCTACTTCGACAGACAAGACATCTTATTTTTTAGCTGTAAACTTATTCTAAAATGAAGGGCAATACGTGAGTATGACAAACAGCAAACCACAACCTCATGACTGTATTGCACTTTATATCGATATGTCAGTATGTCAAGGTTCTAGAATGACACAATAACGTTAACATTTATTTTCGTCATTATTAATAATGTTCAATCTCAAAAAAATGTATGCATATATTATGTGTGTGTGTGTGTGTGTGTGTGTGTATTTCGAGCGATGCTATACTGCGCAGAGTTCACAGGAATTTTTTTCCTTCTAAAAACAAGGACCAATATAGATAGTAAGAATTATGAAATACAAAGATGATAATAATAACAATTTTAACAATAGCAATAATAACTGTGAATTCATATTGCGCAGTTTCTTTAAGTTTGATATAATCAAAATAAAAGAAAGCGAACAGATTATTACACAAATAACATGACATTGTATTCAATCTTAACTGTAAATCTTGAAATATGATAAAGATATAAATTTTAAAGGAGTTGAAAATTACATAATGATTACATAAATCGATCATGGTTGGTAAAGTGTATCTGGAAGTATGCGGAAATGTGTTAAAACATGACTATGGAAAACTATGAAAAAAAATGGAATAGATGAGTTTTAAGAAGATTTTTGAAACTGTCGATTGATGATGCATGGAATAACGCTTGTAACGCTTGGCAAACAATTTGCCAAAATTCGAAGATTCTACGCATTATGTTTTATTCGTCGCATATCGCTTGGAAATGTTGCTATAAGACCGTTTGTTGTGTTAGACAGACCTCCCCGAACAAACACAAATACTAAGACGAATCAAATGCATAGGAGGGAGTATAAAGTCCGTGTCCCCGAACACTACACGATGGCCTTAGTAACCATATTGATTTCAGGTACATGGCAACAGGCGGCATTGTGACAACCGGAGAGTCTGAATGAAGGAAGGCGATTGTAGCGAACAAAGCTAACTGGGGGCAACTATCACAATAACAGCCGTAAACAATTCTTTGCCCAGCGGAAGGTGCCGCTTTGAAATCACGACGAACATGGGACATACACCCTAATGGACTTGCGTACGTGAACATAGCAGCGAATTGTACATTATGTTGTTAGGGTCATCTGCATCATGTGCGAATACAGGGAGCAGTTCTTTTAGTTATCATATAGGAATTATGAAAGAAACTCACATTTTGCCCAGTGAGCAGTGACCTTTGTTTATGGAAGGGCACGAGTAAGAAAACTGGGGCACTTGATTTACTAGGCGGAACATGTAAGAAGCCAGGAAACTCTGCGAGTGGGGTCAACGGCTGAGTTTACAAAATGTCGCCATTGTGTTCGCACGCGTCCATGGCAACTAGCTTTAGAGCGTACAAAGGGGCGGTCTCGAATCAGCCACCGCGCTCTTTGGCGATGGCGGGTAACAACTCGTAGTTCAACTCTAAGAGGCAAATCACCTGATATTTTATGTTAAACGCCCTAACAGAGATCATAAATTCTCTCACATTTCCACTGCGTTGTCATTTATAAAACAAGAAATTACTACAGAATGCGATTATATGGATTTGTTTGCGCTAGTGTGATATGCGTCTAATATTTGTTTTGAGATATAACGATCAGGGTAATAGTCTATAACAAAAGAGCTACTCTACCGGAACTGTTACCAGAATTGCATATCTACCAACCAGTAAAAAGGGAAAATGTGACATTCTAAAGTATTTTGGGAATTCACTGACCTATCACAATCTCCACTGGCCGGCCTCAATAATGCATCATTAGATGTCCGTAATATATTTGTCTTTTTACTTAACCTTAATTAACCGTGTGTTTGAAATGTATTGTTGTCGAGGTCTCCTATATTAATATGGCAAACACCATCAATGCCAGAATGCTGCTCGGTCACATTCACTAAACCCCGGTTTCCTATAGTTGATTCACTGTTATGCAAGAGTCCAAATAACTTCATTGACTAATTCTATCATCTAAAATGAGCATTCACTATTACGAATTACGTAAAATTGTTGAAACATCATGCCAGTATTAATTCAGAATTAATGTTATCCTAAAACGTCATTATACCTATAGGTTTCGTTGATAAGGCGAGTAAAATGCTCACAACACACAGCTGTTCAGTTGTTGGTTTGAAATGAAATCCTCGCACATGCCATAGGCACCTGCGCTCTTTCTCTCATTGAATTTATTGGCAACTTTTGGATTGCTCACATTTCGGAGCCCACAACTAGATATTATGGCGGTCACATCATTTACGTTCCCTAATAGTAATACCGACACAAAATAACGAAGACATCGTGCATGGCTTCGGCACCGATTTTCTTCATATGATTGTGATTACGCCTTATCTCTTCATGAAAAAAAAAAAGACAGTGCATAAGTCCAAAGTTGGACAGAGCAAAAAATAAATAAATAAATAAATAAAATACATGAGAAATACCGATTAAATGCAGTTCGCAGTGAGGCTCTGATGAGGTACCTTGATACGACGGGAGCTTCAAATGCGAGAGTCCTTGATATTATTACAAGCAGCCAGGGTTTACCTTTCCAGCACCCTACCTGTTAAAAATGTCCCCGGCTGTAACTCTCACTGTCTAGATAGTCATAAAGTAACACCACTCTAAAACAAAATTACTCGGAATATAAAAGTACTCACCGTTTTAATTTGCTAATATGTAATGAGACCTGAAGATATACAGCGCGTCATGTGCACTACACTAGCGACGCCCGTATCCGATCGACTGAATGGATAATGCGTACGTTCGGCTAGAAGAGATAGAAAAATGCTACGCATCTGTATAATGCAATCGGGATGACGCTGGGTACGCATGTGTAGGACGGGGAGCTCAGGAGATGATCGATATTCAGTACAACTGTACTTGCACGACCATTATTTCGTAGGTCGCGTTCTTGTGCGAGGTCGTCTGCTGAACACACTGTCTTGTGCGCACATCATGCAGATGCGATAGGAGATGACTTCTCTCAAATCCCGCAAAGTAAAGATTGTGTCCTATGTAGCTCACGCTCTTCTAGAAGGCTATTTGCGAGGAAACGCGGAAAAGAGAGAAACTCAATCAGAATCTTGAAATTTTCAGAAAATGTTATTGATTGATGATATAATGACACGTTGTTTCAGTCTGATCTGGTTATCTATAATCTGTTTTCATGCCTTGATTATCTAGAGGCCTCCGGCCTGGCATCTCTCATGAAAATCTTTCTCAATTCCCATCCTCCCATTTCATAATATCCACTTTGTGTAAATATCGAGCATTCGCAAAGTCGACATATTAATCTCGGGCATTTATCAACCTATCCACCTCCATTAAGACTTATTATCGGAGAAATTGATTTTATGTAATAAGGCTCGTTGGTGATTTTCTGTGTCTTTATTGTGCTCCTATACATAGGCTTATATCAAATTTATCATCTAGAGTCAGGTGTCATCACATTTAATTATCAATTTCAATTTTATCATTTATCAAATTTATTGTTTTCTCCTCCAATTCCTCCACACCTCCGTCCACTTATTTCTTTCTGAAAAGAATCATCTACCCAACATGGAAAACATAATAACTTATTATAACAGGCGTGATTTCTACACTAAATGTCTTGTTGATACCTGCTATACAGAAGTCTACAATGGCGATTTCTGATTTGATTTGATTTAATTTAATTTAATTTAATTTAATTTAATTTAATTTGATTTGATTTAATTCAATTTGATTTGATTTGATTTGATTTGATTTGATTTGATTTGATTTGATTTGATTTGATTTACTTTGTTTCAGTTTACCTAAGGAAGCACTGGATGCTTGTAAGCAGGAAACCCGAGGACCTAACAACATCCTCAGCCACTGGGGTCTCGAATCAGGGATCTTTACATCAAAGGTCTTATCCACTGAGCCACAGCAGCTCATCGGCAAAAAAAAAAAAATATAATAATAATAATAATGATAAAGATAAAAATAAAAATAAACCAAAAAAAAAATATACCAATTATCACCATTACCACGTTTGGGGCGTCACATACAAACTCGGGGAAATTTGATATTCTGGATTCGGAAAGCCTTTTGCTGGATTGTCATGCTTCTTCTTATTTTCCATAGTAAAATAGGAGAGAGAAGGGGGAAAGAGAGATACAGACAAACGAACAAACATCTTGACAAATACAGACAAACAAACATCTTGAGATGCTCTCATCTTCTAGAGTAATTCACATAATTTACAATCTATGCTTCTCCTGTGAATTCCTATTTTCCATATAGAGTTACAAAATAAAATTGTATTGCTTACTTGTCTATTTATTTTATTTATCTAACAAAGTTGATGTTATTATGTACTCAGTATTGTAATCGTTGTGTATATTGCTTTGTATTACTTTATATGGAAATAAAATCACTTTAAATGAATTGAGCAAAACAAATATATATATATATATAACTTACAAGTAACTGCGACGCCGCATTCAGTGTTAAAAAAAAACTAAAAACCCTGGTGGGAATAATGAAAATATACAGAATTTCACCAACATTCAATGAATTGAAATCATGCAGAAGGAACACGTTAAATAGGCCTAAAGTATATTATACGACAAATAATTATCAACAAGATGATGAGTATTTTAACTTTTCAGTGCTCCAGAAGCAGTCGACCATGATGAGTGTCTGACAAAAATGGTGTCTCCATCGCACAGGTATGATAAATCCCGGCTCAGTGAACCATGAACTGGATTATAATAGGCAGCTAATACGGCCACCTGTAGCACTATTCGCCTCATGAGCGTCACATGTCTCCGGAGCGAAGGGCATTGATCTCGGGTCATAGGGTCATCACTATAGCGAGGGTACGCCGGAACGGATCAGCCGGCCTCTCTACAGCCTCGCATTCTGGGCCGCTATGTAGGACCCTATTGATGGTGAACAGTATTCTTGGTGGTGCAGTCAAACGTTTTCTCGATCGCAAAGACACAAGGTCCATTAGTGATATCCGTCATTAAAGTCTCTTTTCATGTCTAATATATAGGTATGACATTGTGTCGAAATTGCACAAACAACCCTTCGTCTATGTGATCAGATTCAACGTTACCTGGGACAGAAACACAGACGTGACGAATGATGTTTGGCATGTCAATGTACAAAGTACAATGATAATCAGACGTTACCACTGAGTAATGGGATGACCTTTCCATACATTTATCAACGTTAGCATAATACGTGTTTTTTATGTTATCTTCATTTCAAGCACTTGCTTATTTCATTTCCGCAAGCTGGTAACCTATACAAGTCGATTGTCCGAAGGCATATCCTTCCCTTATACAAGTACGCATTAGCTATGTAACTAGGGGCTGTGAGCTTGCCTTGGTTCACAAAGTGACATAACAATTCATGTTACGAGGAACATTTATAAAATGCTAAAAACAAACATATACACATAATATTTACAATCATGTTCGCTCGCACATCCATCTAAGCATACGTATGAATACACACGCAACCACACGTATATTTACTCTACCATACCACTCTACATGCAGATCTCAACGGTATACGTTAAAAAGAGTATAACCACACACGGTGTTACTGTTAGCAAATAATACCCCAAATGAATTTTGTGGACTCATTGTATATTGGTGAGGTTTTAGGAAAAATTTTTAATCAATGTACCATCATCATCGCTGGAAAAGAGGGCTATAACAAATCGTGATGTCACAGTAAGGGAATAAAACATTTTCCTCACATTATTTTCGGTTCGGGCTAACCTGGCATAGAAGCACTTTTCCTACATAAAATTGGAACATCCTGCAGAAGATGGGGAGAATAATGATAGCATCGTCGACATAATGATTAGTCTGACAGCAACAAAAGTCGATGCCGTGTATGTTTTTCATTGAAAAAATAAACTCCACTGATGTGTTCTTCTAATTTTCTATGTACGCACTTAATTCAATTATACACACACTCACCACATTCATCCCTTGACCTAAGCAGATGCCGTTTGGGTGCATTTGAAGATGATGCCACCAGCCCTCTTCACTTGTCTTTGTATTCCATTGCCCTCTATAGGAGTCTGCAAGATTTAATCCAGTCCACTTTTTATGCATTCTTAAATTCCCGCTTAACTCTAAATACCTCGCAATATCGCTATATCACGCAGAGAGATGACCATAATCATAATCTCGACTTCTCCTGTGAAAAGTAGAAATTAGACAATAGAATCGAGAGAATACGCTTTATCTGCATAACGTCAGTCCCAAATCATGCGCCAAAAAAGGGCTCTATTTTTGGGCACTTATTCAGTTTAAATGAAAGTGGCGTAGAGTTTATAAAAACGGAAAAGATTAGACACCCTACTGATGAGTGAACTCCCATTCTGTAGATAAGAGTCTAGCAATTTTACAACCCGTTCAAAAAAAAAAAAAATATGTTTTCTCAGGACAACTATAGTCAAGAAGATGTTTTCAGTAGTTACAAATGAAATATCTCACCAAGTGTTCCTCTATGACATCAGAAGCCAAGGCATGACTTTACAAAGAATGTGGGTGCCATGCAGGTGAATTGTCGCAAGGTATTGATAAAAGCTCAATTTGCACCACTGTTCCTCCGAATTCCTACTTAGTAGAATCATAACAGTCATTATCCTTTGCAGTATATTATGTGCTACCACAGTAATCATCATTGTATAATATTTATTTTGAATAGAAAGGTTCTACAGGGTAGAAAAGAGAAAAGGCGCTCCGATATCACTGGTTTCCACGAAAATCCCTACAATAAGCGGAACGATAATAGCAGAATTTATGTAAAGAAAAAAAAAACCAAGAAATATATCAGTATATTCTGCATCAAGAGGAAGCACACAGTGCTTCGGGACCGCTGTCATGGATCTGACAGTTCTGATACGACAGCCCCCCAAAATGTTTATGATTTTGTTTATTTACTTTACCATGACAACCACTTTTCCAGAGCGTCTCACGGGATGCTAGAGTGATGTGGCTGATAGGTGTGCGGCGTACCTCGGACGCGCTTCCAGCTCTCATCTCAGAGGAGTCGGCCTACTTATAACTTTTTTTTTTTCCTTACGGGGGGGGGGGGGGGGGGGTCGGTTTACCTTACCTTCATGCTAACAAATGGATTAATATTCCCATAGATATTATACAGACGGAGAGATGGATAGACGAGCTAGTAGATACACATATTGAGGATATAGAAAAAAATGAGAGAAGTATAATGAGGCTGACGAGTGTGCATGTCTACTTGTGAGTAATATTAAGCATGTTGTAAGAGCGATAGAGGGAGAGAATGAGTGAGTGAGTGAGTGAGTGGGTGGGAGAGGGGGGAAAATATGATTTTCGTTAAGATAACGTATGAGAAACGTATCTATAAAAACGTTTTGCTGTCACACCCTGCGATAGCTTGTTTTTATGTGAAACACTTTTAGGCGCGTGCTCTATCGATATTGAGAACGTCTTGGTAAATAGTACTAGAGATCGACTATGGAATGCCAATTGGCTAGTCCTGTTTGCTGTTTTGTATTTGTGGGTCTTTTTCCTACTTCAAATCGACGCGTTCGACTGTCGAATTGTATCTGCACTGCCTACATTAGAGGACTGTAAGATGAGGTTATATTAACCACTGTAACACAATTATTCGCTGCATGATGTCGCAATATTATAGGCTTTCCTATGATTTTCCATAAAAATGTTATTTTATTCAAATTCATGAATTTTCTTCCATCGAGATGTTTTCATTGCAACTGATTGACAAATTGCCCTACATCGACGTAAATAAGCACTGAATTGATCAGTGTTTTTTAGTAGTAACCATGATAAAAAATCATGGGCGTACATACTCGAGCAGGATTCGAACCTACGACCTCCTGATCACCGGACAGGCGTCATCTCCACTAGACCACCGAGCTTTCGCCCGACAGCAAGTGTTGGTTCTAATCCTTATAGCATGCAGCGGGTACTGCTTTGTTATTCAAATTCATGAATTTCTTCCGTCGAGATGTTTTCATTGCAACTGATTGACAAATTGCCCTACATCGACGTAAATAAGCACTGAATTGATCAGTGTTTTTTAGTAGTAGCCATGATAAAAAATCATGGGCGTACATACTCGAGCAGGATTCGAACCTACGACCTCCTGATCACCGGACAGGCGTCATCTCCACTAGACCACCGAGCTTTCGCCCGACAGCAAGTGTTGGTTCTAATCCTTATAGCATGCAGCGGGTACTGCTTTGTTATTCAAATTCATGAATTTCTTCCGTCGAGATGTTTTCATTGCAACTGATTGACAAATTGCCCTACATCGACGTAAATAAGCACTGAATTGATCAGTTTTTTTAGTAGTAGCCATGATAAAAAATCATGGGCGTACATACTCGAGCAGGATTCGAACCTACGACCTCCTGATCACCGGACAGGCGTCATCTCCACTAGACCACCGAGCTTTCGCCCGACAGCAAGTGTTGGTTCTAATCCTTATGGCATGCAGCGGGTACTGCTTTGTTATTCAAATTCATGAATTTCTTCCGTCGAGATGTTTCCATTGCAACTGATTGACAAATTGCCCTACATCGACGTAAATAAGCACTGAATTGATCAGTGTTTTTTGGTAGTAGCCATGATAAAATGAGTTTTGTCACTTATCTACTTATGGGAATCTTGATCGCAACTACTCGCTCGGCGATCACTGCGTTGCATCGAATTCGCGTTGCATGCATAGGAGCAGACAGCGCGCACGGCAGCACAGCTAGCTAGCACTAGCACGAGTAGCAGCGAGCCACCTAAATGCTGCTCTAAATAACAAAATTTCTTCACATTTCCCGTTATGAATTGATAAGTGATACTTAGATTTTATGACAAAAAAATTATGACAGAGAACATTTTGACCCGAGGACGTTTTGGTGCCAGCTAGGCCCGGGGACGTTTTGGTCGTACCCGAGGACGTTTTGGCTCGGGGACGTTTTGACGCGGGGACGTTATGACCGGTAAGCCTTTTCAATGGACACCGTACAAGATTGATTTGAATGCTCCTTTTGTGAACTTGTTTGCCCGTATGCGAATTTGAATACTCTGAAAGAGCTGGCGATAGGCGGAGACGAAATTGAGTAACCATCGCCGAAAATGTATGCGCATTCAATGAATAAAATATGCATATGCGAAATCGGTTGCCCCATTAGTCAATTTGGACGTAGGAAACGATTTTGAATGAGGTATTTCGATAACTGAGCAAATGTAACGAAAATGAACGCTTCTAATATGAAATTTAATGACAAAACAATGAAATTGGCCGGGAAAACCTATATCACTGTGCGGAGGGGAAACACTACATACCACACGCAGACAAAACAAATGTAAAAACCATGCAATGTATTTTGTTAATCAGATTAGTTAATGTGGAAGCATACAAGTTACCCTCAAGGGGGGGGGGTGTCTATTTGTACTTCTATCGCGGCTAAAATGACGGAATAGGCCTATTCCCGGTCATCTACCATCTCCGATATTAAACATGTGAGGGCGTTGTACGCAAGCAACGCCGCGCCCCAATGCCGTCATTGTTTTTTTTTTTTTTTTTTGTTTGTTTGTTTTTTTTTTTTTTTTTATGTGAATGCGGAGCGAAGGGAGCTAGGAAGTTCTATTTTTTTTATCAACCCATCACATTCGTTCGTATTTATAAACACCAATGTTGTAATTTGGTTGTATGTACAACACTTTCTTAATATTCCCGTTCCCTTTTAAAACGCAAGATTAAGAAATCTATTACGAGATATAAGCACGTACGCTGCAAGACTGAATGATAGATCCTACTCCATGTATTTTTTTTCTTCCACATTGAAATGTCAATGGTACAGTATGTTCAATGTCTTTTCTTAAGACTCAATCGGATATGCCAATAAAGGTCAAGTACGATGTGTTTACCCTTCCTCTAAAGACAGAACTCTCCGCTTGACATTGTTATTGTATATCACTCCTTCACCAAACAATCGGGGAAAATCAAGAGCTAGGTCTTCGTTGCTGAAAGAATATTGTGTGGTTGCTGTCTACGTCATGGTCATGACTGTAACCAAGATACTTACCGGTATGTCAGAAACAAACGCTTATCATGTGATAAGCCCCATAGTACGAAAGACCATTAGTGCCACGGAGAAAAAAAAACTACTATTTCTACTAATCTGTTTAAACAGATTATAATCTGTTATAACAGATTACGGTATTTCTACTAATCTGTTTAAACAGATTACGGTATTTCTTCTAATCTGTTTAAACAGATTATAATCTGTTATAACAGATTACGGTATTTCTACTAATCTGTTTAAACAGATTACGGTATTTCTTCTAATCTGTTTAAACAGATTATAATCTGTTATAACAGATTACGGTATTTCTACTAATCTGTTTAAACAGATTACGGTATTTCTACTAATCTGTTTAAACAGATTATAATCTGTTATAACAGATTACGGTATTTCTACTAATCTGTTTAAACAGATTACGGTATTTCTTCTAATCTGTTTAAACAGATTATAATCTGTTATAACAGATTACGGTATTTCTACTAATCTGTTTAAACAGATTACGGTATTTCTTCTAATCTGTTTAAACAGATTATAATCTGTTATAACAGATTACGGTATTTCTACTAATCTGTTTAAACAGATTACGGTATTTCTTCTAATCTGTTTAAACAGATTATAATCTGTTATAACAGATTAGTAGAAATACCGTAATCTGTTATAACAGATTATAATCTGTTTAAACAGATTAGAAGAAATACCGTAATCTGTTTAAACAGATTAGTAGAAATACCGTAATCTGTTATAACAGATTATAATCTGTTTAAACAGATTAGAAGAAATACCGTAATCTGTTTAAACAGATTAGTAGAAATACCGTAATCTGTTATAACAGATTATAATCTGTTTAAACAGATTAGAAGAAATACCGTAATCTGTTTAAACAGATTAGTAGAAATACCGTAATCTGTTATAACAGATTATAATCTGTTATAACAGATTATAATCTGTTTAAACAGATTAGAAGAAATACCGAAATCTGTTATAACAGATTATAATCTGTTATAACAGATTATAATCTGTTTAAACAGATTAGAAGAAATACCGTAATCTGTTTAAACAGATTAGTAGAAATACCGTAATCTGTTATAACAGATTATAATCTGTTTAAACAGATTAGAAGAAATACCGTAATCTGTTTAAACAGATTAGAAGAAATACCGTAATCTGTTTAAACAGATTAGTAGAAATACCGTAATCTGTTATAACAGATTATAATCTGTAATAACAGATTAGAAGAAATACCGTAATCTGTTTAAACAGATTAGTAGAAATACCGTAATCTGTTATAACAGATTATAATCTGTTTAAACAGATTAGAAGAAATACCGTAATCTGTTTAAACAGATTAGTAGAAATACCGTAATCTGTTATAACAGATTATAATCTGTTTAAACAGATTAGAAGAAATACCGTAATCTGTTTAAACAGATTAGTAGAAATACCGTAATCTGTTATAACAGATTATAATCTGTTTAAACAGATTAGAAGAAATACCGTAATCTGTTTAAACAGATTAGTAGAAATACCGTAATCTGTTATAACAGATTATAATCTGTAATAACAGATTAGAAGAAATACCGTAATCTGTTTAAACAGATTAGTAGAAATACCGTAATCTGTTATAACAGATTATAATCTGTTTAAACAGATTAGAAGAAATACCGTAATCTGTTTAAACAGATTAGTAGAAATACCGTAATCTGTTATAACAGATTATAATCTGTTATAACAGATTATAATCTGTTTAAACAGATTAGAAGAAATACCGTAATCTGTTATAACAGATTATAATCTGTTTAAACAGATTAGAAGAAATACCGTAATCTGTTTAAACAGATTAGTAGAAATACCGTAATCTGTTATAACAGATTATAATCTGTTTAAACAGATTAGAAGAAATACCGTAATCTGTTTAAACAGATTAGAAGAAATACCGTAATCTGTTTAAACAGATTAGTAGAAATACCGTAATCTGTTATAACAGATTATAATCTGTAATAACAGATTAGAAGAAATACCGTAATCTGTTTAAACAGATTAGTAGAAATACCGTAATCTGTTATAACAGATTATAATCTGTTTAAACAGATTAGAAGAAATACCGTAATCTGTTTAAACAGATTAGTAGAAATACCGTAATCTGTTACAACAGATTATAATCTGTTTAAACAGATTAGAAGAAATACCGTAATCTGTTTAAACAGATTAGTAGAAATACCGTAATCTGTTATAACAGATTATAATCTGTTTAAACAGATTAGTTGAATTACTGTAATCTGTTTAAACAGATTAGTAGAAATACCGTAATCTGTTTAAACAGATTAGTAGAAATACCGTAATCTGTTATTACAGATTATAATCTGTTTAAACAGATTAGTAGAAATAGTAGTTTTTTTTTCTCCGTGGCACTAATGGTCTTTCGTACCATAGCCATTGTTCACAAAATACGTATTGAATGCAGGGGCGGATCCAGGGGGCGGATCCAGGGAGGACCGCAACCAGTGCACGTCCCCCCCCCCCTTTATTTTTTGTTGAAACAAAAGAAATAAAAAGAAAAAAATGGGGGGAGGGGTGCGTGCGCCCCCCCCCCCCTTAATTTTGTAAACACGCCCCCTCTTTACGGAATTCCTGGATCCGCCCATGGAATGTATTGTCACATAGAGCCCTAACTATGGATCCAGCTTTAGGAAGACACTATACACCCATAGCCACTTTATCAAGGAGACACGCAACCTAAGGGAGACAATTTGTGTCTCAATAACGTTTTCAACTACTGGGTAAATTGTATCCCATTCAATCGCATGATTTAGTGCTGACTTAGCTTATCTACACAATGTCTCTAAAAAAAAAAAAAAAAAAAAATCTTGGGAGATGGATGTTAAATACACTATGTAGTGAATTTTTGTGTATACAAACCAAGCGGAAAGCTGTTCAACAGCTATTTCACACCGAGATGCCAATTTCTTCTGCTCTCAAAACTTTACCAATGATGACTTTTTTAAAGCTTTTTTCAACCAAATTTTCACTGACCTACTGCTCTATTTTCTCTGTTTTCGCACAGAGCAACATAGTTTATTATCAGGACGGAATTTCCCTTTAACAAGATTTCTTTGTGAAATTACATTACAACCACGCACCTACACATCTTCATGTTACAACCAACAAATATTACATGCAAATACTTTACAGCAGCTGCACACACACACACACATACACACACATATACATCACATCACATCACATTATAAATTAAACACGCCCTCATATCTCATTATTCAGTAGTCTTCAGATCAATAAATTGAAGATACACAAAAATGGAGAAGTCAAAGTGTTGTATTAATTAGAAAACATATCCACATCAGTAGAAGTTTTGTACATCTCCTTACAATATGCACAATATCCAACATTACATTCACAGCATATTTGGGTCTTCTTCTTTTTTTTCAGACCATAACTATCTTACTGATGAATAGTTATTGACGTGCTGTGTGCATTCAGTTCATAGGTTGGAGTTATTCATAAAGCTATAGTTATACAAAGGAGAAATCTCTTATTCTAATAACCACAAATAAAAAAAAATAAAAAAACAACATGGAGATTGATTTGTATTTTACTTTCCTTGTTGTACCTCTGTTTATTCAAACAGGTCATTGGGTGAAATTGGGTGGAATTTCTAACCCTATGGGCACTGTTGTATGGACTTTACCAAAATGATGTATGTCATATCACACATAAAGCTGTATGAATATTGCAATCATATCAGCTCACACACATTCCACAGTCTTTGTTCCATAAGTGAAATGCGAAAAAAAAAAAAGACCTCAACCTCTTGGAAGAGCATTCTTAATAGCTTCTTCGAGTCAAAGCAATTAGCAATTTGAATTGCTAAAAGTTGCACAAACAAATACACATATGTTTCTGGGCTTTGTTTTGTACTGTTTTGTTTTTTGTCGAGTAGTATAACTGAACTACTCATTTGCCCTGGTGAAGCAGCTGACAGACACATTTCATACTTTGACTTCATGGTTGCCTTTGTTCTGCTGATGCCATACTGTGGATTACAAATCAATGAAGATGGTGACTTTCTGCATCTTGAAAACAAACTTATAAATATTATCCACTGTACATGGAGACAGTTGATCAGAATGGAATCCCTGTAAAACCTTACATTTCTTGTTCATTAGCATTTTATTTGACCTATTCTACCTCTATTCGTCCAATTTTGTCCCCTTTACAGATGAACAGGAGGTTGATTGCCCGACAGAGTATTCATATAATTAATGGGGAAGATGATAAATGATAAAATACTATGTGACATCAAAAGGGAAAAGAAGAAGAATATTTCAAATGTGTACATCATGTCAATGTATACAGTTACATATCATAGCTTCTTGGCAGTATGATTCATGGAAATTAAACAAGTAGTATGCTGGTTTACCTTCGACATATTCCTAGCCCTCTGAAAAATAATAACAATCTTAAAAAAAAAACAAAAAACACAAACATATGAATGGAAATGATATGATCATTCTCACTCTATGTTTTGAGTCTATTAAACAAGTTTAACCAATTACAAAAATATTAAAACTTACATTTCCAAGGTATTAAAGGTAAGACAATTGCAAAAGAAGGAAATTCTATAAGAAGAAATAGGATTGATATTAAATAAATGCAAATTTGATACATCGATTATCTCTTAACTCAACTGCAATGTCAGAGTATGCTTTGACACTTTCTGTCCTTCAAGTCTTAAAACAGTTACTGTGTTTTGAATTGACTCATTAATTTGATATCTCCATGACCGAGTGCATAAATTTTACAGATATTTCTGACAGCTATAACTTTTAGCTTTTGATTGCAGTTTTGTACTGTGTGATCATGTTATCTACGATTGGCTCTATTCACGCGACAGAAATGTCTGCCAGATTACTTTGCAACTATTAACAAGAGAGGCTGCACCCCTTGAAATGACATTTCATGATGTGTAGAATGTCTGTAAACATATTTTAGGCAACTTTGCCAGTACAGTAATGTACGATTAAACTGTACCTACCCACAACACATTACAAACAAGCATGCTTTTTTTCGTCTGAATTTTTCAGACTTGTGCATCACACTTTAAATAAACTGTGGACCAGAATTTAGAGATATCAAATCAGCTATATCAAATATTCAAGAAGTAACAATGAATTGATTTCTACTACATAGTTGTTGTCACAACTCTAATCATCACACTTTGTAATCAACACTATTTTGTGTGCACTGCTCAAGTTAAAAAAGTTCATGATTTCCTTTTCTTGTTTCTGTGTCTTTTCTTGTCTTCGTAGAATGACTTTGGTCAAGTGGAACCAAGAGAATAATGAAAAAAAAAACAACACCCAAACATATTTGCAGGTTTTCATTTCTTGTAAAGTAAGATGAGGCTATAGAGAATGTTTACTGGCATACTGACCCAGCAACCAATTTGTATGAACATCAGAATAAACCTAGAAACAACATCTGATGTACTGTAGTAGGGTCTTCCTTTCCACTGATTAGAAACAAAATAATGTGAATGCTCTTGCAAAATGCGTTTAACACAGCACCTATGCAATATGTCATTACTGCACACACACACACATACAGTCACACATGCACACAATCACTGACACACAATTTTTCATCATGGAATATGATACCCTTCTTGAAGCTCCATCTCAGTGATGCAGTCACATATTTTCCGAATTACTTGCAGACCCTGATCAATGCCACAAAGACATCAACAAAGTAAATCGTCACATATATGCATGGCTGCAGATACTCCACTGCAAATTGTGTCCCGTGCATATATAGCGCTACCGCACACTGTGGAATTCTCTTCTTTGCATCCCTGCGGAAAGTCATCACGGCACTATGCTTATAACTTTGACATGAGTTCAGAGCAAACATCTTGCTGGCGGTAAAGGTCAGGGAGGGTCACCACTTGCCCCTCTTGGACCAGTCCTTGGGCGTCCAGTGCAGACACTTGGGGTCGATGCGGATCTTGCGCTTGCTCATGGCCTTCTGGTGGGCGTCCACCACGTCCTTGGCCAGGGTGATGACGTACTGGCCCTTGTAGTAGTTGATGAGGTTCAGGTTGCACAGCGTATAGATCACATCCTCCTTGCGGATGCTTGTTGACTCACAGATGTCGCTGGAAAAAGGGGGAAACGAACGAGGGAAGAGAGACATGACAATGGGTTTTAGGGATTTACCATACCTGTAATCATCACACCACCACAAAATATAAAACCATGTCTTTTTACTGTCAAATGATCAAACTGTCTGATCCACCAATTCCCACACCTGAGCCCACTCTTTCTCCATCTTGCTTAATGTGTTCACACTCACTCCACTATACCAGTCTTTTTCATTGACCCTGAGAAAATTATCCTCCTCAACCTGTTGCACTGTATTGACTCATAACAGGACTCTAATTTTTTCCATTTCCTCACGTTTACTTTGAATATTCCTCACAGCATTTGATAGACTCTCCCATGACAAAATAACCATTTTATATGGTTTTTGCATCCTTCAGCACAATACACCATCTTCAAATTTCATTTGCATTATCTTCACAGTAGAAACTGATAACAAACCACAAAGTAACTACAGAAATCAGATGGGCAGCTACATAACCTCATGGAAGTTGATTACCCTATTTTGTAGGCTCAAATTTGTGCTTTATCACATTTGGAAGCAATAAGTGACATCCAAAGCACTTTTTTTTTTTTTTTTTTTGCTGAGATGGCAGCATCCATGTCCAATTATGATCTACCAAAAGTTACAAAAAGAACAACATCACATACACACTTTCTGAATAAATGCAACGTGGTATCAATGTATTTTATGACCCAACACAGGATATGGAAATGAATTGACGGTGCTTGAACGTACTTGATAGTGATTTGTGCCCTTTCACCGTCAGGAGGCTTTGGTAGCTTGAGAATGCACTCTAGGATAGCCTGAGACCAGTAGCTCCTGTACGAGAGAAGGCCCAGGTCAGACAAGGGCTTCTCAGGGGAACCTGTCTTGCCCTCAAACTGAGAAAGAACGTAGCCTGAGAGAAACGGGAGGTAATGACATAGTCAGTGTGATAGCACTTTGGTGTAGTGAAAATAGCTGTGGACTTGCTCTGAGATGTCCTCAGTTCACAGCCTCCATGGATGCAAAAATTATTAACCCTTATAGATCCTCTAGACCCAGGTGTAAAAATGGACATGCGGACGTGCTATGATTATGAGGGTAGCGCCATGGTAGTCCGAAATAAAGCTCTGGACAAGAAATCCGGAGTCTGCATTGCCGCCAGTGTGAACATCTTTGGACAAGGCTCTTTGACTGATGCAGTGCCTTTTGACTAGGGTTTACAAAAAGGAAAAACAAAAGTACTGCAGTAATAATGATGCCATGACCCTTCACAGGAGCAGTGCTAACACTAAAAAAAAACTACTGGGGTTTTAAACATCAGCATATGTTGCTCTGCCATGGAATTCATGTAGCAGAATTACCTTAGAATTTTGGGGATGCATCATAATGATTCAGTATCATTTAAATTCTGTTATACTGATTCTGTGGTAATCTTCCTTTTAGTAGGACTAATTAGCTTTATCTATACTCAATACAAAGATTTACTGACTTATGAACAATAAGATACATGTAAATACTAGTAATGCTAGTCCTTAATTCCAAGGGTTAATGTGTGAGAATGTCAGCCAAGTCTTTTATTTTGACCAATGAAACATATCTGGTTTTAGCAACATTTGGAACAATGTGGAAGTAAAGAAAAAAAAAACCACAACAGCAAAGTAAAGCTCAAAATACATTTGCAGAACAAAAAGCACAGCGCATCAAAAATGAAAAGCATACTCACAAACTGTATCTGTTTACTATCTCCAAATAAGAGTACAAAGGTGGAAGAGCTAATAGTCACAAGGCATTCAGAATAATTTTGTCATGATCTCAAAATTATGCAAACCAAACAAAAAATTGAACTTGGAGCCTATTTATATTCAAGCATGGCTGACACAGTTGTCAAATTCAGTGGTTAACAGGTGTACTATTAGAGTGTGCTACTAAAGCGCACTTCTGGTTTACTTACTGAATTCTATGAGAAGTTTGCCAAAACCTTTCCTTTGGAATGGAGGGAGTGTGAGGATGCAGGCAACATTGTAGTCTTCAGTCGATTCCTTCTCCTGGAGAAACAACGATCAATGCATCAAATGAAACAAAATTTGTTTTCATTCCATTTCATCAATGTTGCACACATTAATTTGCATCTCGTACAAGACTTAGGAGCAGCACAATACATCATTTATTTGGAACAGTATAGTGTGCAATGTGGCATCACCACATTTTCAAATTCATTTCAAAAGTAATATAAGAAAACCAATCAGGAGACAAACATTCTCTGAGGAAAATCGGCTTTGAAGTTTTAAGTTTAAAAACAGGTAAGGTGTGGAAGATTAGGCATTCAAATACACTAAAGCCATTCAAACTATTGCTGAGAAATTCCTCATTAAAAACAAAACAAAAACAAAAACAATGAAAAATTTCACATACAAAACCATTAGTGGACATTGATATTCACACTTGAGATGGTTACAATATCACAAGTTGGAACTTTGAGTGAATACCATATCAAATTTCTCGTTTTACAGCCAAATCGCACCATATTGCAAGTTTTCTGCTTTAATAAGCGCAGTCATTACAATTTTTGGCATTTTAATTTGTTCACATATAAACACTTCTAATGCCATCAGATAATATTGGCACTTTGCAATGACAAAAAGACTCGCATATATAAGTGAAGAGTTTTATCGCAAAACGAACTAACTTTATTCTTGTTGAGATATTTGTGATTAAAGCTGCTAAAAATAATGAGAAAATACAGGATATTTTTAATCATAACTTCTAGAATATTCCTTGTTATGTCACAAGTGAGGTATTACTGGAAAGGTTTAATTTTGCTCTATCTGATGATGGATGTGGACTTACTTTGGAATCTTAAAAAAATGACGCTTAGCTCATTTTGCAATAAAACTCTTCAAGTACTTGTACCGGTTTAGACTAGATCAAAAGCCAGAGGTTCAGTTCGGTTTAACTACAGATGAAATCTTACAGCACAGCCACAAGGAACTCTTCTAAATGTATGGGGGGAAAAAGAAATGAAAAGGGAAAATATTCCAACAAATCTAAGTCCAATAAAGAGAGGAAGAACACATACCTTTGAAAAGTAGCCAACAATGTGATAGCCCCTGCTGTCAAACTCTGTCATGACGTAGAAGAGGAAGGGGTCTGTGTCGTAATACAGTGTTTTGTGGTCCAGAAAGAGCTTGGCCAGCAGACATAGATTCTGGGAGTAGGACTGGTCAGGTAAAGAAGAAAACAAAAAGTTGGTTTCATTCCCAAGGAGATGACTTTCTACACAAAATACTACATAAATATGAAGCCATTATGATATACAATGTATTCTCATGACATAAAAAAAATAAATAAATAAATAAAAAATCGACCATGGTTATGATCAGTTTGGGGTTAACATTCCCTTTTTGATTAAAGATGGTTTAGACAAGAATTCATTGAACATTCAAGTCTTGGACAGTTTGAAAAGACTTGCTGAAAAAAAGATTGTAACGATCTTATTGTTTTTGCTAATGATATGTCATTCAAACTATAATATATTGAATATGTACAAATACATTGTGTTTAGCAAGTTTATTCATTTTGTCTATCAATGGCTGACCCATCAAATCTCATATGTTGAGTCCATCATTTACTATTGCCTATTTTATTTGTTGAAATATCTATCTATTAACAGAAATACTATAGTGATAGTTTGAAAATTCAAAATTTGAAAAACCAATGTTCAACCCATGTTTCTATTATTTATTGATTTAAAGAAATATATTATTTCATAATTCTGAGAGTATTACTGTTCAGTTACAAATATTTGATTAAGTATCTGTGAACCAGTGTACACAGTGCTGTGTCTCAAAACTTGTTATGAAATGTAAACAGATTTGTAAAGACAAGCTAACTCTTCATTTATGAAATCTAGTAAAGCAAATTACAATTAAGCCCACTGAAATCTTGAGTGGGAATTTCAATGCAAATGACTTAACTACTTTGTCAAGATTGGTGAATGAATTAATGAGTGAATATGTGAGAGAAACAACAAATGGATGGGATGAATGAGTGAATGAATGGATGATTGGATCAATAAATCAATTAATCAATGAATGAATGCAAGGGAGAAATGAATGAGCACCTTGTTTTTCCTCCCATCAATCTCAAAGAAGGAGATGTGGTTCTTTCTGTAGATCTCATTGCCTGGTGGATGTCTTAGTTTACACTTTGCCTGCAAAATATAACAACAAAAAAGGAATGTTCTCATCCACATGTGCCCCACAACTTGGCAAGAACAAGTCAATGGCAGCGACTGAAAGTTCAAAGAATAAGTGTGATTATGGGATACAGCTTAAATGCAACAGATTGTTGACTTTTGTCACTGATCAAACTTACCTTGCTGCAGGGAAATACTCTTATCATACAGTGTGTATGAAATATGCTTTGCTATACAATTACACGGAACTAATCAACTAGCAATCCTTCTGCCTTACTTTCTTTCTACTCTTAGCCATCTGTAATGCACTGAAGATACTGATAATTTACATATATGCACACCCTATCAGAAATGTTTGGTTCAATTTGTATTTACTATTGGCATATATCCATGACTTCATAATGAAAGACTCAATATTTGCCAATCTGACAAATAAAACAAAAAAACAAACAAACAAACAAACAAACACACTCACACACGTACAAAAACAAACAAACAAACAAACAAACAAAAAACTGACCTTATGCCTCTCTAGGCACTTGATGCTCCGGACATACTTCAAGCAGAACTCGCACAGGTATATCTTGGGTTTCCCCGTCAGTTCAATTGGGTATGGGGAGAAGTACCATGGTCGTATGCAGTGGCGCCCCAGGACAATCATCTCAATGTTCTTTATCCTGGTGATGATGTCATCGTGATTCTTGTCTGCTACCATACTACCTGTTTGCCTGGGTGCGTTCACACTGAGACTGTCTAGAGAATCCTTTCAAATGGATGCAGAAAAATGAAGTTCATGTTGAACAGAAAAATATAAAAATTGCACTGGCAAACAAAGCAGCTCAGTATACATACATTAAAAAAACCAAGCAAATTATATCATCATAAATTTCTACAGTGCACTCCCGTTATAACGAAATGCTCGGGACCGCCAGTTTTCTTTCGTTATAACGAAATTTCGTTATAACCGAACAATACAATATATAACGAAAACAAGGAAACCATGCATATATATATCATATTCTGTTTGCTGAATCCTTAGCATACACTGGAAAGCTATGTAAAATGTGCCTTGGGATTATTGTATTACGACTGTACTATATTAAACGCTCCCTTCAGAAACTGTGCGCGACACAAGGAGCGAACACATAGTGATGTGAAGCATTTGCCCATGCAGAGACGCTGTAAATGCTTGTTCCGCTACGTATTTTCGAAAGCAATTCGCATTTCCTTATAACGGAGCACATTTCTCTTGTTTTTCTTTGTCTGTGGCGCTCGGAAAAGACTTCATTATAACGGAAATTTCGCTATAACCGTGTTCGTTATAAGCGAATTTTGTACCATAGACTTTAATGGTGATAATTTTGGGACCAGAAGTTTTACTTCGTTATAACGAAATTTCGTTATAACCGTGTTCATTGTAACGGGAGTGCACTGTATTTTCTTTTCTCTTTTTTTTTCAGGCATTATTTGAATAGGTATTTGTATTGTATGTCACACATGCAGCAACCCCTTGAATTAGTAAATTGCACCAATATAATTCTACACAGTGGTGTTAACAAACACATCAAAAAATGAGATGATACATCATAGGAATGCAGAAGTCACACTCAAGGAATTGACTACTTGTGCCCTTTAACTGAAATCAAGGCTGACTGAATGGTAACTTGAAAGATAATCTACCACTATTCCACAGTCTCAGATATCGAGTAAATCAAATTAAAACAAAAAAGAAAGAAAAAGAAAAAGAAACAACAAAGCATATGACTAGTGTAGAGTATGGACAAAAGTTGAGATCTCCAGGACATGATGACCATTACAATGTCATATGGTAATCTTCTATATTACTCCCTGGACATATTGCAAGAGTTTCACTCATAAAATGGTGGTCATGCTCAGGGTCTGGCTGAATTAGGAAATATTTCTACACTTTCCTCACGTTTTCTTGGACTGCTAGAGACACCATATGGACTAATATCACATGACAATATCTAAGGTTATCATACCATGTATTTGCTAATAAAATTCCTCACAGCTCAATTAAAATGAAGGCGTCTTCTTTATGATTAATCTCATGGTAAAACACAAACCTCTGATTCAAGGAAGGGTAATTTCCGTTTTCTTCCCACAGGATTTCCTTTGTTTTTAGGGACGTTGCCATTGACCTGTAACAGATTAAGAGGAGAAAATTACACAACATCCAGATTTAAATGCATACCATGACCCCTGGTATCCATGTGGTATATACTGTAAGGCAAGAATTTTTTTTTTTTTAGAAATGGAGCCGTCTACTTTTTTGCGGCATGAAATTTTCACAAATTGCCACTGGCATTCAATGCATAATGATTTACAGAAGAACTTTCATACACATGTGCATTTTAATTTCACGAATGTTGGCTGTCTCAAAATTCATAAAATTAAAATACATGCAGAAAATTTCTGGTTTTGCAATAACCTAATAATGTCTGGTTCAGTGAATGTCTATCTACAACCTAAAATTGAACCCTAAATGAAACTCCTCAAAAAGTAATGATGAGACTTGATTTATGAGAAATGTCATTGATTCAAATACATTTGTGCTTCTTCTTTCCTTGTCTCACTGTCACATACAATATTGCAAAATCACACAGAGTGTAACTGGTTGTGCCATTATACATCAGCTGTGCTTCTGCAGTACTACTAGAAACACACCCTACATTGAAAACTGTGATGCGTTAGCTGCTGGATACAAGTTAAATATACAGCATACATCTATTGATAGAAGCCCTACAAGATATGCTGATAGGTCGAGTAAACTCAAGCTAAAGAGTGCACTCACCTGCAGCATGGCAGGAGTCGGAACTGGAGTCAGGGATGCGGATATGGGTGGTGTAGGTGTCGCCAGCGCTGGTATCTCCCGCTCCGGGGTAGAGGCTCGGGAGCTGCAGTTTGGGGTGGGCACCTCCTTCTGTGGCGTCTTGGCCTCCTTGTGGGGCATCTGGATTTTCTCCAGGTTAAGTCTATCCAGACTGACCCACTCATCCAGACGCTTGTTGTCTATTTGGATGGATCAATGAAAGCCAAATCTGATTCAATCAGGGCATCAATGTTATGTATAACATACATACACTGGAAAGGATGTACTGCTGTAAGGTGCTAATAATCAAAGTGCCTTCCTGACAATAGCAAAACAAACTGAAATGGTAGACTGAAATGCATGCGTACTCCCACATTAAATGGCACAGTAACACTGTTTCTAAAAAAATGTGTGATCATATACTATGTACGTTGAATATTTCGCGATGTTTTTATTTCTGCGAATTTCGCGAGTCAGGTGCTATTCGCGAAATTAAAGACAAACGAAAATATTGACTCTGATTCCGACGTGGATGTGATGTATGTGTGTACATTTCTCCGTTCAGTACATCAAGACTCCACGATTGCGAATTTAACCACTCGCAAAATAGTCAAGAATTCCCGATTCGCGAAAATTTAGACTCGCAAAATATATGGCGTATACAGTATTTGATCAGCATTTGTCAATTCTTTGCATTCATAGCTAGATTAAAGCACTACTGCACAGTTGTTGTTGTGTCTTGTGTGGGTTCTGGTTTTTTTTTTTTTTTTGGGGGGGGGGGGAGGGGGGAAAACATATACTGTAGCAACCTTCCAAGGATAGCATTCATGAACAATGTTTGGCCCAATGTTTTAAGATTTAAGACTGACAACTTTTGTGTGCACTCAAGATTTTTCTCCCTATCTCTCTCTCTTTCAAAATACATCTTGCCTTTAACATCAACCTTAAAGGCAGAACATGGTTCTTAAAAGGGCTCAAAATTAATCCTCCATCATTTGGAACTTGCTTGCAATATCCATGTCAAAAGAGTCTACCAGGAAACTTGTCTGCTGACACAATTTTGTAGGATAATGAGCTGTTTTGGAGTATTTTGAGATCAACTGTGTAAAATTATTTTTATTGTACATGTACGCATGCAACTTGTATTCCTGAAGCACCCTCCCTGTACAGTGGTGGGTAGTAAGTGCTGATCAAATTGTACCCCAGCACTAATATTGACTTGCATGCAGTTAACAAGTTCATGCAATTCACTTTCACGGGATGGATACTGCTATAGCCCAATGTACATCTACGTACTTGATTATAAAACATCACGTAGCAACCACGATCGGGTATGCTCTAAGATTTCAATACTTACAAATTGTATGGTGTACCTCTTGGGGTAATATTTTGCATTTTAGTCATTACCCAACTGGAATCATGTTTATCAGTGATATTTCACACATTTCTTATATGTGTTGTAGGTCTCCAGTTTAGAGTAAAAATCAAGTTTCTGCAGACGTATGGGAATTATGTTTACCTTCAACATGTGCAAAAATTTGTGACAACACAAGACACACCTAAAGAAGCTTCTTTAATACAAAAAAAAAAAGAAAAGAAAAAGAGATGTAGCTACAACAATAAAGAAATTAGAGGTACTCACAGTCGATGTAGTGGATATAAAACATGAATCCATCATCAGTATCCTTTCGACTTATGACTTCACCAAGAGCTGTGATGAGAAAAACAGAGAATCCAATGACCATCATTACAGTTGTACATTTTACTCAATCCAATGCATGAGTCTGCTGACATGATTACAATTTGACGTATGCTTTCCGTGTAGCAACAAAAGATGTATACAAATTCTCATCATTTCCGACAGTGAGAATTTGGGCTCTAATGTACAACTTTCATATTCGTGTCGATATCTCAAATTCCATAATCCCAAATTCCACCAAAAATTCAGGATATTATTACTTAACAATACTTCTTCAATCGCTTTCTAACGTTAGACATATTCCTTCAATGAATGTGTGATTTGCCACTTGTTAACCCGGGGTGCTCCTTGTACACAGTTATACTGTGGGCTGATCGCAGTTAGTCACTTGTCAACTATGGTACGGAGCTCAGTTTTTACTTAACCCATGCCATGCAAATTTGGACCCGCAAATTTGAACTCACTTGTAAATGTGTATTTGCTTAATTGTAACAGTCCATGGTAATTCATGGCAGTCGTCCATGATATGGTGATAGACTTATTTAACGTTAGATCTTTACTAGAAACACCAAGTCTAGTTGAAAGTTGAAAGTTTATTTTACTCAACAACCCATACTCTGGGTTTAAATAGACTGGGTATCGGAGCACAATATAAACACATATATCACATTATTAATTCATAACACAGAATTGCAAATAACTTTTAAAAAGTGTACAAAACGACTACCGGTATAACAAAGTAAATAAGAATGAAATATGATTGATGAAAAGAAAAAAGAAACTAGAAATGTCGCTACGGCGACTGATGCCTCCGCCATAATGCATGATGCTCCCAATGTGTGATGACAGTTTCACATAACTGGCAAAATACCGAAATAACAGGTTTGTCAGAAATATCTTGAATGTTCACTTTCCACGAACTGAGTTTGCTATAATTGTCTATTAAAGAGTGCAGGTACACATATTTGGGGAATTGAAAATTTTTACTTGACTTCTGACCAACCTTATTATAAGTTTATGCATTGAGTATAATTTTCAAGGCATGAAGAAAGAGTGTAATTACAGTACAAAATATTTTTTTTTTTATTTAAACCTGACCTTTGACCCTTAACCTTTGACCTTTGACCTTCTGGCTGGAAATTTCCAAGAGAATCTCCATCAAGTAATACATGTACATATATTAAACACTTTTAAAACTAATAATGCAATCATTGCATATACTAGTATACATGTATGAGGGAAATACAGTAGTAACATTTTGAGGAGTTGACCTTGACCTTTGAACCCCTGACTATTGACCCATGACCCCTAAATTCCCTAAATAATCCCTGCCAGTCAGTACATGCATATGTACCATGTTCCATGAAGATACATTGAACCATTTGCGAGAAAAGTGATATTGCAACATTTTCACCTAACCTTTGACCTTTTGACCTTTGACCTTATGACATGAAACTCTCTCTGGAGAATCCTTACGCAGTAGTACATGTCTACACTAAGTTTCAAGAAAATAACTGCGGGCATTGCATAGATATGGGGGAAATAGCAACATTTTTAGCATTTGACCTTGACCTTTTGACCTTTTGACCTCTTGTCAATGTCACTAGAATCTACTCAACTAATTGTCCCATCATACATCATCCTTGGACCAAGTTTGGTGAAAGATGCTTCATCCAGTTTTGAGTTATCACATAAACAGATAAATTTTAGGATTTGACCTTGATCTTTGACCTTTGACCTCTGTCTGAAAAACTAATCAAGTAATTTTCCCATCATACATCATCCTCCAACAAAGTTTGGTGAAATTTGCTCCTTACTATACAGTCTTGAGTTATCGCGCAAACGGATACAATTTCATGATTTGACCTTGACCTTTGACCTTTGACCTTCAGCCGATTTCACCCAAAATCTTATCAAATCGTTGCCCCATCATACTTCATACTTGGGCCAAGTTTGGTAAAATTCCAGTAAATATTACTCAAGTTATCGCGTAACGAAAGCAGACGGACGTACGGACGGACGTACGGACGGACGGACAACCCGAAAACATAATGCCTCCGGCACCACTTCGTGGCGGAGGCATAAAAAGTACAGAAATATACAATATATACATGATATATGGTGAAAAAAAAACCCAAAAACAAACAAAGGGAAAAATGACGAGAGAGAGAGGGAGAGAAATGGAGGTGAAGACGGAAGAGTGAGATACTGAGGACACAAAACTGGTGACAAAGTAAATTTACCTAATCCAAACCTATGCAAATCAAAAGAAATACGAGTGACATATAGTTCAGAAAAAAAAACACATTAAAAAAGAAATAGAAAAAACGAAACAAAAACAAAAACAAAAGGCAAAGACATACGGAAGATATTCATCTGTTCATACGACAAGTGAACACAGTCACAGAGAACCAGAACGAATGAAGGAAATAATGGAGACGAGAAGAAGAGAAATGGAGGGGAGAGTGAGAAAACAAATAAGTTATAAATTAATTGAAAAGAAGGCACAGCCTGTAAAAAGGCAGTATCTACGAAAAGGACGAAAAATATACTAGTAATCTAAGCATGTGTCATTATATAGAATTCTAACTACAAAATGTTATAAGAATCTACCAACACAAAATCCAGTTTGTGGGACACTGTGGCTGTATCCTACTTACGCCAATCATCGGATTGCGTCATCCGCACGGGCATCCGACATCCTTCCACAACCAAGTCCTCCTGAAATGATAAAAAACAACACAAAGTTTCATATTTTATATATTTCAGTGATGTCAGTTTTCTTGAATTACAATGAAAAGCAAAAACTCACCGTTTTTAACGAAACGTCGATATGATCCGCCATTTTGTTTGTTTGTTTGTACTGTAAGACGTGCGGCGCGTCGAGTTAACCTTGCTCCACTGTGTGATTGTGGGTGGTGGAATACTTGTGGCCCTCAGCTAGGTCTGTTGATTTACTAAACAAACTACCAAAGGCGAGCTTCCACACCTAGGGCCTAAGTCTAAATGGTCTAGATCGAATCAGTGGTCCAAGATGATACACATGCAGAAACTGGTGCTTCAAGTCCAACGACGAGGCAGAGACATCAGCAATGTCTGTGTTGGTCTTCATCAGCTGCGAAGAAGGAATTGCAGTTGGTTGTCCTGTAATAGTCCGACACCTTGTAGAAGAAGTACCGTAAACATGGTGAAGTCTGTCAGAGTTGTTTCATCGTGTGGACGTGCAGCTATCCCAGGTGATCAACCTCGCCATGATTGTCGAGGAAGAGAAATGAGTAGCCATGCTGCCAAGAGGAAGAGGCCGATGGTCGGCAGCTGGCAGACGACATCTGAGGATGATCTCTACGATGTGGTGATCGTTGGCGGGGGAATGGCTGGACAGGCGATGGCGTGCGCTTTGGGTGAATTTCAAAGTTTAATGATTATCAGCTGTACTGTGTAGCCTGTAGAGACGAGGCCGGTCTACAACTTGAAGGGTATTTATTTATTTGTGTGATAATGCCATGCACAAAGAGCTCTACTACTATAGTACTAGGTCTAGATCAATCTAGACCGTGGACGTTTGTAAACTAGAGTCTACTCCAACCAAGAATCCAAGACAAGATAGTTTAATTTCATTGTTTTGAACGGTTCTTTACACTTACAGGTAGTGTGTCAATAGAATTGTCTTTTGGAAAGGAATGTTTTTTTATTGACCCCCTGAATGGTTGGAATATTCCAGAGAATGATGTGGTCATTGATACTGTATACATCCTAGTGTAAAAGTGGAAATTTTCATGTGAATTACGTTTCGCACTCGGCAGGGCCACAGGGTAAGATAAAGTTCACTTGTAGATGGCAAGTTACCTAAAAACTTGGCTGAAAGTGCACACCCCCTTCCAGTTCCACGAGTAGATCTACGATTATCTATCAATTAATACAGAGAAATGAGCATGTAAGACTTGTAATTGCTAGTTGTAGGCCTATTCATGATTGTTAGCCTTGTGAACTGTAGGCCTAACATTTAATTGCATGGCGTTATAGATCTTTGGAAAGGCAAATCTTTTATTTAAAAGACTCTAAAAACAATGCTTGTGTCAAAATAACTCTTAGTCTTAGAAGTCTTCAATGTGATATTCTTTGTATGAATAATGAAAGGAAACTCATTTGATTATTTCACCTGCTTGAATCACTGCAGGTCAAGACCCAAGGTTGGCTGACCATCGCATTCTGCTCCTAGAGCAGGGCAAGCCACCCAAGATGCTTAGTGAGCTGCCTGAAAAGTACAGCAACAGGGTGTGTGCCCTCAACCACAACTCGGTAAAACTTTTGACAGGTAAGAAGTTATATTTTCAATCTGTATGTACGTGTAGCCTACATAGTCCTTCCGATGCCACTGCATGTTATACTATGTGTGCATGGAAGTTGCGACACCACTAGCGTGTGCTTTAGTGCAGTGCAGTGCGGTGGCTAGCGCGCGCTAGCTCCAGCACCAAAATAATTCCCTCTTTTTGGCACCCAGGGTACTACAACCTTTTTAAAAAAATAAATAATTCAACAAAATGGCTGATTTTTGTTTGGTACCCCGGGATACCATTTATGTCGTCATATATATATATATATATATACATGTGTATATATATATATATATATATATATATATATATATATATATATACATGTGTATATATATATATATATATATATATATATATATTTTTTTTTTTTTTTTTTTTTTTTTTTTTTTTTTTTTTTTAATGGACAAAACAGGTACTTTCATAATGTTGTTTGTGATGGAGCATTAACTTTTCCATCAAACCAAGTGTCTTACATTCAGGTGCTGTGATATACATTGTAGCCAAACATGCCAGATAATATTTCAGAAATTATTGTGAATGGTTCTTTGACAAGGGCCATCCCATATCACATCTTATGAAGAATACATACAGCACTTGTATTATGCATATCCCAGCACCATTTTCAACTTCTATATTCCATCCAAGTACTTTTCTTCTTTTTTTCCCCTTTAATACTTGATATATTCAGGTAAAGTCTTCCTTGCTTTGTTTCATTGACAAATCCAAAGAGGTGGATTATCAGGAGGATAATTGGTACCATATGCTTTAAACAAATGATTAAAAAAAAAAGATAAAAAAAAAATGACATTCATGAAAAGGGAATGTAGGAATCGTACATGTAAGTGTTGTTTGATTTTTCCCCAGTGCATTTGCTTTGTTAGTTCACTGTATCGTCTTTTTTCTTGTCTTGAATGCTGTTGAACAGTTACCAGTATTAAACTTTCTTTCTGTTAGACATAGGAGCATGGCAGCACATGGTGAAAGTGAGAGTGAAACCATTCCGCCGCATGCAGGTCTGGGATGCCTGCTCAGATGCACTCATCGCCTTCAACCAGTCCCCTGACCTGTCAGAAGATATGGCCTACATTGTGGAGAACGATGTCACAAATGCTGCCCTCTTGAGTCAGCTGGATGGAGTGAAGAGCAATGTTGAAGTGCAGTATGAAAAGAGGTACTCATTTACTGTAGTCATATAAGAAAGTATTATTATCATCATTTTGACTGAATGGGAGGTAATCCATCCCTGTGGCTGTAGGAATATTTTTTTTGATATGTCCAGAATTATCAGCATGAACATGCTCACTGTTAGCACTTGCTAAAAATAATCCTAGTTGTGGATTTGTCAAAAATGGTGACCTTAACAGATCTACGTTGTTAGGGCATTTGTCGAAACTATTCTCTATACAGGACAGTAGCACACAATATTTGATGTGGAAGATTTCCATGGTACTTTTACTAAATGATTTTAACTGGTGCTATGATTTAATGCATTGTGCACAACAGGGTATTTACTTGCTCCTTCACTTCCATCAGAGTGAGTTCATAGCAGGGTTCAAAACTAATGTTATGACAGCAAAAATACTTAATTTGTCATTTGTTTCAGTTTGATTATTTTGCACGGGCCATCCGCAAAATCCAGATGGACAAAATGAGCCCATCCAATCACTGCATCTGATTGTTGCAGCAGCAAATTGGTATTGTAACGATATGATGATACATGTACTATGGACTAATTTACCCTGGGTAGCCCTGCAAATGTTAACACTATTCTCCTAGAATGACCTACCATTGGCAATATGCCAGCATGGGCCTGGTACTACAGTGGTCCCATAATTGTTTTGATCACTTAAAAAAAATACAAGTGACTGTTGTGCCTATGAAGATGGAAACACTTGACTGATTGCTTGTCTCTGTAGACTGAGCTCGATCCAGATCCCTCCTCAGGGGCAATTCGAGGAGGAGAGCTGGGCCCAGGTGCACCTGGAAGGCGAGGAGAGCGTCATCAAGACCCGGCTGATAGTGGGAGCTGACGGGGCCAGGTCATCGGTGAGGAGGATGTCTGGCCTGAAGCAGCTGGCTTGGAACTATGACCAGTGGGCTGTGGTCGCCACTCTAAACTTGGCAGAGGTAGACACATCCCCTCCCGTTCACCCTCCAGTGCCCTCCGCCCCCTTCCCCACCAAGGCTCAAAACAAATAAGAAACATACACGTCTTCATCAAAACCAGCACCTTGATTTGTTCTGGGGCCTTGTGAAATTTTTCTTGAGTGTGACGTAGTCTGTTGGTCCCTTTTGAAATGCATTAAAGGCATAATTTACCCCATTTGTAGATGAAACAGAAACCCACCATTAGTGCTTTAAAATAGTTCTAAAATGTGAGTTAGGGATAGAAACAACCACTGTAAAAATTTGAATCAGTAAAATCGATGTTAAGTATTGTTAAATATACAAAATGTTGACAGTAGTTATGATAAAAAATGTTTCCAGACTAAACCGTATACAGTTACAGTTAGATGAGAAATATACATATATCTCTTTATATTCTAGGCTTTATCACGAAAATTTTATATGATAGGATTTTTTTGTGGTACGACAGACCTACACATATACATTAAATGTCATATCTTGAAATTTTTTAAAATCACTGTTCTCAAAGGTAAACAGGACCTTTAAGATGTCATTATCTTTGCTTTGCTGATGCAAATATTCAAAGCATGGTAAAATGCCATGGCATTTGACTGAAATAATGACACAAATTACATAAAATATCTAGTATGGTATAAGTTTTATATCTTGAATCATGGCCGTGTTCAACCTGTGTTGGCTTCTTAGACCATGTGCCTTATTCATGACAGATTATATCTTGTGAACAGAAAATAAGTAAGAAGTGTGGACATTATGATGATAAGTAATATTCAAACTATTGAGGAGGAAAGACAAGCTAGTGTGATTGTTGTACTGTATTCTATTGCTCTTACATGTGGTTGAGGTAGTCATGCAATCATACTCTCATGTTCTCCCTTCTTGACTCTGACTTTTTTTGTTTACTTGTAGCCAACAGAAAACATCGTTGCTTGGCAACGTTTTCTACCATCAGGGCCGATAGCACTTCTTCCGGTGAGTTTGAGAAAATGGTTGAAAGCCAGCAAAAATTTGGTTGCAAAGTTTGAAATGAGACTTTTTACCAGCTTGAATGTGAACCCTGTTTACGAGCATTTGTTGAGGCAAGCTATAGCCATGCATTGTCTACATGGTGTGAAACAAATGTTGCTAATGAATACATGTGTTTACATTTGTATATTGATCTCTGTTGAAGAACCACATAGATTTCAATTATTCTGCCATGAAGACACTAATACCAGTATGTTTCTTTGTTCACTAGCTGCTAAAATCTATTAATTCTTTGTCTTGGTGGATTCAAATGATATGACATAAGTTAGATATAATCTATGATAGCAAATGTTTTGATGATCTCTTGAACATTTGGTTGTGTAGGTCCCATAACACTAAACCCTCATTTATTCGTCTCATGGTGTTGTAGTGACGTTAATTGTCTGTGGTCAATGTGCCTGATAAATTGGATTTTGTTTGATAAGTTACTCCGTGAGTGGGATGAATGGATGGGGACATGTGCACTTGTCTGGAAGCACATATCATATCAGGAATGCACTCCTTTAATGAAGACACACATGAACCAGTAATGTTCTCAATTACTGACTGTGTTCAGTACATGCGACCATGGATCATCGGATGTACGTGTATAAAGATACCGTGAAATAGAAGTAGGTTAATGATTTATTATGAAGAGAGGCTGTCAACTTTGTGAACATTCAGCATGACGTAAGGTACAATTATTGTATGCAGTTTTTTTTTTATCATTTTGTGTTCTTGAGTCCACAACATGGCAATTAAAGATCAAAAAGGTGGACAGGACCATGTTAGAGGGTTCTGAGTAATGTGCATTTGCATTTTTATGTATATATGGCGAAGTTATATCGGTCATTGAGTGATTGTTCCTCCCTATGCACTTTTATTCTAAATGTGTTGGTATTTCATCAGATTCTTTGTTTTGTTTTTACTCCATTCAGCTGAGTGATGACATGAGTTCTCTTGTTTGGTCCACAAGTCCCGACCACTCCAAAGATCTCATCAACATGGAGGAACAAGATTTTGTGGAAGCAGTCAATAATGCCTTTGTAAGTGCTCATGCTGTTAATAACAATTTTGCACTGTTTCATCCACCTTCTTTTTTATTATGCCGTCACAAAGTGTCGCCGGAAGCATCATGTTTGGATGTGAATGTATGTTAATTATGTTGGGAATAATATGTAATTCATGTGAGTTTGTGTAAGAATTTTGTTTGAGTTTGAAAATCCCTCTTTTCCTCATAATTATTAGATTGAAAAAAAAAAAATCATGGCAGGATTGCGTCCAGATAAAAGAGAGATTCGGATAAAGGGAGGCCGGATAAGAGAGGTCAGACTGTATTTTTATGCCTCCGCCACGAAGTGGTGCCGGAGGCATTATGTTTTCGGGTTGTCCGTCCGTCCGTCCTTCCGTCCGTCCGTAATGAATTTTGTGGACAAGGTAACTATCGAAACCTGTTGAGGTATCCTAATGAAACTTGGCATGTATGTGTATTAGGGGGTGAAGTTGTGCCTATCAACTTTTGGGTGCACATGCTCAAGGTCAAAGGTCAAAAGGTCAAGGTCAAATACATAAAATTTCACTATTTCCACCATATCTATTGAATGCCTGAAGATATTTTCTTGAAACTTAGTGTATACATGTTTTACCTAATTAAGATTCTCTGGTGAAAGTTTGGGTCATGAGGTCAAAGGTCAAAGGTCAAAAGGTCAGGGTCAAATACATAAAAGTTCACTATTTCCACCATATCTATTGAATGCCTGAAGAGATTTTCTTGAAACTTAGTGTATACATGTATTACCCAATTAAGATTCTCTGGTGACAGTTTGGGTCATGAGGTCAAAGGTCAAAGGTCAAAAGGTCAAGTAAAAATATTAAAACTTCTTTTTTTTTCTTTTTTTCTTTTTTTTTGTTCAAGGTATCTTCATGGAACATAGTATATACATGTACTGACTGGAAGTGATTATCTAGAGAATGTAGGGTTCATGGGGTCAAAGGTCAGGGGTCAAAGGTCAAGTGCAAGACTTCAAAATGTTACTATTACCCTCATATTTATGCAATGCCAGCAGGGTTATTTTTTTACACTTGGTGTATGCGTGTGTAACCTAATAGAAATTCTCTGGAAAGTTTGTTTTTTCTCTTTTTGCCTCAAAGGTCAAAAGGTCAAAGATAAGTGAAAGTGCTGAACTAACTTTTTCCTCCATATCTCGGAAGTGGCTCAAGTTACCTTGAAACTTAGTACATATTATGCATGTTCTACCTGAAAGTAATTATCTTATGAATTTTAGGGTCAAGGGCCAGATGAAAATGGTAACAATTTACTATTCAATTCAGAAATTGAACTTTTTCTCCACACCTTTACCTTGAAAATTACTCAATGCCTAAATGTATGAATGGGTCAAAGTCAAGTTAAAGTCCTTAAATCCCTAGATACATGCTCTCCTATTCATCCAATTAAACCTACGTCAAGGAAGGTGAACATTCAACACATTTGTGACAAACTTGTCATTCCAATATTTTGCCAATTTGTGAAAATGTAATCACACAGTGTCCACATGTACTATCTAGACCTATTGGGAAAATCATGCATTATGGCGGAGGCATACCAGTCGCCAAAGCGACATTTCTAGTTTTATTATAATTTCTTGATTATGACAGTATACCTAGTGCAAAATGTTTCACATTGATGAGTATTCCAATGTTATGTTTCTTTTTTCTTTTTCATCAATTTTCACCATTCATTCTGAGTATTCAGGGTTTGTTGTTGTTGTTGTCGTTGTTTTTGTTTTTTTTTTTTTGGGGGGGGGTAATTTTCATCTTACACTGTTTAATATCTTTTTCTATGTTGTTGTCAGATACAATGTACACACATCATTTTCATGTATGATTTCTGTTGAGAAAAAAAAAAGTAGAAATGAAATCAAACTGAACTGATGTCAACTGATATTATCTCTTCTGTGTTATCACCTTCTCCATCACAGTGGGATGACAGTCACCACCACCCAACGGTGGATGCTGCCACCCAGCTCTTTGGAGGATTCCTGTCGGCCGTCAAGCCAGAGGGCTCATCCATCCGCCAGCTGCCTCCCAGCATCTCTGGCGTGGATCCCGGTAGCAGAGCCTCCTTCCCTCTGGGGCTCTGCCACGCCCCTCAATATGTGGACAGCAGAGTTGCTCTCATTGGGTAGGCTGCCTCTATATATTTGTTTCTATATACCGAATATGCCATATATTTCATGAGCTTTTTATTTTCGCAAGTCAAGTCCTCTTTGCAAATTTAACAACGCATGAAAATATTAACTTCGGTCCCGACATGAATGTGACATGCACGCATACATTTCTCTGTTCATTATTGTACTCCACTATCACAAATTCAACCACTGGTGAAATTGTTGGGAAGTCTTCATTCTTAAAAAAAAAAATAGACTAGCCATATATATATGGCATATACAGTATTCTTATTTAGCCATTAAGGTGGTGTTTAGAGCTGTTAGAGCTTATAGTCCTACCTGTATTATGCTTTGGCCGAAGGCAGAAGCAAAAGTAAGTACAGTGGACTTAGATAAGAGCCAAAGCAGTTCAGAAGTAAACCAGTGTTCAAGATGGTGAGATAGGGTACATCTTATAGGGATATAGCAAATGAAAGCCTACAAGATTTGGGAATTTCAGTGAATTGGTACATGTAATTGCATGAGCTGCGTGCATTGGACCCAACTGGCTCTCAGTTTGGTGACAAGGCATGGAAAATGCTTTGTAAACTCTCTCATAGATGTCATTAGAACTCCTGAGTATTCAAGTGTTTCCCCTAGCTGTAAGCTTGCAAGTCCTGTAGTATTAAAGGTTTACAAGATGATATTGTTTCACATTACAGTCTGCTACATGATTGATCAAACAAACAAAAATGAAGAAAGCATTAACCAAACCTCAAACATGAAATAACATAGAAACCTCAAAGATGTTTAACATGGAATTAACTGCCACACTGTCATAACAGAATGAAAAGAAATAATCCCTTTCCCCATCCTATTTTTTCTTCTTTTTTTCAGTGATGCAGCACATCGGGTGCACCCCTTGGCTGGTCAGGGTATTAACCTTGGCTTTGGGGACGTGGTCACCCTTGCGCAAGTCTTGTCCGAGGCTGCTGCACAGGGGAAGGATTTAGGTGAGCATCTCCCACAAAGTTTTTCTCCAACATATCCCAGCAGTCAATCTGTTTTGAAGTTACTTGCTTATTGTGAATATTGTTCTTGAGACAAATGATAGCACCACAGCATTCTGATCATTATGTAAAGCCTTAATTTCATTAAACTGTCAGCTGGTATGAGAAAACCTGGTCTCTTCTTTCATGGTCTCATGAGAGGCAACATTCTAAAATGTGCAAGTAAGGTCTGACCAGATGAGTGTCAGTTTAGTGATTATCATTATTAGTGAAATGTTTGTGATTTTAACAACAACAACTGTTATAGATCACAGATACTACATGTATTCACACTTTGTTATATATGTGCATGTTTGGCATAGATGTGTAAGTAAGCTGTCATTTCATTGTTCATGTATTCAAAGTGTGTGGGAACCGTGTTACTTGTGAAGGGATTTCGTAGTAAGATATAGTAGGGCGTAGAAAATATCCTGCTACTCACCATTCGTTGTTTTTATACACACAATATCTCCCGCGTTTCCGAGCTGCGCTTGGAGTCGATGCTGTTGCAGGAAATGGTCCTCCAATTGAGAGTTCAGTTATTGCACTTTCCCGTTTGGTATATACACAAGAACATAACGCGACACAAAGTATAATTCCAGTAAATATGGCGAAGTAGCACAATGTTGAATGCTCCACGAGACGGCGAAGTTAGAGATGGAAAATAGAGATAGATTGAGAGAGAGAGAGAAAGAAGTTCGCGAGTCCGATGTTTGATGATGAAGTTTGGCGAGTTGACAACTTGGCGTTTTCGTGCTTTCACGTCGAAAGCTGGTCAAGAAGTGTTTTGTGCGTGAAAAGTTGAATTTTGTGAATGAAGAGTTGTAGCATGCGTGCGAAATTTCTCCGAGACGTGGAGCGAAGAAAAGAAGGAGATTGGTTAGAAAGGATGTCCATCTCGCGTTGTCATGGTGACCGTAGGAGTGACCGGAGGTGAAGTTACGTTGTTCGCGAGGAATGTGACAGATGATAATATATGAGTGCTCGCGATACAGAGGGCCAGAGCAGTCGTAAAAATGTGCTTGTATTACGCCGTAGAGTGACCACTAGCGGATATGGTCAGCGAGTGGACGAAAACAATTCTCAGTAAAGTTAGAAAATGAAAGTGTGACTCATTGTGCTGCTACAAGTAGCTCCCCCCTAGATTGCTGCGAAATGAGATGCAGGAGCAATCGATGAGTGTAAAAAATAGAGTAGAATGTTCGCAGGTGAGCGAGAGTAACAAAATAATATGTACAATGAACTAGAAAACAACAAGCCGGATCCGTAAGAAACAAAATTGTCTCTTCAACCGTTGTCACAGTAGTCGACATATTTTGTGGGAAATCGCACGTGACGACCGGAGCGTGTTTTCTTGATTTCCGTGGTCGTTTGGTTGGAGAGTGAGGTGGGGGTGCGAGGTGGGTTGGAAGGGGGTGTGGCAGGTTGTGTCGTGCGTTGAGTGTTTGTAGTCACGGGTGGTCGTGTGGTGCGGCGAGGCAATGGCTCGGGAATGATGTCCGTTTCTATGAATGCTGGTTTCAAGCGGTCGATGCTGACGGTGTCGTGTTTGCCGTGGTAATCGATCACGAAAAACTTGTCAGCACGCCGAATGACCGGAAAGGGACCTCTGTATGGGTGTTGTAGTGGTTTTCTCACGGTGTCATCGCGAATGAAAACATGTGTAGATGTGTTGAGGTCGTTGTGTATGAATGTCGGTTTGTGTTGAGTGCGTGTTGATGGCGGGTGCATGTCCTGCATGAACTTACGTAGACGTTGGACGTAGTCGGAAGGGTCGATGTCCGTCGTGGTCTGTTCATGCTTGGTGATGCACTGGCCTGGGAGTCTTAGTGTTGTCCCATAGACAAGCTCTGCAGCTGAGCAGCCTATGTCTGTCTTCACTGCGGTCCGAAAACCAAGGAGAACGAGTGGTAGTGTCTCGGTCCATTTGGCGTGGTCGTGTGCCATGAGAGAGGCTTTGAGTTGACGATGTAGTCGTTCGACGAGGCCGTTCGATGTCGGATGGTATGCTGTTGTGCGAATGCGAGTGGATCCGAGTTGCGTAGTGAGAGCGTTGAAGAGATTGGATTCAAATTGGCGACCTCTGTCTGTTGTGATGGTCGATGGTGCGCCAAATCGTGCGACCCAGTGAGTGACGAAGACTCGAGCGACTGTTTCGGCTGAGATGTCGCTCATGGGGAAGGCTTCTGGCCATCGCGTGAATCGATCGACACATGTGAGGAGGTATGTGTGACCGTTGGATGGAGGGAGTGGGCCGACGATGTCGATGTGTACGTGGTCGAATCGCGCATCGGGAGATGAGAAAGTGCCGAGGGGTGCTTTGTTGTGGCGATGAATTTTGCTGCGTTGGCACTGTAGACATGTTTTGGCCCATGAACGAACGTCACGATTGATGCCGTTCCAAACAAATCTGTCAGTGACCAGTTTCTGCGTTGCTCTTACTCCTGGATGAGAGAGTTGATGAAGGGAGTGAAAGATCGCCTTGCGATGAGGGGCTGGGATGTATGGACGAGGAAATCCAGTTGACAAATCACATAATATCGTGCGATCTGATGAGGGGATTGGCACTGGTGAGAGTTTGAGTGAACTGTCAGTTGTGAGTTGTTTAAGTTCCTCGTCGTGCTCTTGGGCGAGGGCAATGATGTTGAAGTCGATGGGGGTAGTGCTTACATTGTTGATGAAAGCTCGAGAGAGTGCGTCAGCAGCTGTGTTGCGTTTGCCTGAGATGTGGCGGATGTCGGTCGTGAATTGGGAAATGAAGTCGAGTTGACGAATTTCTCGTGGCGAGTATCTGTCGGGACGGCTGTGGAGAGAGTGAGTGAGAGGCTTGTGGTCGGTGTACACAATGAATTGTCGTCCCTCGAGCATGTGACGGAAGTGTTTGATGCACAGGTAGACGGCGAGCAGCTCTCGTCCAAACGCACTGTAGCGAGTTTCAGCTGGCTGTAGTCGTTTAGAGAAAAACGTGAGAGGTTGCCATGTACCGTCGATGCATTGCTGGAGTACACCGCCGACGCCGACGTCCGACGCGTCTGTGAGGAGACAGAGGGGTGCATCCATCTTCGGGTGAACAAGCATGGTGGCTTGTGAAAGCGCTGCTTTGACTGCGTTGAATGAGGAAAGTTCGTCGTCGCTGAGTGAGATGGGCTGATTTTTCCTTTTAGCATTTTTCAACTTGTCGGTGAGTGGTTGCATTAAATCAGCGCATCGAGGGAGAAATCTCCGGTAGAAGTTGACGAGACCCAGAAATTCTCGCAGCTTGCGAAGTGAAGTAGGGGCTGGGAGGTCTTGAATTGCCTTGATTTTGTCTGGCAGAGGAGAGATGCCGTGGTGATCGACAACGTGGCCGAGGAAGTGGAGGGATGGCACGCCGAGTTGGCATTTGGCTGGGTTGATGACGATGCCATACTCAGAGAAGCGTGAAAACACAATGTTGAGGTGTTTTTCGTGTTCCTCGAGTGAGCAGCTTGCGACAAGGACGTCGTCCACGTACGCGTAGGCGAATGGAAGCCCACGCAGTACTTCGTCCATGAAGCGTTGAAAGGTCTGCGCTGCGTTGCGAAGTCCAAAAGGCATGCGAGCATATTCAAACAGACCGAAGGGCGTGGTGATGGCGGTTTTGTGAACGTCAGCCGGATGAACGGGAATTTGATGGTACGCCTTAACGAGGTCGAGTTTGGAAAATACAGTCATGCCATCGAGGTTTGCTGCAAAGTCTTGGAGGTGGGGAATGGGATATCGATCGGGGACTGTTTGTCGGTTGAGGGCGCGGTAATCGCCACATGGTCGCCAATCGCCGGAGGTCTTTTTCGGCACCATGTGGAGGGGCGAAGACCAGTTGCTTTTCGACTGCGTGACGATGCCGAGCTCGAGCATGTGGCTAAATTCCTCTCTAGCTGCTTCGAGGCGGTCGGATGCGAGACGGCGTGGTCGAGCAGAGACGGGGGGACCTCGAGTCTCAATATGATGAGTGACTGAGTGTTTGACGCTCGCCGGTGTGTATACTGGCTGTGTGATTGATGGATGTTGCTGAATTAGAGCGTCGAAGCGAGTGCCGGTGGAGCGTAGCATTTTGAGACTGAAGGATGTTGCCGACGGTTCGGTGACGACGCCGCTAACCGAGAGATTAGTCGTTGCATCTATCAGTTTGTGTCGTCTGACGTCGACTAGCAGACCGAAATGCCTTAGGAAGTCAGCTCCTAGGATGGGTGTGGGCACATCCGCTAGTACGAAAATCCATCGATACACACGTCGCAGTCCGAGGTTTAGCGTTAGGGAGCGTTCGCCGTATGTCGTGATTTGTGACTGATTGGCGGCCTGTAGCTTGATTTTGTTTGATGTCACTCGCCTCTCAGCCGGGGAAGGGGGAAGAACACTGACTTCCGCGCCGGTGTCGACGAGGAACCGCGTGCCGGTGTTCTTGTCCGAAATGTAGAAGAGGCGACTGTGTGAGTGTGAGCCAGCGTTTTTTGTCGCCATTAGGCGCTGGCTTGCTCGTTTCCCTGGCTCGTGGCAGCGGGCGGTTGATGAGCAGAAGACGGTTGTCGTCGACACGGTGGTTGACAACGGCGAGCGTGCTCTCCATATGTTTGATGGTACCAGCAGTCGCCATTTTCGTCGGAAGCAGGCGTCTGAGCAGGCACGGCAGGGCTGCTACTACGCGAGGTATGCTGTCGGTTTCTGCGTGTGGCCGACCGACCTCGACTACGGCTCCGCTCACGGTTACGAAGCTGCATTGTTAGAGTTTCCACCTGCATTGTTAAACGGTGTATTTGGTCCTGGAGGTGTTGATTGGACATGGGTGTTGTTTGGGATGGGGCTGTCATGGCATTGACAAAACACGGCGCTGTGACTGCTAGGATGCGGTCGGCGAGCTCCGCTAACTGTGTGACCGTCAGCGAATCGCTAGAAGATGCCAGTATTTGTTGCACGTTTGTCGGCATGCGCTGGACGAACAGCTGCCGAAGAATGCTGTCTTCGAGCACGCGATCACCAAGCAGCTGTTTCATCCGACGGAGGAGTTGGGTTGGTTTCCTATCCCCCAGTTCTTCCTCCGTCAAGAGCTGCTGTAGTCTACGTTGCTCCGATTCGGATGTCCGAGCGACGAGTGCTGTCTTCAGCGTGGTGTACGGCTGTGCGGCAGGCTTTGTGATGAGGAGATCGCGCACCTCCTGGGCGATGTCGGGGGAAAGGGAAGAAACCACATAGGCATATTTTGAGTCTTCCTTGGTAATGCGGCGAGTTGTGAATTGGGCCTCAACCTGCGCGAACCACACCAACGGGTCTTGTGGCCAGTAGGGCGGCAACTTTATGTTTGCTACGGCGGCGTTATCGACAGCGATGTCAGTGGACGGTTTCGAAGTCGCGTCATCAATCGGGAGCTGAACGGGCTCAACAGGCGCTTGCGAGGGGTCGGTCATAGTGGCGGGGAGATGAATTAGATCACGTCGGGGTCACCAGTGAAGGGATTTCGTAGTAAGATATAGTAGGGCGTAGAAAATATCCTGCTACTCACCATTCGTTGTTTTTATACACACAATATCTCCCGCGTTTCCGAGCTGCGCTTGGAGTCGATGCTGTTGCAGGAAATGGTCCTCCAATTGAGAGTTCAGTTATTGCACTTTCCCGTTTGGTATATACACAAGAACATAACGCGACACAAAGTATAATTCCAGTAAATATGGCGAAGTAGCACAATGTTGAATGCTCCACGAGACGGCGAAGTTAGAGATGGAAAATAGAGATAGATTGAGAGAGAGAGAGAAAGAAGTTCGCGAGTCCGATGTTTGATGATGAAGTTTGGCGAGTTGACAACTTGGCGTTTTCGTGCTTTCACGTCGAAAGCTGGTCAAGAAGTGTTTTGTGCGTGAAAAGTTGAATTTTGTGAATGAAGAGTTGTAGCATGCGTGCGAAATTTCTCCGAGACGTGGAGCGAAGAAAAGAAGGAGATTGGTTAGAAAGGATGTCCATCTCGCGTTGTCATGGTGACCGTAGGAGTGACCGGAGGTGAAGTTACGTTGTTCGCGAGGAATGTGACAGATGATAATATATGAGTGCTCGCGATACAGAGGGCCAGAGCAGTCGTAAAAATGTGCTTGTATTACGCCGTAGAGTGACCACTAGCGGATATGGTCAGCGAGTGGACGAAAACAATTCTCAGTAAAGTTAGAAAATGAAAGTGTGACTCATTGTGCTGCTACACTTGTATCAACCACTAAGAATTAAATCCAGGTAATATGCCTCGAATGAAATTTAGTTACCAGCACTATGGTAAGGCTTAAAGGGGAAGGCTAGTAACTGATCAGTGGGAATCAGTGGAAATGCTGGCAGATGACTGTTCAGATCCTTATGGGATTCATTCAAGAGTTCATTGTATATCTATTGTTGTGTGAAAATTATTTGCTTCAGAATGGTCTCATATTCAAGTAATGTGCAGTTTAATGCTTCCAGGTTAGCGTCCCTGGTCAGTGACGGGACATTAATCTGCACATTACTTGAATATGAGACCGTTCTGAAGCAAATCATTTTCACACAACAATAGATATAAATGAACTCTTGAATGAATCCCATAAGGATTGGAACAATCATCTCCCAGCATTTCCACTGATTCCCACTGATCAGTTACTAGCCTTCCCCTTTAAGCAATTATGATATACTTAGCAGTAGTGAAATGTTTTGAAATTTTGCATGCTATTTGCTACTCTTTTTTAGAGTACCTATTCCTTCAAATTGACCAGGCTACATGCGGCACGTGGACTCTCTCCCATTCAACCATCTGAAGTTTCCGTTCAAAATATTATACAGTGGTTGCAAAATAAGTTCATAAGGATAGTTGATGAATATAGATAAAGAAATTGTCACAAATATAATACAACTGTTGATGTGGTTAGAGAACTCTTTATCTATATGTTATACAATGGTCTTTAAAACAGCTTGTCCCTTGATCAAACTCATACAGTCCATATGTCTGTTTGTGTCCATATGTCTGTTTGTTTGTTCATTTTCCATCTGAGAAGATGGCTGGATAGGACATTATATGAATAATTTGGTTGAAAATAACACAGGAATTTTATGATTGGCTTTTTGTGAATGATATCCAGGGTCGACAACTCACCTGATGGACTACGAATCCCAGCGCCAGCGCCATGTGGTGCCCGTCATGGGGACCATTGATGCACTGAAGAGACTCTACTCAACCAACAATCCTGCCGCAGTACTAGTCCGCAGCCTCGGCCTGCAGGCCACCAATGCACTGGGACCTCTCAAGGATCGCATCATTGCTTCTGCGGCAACGTAGTGGTCTCCATCATCTAGGACTTGTCTCTGACAAATAATCCTCTTGTTTGGACTACTTAAAACCCTTTATATTCTTTGAGTGCTGATTACCACAGCCAAGTCCTACATGCTGAAAGAATTATCGAGACGTGTGTGCAAGAAGGAGGAATGAACAGCATCAATATGTTTTCCACGATACAGGGATTTTCATTCTGTCCTCGGGAGTGTGCGTTTGAGTGCCTCCACCCCAGAGGGTTCCGAAAGTGTTGTGTATTCCAGACTGAAATTCCATCTCTTTGAATTTGGGCACATCATGGATGAGAAATTTCACAAGGAGCTCCACTTATGATCCAATCAAAGATGGATATATCTGAGATGCATTTTATATTTCTAGCTGTAACTGTTGTTCAGGGATGCAGGATGGGAAAAGCCTGTCTGATCAAATGAGAGACGTCCTGATGTACATCACATGTTCCCAAAGTTTTCATGTGACGCCAAGCATAATGACACTCTGCTCTGAGGTATCATCAAGCATAGCTTCAATGAAAGTGTAAGCTTGTGAGACTTGGTAAAGATTGTTGTGGTTTCATAGGAACTTGCAACACATATATTAGAAGGCATGATGGTGAAATTATTGAAGAGATTTTAGTCTCCCAGTCAGCGCTGATCTCACATGGTACGATAAGAGTTACCCTGACCTCATTTTTACAAAGCCGTGTGCTGGATGGAGATAGGCGTTCTCTTGAGTCAAGTATTGTTGTAATTATCTGTGTTCATTTTGCAAAGCAATTAGAAATGTTGAAGCAAAGATTCTTGTCAGTCTCATGATGTCAAGCTTGCGACTTTCAATGTCAGTGTTTTGCATAGTATTTGTGAGTGGTGTGCTGCGTTTGCTTTGAAAATAGATGTGTACTGCATGGGGATGTGGCATTTCCTACATGCCAAAATGACACAACTTCCAGCACCAAGGACAAAATCAACAAGATTACTGTACATTTTTGCAAAATTTATTTTTCAATATATGATAAGACTTCATATTGTTCGTCAACATGTCTCGAATCACTTCGTGGAATGTGAGCTCGCATTACCTATGTACATTTTATACTACAAGTACGTACTGTCCACAGAAACAGACTTGCAACATGTACATGTACAATTACTATCTGAAGTCATGAATGTTGGTAAAACATTTTTCACAATATTTCTGTGATCTATCACAATTTTTCTGTGATCTATCATAATTATAGTGAAACTGAATATGATTTTACAAAAACTCATTACACCAATGACATTGAAAAATTAAATTTAGTTCCTTTCCTGTAAGACAGTCATGGTGTAAAAGTTGAAAATTTCCCCACAATCAATACTAATTTGTGTTTGGCTGAGTATGATAAACATCACATCTCACATTATGTGCAATAACTTCACACCACGTGATCACAAGCTCCTATGCTCTGACTCTGCCGTAAATTACTTGTAGGTTTTATCCTAAACAGACCAACAATGGGAGATCAGTGAAGATACATTAAACCTTTCACGAGTTGACATACATTGGACAAGGGAAAATTTGTTGACTTGGGATAATGTTGACATGAAACACACATTACAACTGCTCACACAGAGCTGCATAATCAACTACATGTACCTTGAGTTGTTCATGAACACATGTATGAGATTGTAGGACAATACGACCTCCAGAATAAACAGAAAGGCACATGTCTTGTAAATAAATCAATGCAATTACAGGCTGAATCTTATGATCAGCTATGCCAACAACCTTTCTTAATGTCTTCATCAAACCTTTGTATTGAAGTGGTGTTTCCACTTTCATGGAAAACCCTATGAAATGATGGGAAATTCATCTGTTTTGTCTTTCAATGGTAGTTATAGAAGCAACAATACCTGTCAACTTACCACAGGATTTGTGGTCACCAAAACAACACTTAGTCCAACCACTATGCACTGTTATAAATGCATCTCATAGCTTTACCTCGTGGCAAACCAATACAAACACATCTTATACCTTTACCTCAAGGCAATAGTAGGTAACAAAAATTAATTAGCTCATATGGAAACTGTTTTCCCCAAGTAACAGTGATGGCTTATCACCCACTCCAAATAATGAATGTCATATAGATATCCTGAGGTCAGTACATGTGCATTTGCTAAATTCTAGAAGAACTGCTTTAAAAACAGTACTAAGTACAGTACTTTGCTCCACAAAGTTTTTTATGCCTCCGCCACGAAGTGGTGCCGGAGGCATTATGTTTTCAGGTTGTCCGTCCGTCCGTACGTACGTCCGTACGTACGTCCGTCCGCATTCGTTTACGCGATAACTTGAGTAATATTGACTGGAATTTTACCAAACTTGGTCCAAGTATAAAGTATGATGGGGCAATTAATTGATTAGATTTTGGGTGAAATCGGCCAAAGGTCAAAGGTCAAAGGTCAAGGTCAAATCATTAAATTGTATCTGTTTACGCGATAACTCAAGACTGGATTCAGCAAATTTCACCAAAATTTGTCTGAGGATGATGTATGATGGGACAATTACTTGATTAGGTTTTGAGTGAAATTGGACAGAGTTCAAAGGTCAAAGATCAAGGTCAAATCCTAAAATTTATCTGTTTACGTGATAACTCTAAACTGGATTTAGCAGCTTTCACCAAACTTGGTCCAAGGATGATGTATGATGGGGCAATTAGTTGAGTAGATTTTAGTGATATTGGCAAGAGGTCAAAGGTCATAAGGTCAAGGTCAAATGCTAAAAACGTTGCTATTTCCCCCATATCCATGCAATGCCCGAAGGTATTATCTTGAAACTTATTGTAGACATGTACTACTGCATAAAGATTCTCCAGAGAGAGTTTCATGTCATAAGGTCAAAGGTCAAAAGGTCAAAGGTTAGGTGAATATGTTACAATTTCACTTTTCTTGCAAATGGTTCAATGTATCTTCATGGAACTTGGTACAGACACATGTACTGACTGGCAGGGATTTTCTAGGGAATGGGTCACCAGTCAGGGGGTCAAAGGTCAAGGTCAACTCCTCAAAATTTTACTATTTCCCTCATATACTAGTATATGCAATGCTTACATTATTATTTTTAAAACTAAAACTTGATATATACATGTATTCCCTAATGGAGATTCTCTGAGAAATTTCCAGCCAGAAGGTCAAAGGTTAAGGGTCAAAGGTCAGGTTTAAATGCAAATATATATTTTATACTGTAATTACACTCTTTCTTCATACCTTGAAAATTACTCAATGCATAAACTTATGAAAGGGTAAGTCAGAAGTCGAGTAAAAGTTCTCAATTCCCCAAATACAGGTACCTGCACTCTTAGACAATTATAGCAAACCTAGTTAAAGGAAAGTGAACATTCAAGATATTTCTGACAGACCTGTCATTTCAATATTTTGTCAGTTTTGTGAAACTGTCATAACACATTGTGAAGACATTGTACCATACACCTATTGGGAGAATCATGCATTATGGCGGAGGCATCAGTCGCCATAGCGACATTTCTAGTTTTCTTCTAATAATAATCAAGTTGCTATGGAGAAAAAAAAATCACTGGACACTCGCACGATATATTCTGCACATAACAAACTGCAAATCATCACATAACCCAGTTTTCTAATTTCTGCATTATGTATTAAACAGCAGTCTGCTTCTTGTGTAAAGAATTCATTTAGAACTGATGGAGATAGTGTGAGCGTCACAATGATTACACATGTAGCTGGTAGCAAGTCGATCAAGATAAAAGTCTTCAAGACATTGTGGCAAGAATTCACAGAGGTAGTTGAGAAGTAGTCCATGGTTTATGCAAACTTCCTGTGCATAAATGCCGGAGATGCCAACCCTCCTGATTTTACCAGAAGGCTCCCGGAATCTAACTCCAACTCCCATCCTTACGGTCACCTACATTATGCTCCAGGAATGTCTGTGTGTGTGTGTTCTGTGTTCTGTGTTTTGTTTTGTTTTGTTTTGTTTTGTTTTGTTTTTTGTTTTTTTTTTGGGGGGGGGGAGGGAAACAGCTTCCTACACTTGGACAAGGAACTGAAAGAAAAAGATATTCCTTGGGAATACTGTGTAGCATTTTGTGCCGATAATGCATCAGTTCTGCTAGGTTAGCATAAAGGCGTTGCATCTTTCATTCACAAACAAAATGCTGATTGCTATGTTGTCGGCTGTCCTTGCCACATGATTCATAACACTGCAAAGAAGGCAGCAAAGGCCTTGCTGATTGCATTAGATGAATTATTAGGAGACACAGATACAGTATTCATCGCATAATCGGGCATCTGATAATCGGGAACCTCGCTTAAATGACATACGCTTCCCAGAAACATTTCCAATGCACGTTATTTTCACTGGATAATCGGGCGGGGACCTCTGATAAACGGGACAATTTTTCTTCAAGCGATCTTTGATTTTGTTTATATTTTACACAAAAAATCTACCAAAATACCACAACAATATTCCCTATCAGTTGTCGTTTACATCAAACTTACAAAGCAAGCTTCGGACTGGTGTGTTTTGACCTCCGTCCATCCAGTACATGTACATTTCAGCTCGCTGCCCGCCTTCGCTTTTCTGTACATGTGTATATATGGCGAGCCAGATCGCTACAACACATGTACAGTGCAGTGATCGCGGCAAGTAAACAATCACATGGTTGTGGATATGTATTTATACAGAACACCCTACGTGTCCAAGAATTCTACGAATGTTTAAGAAAGTGCTAGCTTTTAATCCACATATTTTGTGTTCGAAGAGAGGCGACAGAAGAAGAACCCGGTTGCGATAACTCTACATCATTGCGAGAATGCAGGGACAGCTAGAGGGTCGCGCCGAGGGGTAGCGTGGTTGTGTATTCATGTACATGTACAGTACGTCAGTATGCATGTGTGTGTGTGTGTGTGTGTGTGTGTGTGTGCACTACATAATGTACATGTCGTATGCCGTTAGTGTATGGTGAGTGCTCATCGCGAAATCGGGCACCCCGCTTAAAGGGGCCGTGTTTGCTACTCCCAACCTGTCCCGATTATGCGATGAATATTGTACTACTATCTGCAAGAGAGTAAGTAGTAAGTGCATCTGGATCAGAGGCGTGAAGCATCTTCAAGAACTGTGGAAAGCCTACTAGAAAAATGGTCATCGATGGAATGTTGTCTTGAAAAACTTCTGGAGCAGTGGGATCCATTGAAGCTCTTTTTCCAAGGAGAGATTAGAAGGAAGATGAGTAAGAAGAGTAAGATAATGCAGAGCAAGCCAGCAAAGATGCCTGTAGTAACCAGCTGCTGTCGTATCAAAGCTCCTAACTACAGTGAAATTCATGGATAGAAAAAACCAGAAGAGTGATGAAGAGCCGATGACAGGCAAGGCAGCTAAAGACTATCTGAAGGCTTCAAGTCAGAGCACTGCAGGAACAGACCAGCCCAGCTTGTCACAAACAGACATTAATTTAGTGCATTCTACAGTGCAGTTTGTAGCTTTTATGAAAAAACATGTGACTACATTCTGAAGACATGGCTACTTCATGATGAACTGCTAGAACATGCAGATGTACTAGATCTTCATAAGCGTCATCACAAGAAATTTGCATCACTCAAATACTTGTTGAGAGATTTCCTGGTCTTTGGAAAGAAGACAAGATGGATCAACTAGAGATTGAGCTTGCTCAGTATCAAGTTGATCCCCTTTGTACAGTGACACATCTCCACGAATTGATCAGCAGTGGGATGAAATTGCTAAGATTTGTGATCCATCAACTGGAGGGATGAAGTTCACAACTCTAGCTACTGTCATGACGGGATTACTAGTCAAAAGAGTTAGTGGATCTTATGAATTAAATGAATGCATTTGATTTTACAATCAACTCAACCAAGGATTGATTGAAATATTATGTGTAACACACATTTAGCAGGAGTTCCGGCTATAGCCGGAATTCCGGCTTTTACGTTTTTCCGACCATAAGTTCCGGCTTTTCCTTTTTTTCTGTCATTTTTCCGGTCGGACACTATTCAAAACCGGAAAAAAAAAAAAAAAAAAAAAAAAACAACGAAATGTTACGAAAATAGACTCACCACGGTTAGACGTTAATGTATACATCTCGTCATATTTTACATTGTAGATTCAATGCGTATTATTATCAATTAGACTAAAACGACTGAGTATTAAGTCTATTTCGTTTGCCTGCACATGTCTGCAAGCGTGCATCCCGTACTTGTGTGTGTATAGTGTACTAGGTACCGTGTGCATGAATTTGTTCAGTGGCGATATCGTGATGGCTCGCGCTCGCTTTACACGTGTATTAACAGTATACCCGCGGTGCCGAATTCGAATATGCAGTGATTGCATATGCACAGCCGTGATTGTGTGGTGATGTGATTCATGTTCGGTCGATCTTTTGTTGTGGATAAAACTTTCAAAGTACTGGATTTACTGCTGTCTTCCTGGTTATGGATGTGGAAAGAGGATCAGATATCAAGAAAATAGACGATGGAATAAAAAATAAGTTCCAATGGAAATGGATAGAGAACAAAGATAACAGTGGAACATTTTCGTCGGATTATTTCCGAAAAATTGATGTGGCCGGGAAAGTGCGGTGTACTGTGTGCAACCAAACAATCAAGTATGGAAGCAGTGGAATGAAAGCCTTGATGAAATACGGGAATTCAGATGCCCAAAAGAATGCGTCAAAAATTCTTAGAGAAAACCAAACTCTGCCTGCAGTTTTCCAACATGTGGATGCAGTTCAATCTGGTGAAGCGGGTAAGACAGTTTTGCTCCCAGGGAATCAAATGGGGCCGAAAAAGTGTAGCCTTCCCTACGGTGCGCCTCCTAACATTCATGAGTCCTCAAACTGTTCTGGCAAAAGAGATGCACCTCTTCCCAATGTGAATTATGAAGACCGAAAATCCAATGCTGAAGCTATGGTTGTTTCCTTTATTGCTGAGAACAATTTGCCATTCACTATGACTTCAAAGGTCTTAGACCTTGCCACAGAGTTATCCAGAGATCACAAGTTTTGGCTGATCTTTCTTTGGACCTAACATCATGCACTTACAAGCTGAAGGAAGGATTAACTACTGTTTGTCATAAGCGTTTGGTAGCAGAAATGAAGAAGAACCCTTTCTCAATAAACATAGATGAATGTACGGCCAAAAATAACAAAAGGGTTTTGAGTGTTCTCGTGTCGTATTTCTCAGAAGATTTGGGAATGTCTATAGTTCATCATTATGTGTCATTAAAACTGACCACTGTCAACGCAAACACTGTTTTCCATGCAGTAAAGAAAGCACAAGAGGAAGATGAGATACCTTTCAGGAATGTTGTATCATCCCTTAGCGATTCTGCTGCTTACATGAGGGGAAGCAAGACTGGTTTTGAAAAGAGACTTCAGGATGTTGCTACAAACATGCTAGACATTGATGGTGACCTATGTCATCACATTCACAATGTTGTAAAAAAATATAGTGTCAACACTTCGACCATCAAGTAGAAGGACTATGTGATGATTTGTACAATGACTTTCATTACAGTCCTGATTTGCAGGAACACTTGGCCACAATCAGCACTGCCCTTGGCACTGCATGTAAGGTTCCACTTGAGAGAGTTGCACATCGTTGGCTGTCTTCATTTGACGTCACTATAAGAAATGTGGAAATGGTAAAGGCCCTCACTGTTTTCTATTATGCGTGGGTCGACAGTAACAAGCAAAGTGAATTTGAAGGCTTAATAAAAGCAATAATCAATGAAGCCAAAGCCAACAAGAAGAATGTGTATGACGTTATCATGACATTGAAGATGAAACAGCTGACACAAAGAAAAGGAATAGAGATCAAACTCCAAAGCCAACTGTTCACGAACTTGCAAAAAAAGCCAAGGAGCGTATCTATGAGCAGAGGAAAGTCATGAAACAGTCAAGTCTTCTCAAGCAGAGAAAGGAATAAGGTAACTCAAGGTACATTAAAACCCTTCCAATTTAGTCTCATCAGGTTGGGTCTTTACATGTAATTTGCATTGTTAGAATTGTATTCATATATTATCAAAATGTTATCATTTTATAAAAATGTTATCATTATATCAAAATGTTATCATTTTATCAAAATGTTATCAATGTTAGAATTGTTATCTAATGTTATCAACTCTAGTATGTCTTCTTTGCACCTTTTGACAGCATTAGACTTGAAATGTACATCTTAATTCCCTTTTCATTATGGGACATCGCGCTTCGCGCTTGTGATGTGCGCTTCGCGCACATTTTAGCTCACCAAATTTTTTTCATGTACATGTAACCCTCTCCCCCTCATTTTTTTCCCAGCATATATTTTTTTCAAAGGTGCACTTTTCATTATTTTGATTACTATAAGAAATGTCAAAATACATGTAGTGTGAAAATAGACTGACAAAATGGTTTAACCCCGAGAGCTTGAAAATTTAATAATCTTTGCCCCTCATTTTTTTCATGTAAAGTTGAAAGTTATGTAGGGTCTAGATAGATTTTAAACTGAGACACTACATTTAAAGAAATTCCATTTTACTTTTTTTTTGGGGTAATTTAATGGTGCTATCAAAAAAGTGGGGATTTTTTCCAACATGAAAATGTTCCAAAATAAGCCTCAGATTGCACCAGAGCATAAAGAACCCAAGAGCTTCCAGGACCCTAAGGTGAGCCCTCGACCCCTCCACATGGGTTGAGCACTTTGTGCACATTATTTGGTGTCATGCACAGTTCCAAATCCTTCCTGATTTTGATTTCCAAAAGGTGGCATCTCTGATAATGCATATGACAAATCGTGTATGCTGACAGACATCCAAACATGACCGTGTGCTAATACTACCCACGTGAAATGTATGCTTTTTTTCAAACTTAGTTTAGTCCATGTATTGAATGAAAAAACATGGATTTGATTGGAACTACCTCCGTGAATTTGGGCCTCAAATTCCCCTCCAAGTTTACACATAGCACTTCTGGGTTTCTGTCCGCAGTGGATTGATACAAGACAGGAAGATGGCAAAATGTAGTTGCTCATATGAAGGGTCCTAATGGCAACAATTATTTGGTCAGAGCCCTAGCACACTGAGCACAAGGGAGAATTGGGATCTGACAGTTTGTCAAATCACGTAGGGAGACATGCAAAAACAGGGCCATAAAAAAAGATGAACTTTGTGAGCATGACTTGGAAAAGAGCAGGATCAGAAAAACATGATTATTGCAGTTTTGCAAGATTCTTTTGTCCTTACCATTCCATGTCTCTGAATATCGTAGTGCCAATAAAATGCTGTTGACGATAACTAATACAATGACATCAATATGAGATATGAGATATGAAAGAGAATGACAAAATCATGAAAATAAATAAAACAATAAATGTTGACAATCCTGTATACATTGAGAAGTTTTTGCATGCTGTAACAATGGGTATTTTTGCACGAGTAATTTTTCACGCTGGGCTGGGTAAGATGAATTTTGTGTGTTTTTAATTCCCCGGACTCAAGACATAGAATAGTGGTACATATAAGAAGCAAAAATATTTGCATGCTTTTGTTTTCGCGCTAACTTATGGCAAGGTTGCAGAGTTCTGTATTACTTAAAAACGATTTAACGATTTGGATGGTGTGGAGGGGCTCAGGTGTGTCAGCTTGAGTCCAGCTGGTTGAGGAGATTCTGTCTGGTGTACTCCCATATCATCAGGGCTCCACTAACGTGGACATTCAGTGACCGGATGAATCCCATCTGGGGGATCTCCACGCAGACGTCCAGGAACTGGATCAGATCAACCGGGATGCCTTCTCTCTCCTTCCTGAAAACAGTGCAAAGGTCACCGTACAGATATGAGATAATAATTGTAGAATGGAGTGGGAGGCGTTCACACTTGATGGTTACAGCGAATGGCCCACGTACCTACACAAACTTGGCTAAAGACTTTGGTTTATGTGCGGAATGAGATACAACATATTGCTTGCAGGTACAGGAAAACATCGTCAGAGTCAAAATGAAATTAGTTCCTGGAATGTTAAAAAGAAATTGACTTGTAAGCTTAAATTTTGTTTGACACATTTACTGAAAATAGTGGAAAAAAACAAAACACTGAACTTCACATTGATATTGCTATGAAAAAGGTATAAGAAAATTGATAAATAAATGAAATGTTTTCAGTGGTGAAAATCAGCACAGTCTCCCTGATGCCATATCTTTATAATAACGAATGCCTACGTAAAATCAGCTTCTCTAACTATCCTTAAAAAACAAATTCAATATCAAGAACCTATAATAGCCTGGACTTACCCTAAAAGGAGCATGGTGCGTTTTGGAAACTTAAAGTCTGTCAGTGCATGGCTGTTTGCTGTCTGCTCCACACCCACCAGCGCGTAGCCATGTTTCTTCATCTCCAGCATGTAATCCTTCAGGTCACCTGGCTTGACCTGTCACCAAATACAGATGGTCAGAAATGTTGGATGGATACAAATTCACAGTTACAGAGATGGGCAGAGAAATAGGCAGATAACTAAAGATTTGACTGCGAGATATTTCCAAGCACCAGCGGGCAACAAAGGGAAATTTGATACAAACATTTCCACCTTGTAAGACTAGCATGAATTTTTCACAGGAATTACATCACAGTCACAGTCAGTCTCCTGTAAAACTCCTATATAACATCACAATCTCCTATTGATCTTAATCCTATTGAATTCACAAGACCCTGCAAATACATCTACTTGGCTACACCCCAGCTGAATTTCTTGACATATGTTGTCAAATTGATGGTTCCGACTTCACTGTAAGAATGCTGCATCATCATTACAGAGCTAACATAAACTAATATCTGAGAAAGACTTCGACGAGGACACTTTCCTGCTGCATCTCGAACCGTTCTCCCAAGCTAGGCTCACCATCATGAACTCGGTTTCATTGATCATCTGTGAAATTTGACTGTCAATTTAATTGCCTGATTTGTCTTCCCATTCCTACAATGGATTTCTGGCTGGCACAGCTCAGCTGGAATTACTCACATTCTATTTAGCCACTCTTCTCCTGTTTTGCATTACTCTCACAGAACATAATGGAATGACTGAGTCAAGACCATAATGCTCTGTGCTCAGACCAGTGATGAACTATGGAGGGCTCTCTGTGTCACTTTACCTTATACACCATATGTTAACAAAGTTCTTATTTTCATGAATTTGAAGAGTCAGGTGCTATACACTAATTCAACAACACCAAATAATTTGAACTCTGATCCCAATAATATTTACACAATACTGCAAACACAACACATGCAGAGCACATGAACATGATTGTGAATGTGTCTAAATCATGTTTGTGTGGGTACCAGTACATTGTTATCGGTACAAACTCTGTAAATTTCTGCTCCATTCAAATGATCTTGAATCATTTTTGGAATACCTCATCATAGAGTCAATTCTCAACATTTTTTTTTTTTTTTTTAAGTTTATAGCACGTCTGTTTTCCATGAGGGATTGCTAATTTTGCTTCCTAAAAATGAGTGAATGATACCAATTTCTCCATTCATTGCTGTACTCCCCGATCACAAATTCCACCACTTGTGATACTGTTGGGAAGTCCCTGTTCACACACACACACAAAATCAAGTTGGTAAATATACAGCATATTCAGTACCTCTCTGATTGGCAGCCACCTCTCTGCTGACACGCTGAGACTGAGGAAATCCTGGTGGTCTTTGAGCAAGAGGTTTCCCAGCACCAGACACGATGCTCCGAAGATCTCACATGTCCTGCACAGACCTGTGAAGGGCAGGGCAATATTGGTGAGTATTTAGTCATCATATCCTTTCTATCACTTCTCATAATTATGTACATTCAAGGTTACATTAAACTTTTTCAGAAGGCTGACTTAAATTTGTCAGCATCCTGCACTGTACCATGGGTAATGGTTGAAGTTTTAGAAATCAACTGGCGTGTCTGGACAATAAAATGACTCTGCACATATGTACAGGACAGCTGCACTTGCCTATCGTAGGTCATTTTACATCTTACCCTCTCAGAAAATGCATTGATCAAAAAACACTTCAGCAGTACCGTATTCGCCGGCGTATAGGCCGCAGTATTTTTGAGAAAAATAAAAGTGAAAAGTCGGGGTGCGGCCTTTCTGGCGGCAAAACCAAAATTGGTCTCTGCAACCCGGCAAATCGGGAGTAAAAACTAGCACATTTATACATGTATGGGACTAGACCAACAATAGGCAGCCAAGGAGGCAACCATCCCCCGATGATATGATTCATGAATACCGGTATACAAATCTTACAAGCAAAGCTGCATTCCGTGTTTGTTTCACAACTTGACTGACTTTCCTCATCAGTATGTCCTCTTTGTCTTTCCTATGAGATTTTAATGAGGCAAAAATAAAACCGTAGCGCTGTGCTAACTAATATGGTGATTGTCAGAACCTGTCTATTACACGATTACCTGTCTATTACAATAATGTACCTGTCTATGACAATGTACCGTAGTACCTGTCTATTACATGAATACCTGTCTACTATATTACGATGTACCTGTCTATAGACTGTACAGACAACCACCTGTCTATTACATGAATACCTGTCTACTATATTACAATGTACCTGTCTATAGACTGTCTGTATTGTACAAGACAATCATGCACCACACGTACCTGTATTACAATGTGACTCGATCGACTAGCGATCGACTGGTGTATGTTCTCTAGATTTCCTGTCCCTTTCTCTCATTTTCTCTCTTTTGCTTTTGTATCATTATACCTTATTTTCAGAGTACAATCGTACTTCTGAGCGTGTTTTGTTCATTTTTGTTAAGTTATTACCTCACTGGCAAAAATTTGGAGGTGAGTTTTTGTTCGAGTGTTTGTTCAAGTTTTTCGATTGAACGATGTATCTAACCACAAGTTGAACACAACGTTACTTGTGTGCGAGAACATCGTATTTTGTATGGTACCCACTCGTTTATTTCCGTGCAAATTTAAGTATTTTTTTACCGTAAAGTGTCTTCATCATTCATCTTCAAGCATCAGGTTTTCACGCTACATTTTAGTACCGGTATTTTTTTTTTTTTTTTTTTTTTTTTTTTGCATTGCACAAATCGGGGGTGCGGCTTATACGGCGCTGCGGCCTTTGCGCCGGTGAATACGGTATGTCATTTTAAGGACTGCATTTTTAAAAACAAAATCAACAATGAGCTACCTCCCACATGAAGCTGTTGTTGGTGGTGTTGTTGTTGTTGTTGATGTTTTTTACATTGACATGCATCTTGCATTTTGAGCCACCTCAATGGCCATCTCTGGTCTTTTCACACAATATCTGCAATATTACCCCATGACATGCAAAGATGACAAAAACATGTAGCTCAAAACATGGAAATTTCATTCTGACGCCCGCAAATACTTGTGCCTTCCTATTTGCTAGGCATGACACAAAGGACAAGAATGAAAGTCTGATAGGCAGATGAGTGTGTGTTTGTGTGAATCAATTTGACTGTCTGTCTGTTCTCATGAGCCTAACTAACGTGTGTGAATGTCTGATTCCGAGTGCCACAGTGTGTGTCTGTGTCTTCTTTCTCCATTTTCACCCCTCACCTCCAAGATTTGGTATCCTATCCACTAGTGATGCCACAACCACCAGATGACCCCTGGTTGACCTCTGACCTGCGGAGGGTTCCAGGCCGGGTACGGGGGCCTCCTTCCAGGGAGTGATCTTCTTCTGGACGTCAGCCGAGCCGTCCTCCAGCCAGGACACTTCCCTGATCTCGGCGTCTTTTACTGGAGGGGAGACCAAACACTTCCATTAACCAGTTGAGGACGGGTCCCGAGTATACTCGGGCAGGTGTCTATGGGAAATGCGTGTTGTATCAAAATCAGTCCGTCCTCAGTGGGTTAATCTTTCACATACCCCTGGGACGCCAACACTCACACATCAAACTAGGGAAGGTTTTGAAGAGCAATCACAGAGATATGTACAATGTATGTGCATTGCCTTCAGCAGAAATAATTCCCCATATGGGGAGGATTTTATATTCTCTTAAGGTCTTGAGTCCTCAGTTTTCAGGGAGCCTCCTGCAGAATCACAGACACTTTTCAGATCCGACACTCTGTGTACAACTTGACATTTTAATTCATTCCTGCATCATGGTGCAAATTACGTGGCATGTGCTATTTTTTGTTCACTTCGTTTTAAGCATCAAGCAGAAGATTTGGCCACTGAGAGTAGTTTCCCAAACCTGCCTCTATATGAATGGCATGCAAAAGTTTGCTGCATGCAGATAAAGTCACAACATTTAAAATTATTTTTTTCTACTGCTGAGATGCTGTATTTCTTACTTTTTTCATACAGAATATCAGATGATGTAAAAAAAAACCCACTGGAAATATAAAGACTGGTTGTAATATGATAAAAACAGTAGGGGGAAGATACAATTCACATATATCACAAGGATAAAACCGGTTTTAATAAGAGTGAAATTTACCTGACGTGAGTTTCTTCTTCTCCTTCAGTTTGCAGGTCCTAAGGGTGTCTCGGCCATTGAAGAGGGGCATCCCTGCACACGCATCATCCCGTTTCCATGGCGACGCATCGGACACCAGGAACAATTCTGGCCGGACGAGCTCGTCGTCGGTGACGAGGGTGAGATAGGGCATGGTGTGGAAGATGGTCTCCACGCTGAGGTCCAGGATGGGATTGAAGAACTTGAGGAAGAAGCTTCCATCCATCCTCTTCCTCAGCTGCTCCAAGGCACTGTTGGATGCAGGAGGACAGGACATATATAAGGGGTATTCCATACGATTTTCATAATTTCACATAATGTAGTTCTTAAATCGACAGCTCCAGGTATAGATTTGTAAAATTTATTGTGGTTCTTGAGCAGAAAAACCAATACTCTGAAAAATCTCAAACAAATTACACTGAACACCAATACTCTGAAAAAACTTAAACAAAGTACAATGAACAGTGGTGATGATATATGAGCCTCACAGAAATTTCAGAAATGTAGCAGTGTAATTCCATTACAATACTGCTTGCTTAATAAGTTTACCTGTGTAGAATCTATACATGCCTTCTTCTTCTGTTCTACTTCCCTGAGCCCCAATTAACTCATGCATTCTTATGGTGAGGCTGCCATGTCATCATCTTGTTCATTGCAATTTGTTACAAATTTTGAAAACATTCTTATTCCTCTTCCCAATCACTATAAATTCTGGAACTTTGTACTCAGTATAACTAATGTAAAAGTCTGAAAATCATCCGGAGGTCTCCTTTAACCTGTTGAGGATGGATTGATTTTGCTACAACACACTTTTTCCATAGACTCCTGCCCGAGTATACTCGGGACTCGCCCTCAACGGGTTAAAAATTATCTCATCTCTCAAATCCTGTCTACCTGGCATGCAGGATGATGACTTGGTTTTTTTTTTTCTCTCTAAATTGTAGAACAGTTTATCAAATTGTCATCAGCTTCTTGGCTGAATTTTCTTTAATAGTCTGGTTTATCTCATATCCCCATGCTTTAACAAGTAAGAGTAAAGGTTTCTGATGCAAACATCATGGAGCTGCTTCTAGAGTTGCCCTTTAAAAGTCAAAGTACAAGGTTGTTTAGATCTTGCATGTGTGCACGCTTTGTTGGGTAATTATAGGAGCCTTTGGGAGCTCTTAAAGGGATGGAATAATATTAGTGGAGATTAGGATTGGGCTTTTACCTTTTTGCGAGATACCACAAACCCACTGATGAAATAATACATAGCATACCATTCTAAGAGGAACTCAAAGTTTATAACATGAAAATTGTTTTAGGAATTGCTGAGACATCCAAAGACAAGGTGAAACAAAGTGATCCTAATAAAAGGTGGGTCCAACCTTTTATTAGGATTGCTCTGTTTTGGATATCTCAGCCATTTCAAAAACCAATTATCATTAAACAAACATTGAATCCCCCATGGAATTAAACGCTCTTTCATATTTCAAAACTATACAATCCCTTTAAAATCATCACAGCCAAAGCAATACATGGCAAAAGAGTCACCGCTGGAGACTCCTCTTTCTCTTACTTGCTGTTCTTGGTGAAGTCCATGCAGACAGCCACGCCCGGATACCTGTCAATCACGGCCTGGAGCCCCGCCTCCTGGCAGTCCCTCCACATCTTGCAGAGGGAGACCTGGGCCTGGGTGCGGAGGGCCATGGCCGGCACAAAGGTCCAGGGCAGAACGGTCGGGATGGCCTGCATGTAGAAGGCTTCCTGCATGGCCGAATTCAGCAAATTGAAGGAGAGAATGACAGGAGAATTACAATGAGAACTTCTGTAATCACCAGCATCCCCCCCCCCCCCACACCACTCCATATCTCATTTGACTTAAATAACTATAACAAAGCCAAACAAACAGAACAGTGAAAGTATCATCAGAACCATCAGAAAGTAACAATAATACAGAGACACAGAACTTTCTTATCCTGTGTCCAATTTTGCCCGCATTAGCCATACACGCTTACAGTATTGGTGTGTTTTATAAGCGGCGCTAACAAACTTTCTGTGAACAGACAAGACAACAACAACAACAACAACAACAACAACAACAACAACAACTAGAAATGTCGCTACAGCGACTGGCTATACCCCCGCCAAACAACATTTCATAAGCTTTGGTCAAAACAACATTTCATAAGCTTTGGTCAAAAAACTGAGGAAGTAGTTAAATCCGCAAGATCTTTCCTTGATCTTCTGCCATTAATATGCCGTTACCATGGCAACATACTTTCGGGTACTGTCGAAAAATGCGTCTTGCACATCTACAACCAAAGGCACACATCTGTACCAAGTTTCATGGAAATTGGGCAAAAACTGACGAAGTAGTTTGCAACACAAAATTTTCCATCATTTTGGCTCATAACATATGAGCTGTTACCATGGCAACATACTTTTTGTCACTGTCAAGAAATGTGTCATGCTGACCTATATCCTAAGACAAACATTCAATATGAATTCCATGAGAATTGGAAGAACACTGATGAAGAAGTTATGCCATGAAGCATTTTGCCCTATATTTTACCAATAACATGCCGTTACCATGGCAACGCACTTTTTGCCACTGTGTCTTGCACATTAACATATTCAGATGAACATCTGTACCTAATTTCATAAAAATTGATCAAAAACTGTGGGAGGAGTTCGCGACGCAAGATTTGTACCCATTTTTGCCCATAATATGCCGTTACTATGGCAACGTACTTTTGGGTACTGTCAAAAATACGTCTTGCACATCTACAACCCAAGGCACACATCTGTGCCAAGTTTTATGGGAATCGGTTGAAAACTGAGGAAGTAGTTCGCGACGCAAGATTTGCAACGGACCGACCGCCCGACCGCCCGCCCGCCCGACCGTCCGCTGATTCCTATATACCCCCTTCAAACTTTGTATGGCGGGGGTATAACAAAAACAACAACAACAACAACAAAGTTACCATATCAACCACTGCATATCCATGTGTTCTAATCCCAGTAAAAATATACAAGAATAAGATTCTTTTGACAGACAATCAACCAAGATAATTCTGACAGTTGATCAAATGGCCTATCGAGGCTGAGACATATCTAATCCCTCCTAGTCCAGTCCCTTGATGTCCATTGAGGGACTGGACCATTGAGGGATGGGAGGGTCTCACCTGTTGCTCCCTGGGATGCACAGTTCCAAGATGTGCGATGATCATCAGCAGTGGTGAGAAACTGACCTCCTCAGAATTTGCAACCTGATAGGTCACACACACACAAAAAAGAAACAACAAATATAAAAACAACATAACACACAAAATCTGACTGATAAGCTCTATGGGTCTGTGTGATTTTCATGCAGAAAATTTACAAAAATGCTGAAGTATGATGATGTGTAAATGATAGAAATATTTTTCCAGAGGAGGTATATAATCATAAACACATATTTTACTGTAGTTCTCTGTAAGATCTGGGTTCCCTTTCCTAAAATGTTGTTATGATAGCAACTCTTTCTGCAATGTCACATGTCATGGTGCTAACATGAATCCCGCTTCCTGATTGGCTGTTGCCGGCAAGAGCTGCTGCCCCAACATCTTTTATGAAATGGGACCCAAATTGATTGATTTCCGATACAAATGACCCTGTGAGAAGAACGAACCAAAGTGGGATTTGAACCTCTTTTCTACGTATCACTGGGCAGCAACATTGCCAGTAAGCTGAAACAAGTCTATGACAGTGTCATGACGAACTTCAAATAATCGCCTAGTGCCTCCATTTCAAACAATTCTCTCATCATTTGTCTTAGTGGAGACGACGGATGACAGCAGAGATCAATTAAACCAGAGAGACAGAAAAATGTGAGAAGAGAAAGAGATAGGAAGACAGACAGACAAACAGACAGACAGACAGACAGACAGACAGACAGACAGACAGACAGACAGACGGACGGACAGAGAGGGAAATGTAGAAAGAGTAGCAGGGAGGAGATGGGAAAAGGTACCTCTGCGGCATAGGCCCAGAACTGGTCCACAAGGTGCGGGTGTAAGTGGAGCAGTCGCACCACAAACAGCTCCATGAGATGTCTGGTGGAGGTCTGGTTCTCAGCCCTCAGTGCCCTCAGTACTTTACCCAGGATTCCCGCAGCTGATGTCTGAGGTATGGCGACGTGCGAAACAAAACAAAGCTGACTGTTAGGGAGCATTCTTCTACAAGACTGGACCTCTTTCAATCTTTTTATTCCTGTACATGACCAGCTTGTGAGAATTTACACAGCTCTTGTAAAGTGCTTCCTAGTTTGGCCATGTGAACTCAATATCATGCATATTACCATGTGCACATATAAATATTCATAGGGTAAAGCACACTGTCCAAATGCCTGCAGAAACTGCCAAAATTTGCCGCAAAATAGACACATATATGCACAATGAAAATGTGTGAAATAGTGCTGTGATAACACAATTTTAGTTGGGTATTGCTTCTAAACGACGTAAATGTGAATATCAACCAAAAAGGTACACCAACATTATTGCAATATGAAAACATATTAGATCGCTGTTGTTATGTAATCTTTTACAAATGATTTTATCGATAATCAACAACTCAGGCCATAGCAGTATACATCAATCTTCTGCGCGAGACTGAATTGCAAGCAGCATGTTGGGAAATAAAATTGTTAGGGCACAATTCATTATCATTTAACGTACTACCTACCCAATACCGAGCAGGGAGGTCTCTTCAGGAATAAAAGTCTGGTACATCAACTTTTTTTTACACTTTTCATCTCAAAATACTCTGAAACAATTCACTATCCAGGCAAATTTCATCAGTCAGACAAGTTTCTTGATAGACCCTTTCAAAATATTGCAAGCAAATTCCAAATGATAAAAGATGGATTTTGAGCCCATAGATGTTATTTCTGTTTAAAGCACCATCTAAACTCCCTGTTAAATGCTTTCATGGTGATGGCCACTAATCTTCACGTAACACAGCTGAGCCACAGCCAGGCATGTCATCTTAATGCTTGACAAGCTATCATGTATCAATCAATGTATGTTTGAATGTATGTGTGCATTTGTATGTGAGTGTGTATGTCAGTATGTGTGGATAAATGTATGCAAACAGGTTTATATTGTATGCATGAACAGATGTATGGCTAAATGGATGTATTTCAAGGTATGAAGTTGTGTTGAAGAAGACAAAAGAAAAGGTTACCTCAGAAAGGAACTGCACGATCACCACAGCCGCTTGCCAAATCCGCAGTTTGAGTCGATGGACCATAGAGTTGATGATGTAACTGCGTCTTACTGGAGTAATTTCCTCATCCTGGGTGTAAATTATGGGAAACCTTTGAATTTAGCTGTAAGGGTTCATGGATTTGGTGGATACATCTTATGTCGGGTGTTGCATAAATTCACAAAGACTGTGAAAAACATGTAGCTTCAATTATAAACTAAATAAAGTATAGAAATATATTTAATAACGTGTTAGGAAGCTTGGGATTTCAAACCCACTCACTAGGCCTAAAGCCTTAAAAAAGTAAGTAAATACACAAATAATAAAAGATTGGGGAGAAAAGAAAGAAAGAAATATTTGAATGAAGAACAAAATAAAGAGAATACCAATAAATCTTTGAAAACAACAACAAAATGTACAACCAAGTTTCTTTCCCATATCCTTTTTGAGGGTGTATACAAAATCACCATTAGACAGCAACTGATACATCAATCTGTGCCTCACATGTCCGAATAATGAAAAATATTGACACTTTGGTCAAAACTTCTTTGACAATGAAAACAGGAAGCTAAGGTCAAAGTTCAAACAAACACGTGTTAACCTTGTCAAGCAGACTAGTCAGGAAGTCCTTGAAAAATGCCTCCTTCCCCTGGAGGTCGCTGTTGCCAATTTGAATCAAGATGTTGATCGCAGCCACTCTCGGATGACGAGGGTCAGTTGCATTACTGAGGAGTAAGATGTAAGAGTTTGGCACCCATAAAAGTCAATGTCTAGTGTGCCTGTGCAACTGATTTACTGGTGAGCTGGTTTTTTTTTTTCTTATGGTACAGCATGCCTGTTTGACAAAACTATTTTCATCAATTTGATTTGATTTATCATTTATGCGTAACAAAGTGTTTGCTGGTTAATACTTGTCACCTGGGCTGAACCAAGAGGGCTTGGTATCATCTGTTTCTGGAATGTTAAGCACAAAACTCCACCATCTGGTCGAGCTCTGTTCTCTGCCAGAGGTGAGATGGGCAACACTGGCTCAGCTGGCCTCACTGGGTTTCACGCACACAAACTCTAGACAATACTCAATGCAATCAACTGATCCACACCATCATCTTCTCTAATAGCTGATAAGTGTCTCTTGCATTATGATACAGCTTTTATTTTCCATAATATTTCTAGATATGGACTTCAGAAGTCTTTTGTTCCAATGTTATCAATTATTCTGTATGAATGTAAGAATTGGTCTTTATACCTGCCACTCTTGAGAGTGCGCCGGACTGTCAACAACCCCTCATGCTGCACCAGGTATGCAGAAACATCTTCCATCAAACTGCACAATTAGAAAACGAGGGGGAAGAGCGAGAATAATCAAAAGAAAAAAGAAAAAAGATCCCTGGTACTGCACTATGGCACCTACATCTTCATGATGAAAACAAATAAACAAAACAAAACAAAAGAAAACACACAGAACACTGTCCACGTAGGAGGGCTAAAAAGTAGTATGTTATTCCCATCGTACTACGCTACGACATAACAGAGACAGATAATGGCATAGAAGGTTCCTACTGATGGATGACATGCATATCTTTCCATGAAGACAATTTCATTTTTTTTTTGACATACCATGCAGTAAAACTGAAGGTTGTGATCCAAAAATGCATGACAACACAGCGCTTGTTCTAGTAATGAAATGTGAAATTCACCACACCACATTTGGGGATTTCAATGTAAATACATTTGTACGATCATCCATTGACCACAGTTTTAGTTCCTATTTAAAAGTCTTGTATACAGCACCTTCCCATTTCTTAACACTGCAAAACACCTGTGACAATGCAAGACTTTGGAGTTTTCAATCCACTGAACAAGTCTTCATGTAGAATGTAAATGACTGATCTATAAAGCAGAGATCATTACAATCAGCTCCCATATGGCTTTAATATAGGTGCAACATTTTTTTTTTTTCTCTCTCTCTCTCTCTCTCTTGTATGTTAGGCTGTAAGAGTTTTTCACCCCTCTTCTGCAAATAGATTGAGATTACATGCTACTTTGGCCATAACTCTTCTCCGACAAGGTTCAACAATAAATTTTCAATCATACTGACCGGACGGATTTGGAAATGGTTGGACCAAACAGCACTGCCTCCCGCAGAATGTCGGAAATGTTCCTTATGACGGTCATGGCATCGTAGCGACGGTCCTTGGGCGGACATTGGAAGAAGTGCTTGGACAGCATGTCAGCCAGGTGTGAGATGAGAACGTTGACCATACCTAACCTGGTCTGGCCTTGACTCATGATCCTGGAAGTGAACTGTGGACAAGGACATTTCCAATTACAGTTGTAGGTCATCCATCCTATATCAATGTACCACACAATAAAAGTAACGCCAGTTTCCTTATGTATTTATATCTACTAATAACTTCTTTACCCAGAGGTGGCCTAGTGACCATATTTTCTATCCACATGTACATACTTGACTCTTTAATGCTTGAAATGCAGTTTGCAGGCATGAGTTGTTGCTATATTGGGTAAAGCTGCACAGCAAGTTTTCTATTTGTCAGGCACAACCGGGAGAACATGAAATTTGCGTTGGATACGTTAGAAGAGAGGTCTGGCACCTCTGCATTAATGATACCCCATTTGTGGCACAATCCCACACTTGTCGTTTAACATTTATCCACACATTCATGTAGGTTCCGTCACTAGTACTCCTCATATTTTACCAACAACACATCAACATATCATGACAAATTGAGAGTGTTAAGCCACCCCGACAATTGTGCGGATTTGGGTTTGCACATGTTTTGCACATTGACACCTGTTGAAACAAGCTTTGTGACCAAAAAGGGGGAAAATAGTGACTACTGCAAGAATGTCATGGCAATGAATACCAATACATGAAAGTATAATATAAACATGACATGTCAATGCACATCCTGCAGAAAATGCATTTTGTGAACTATTTGTGACTTCGACCTGACTGAAAAGGGACTATGCGCCACTATATAGCATGCAATGACAAGCCATAATGCAGGGTAGTGTGGAAGCCAAATTTGTTCAAGCATCAGGATGGCTTTAAGCTGACAAATCTGACCTTCTGGAGGGTGGCATGAACTTCTGACCCCTCTCCATGCTGAAGTAGTGCTGGCTGATACGTCAATGCGACAAACGCCTCGTACACACACCAGAATGTCACATTTGCAGTCCATCCATCCAATACTGTGGTCCAGGCTGCATTTACCCCCTCAAGGCACGATGGAATGTTCCTCTCTGCTACCTAATAGTGACAAATTTAGAAGAGATGACAATTACTTTACAGCTGTACATATTGAAGTTGATATCTTTTCTTCAAAATCTATGACATCCAACATCCTTCATATTTCATATATTTCAGACACTGAATTACCAAGTTTCTTTTGTAAAATCAAAGCTTATCTCAATAAGACCATAGCAAGCTACAGACTGCCATAACTGAATAGGAGAAAAAAAAAATATCCACAGCCATATGGAATTTATCATTGCTCATGGTGTTTAGACAGTAATTCGTTTACACTTGCATATATCTTCTTCTGTTAACGCACAGTTGTCTGTTTCTTTGCTTCCTGTATTCTTGGGTTTTCTTGAGTTTCAACAATCAGAAAAAAAATAACAACAAAAACAAAGATATATTCAAATCCTTTCCCTTTGAAAAGAGATAGCTTAATGTAGTTAGTGATGATCTCCTTGATTAGTCAACTGAACTCCCACTCACAGCCTGCTAGCTGGTTTAATCTACCCATATTTCTATGTGATATCCCATTGTGCTACCACGGAATACAAGCACCTTGTTCATGCCTGATAGACAATGATTACGCATGTGATTATTTCATCCTTAATGTATTTCATTTTTTTTTTGACACCGTCTAAACCGGTTTCCATTACTTTGTCAATGAGGAGAGTGGCACACTTGAGCAGAGGCACAGCCTGGACACTGGACACCAGACCAATGTCCAGCAGGTAGCCGGAAAAGACGCGCTCCAGCGACTCCGAGTCCAGGCGGCTGCCCTCTGCGTGGGGACCACTCCGCTGGACCAGGGTCAGAAGGCCTTCCCACTTGGTCTGGATGAGACCGGATTGGATGCGGCCGTGGTCGGACACGGCTGACCCAAGTCCTGGTAAGGCAGACACAGATGAGGGAAAAACCAAATGTCATGCTGATGAGTCTTTGGTATCTTCAGGAATCTCAGCTTTTTTATTTACACACTATCTGGGAACTGCTTGAGCTCAAGCATCACATTTCATGAATTCTAAACCAGTTTGATCGATTTTTAATAACAGTGAGAAACCTCTCCTTTTTTCCTTATTTTTGAATCTTTCATATTTTTTGTTTCCGCTTTTGTATGATGAATGCTACAACGTCTGAATTATTATACAGCAGCACAGACTGTTTTTATTGCCTATGTATTGACAGAATAACTCCTCCGGCTCACAGAATATTGAAGTAATACAATTTGGAGCACTGTGTCTTCTGCTTTTGGCAAATATTCATACCTCAAAAAAGCATCTAAACAATGGTAAAGACAATTACAAACTTTAAAACTTTTCTTTTCTTTCAATAATTTCTTTCATGTAGCAACTGTTTTCTGGATTTGTCAGGGCAAAGGTCATAGTTTATTAAGTCTCACAAGCAAATATAGTCAAAGGTCATGGTATACTAACCTTTGCTCCCTCTGGATGAGTCCTTGTGTGCATTCACTGAAGACTTGATGCCAAGGAGTGCATCTAGGATGTCCGAGGGTGGGGGCAGCGATGGAGTCAGAATGAAATCATCCAGTCGCAGGAGCCAGGCAAGGAGAGTGGTCAAGATGTGGTCCCTGAACTGACCACTACGGGCAGAACCCTACAAGAATGACAATGATGCACCAAATATTCACCCCTTATACTCCCAGCATTGTGTCCACTATTTACCACGTGAAAAATAAAAGTATAAAAAAAGACATATACAGGAAAGAGTGGGTTTCGCATTGCATCAGGTCAGTTATTTGTTTCTCTTCGTTTTGTTCTTTGTTTTCTTTTTCTGACATCCATCATATGACATGTGATCGTCACGGTTATGTTTCTCATTGAAGTCAGAGTATGCACAGGTGGACACACGTTTACACATCACTTTCACTAGCTCATCATACATCTCCTACAGTGATACTGACAAAGACATATTTTTGCTCGAACAACAATGCCTGTCACATGATACTACCTGTGGCTCACACACTCACACACAAAAATGATAATCTCCAACACTGATTCAAGTCTACCACAACTCACCTTGGGGCTCTCGGTCACCCCCACGAGGAGTTGGACACCATCAATGAAGAGCCGCTTCCCTTCTGTCAGAGCCGCGGTCGGCGACACGTCCCCTTGACCGTCGCGGCCAAGTCGCGCGGCAAAGGGGAGCAGGGAATCGAGGAAGGAGCCATACAGGGCAACTCTGCCGACATCGCACACCTTTGAATCAAGCATAGCAGATTTCCAAACCATAAGGTGAAAAAGAAAAATCTCTGCAGACATTTTAGAAGCTTTTGACTCCAATGGAAAAAGAAGGACCCTACCCTAAGCCCACTGCCTAAAAGAAACAAGTGGGTACTGTGCAAACTCTTTGGTGGCATCAGAATCTCATAGGAAATGAGTTAATGTAAAGAGGCACAAACACCAACAAAAAATTCTGCCTTGCCAGTATGAGGCCATTTGTAAATTAAGCACCCTTCGTTATACAGCAGTAAAATGTAAATTGTGTGCCCTCTCACAAACAGCAGAGTAGACAACTATAGCAGGCTGCACTATACTTTGAGAAAGGGCTTCTCAAACAAATCTTACTCTAAAATTTTATTTCTTGGACATTACTCTGCAGTTAAGATTTCTGTTCATAAATATGTCATAACTATTCACTTCATATGCAAATGCGAAATTTTAAATGAATACAAACTGACTCATGTAATACATTAACCTACAAGTTTTCTAATTTGGGGGATTAACTTCACTTTAACCAGTTGAGGACTGATTTATTCTGCTACAACACATATTTCCCACAGACACTTGCCTGAGTATTCTCGGGACTCATCTTCAATGGGATAAAGTAATCCTACCCTATTCCCTTCATCATGCTTTGCACATAGGGACACAACTATCATCCAGCATTCAGTAACATAATCACACACAACTTTATGCCAAGGTTTAACTGCCTTTGACGCCGATCATCAACACAAGGTTGTCAATCTGATCATATGATCTAAATTGTTAATCATTATCAAAACACACCTGAGATTCCTGGTTTGCCAGCAGCCGCCTGAGGAGGTACTGGAAAATTTCACCAAGAGTAGAGCTCAGCATTGAAGTAAGGCATGACAGTAGATCTGAACCCAAGAGGGAAAAATTAGCAGTGGTCACACTTTGTGAAGTTTGCTCTTCTGTTCACACTGGCGGTCAAACTTCTCGAAGTTTAAGTTCTCGATAAATTCTTGACTTTTTGGTCACTAGTGTGCATGTGAAAAACAAAGAGAAAAGCGTGCGCCACCTGACACAACTTATGATTGTTACGTAAGCAATGCACACACATTAATCCTGATAACTGCGCACTGTGGAGGTACCACCTGCAAACAGGTGGTAGACTGGTCACCTGACAAACCTGGCAAGATTTCAGTTGTGAGCATTCAAACTGCACGAAATTCGAAAACATTTGAGGGGATTCAGAAGATTCAGAAGAAATAGCAAGAAAATGAAAGTTCATTGAACTATGGCAAAAGTTGAATTCAGGTACCACTCATTTTTTTTCTTTCCTTTTTTGAGTTCGTCGTTTCAGGAACGCCTGCCACTGACTGTGCATACAAACTGGTTGCCAACAGTAACAATTGAGCTAAATCCCAAATGGCCTCACCTGGGTGACCTCCTTTGTCCCAGGAAGCCATGTTGGATTCTTGAAGGAGCATCAGCAGCAGCTGGAGGGCCTTGTCTGATTTGAGGGAGGGCTGGTAGATGTGGCTCCCAACCCGACTCAACACCTCTAGGAGTGGGAAGAGGAGGTCTGACGCTGGGAGGGAGCTGAAAGGCAGGATGATAGGACATAGTGCCCAACTCAAAGCCAAAACATAGTTCTCTGATGGACTCAAAATTACTCTTTCACCACTTGGAATTTAACTTAAATGCATTGAAAGTGTCTACTGCACACTTACCTGGCTGATGTGATTTGCCAGGATATCAAGTTTTTTTGTTTTTTTTTTGAAGTATTTTGAGATCAAAGGTGTAAAATTTTAATCACAGTACACAACTTTCAATTCCACAACCTTCCTCCCCATTCAGTTGTAGGTAGGTAGAATATTACTTGATCCTCTATGTCCTTGCAATCATAATTCCAAACAAGCTGCATGCAATTCACTCTAGCACAGGAGATTGGTGTATACTGCTGTGGCCCTGTCGATTATCGATAATCAAATATAAAAAAATTACATAGCAACCATGATCTGGTATGATCTGAGATTGTAGTACTTCTGGCAAACTCTCTTGGCTAATATTTCACAATTTAGTTGCTACCCAACTGAAATCGTGCTACTGTAGCTTTATTTCACACATTTCTGCATAATAGAGCAAAATTTGACAGTTCTGCAGGCATATGAGAATTATGTTTTCACCTTAACCCATAATGACCTAGGAAATTTTGCTTTGAACAGACATTTAGACTTCAATGCATATATATCTGTTAAGGGGTGAGTACTAGACAGGACTGGTTGAATTCATCAATTAATGCAATGTGAACAAAATTGAAAACAAACAAACAAACAAAAACCATGAAATTTACAAAAATGGAGCTATAGGAAGGAGAAACAGGAACTGTAATGTCCTAAATTGTGTTGTAAAATTAAGAATCAGTTGTAAATTTTATAATCACAAGGCCTTTAAGAATTCTTCAACAACATAGAAAAGACTTAGATACACACAGCAATGGGCTGAAGAGAACAATATGATTGCTTATTCTTCCATGTGAAATACTAACATTGCATTAATGTTTTATATAAAAAAAAAAATGTGACATGGAGACACAGTAGTAAGATGTCCTGAAGTCTCCTCAAGCCTTGTAGCACTTTGCTTGCTTGACTGCACATCCACTGGTTTGCTTTCTTGCATACATGGTACAGACATCAAAGACACAAACAATTACTGTATACGCCAAATATTTCGCGAGGTTTTTATTTTCGCAAATCTTGCGAGTCAGGTTCTATTTGCGAAATTAAAGACACGCGAAAATATTGACACTGATCCCCGATGTGAATGTGACATACGCGTGTACTCTTCTCCATTCAAAACAGGACTCCACAATCACGAATTTAACCATTCGCGAAATCGTCAGGAATTCTCGATTCGCAAAAATTTAGACTCGCGAAATATATGTGAAACACTCTAGTGTGTCCAGATAAATTCTAATTACAGCCAGGTTAAGATGGGACTTCAAGTAAATGCCATTAAATAGTATCAGTATTATTAGTGCTGTTGCCGTTACCATCTTCTTCATCACTATCAGTCAACTTATTATCATTATTACCTCCATCAGGGAGGTTATGTTTTTGCTGGCACTGCCTTGCCTGTTTCCAGAATAACACAGAAAGTTGTAAATGGATTAAGATGAAATTTAGGAATTACACGAAAAGAAGGAACAGACGATTTCATTTTGGTAGTGATCTGGACCATCATCCCGACCTTGGAATTTTTTTTTTTAAATCTTTGAAAGGATTCTCTATCACTGGCAAATGGGGTCAACAAATGAGAATTCAAGCTGTGCATATTTGAGTTTGCACACTCAAGGCACAGCAGGAAGCTATGGTAGAAAGTAGAGACACTTAAAAGGATTCTTTATTGTTGGGGAAAAAGAGTCAATTTTTATTTGCAGCATATGTACAGATGGGTGGAAATGATGCTATTGGCAGAGGTCTGTGCTCTCCACTTTTCCTATATATTTGCCATCATTTATGATGACCATGATCATGATCACTTTCTTGTTCTTCATCATCATCATCATCATCATCACCATCACCTTCAACATCAACATCATGTTCACAATAATTGTTGCACCTACTTTTTCTGGAGATCAGAATGTTGAGCATCCATCACAAGAAGGACGATCACAGCCACCCTCTGTGCCTTGTGAATATCTGGCAGGTCGCCCGCCTCTGAGAAACCGGCAGTGGGGTCAACGTGAAGGTGATCTTTGACCTCCTGGAGCGTTTGCTGCCACAGGGATGAAGCAGGCTCTGGACCTCCCTCTGAACTGAAGCTTTCATTCAGAGCATCGCAAACCTTGGGAGTGCAAGAGCAACAGAGATGCAGGTATATATGAAACAAAAGCAAATAAAATATACACTACCTGCACACATTAATATATCTGTGAAAACAAACTGAAGAAATAACACACAACAAAAAAAAAAATATATTGAGCAGAAAAGCATCCAACTATTTTCTGTCAAAAAAAAAAATGCATATGAAAGCTCGAATCTTTAAGGTAAAGTTTTTAATCAAAGTGTCTACAGAGAAAATTCAAATAATACATGGGGACAGATACAACATAAATTTCTGCAACCGGATTGGAACTCAAAATCATTCAATGAAGCAATAAACCAGAGAGCTTTGGAAATTGATGGTAGATAGCAGACTTGAAAGGTTCCCAAGGAAACAAACAAACAAAAAACACAACAACAGCAGCAACAAAAAACCCTCAATGTTGATATACTTGCCTCCTTCCAGAGTGGTGACCCTCTCTTCAGAACATCTGTTGCATTGCACGCTGCGAGAAGACCGGACACCTGGCTGAGTGAGACATTGCTCCAGTCCAACAAACGCATGGCAGCCCTGAGGAAGAAGCACTGGATGGAGCTGCGATATCCTGTGGGACACGTCAGGAATCCCGTAGATAGCTTGTCTCTGCAGGGTGACAATGATCCATTACAGTAAACAACCCTGTACGGCAGGCTTTGTACTGGGTGCCTATATGCGGCAGAGGCCATTCCATTCATTGATGAAAAGGCCCAATCAGGTGTCACTTCCCATAACACTTGCGAGTAACTCCTGCTTGTGTTCCAAAGTGAGACTAAGCACACATGATGTTCATTAGCTATTTTATTGATGAATGAAAGTGCCCCTGCCAGAAATAGGCACCCTGTCGCAAACTGGGTAGATTACTCTAGTGCTATTTCTAAGACATTTATCCTGAACCTCCATAAGACTGTTTAGAAACCAATTTCTTCCCCCCCCCCTTTTTGAGCGTGTCTGAGTACCTTGAGAGCATTGAGAAAAGAATCATTCAAGGGCTGGTCGAAAGGAAGAGAAGAAGGGGTAGGCCAGCAGCAAGTTGGTTTGACGACATCAGGAAGTGCACGGGAACAAACATCGTTGGTGCTACTAGAATAGCAGCCGACCACACTCGGTGGAGAACTCTCTTGCGGACCACACCAGCATATGATGCATCACGCGTTACGCCGGGGTACCGTCGTACCCCGGGTTACCGCGTTGTGTAGCATGAAAATTGCATGAAAATTTGTGAGATGAAGGTTGTAATTGTAACACATTTTTGTTTACAAAATCAAAAGCTTTAATGCTGAGGTGGGGACTTCTATCTGTACAGACCTTTTTTTTAAATCAGAACAGGGATATAAGGTAAAATATGGTAAAATGGAAATAAACCTGCAAAGATGCATAGCATAAGAGAACATCCTAAATGCAATACTACGCCACCATTACTCAGCCGATTACATACATGTAAATGCAAGTTTATACTACAGGTATAAACTGATGTACTACAGTATACCATAGCCAGCACCAGGTTTTAAAAAGGGGGGGGGGGTTTATATTTATGCCACTTCCGGGTTTCATCAGCTAACGAGCAAAAAGAAAAGAAAAAAAAAAAACGCCTCAACCACAACTTTCAGATTTTCAGCAAATTTTCAGTCCTGTAAGAGCAATAGCCCTTATAACATGAATTACTCACCCTTTGTAAATGAAATATGATTTCATCTACTTGTGAGTTAAGCTCTTATGGAGAAGTGTGTGATACCTGTAATTCTTACCAGAATTTCCACCAGAAATCATGGAAAACGCACTTAATCTTTCACATATTCAGTGTAAAAGGTTTCCAAACTTCCAAGCAATGTGTACATCATCCTGTCATGAGTATTGAGAAACAGTTGCCGAATTCAATTTCATAAACACAACTAGAAATGTCGCTATGGCGACTGGTATGCCTCCGCCATAATGCATGGTTCTTCTGTACGATGTCTTCACAATGTGTGATGACAATTTCACATAACTGGCAAAATATTGAAATGACTGGTTTGTCACATATGTGTAAAATGTTCACTTCCTTGAACTAGGATTGCTATATTGTTTAAGCGTGCAGGTACATGTATTTGGGGATTTGAGGATTTTTACTTGACTTTTGACTCTTTTATAAGTTTGTGCATTGAGTAATTTTCAAGGTATGAAGAAGAAGAGTAATTTCAGCATAACATGGAAATATTTTTGCACTTTAGCCTGACCTTTGACCCTTAACCTTTGACCTTCTGGCAGGAAATTTCCAAGAGAATCTCCATTAGGTAATACATGTATTTATTAAGTTTCAAGAAAAATCCTGCAAGCATTGCATATATATATATATATATATATATATATACACGAGGAAACCTTCGGGCGGAAGGCATAATGAAGACAACAAAAATCCATAATCACGATAATAACAATGATGATAATGTAATAATTATTTTACTTCAACATGAAGAGTGAAGTCTTTCCCCAGACAGGGCACTGTGGAATGTTGGCGAGGGCTTCGGCAATGAACAAGATCGTGACTGGACCCCAGGACTGCTCACAGATTAGTGTCAGCAGATCAACCAAGAAACCTAGACAGGTCACAAAAAATTGAAAAATAAAAATTCAATGAACTAGTAAGTAAACTGACACAGGTCTCCCAGTCATTGTCATTGACATCTCATATGTTACACATATTAGCCAAATGAAATTATGATGACATTCAAAAATATTTACAAAAAAACCTACCAGCAATGATAATGTTCGTCTACTACTACTACTACTACTACTACTACTACTACTACTACTACTACTACTACTACTACTACTACTACTACTACTATTGGTACTACTACTACTACTACTACTAGTACTACTATTGCAGCTACTACTTCTACTACTACTACTACTACTACTACTACTATTGCTACTACTTCTACTTCTACTTCTACTACTACTACTACTACTATTACTACTACTATTACTAGTACTACTATTGCTACTACTTCTATTATTATTATTACTACTACTACTACTACTACTATTGCTACTACTTCTACTACTACTACTACTACTACTACTACTACTACTATTGCTATTATCATTACTGGATTATCATTATTATAACAAGAATGTCAGTGACAATAATGATAGTCTTCATTTAAATCATTATTTATCTTCACGCCACAAACAAATATTGGGCATGTTACAAATGTCAGCTATGGCAATGCCCATTAAGACACTGTTATCGCAGTGTGCATGGATAGTACAAAACTGCATTGTCACCATGGCACTGATATATCTTGTCAACAACTCATAAAAAGCCAAAAATAAACACTGCCTGAGAAGAGAAGACTTTCAACAGGCAATACAATTTCAAAGTGCATTCAATACCATCTCCTGCACATTAAATGCCTTAATTGCAGAGTTTTCCTCCAGAAGGCACAAAGTCCGAGTACAGCTTTAAAAAAAAAAAAAGCAACTGAATATTTTTCACTTCCAGATTAGTCTGTGGGTATCTATATGTTGTGCTTTTGCGGTGTTTAGATACTTTGATTCTCATAAATCAATTTATCTTTCATTTACTACAGATGACAAGGCCACCAAGCATTTAAGAAGTATGACATTGTCTGCGAGGAGTCCTTTATACAGAGCATAATATGCATGGCTTTCATTTTAGTATGATGGGAGAGCAGGGAAAGCATGATAAGGGGGGTTGGGGTTGGTCAGGGAATGGGAATGGGGGGAATAATGAATCCCGCCAGCAGTCATCCCCAACTCCCTTCCTCTGGTCACATGACCAAAGACTGTGTACACACATCTCCACGCTCTCCCAAGGGGCGTTGCAACGTGTGCAGCCTACTATCCGTCGAGCACATGGCATGACATGTGAGTGTACGGGGAGGGGGCTGAGCCAAACTGCGGTGAACTCGTATTTTTTCACATCAGCAGACAAACACCTTTTATTCAGCTCACTTATTCTGCAACTCTCAATTCTCATTTCCTCCTCCTGTTTTGTAATTTGACTTTATGTGGTCACAGCACTACCCTTGCTTTTGCTTGGAGGCCTTCTTTTTTTTTTCATCAAGAAGACATCATTGATTCATTCAACTGGTAACTCAGCACGAGAGAGAAGAATTCTCAGATAGACGTGGTCGCCATAAAATGGAAACACCCTGGCATTTTAATACTTGTTCAATTTGTTATTCAGTCACAAATTCTACATGAATGTGCTCCACCCTTGAAAAAAAGAATGATTATATAATAAAACATTACTGTTTCTTTAATCAACTATCACCACTGTTCTTTTTTTTTAAACTTTCCTCCTCTTTCAAGAAACTTTGTGTTCTGAAGACTTTATTTTCAAACAGAATTTATAAGAGAAATTGAAAAGAAATACACAATAGAGTGAGATTGGAAAGGAAAGGAAAGGTGTGGTCACAATGAAATGGAAACACCCCTGAGGCATTTGAATACTCATTCAATTTGTTGAGATAATGAGAAACCTCTTATGAAATATGAAAGAGCATGTAATTTTAAGAAGGACTCGACGTTTATTTGATGAAAATTTGTTTTCAAATGGCTGAGTGGCTGAGATATTAAAAAAAAGTGATAATAATAAAAGGTGACAAGCCGAGTCTTTTATTGGCATCTCTTATGATACCCCTTAGAACTGCATGCTCTTTGACATATCATAGAGTGGTTTCTGAATATCTCGCAAAACGTTAAAAGCTAAATCCTCATCTCGACCAGAACTGTACACACCCTTTAACATCACAGTCATTATGTGTGCCAAATTATTTCTGAATCGTTTACAAACCAGAAAAGAAAGGGAATCTGCAAGGGGCACTGTTACTATGGCAATGCACTTTCTGCTACTCTTATAAATTTGTCTGGCATGACTTTCATACCTTCATACAACTTACTAGAGCAATAATGATAACAAAGACTTTTTAGTCACCTCGTGAGATACATAAGCAGCAAGTACTCAGAGTTGAAAAAAAAATAACTAAACACAATAACAATAACTTAAAAAAAAAACGACCTATTACTGAGCGATGAAATAAACATAAAACTGAATACTTGAGAATACTTGAGATCAATGGCACAGAAGCATATCAAACACAAAGTTTATGATACACATGATTACTGCAAGACACATGTCAGCATAAAGTTTTCTTTTTCATATTATGGAAGTTGGGCCTGTTTCGTTATAAGTGGCATGACTACAAGTTCCAATAATTGCTGTTGAAAAAATAAAAAGAAACAAACATTCAGTTGCCATGAGGGTCCAGGTTGTTGCCATGGCAGCAGCAGTTATTGCCAATTAAAAACACTGCAAAAATTTTCTCACATAGCAGGCCTCTTGGGCCTTGATTTGGCTCACGTGTATGGGTCTCCGACGGCAGCTGAGAGATGCAGGCCGACATGAACTTGGTCAGGGCCAAGCCAATGGGAGGATGTTCTCCTTGGGTGTCCTCCGGGGCCTTGGTGTAAAGGTACTCCTCATGCAAGGCATTCAGCAGGGGGCCAAGAATGAACTGCCGGAAGGGGAGGAACAAGAGCCACACACTAGTGTCAAGATCACAGGGTGTTTAGAGCAAGCTGCAGTCGTGCCCCAATTTATCAAAAATTTGCTATTTACTGCAGCTTGTAATGTGTACTTTAAATAAACTGACATGAGCATCGCTCTGATAAACTGATCAAGACAGGAAGAGTATCATTTCCACACACACACAAAAAAAAATGTATTTAATGATTAGAGATAAAGAGAGAATTGAGATATTACCAAACATTTAAAGCACACTGAGAAAGCTCACTGACACAATAACACCACAGGACAGGGAGTTCGACGTCTACGAACACAGGGTTCCTTCTATATTAACATACATGCCTCAATACTGTAACATCGACAATAACACTATTAACCCACTACTCCTACACACGCTCCCTTTACACTGCCAGATATCAATGCAGCCTTTGCTTTAGTCAGCTTACCATCCTTCATCCTCCTACACAAAATCTCAAGAGTAAGCAGACTCTCTCGTCCTCATCTGACATTCTTAAAATTCTACCTTTTGCATCTAACACTTCACTGTCATAACACTTCATTGTCAACATTAAAAACTAGAAATGTCGCTACAGCGACTGGTTATACCCCCGCCAAACAACATTTCATATTAAAGCTTTGGTCAAAACAACATTTCATAAGCTTTGGTCAAAAAACTGAGGAAGTAGTTAAATCCGCAAGATCTTTCCTTGATCTTCTGCCATTAATATGCCGTTACCATGGCAACGTACTTTCGGGTACTGTCGAAAAATGCGTCTTGCACATCTACAACCAAAGGCACACATCTGTACCAAGTTTCATGGAAATTGGGCAAAAACTGAGGAAGTAGTTTGCAACACAAAATTTTCCATCATTTTGGCTCATAATATGTGAGCTGTTACCATGGCAACATACTTTTTGTCACTGTCAAGAAATGTGTCATGCTGACCTATATGCTAAGACAAACATTCAATATGAATTCCATGAGAATTGGAAGAACACTGATGAAGCAGTTTTGCCATGAAGCATTTTGCCCTATATTTTACCAATAACATGCCATTACCATGGCAACGCACTTTTTGCCACTGCGGAAATATGTGTCTTGCACATTAACATATTCAGATGAACATCTGTACCTAATTTCATAAAAATTGATCAAAAACTGTGGGAGGAGTTCGCGACGCAAGATTTGTACCCATTTTTGCCCATAATATGCTGTTACCATGGCAACGTACTTTTGGGTACTGTCAAAAAATACGTCTTGCACATCTACAACCCAAGGCACACATCTGTGCCAAGTTTTATGGAAATCGGTTGAAAACTGAGGAAGTAGTTCGCGACGCAAGATTTGCAACGGACCGACCGCCCGACCGCCCGACCGCCCGCCCGCCCGACCACCCGACCGTCCGCTGATTCCTATATACCCCCTTCAAACTTCGTTTGGCGGGGGTATAAAAAGTCAACCTCTAAAAAATGCCACTTGTGGTGTACTTCATCTTCTTCTAATTAGAAGTCGTTCACTCAGGGATAAACCAACAATGCTCATTCGGCATTAGAGGTAAAACATAGCTCTCAGGAGGGCTCAAAATTCATCTTCCATCATTTGGAATTTACTTGCAATACATCGAAAGGGCCTACCATGAATCTTGTCTGGCTGATGAGATTTGCCAGGAGAATGACTTATTTTGGAGTAGAATCTATCTTGAGATCAGATTTGTAAAAGATCGCAGTACACAATTTTAATTCCTGAAGCACTCTCCCCTTTCAGTAGTGGGTAAGTAGAACGTTCACACGATGATCAATTGGGCCCTTATTAACGATTGTATTTCCCAACAAGCTGCATGCAATTCATTCTCGCACAGATGACTGATGGATACTGCTACCATCCCATAAGTAATCTATTACAAAACACTATGCACCAACTACTATCAACATTATCCTCTGAGGTTACATTACTGTTAGTGTACCTTTTATACTAATATTTTCATTATTACCCAACATTTTCATCATTATCCATTTGGAATTGTGTAATCACAGTACTATTTCATCCATTACTTACGCATGTCTGACCATTTCAGAGCAAAACATGTATAGTTTCTACAGGTACTCTTTTCTTCTTTACAACAAAAAACCTTCAAAAACTGTACCAAAGTTTGTCAGACTACAGATGAGGTATCAGTTTTACCTTGAGCCCATCTTGGCGAAGCAGGGAACTCTGCGCAAGGTCCAGGCCCAGAAAGTTGGCAACACCAAGCCTTGTCACCGTTTTGCTCTGATGGACAAAGCAGCGCTGGTAGAGAATGCACAACCAGCTGGAGTGCAATGTACACCCAGCATTGTGTTCTGAGTAAAGAAGACATAAAATTACATATATCGGTATTTCCACAGTAAAAGGGTACTTTCCAGGGATGTCTGGACTGTAAGTTTGATCAGTTCAAGTAAGATATGTTCACCACTATGTCTAGAAATGGCATAAAACACAATGTTCAATAGAATTTAGGGCTGTTATTATCTTTTCTAGTTAATATTAGGCCATTCAGTTGCAAAACAACAAATTTTCAATGAATATTTATCATTTGACTTTCTTCTTGTACACTGTATTTAGAACATAGATGTCAGTCCAGCTTTAAGACATTCGCCCCAAAATTTTCATTTTAACATAAAGTCTAATAGATTGCTAGTTTGAAGCAATTTTGGGGTTAAGTTATATTTTATCAAAGTGTTCTAAAAGATCACATTTTTTTTTTTTTGTAATGAATAGTGAAAACAGAAAATAACCCAACATCCCTAAAATGAGCCATTTTACTGTGGAAATACACATATATACAAATTTTGTTTTTATTTTGATAATTCAGAAAATGGCAACATGAACACAGCATGGACTACTGTAAAGCAAGAAGCATTCATGGCACAAAATTTTCATGAATTGGAGCCAATGGCCTTTCTCATGGCATGAGATTTTGCAATTTGGCATCAGCATCCAATGCATTATAGACAAATAGTGCAGACAAGAACTTCCCATGCATTTTAATTTTACGAATCTTGTTAAACGTGACATCCGTAAACTTAAAATGCACAAGAAAATTTCTGCCTTTACAGCAGCACTACCTACAGTACAGCCAACCCATGTCAATCATGATGTAAGACTTTGTGAAGACCAACATGTTTCAATATATATCCTAGTACATGTATGTATGTATCATTGTTTCAAGTGTACTTTGAAGGCCCAGTCACACTGCCCAAAAGTAGCGTTAACGCATGAATCACGCAAAAAATTTGGTTGTGCGTGCTTGTCCGTCGCGAATTTTCGCTGATTTACGCGATGAAAATCACCGATGAATTGTGCAAGAACTACGGAAAGATCACACAAAAATCACTTACAAACCACGCACTTTCAGCGCATAGGCACACAAAGGCCCCAGACAGGGCGAATACGTGGTTGTGCGCGACGACTGAGGTCCACGGAAAACTACGCATAATCTGCGCATTATCACTTATAATGAACTGAGTATTAATCGCACATGATTCGCGCATGAACGCAATAGCGGCAACATTTTTGCAAACGATCACTAATATTCCACACATATTTCATGAACTGTTCGCCTAAGAACCATGCAAACTACGCAAAAATTACGTAAAACAGCGCAATACTGCGTAAACTTTTACGAGAAGCCAAGTTTTGAGCTGCTCAAAACCTGGAATTGCGTAAAGCGCTGATCCGGCGCACATCAGTGGACAACTACGAAGGTTCCACGTCAGACAAACTCATGAAATATTTGTGCATGTATCACGTGAGGCTTGAATTTCTTACGCGATTCATGCATTTACATGACTTTTGGGCAGTGTGACCGGGCCTCGAGTGAATAAGAAATATTGCTATGGGGATGATGAACACACAGACACAATACCTTTGATGTTTGAGACATAAGTGGCTCTGGCTATGTTGGCAATCCGTGGTAGTACCGGCGTCACAACATGGATCTACAAAAACAATGGTAACAATCATGGGGTATGTTTGTCTTATACTGCGACAACATTTGATGGCCTGGCTAGGGGCCTGTAAAATAGTAAGATGCAACAGCAATTGTATATAATCCCCAAGGCTTACTTAATTTGTTCAACATACTGGCATTGATACCCATTTGAAGAAGTTTATATGAGTGTGCACACACAAACACACACACACACACACACACAACCATGCACCAAGGAATGCATTGTAATGACAGGAATTTCAATTGAAGAAAAATGTATCATATCTCCAATCACTGAGCACACATATCAGCTCAGTTACAGATTTCATAATCCATATCAGCATACATTTATGTGAAAAAGAGTGCTGATTTTTGTTTTCACATAATCAGATCACTCTGCGAGTGTCACGCATAGCATAAGAAAAATAAATAAATAAATGAGTCGCTAGACAGTACGAACACTTCTGTTTTGTCTTTGGCCATATGATGAGGTGTTAATCATGAAGAAGTGCATCTCCCATTACATCTTCATCAACAAGAGGTAACATAACTTTTCTCCTTCATTGAAGTAATTGTGACAATTCATTCCTAAGATTCAATTTGTTTCTGAGGCAGGTCAAATAAAATGTGAGATGACTGCGATATGACACAAGACATCAAATAAAACATACGGATAGGACATAAAATGGAGGTCCCGTGTATGAGAGAGTAACAACTCATGCACGTAAAAGATCCCGCTTCATTCATTCATCGTAAAGAGCAGGGTGTTTAACCCGGTGAAGTGGTCCCACCTCAAATCCAACTGGACCCCATGGAAGACCAGCTTAACGTAGCTGAATATGGGCTTTCCAGCCATCTTCTCAGATGGAAAAATGAACAAACAAACAAACAAACGAACATATGATTTAAGTAAAAATTAACTGTGCATAATTTCCAAGTTGAGTGAAGTTCCATACCTGCACTTCATCAAGTGTTTCATATATCAGAAAAAACTCCAGCCAGAGTCTCAGGAGCTTGTCTTTGGAGGAAGGATTCCAGCTAAAGAGGGGTTGGTGGGAGGGTTCAGATTCACAATCCACGGGAATGAGGGCATTACAAGTCGCTGCCACATCAACAGCCCGCTTCAAGAGATACGCAGCACGCTTGCGAGTTAGGGGATTGGAATGGACCAGCCCAACTTGGACCAGTTCCCAAAACGTCGTGTCCCTCAGGAGTCTTGCGTCCGACTTGTGCATGTTCTTGTCAGTATCCGAATCATTGCTTATGCCATGTTTTCCATTCATGGCGCATGGTAGGAATTCATCGGATAGGGCGCACAGGAGGAGGAAAACGTTTTCATTCATTTCCTCAGAGTAATCTCTGGCTCGCAAATGCATCTTCAGCACCTGCTTCCACGTTAAGTCTTGCATTTCCTCTTTGGTTCTTTTTCCTGCTCTCGTGCCGAGGGACGAGTTTGCAAGCTGGGCCAGCTGCACACACATAGATGGTTCAGCTACATCCAGCATGTCCAGCATTAAGTCTGAAAGGTCCCGCCACGAATCTGCGTCTTTGTCGCACATTCGACCTTTGTCCCCCTCAAACTGATCTGCAACCCTGCTGAGGACAGTCAGGGTCGATGATATGCTCATGTCACAGATGTCATGCACAGTATCCTCATCCTCGTGGCTTGAGTGACCCCTACCATGATGCTCTCCCCTGGAATGAAAGGATCCCAATATGTCATTTCACAGGACACGCATAACAAGTACAATTGCTAGTGACCACTGTGTTGAAAGAAATTACACAAGTGTGAAAATCAGTCACTACACCTCTATCACCAGAGACATACAGACGTTCAATAGACAAATTATATAATGAATTTAGCAGCTTTTGTATAATTCACTTCCTCATTATGTGTAATATTTTAGCATAAAGTATGTAACAATCTTGTCCATAAATGCCAATAACAAATTTTACTTTCATGTAACTTTCCAATAAAATCAATTATATTGACCCTATACTCAATATCACTATCACAAAAGTTTCAATTTTAAAGGGAAGGTAAACCCAAAGAGCAATGTGGATTGAGTGAAAGCAGCAACATTAGTAGAACACATCAGTGAAAGTTTGAGGAAAATCGGACAATCGATAGCAAAAGTTATGAATTTTTAAAGTTTTGGTGTTGGAACCGCTGGATGAGGAGACTACTAGAGGATATGACGTATGAGTGGACAACAATACAAAGAAAATATAAAGGAAATTCAACAAAAATTCACTTTTCTAGAATTATGAAAGAGCAGTGGACCAACCGCTTTCAGAAAGCAGGGGGAATAATTGCTACCCTTAACATTATGTCAATATCAAGTTGATGGAATTTGTAATTTTCATGAAAAATGGATTTTTGTAGTATTTTCTTTATATTTTCTTGGTATTGTTGTCCACTCATACGTCATAACCTCTAGTAGTCTCCTCATCCAGCGGTTCCAACACCAAAACTTTAAAGGGGGAGTCTTTTAACTCGGACATTGGGGCTATATAGAAGGTATTTGAGCTCACTAACACGATTCTGGCGTTTTTATCCACCAAAAATTGCTCAGTAACAAGAAATCGCTCAAAATGTTCACTGATTTGGGAACGCCCCCCAAAATTGGCAGCTGATTGGCTTATGCGATTTGACGTATGAGGGGGGAGACCCCGCGAAGCCACCGAGTTCGTCTAATGCGTTGGCAATGTAAAATGAGTGAAACTTTATCTATTTTTAAATCAAGATTTAACCAGTTCTGACAATCTTTGCGTCCCAAAAGTGATTTGAATATGTTGTTTAGACATTTTAGTAGAGGCCCAGTGACGCCACTGACTTTTTTTCGAACACTTTACCCATGATAATTGCCTTTTTGGATCCGGTTTACGTTTGGAAAAAACTAGATATTTTGTGCGAGAGAAAAAGACAAGTAGACGTACAGACAGCCGCTTTACTGCTGACCGTACATTGTGACTCTGTGTGTGTGCATGGATGATAACAACAAATTTCAACTGGAGACTGGATGGCACTCTAATTTTTACGATAACAGCATACCTTGCTAGCTGAGCTCCGCGGAGATCGCGTTGCATTAGCTTTATACACGGTAAACAAGCTGGTAGCAGTACGTGGTCAACAAGACAGTGTTCTCAATATGGATTCAGACCTGGATTCGCCTTTCTGGCTGCTACCCCCACCGAGATGATGAAGGCGAAGGTAAAGCAGCCCCTCGTCAGCTCCAGCTCCAGCCCCACGCAACCCTAAATCTAATCTGTATTGAGTTCATCCCGCCCGTAGCCGTACAGTTCTGGAGTATATGAACCCGACTCTTCACCTCCCGCCCCCGGGACAGTGGCCCGTGAGGATGCTGCTCGAGGAACAGGGTGATGGCAACGAGCCCGCGACGAGGTTGGGACTTGGAAGATAATAATTGGTAACTATCATTAGTATCAAGTACGCTGAGAGTCTAGATAGTTCACTCTAACGTTAGGCCTAACGTTAATTTTTACAGAATGCAGGTCGATTGGGGTCGGAAAAATCAAAACAGAATTTTGTTTACAATACAACATTAACGTGAAACTGGAGTGGAAGAGGGACATCGGTATTTAAAACGACGGTATGAATTGAAAGGCTATGCACTGAGCTGGCGAGGCAGATGTCATACTTGAGCTCTCATATCTCTCGATCTCATTCATAATGTCTCAAGGACAAACTGATTTTTCAGATCCCGATTTTTTACCCCGCATTTAACAGTATTTTACTTGAGTCCTGGTATAAACTTTGATGTAATTCATAGTACTGTACCTGTATACGCATGTACCCGGTATATAAGGAGGTAATTTCTCTGGCCCCAAGGACCTTCCTATCATGAGGTAATCGACTGGTAAATTCCAACCAAGTTTGTTTCCACTAGGCCCTCCTACTACAGTTTCACATGTAAATTGCCGAGCACAAGACAAGTTATGAAAGGATAAGTGAAAAACTGCTGTTTGCAATAAGGTACAAGTGTTTGCCGGCCATACCATAACTGCAATTTCAATTACTGTATGTGGCTGGGCTAAGCAGTGGTTTGAAGAGTCTGGTATCAGTGGTAACCTCTCTGGCAGTAGGGGTTCCTACAGGCCTAGTCATGAACGATATTTTGTTCACACTTGCCTAGAACTCAAACAATGATTTCACTAATGACTAATAGGCCTATAGTCTAAACCTCATTGTGTGACAGTGCAGTACATACTTCAAAACACCAACTAATAAACACAAAGAAGGAAATAGGAATGTGTTGTTCGTTATGTTTCTTCTTTTTTTTCATGTTTTCTTTGTTTTCAGGTGCCTCTGTCGCAGCTGTGTTCCCACATGACCACTGCCAGGGAATCCGTTTGCTGCAAAGAGACAGAGCACATAATGGACAAGATTGAGAATTACGGTACAATGAAAGACATTTCGATGCTCCAATGCGCTGTATTATAGCACATCCAGGTTTCTCAACTGTGGGCCTCGATGAATGGGTGAAAGAAACTGGAAGCTACCAGGACACCCAACAGTAGGCCTATGGAGAAGGTGCTTGAACAAATGCTGCAGATAACAAGTGAGTTTGTTAGGCACATTTAATTCCCTATTTTATTTTCCAAATGTTGCAATAAATATTAGGCTTTTTTCATATCCCTGATAATTTCCTAATGAATTTTATGGTGTCATTATACGATTCTACATATGAAAGATCCATTCACATTGTGTAATTTTATTCCTGTTCTCACGATTTCTAGAGTAACACTTATGTAATATATTATCAAATTTTAGTCCCTTTGCATTCCATTGCATTCCATTTCATTTCATTTTTGTTTCAATTTCAGGCAGTCAATACATGTTTTTATACATGTATTTTATCCTGCCATTATACAGTCGTCCCCAAAATAATGACTACCATACCCCATGGGTCCCATTTACATTGTCTAATTTAAATCCTATTCTCAAGATAAATTCCTAGATGAACACATGATGTCATATAATAGGATTATCAAATTTTACTCCTTTTGCATTCCATTTTGTTTCACTTTTGTTTCAATATCAGGCGATCAAGACATGTTGCATACCGGTAACTGGTGAGATGATGCTGGACATTTCTGGGCCAAAATGTGAGAGTCCTACTGCCATCTTCTGCTGTTAGAAAAATCTGATAAACTCATCCATCAGAAATAGTGACAGGCTTTCATTTTGCACAGGTTGTAATAAGACTGTATATGCAGCACTGATATTGGGTGTAGAATGTGACAACTTGTCACATTGCGATCTGCTTAACGGGAATGTGGTCACAGTGTAGAAATGCATCAGATAAGTTTGTACATTGCGAAATGTCACATGTATACTTTGTCAGACACCTTGTCCATTACCGGTATGTTGGGTATACTGATGATATGCAGCGTCCAACACCAACTCATCAAGGCACACAGCTGAGAAACATGCTGTTGGACTTCAGCCTCTCTGTACAAATGATCTACAGTACATTGTATTTTATTGTAATTTATTGATGCATGTTCAGTGGAACCTCAATATTATAAGCAGTGATATGACAAACTGTAGTTATAACAAGATCTTGATATACAGGAGTGATATCTCTGGTCCCATAATGTACCTCATTATAACAAGATTCGACTGTATGTCAAATGCACTCTTGTCTCAATTCTTACTCTTACTATGCTCCCCCTCTCTCTTTTGTAATGTAGATCTACTGCATGTTTTAGCAATTGGAAAATGACACTTTCACAACCATACAACTGAAGGTAATTTTGATTGTGTAGAATTGACATGTTGAACAGCTATGTTGTCAATCATGGTCACAAAAAACAAATAACGATCTAATACAATTAAGATGCTGTAGCCTTTCCGGCAATAGCTTCACAGCCTCTATTTAGAGAACAGGACCAAGTCTAGTTACGAACTCATTGAACTGGAATGTAGCTGGCTCATATAGTTGTATTCTGTCATGAACCAGTATTCATTTGTCAAACATTCCTTCCAGCTGATTACACCAATTATATTTTGTAAGCAAATGGAAAAAAAAAAAGTGTGTTGTGTTTTCTATATGTAGTTGGAGCGGTTGTAGTAATACAGTACATGCAGTATAAATTCATCCTTATTAACAAAAAAAGATTAGCTTCATACAGACACATGAAAATGCACAAACATACACATATACACACACCCTCAGTACACTCATGCATATCAGATACAAACACACACCAACATCAGACACACATAGGATGAATATATCATTGATATATTTGCCCTATGTTTGTCTGATGTTCCCCCTCATGGAATGGATAGAAATATTCCCCTCATAGATATATGTACAGGTAAGATTTGTATGGCATTGTACATATGTATGCGATTTGCATGTTGGTGGGAGTGTTCAAGTGATGCCTGTTTGAAGGTGTTTGTGGGTATGTGTGTAGTATGGCAAAGGGTGTGTGTGTGTGTGTTGATGTGTGTATAGATAGGAGACCAAAGAAAATTAGTAAAAGGGAGTGAGGAAAAGTAGGGGAGGGGTATTGTACTTACAGGAGTGAGATTGTAAAACCCTACCAGTGTGTTATCTCCGTATCCTAATGTTGGAACAAAATGGGATTTATTCCACTGGATCAATGGCAGCTGGTCAGTCAAGCACGCATGAGAGACATCCACATTTGACATCAAATCAGTCCGGAAGAGTTATCTTTTCCACATACATACTGTATATTTCATATCAATATTATGAGACATTCTCATGTAACATTAAATCAAAAGCTTTGTGATTTCTTCTTCACTATACAGAAATCTCTACAGAACTCAAATTTAGGATAGAAATACAGTAGACCTCGCCTAAGTCGACATCGCATAAGTCGACAACTCGCTTAAGTCGACACAATAAAAAAGTCCCGATTTTTGCCTTTGTTATTCCTTGAAAATTTCCTCGTCTTAGTCGACATTTATAAGTCGACAACTCGCGTAAGTCGACCTGATATTTCAGTGCCAACTGAGCTGAAATGTGTGTTAATTCCCTCGTCTAAGTCGACATAATTTTTCGCTCAAAATCTTATCGCCATTCTCTGAAAAAGAATTGTTTTCCCGCTCCGATTCGCTGCGTTTCTACTCGGTAATTCGCTAGTGTACGGCGCGGTAGCGTTCGCGCCATGCGTCCATTGTCTTGTATGCCAGAATATAGAAAGGACATACACTCATTTACACTGGAGCATTACATGTAGTACCCAAGACAGTTCACTTTACCCCTTTTCTCCCTCTCGTTTTTCTCAAAACGCACAAATTTTGTACACTTATATGTCCCAGTAGGTATTCACTATCCGAACATGAAATAGGTTTGTTTTTTTTTTTTTTTTTGGGGGGGGGGGGGGGAATCCGAATATTCTAACGCTGATTATTCCGAAGCAGTATTAAAAACCAGGGCCCTTTCTAAAAAGATTAATTACAATGCAACTAATAATGCAACTCAAAAAATCAAATGCAGGTGTATCAAATCACACGTAACTTTTGCATTTAAACGCAAGTGCGTTGCTGAAAAGACTTGCGTTTGATAATCATATGAAACTAGAAAATAATTGTACCAACCTGAAACTCAATTGCGTTTAAACGCAACTCTAAAAATCAAATGCAAGTCCATCATATCACACGTAACGGTGTATTTAAACGCAAGTGCGTTGCAGAGACGACTTGCGGTTTTTGTACGAAACTATAAGAAACTACGTTTAAATACATCTCTATACATCTACGGAAGTGTGTTATTGTTTAAAAGACTTGCATTACTTTTTATTTCGTAAACAAAATTACAAATTAAATGCAACTCTGAAAATCAAATGCAAGTCCATAAAATCACACGGAACGCTGAAAAGACTTGCGTTTGATAATCATATGAAACTAGAAAATTGTAGGAAACTTAAACTCAATTGCGTTTTAACGCAACTCTAAAAATCAAATGGAAATCCATCAAATCACACGGAACGCTGAAAGACTTGCGTTTGATAATCATATAATACTAGAAAATTGTAGGGAACTTTTTTAACTCAACTGCGTTTAAACGCAACTCTAAAAATCAAATGCAAGTCCATCAAATCACGTAACGCTGTATTTAAACGTAAGAGCGTTGCAGAGAAGACTTGCGTTTTTTGTACGAAACTATAAGAAATTGCGTTTAAACGCATCTCTAAACATCTACGGAAGTGTGTTGTTTATCGTAAGCAAAATTAAAAATCAAACGTAATTCTGAAAATCAAATACAAGTCCATCAAATCACACGGAACGCTGAAAAGACTTGCGTTTGATAATCACACAAAACTAGAAAATTGTATGAAATTTAAACTCAATTGCGTTTAAACGCAACTCTAAAAATCAAATGCAAGTCCATCAAATCACAAGTAACGCTATATATTTAGAACGCAAGAGCGTTGCAGAAAAGACTTGCGGTTCTTGTCCGAAACTAGAAACTGCGTTTAAACGCATAAAAATGTACGGAAGTGCGTGATTGTTGAAAAGGCTCGCTTATTTTTTATTTCGTAACGGAACTTTCGCCGTGACAGAACTTAGTCTGCTCTTGCAGGGGAAAGACATCGCAACAATTACACGTTTCAAACTACCGAAACGCATGTTACTTCACAAGGATGTCAATAAAAAAATGATAACGAATTATTAATTGTTAAAGTTCGCTATGCCGAAGTTTTAAATCTCAGTCCAAAGTTAAATTAGTCCGACAATGGTAAGAGGTTTGTTTTTACGAAGGTTATAGTAGTCCGAAAGATGTCGTTTTCGGATGAACAAACTTTTCTTCTTCTTTTTATTTCAGACGGGCCCGCGCCGTACAGAGCGGTAATGTTGCGAATCGGAGCGCGAGAACAATTCATTTTCAGAGTATGGCAATACAAATTTAAGCAGAACAAATATGGCGACTTAGGGAAGGAAAATCACACATATTTCAGCTCAGTCGGCACTGAAAAATAATCTCGACAGAATCATGCGAAATCACACGCATATCTTCCCCACAACGCACTTGAATTTAAATCGCAAAGTTTAATGCAATTTTGGGGAATTTGCTTTGATATTTCAAATCAAGTTTAAAAAGTTAAGTGTCTAGAAACGGGCCTAGGTTTCCGATCCCGCTCTCTCAAAATCTCTCTAGCGATTTGGGAATTGTGCATTGTCGTTACTAACCCGCGCAAGATTTATGCATGAACTAAAACAATAATGATTATTGTTGCTCATGTCAGTAGGCATGTTTTGGCGGCAAAATGAGTAAGATATGGGTAGCGATCCGCATCGTGATCCAAATCTTACTCTGTACAGGGGAAATTAATTTTCATTTATAAGTCGACAAAATGTCGACTTACGCGTAAGTCGACATTCGCGTAAGTCAACGTATTTTGCTCAGTCCCGATTATGTCGACTTACGCGAGGTTGACTGTAATATATGTATTGCAAGTGTACATATACAAAACAATACAGGTGAGTGAGGTTATTCAATCTTTCACACATTTAAAAATGTGTACAAATGTGTACAAATGTGTGAATGTATGTGAGCATATGTGCATGTGGGTGTTTGCTTGTGTGCACATTTTCAGAAGTACCTATCTGCATGAATAATTATGAATGTCTGAGTCTGAGTGACCTAGCAATTGTTCTTTCATAAGACCCCTGACACCATATTCATAAGAAAAAACAATGCTTAACTTTTAATGCTTGACTTCAATGATTATGTATGGAGAACTACATGTATAATAGATATCAACAGAATAATTCCCCAACTAGACTTAAGCATCGCATTATGAGTGCGGATTCTCCCTGTGGATGCATTCCAGGTCTCGGAACTTGAGTATTATCTACTGGGCCTAAGTCTGCTTAAACACAGATGAAGATTATGTAAAATGTTAATGCTTAGAACACATCTTGTTCTCCTTTTTCATAAATCTGTGAATCATATACCAAGAGTAAATTATTGCATTTCTTCTCAAAACTACATGTATATACAATTTTTTTTCAATCCCTTTTGAGTGTGTTGTGTTCTATAATGCATGCACATCTGATTCCAAATTATCTTGTCAAAAATATCAATATTTGATCATAAGAGTGATGAGCTCTAATCTATAACAGCAAACATGCTATGATAAAACCATAGTAAGGGACAGCATTCATGTAGAAATCTTCTAAACTTACCATTTTAATACAACACTAAATATCTCTACAGAATAGTGTTAAGAATGCAAGCTCATCTGTCCATAAATATGGTCATTTATGCTTTAAACATCAACAAAAGAATACACAGTTTTCCTTTTGTATCCACATGACTCCTGTATTGCAAATGAATTATGATTTTGCTATTAAAAGGACAATATTCAATTGGCAAAGAAATGGTCTTTGAAACACTATATCAAGTTGGCATCATATTGTTTGTGATGAAATGCTACATACATGTTATACAGACGGGACACAACAGTAACCAAGGTGATCTTATCTTGTCTTTAGATGATCACTCATGAATAGAGCGCATAAGAATGCTGGGTATGCATAACAAAATTTTGAGTGTTTGTATCCAACATCTGACAGAAGAACAGATGAAAAAATCATTCCACAAAAAATTTGTATCATATTGTACATAATATGAACTTCAATCTCAATTGCAAGGATTCCTGAAACCATCACATCATTTGTCAGGTGCAAATTGTCTCCTGTGATATTCAATAACTTCCTCCCTTGGATGACACACGATGGCACTCACAAGGGGAGGCGTTGAAGGCTGGCAGGATGCAGGAGTTTTGTCATCGTACTCCACAACAGCAGAAAGGACATCATCAACATGTGCTGTAGAAAATTCAACAGAAAGAAACAAAGGGACACACAAAATAGATGGAATTAAGATGTTTGCATTGGTTATTAGCAACAAAGTCCTTGAGGTGTCATGAACAGAAACCACCATTTTGATAATGACATTAAAAAAATCTTTGCAAATTCATATCAAAATTGGGGTTTGTCCTCCTCAATGCAAAGACTTGATTTGAGAATGCCAAGTAGCCATTGGTCATGGAATGTGGAGTGTTGGTCTTCGGGAATGGAAAACTGACTGCCTCCCTTCTATGACTTCTGATTAGTGGAACAGGCATAAGACCTGCCCCTCCACCCCCCCCCCCCTAAAAAAAAGAAGAGAAAATGTATATCTTGACCTTTTAAAATTGATCATTTTATGTGTACTCAGTGGTCAACAAAGCCATGCTTCTACAAAGACAAACAAATAATAAAATGTGTAGTTGACAAATTGTGCCATTCTAATATTTTTCTCTTCATTGTAATTGGTCTTGTAACGTGAATTCATTTTCTTATAATATTGCATAAAATATCTACACCATTCTTTACGAACCTTCACACTAGAAGACCCAGCCTTGTATTTCGGCTTCACAATCTGGTAGAGCAGATCACCTGTTGCACCTCGAGCTTGCCTCCGGTCTGGATTTGTGTTGCACACTGTAATGCAATGCTGCCAGCTGAACCCTGTAATTAGTAATAGCATAGAGAGGATTGAATTAAAAAAAAAAAAGTCTATGTAGGCCTGTAAGAACATGGTTAACTAGATGCATGTAGGAACTCTTGGGAGAAACAAATACTGTTAATCACAAATAATAACTGCCATTAGTACTTCCCCACATTCAACATTGTAACCAGGGCAAGTGAAATTGTAATGACGACAACTGAAAATAAACGACTGCAGAAAGTTTCTTGTCTGATTGGAAAGTGACTTTTTTTTGTACATGTAAACTATGAAATCACATTACATTAGTCAACTAATATGGGAAACATTTTGGGACCTTTTAAAATTGATCATTTTATGTGTACTCAGTGGTCAAGAAAGCCATGCTTCTACAAAGACAAACAAATAACAAAATGTGTAGTTGACAAATTGTGCCATCCTAATATTTTTCTCTTCATTGTAATTGGTCTTGTAACGTGAATTCATTTTCTTCCAATATTGCATAAAATATCTACGCCATTCTTTACGAACCTTCACACTAGAAGACCCAGCCTTGTATTTCGGCTTCACAATCTGGTAGAGCAGATCACCTGTTGCACCTCGAGCTTGCCTCCGGTCTGGATTTGTGTTGTACACTGTAATGCAATGCAGCCAGCTGAACCCTGTAATTAGTAATAGCATAGAGAGGATTGAATAAAAAAAATGTCTATGTAGGCCTGTAAGAACATGGTTAACTAGATGCATGTAGGAACTCTTGGGAGAAACAAATACTGTTAATCACAAGTAATAACTGCCATTAGTACTTCCCCACATTCAACATTGTAACAAGGGCAAGTGAAATTGTAATGACGACAACTGAAAATAAACGACTGCAGAAAGTTCCTTGTCTGATTGGAAAGTGACTTTTTTTTTGTTGAAAACTATGAAATCTATGAAATCACATTACATTAGCCAACTAATATATGGGAAACATTTTGGGGCAAGAAAAAAAAAAAAGGATATTGAAGATTTCACTTGCCTAATGACAAATGGGCAAGTGAAGACAAACAATAATGCCCAGTCCTAGATCAATTCAATCTAATAATTTGTTTTGGAACATACCATCCAACCATTCGGTTACTACGTACAACTCTTTAGAGCTTTATTGGGGAAGCAAGGCAGTCCCACTCGAAACGCCAGACAGAGCTTATCAACCTATCTAAACCGTGAAACTGTTATTAAATAATATGATACTAGTAGAATATTAGCAATAGGCCGAGGCCATAACCAGACGCCGTGCGAACCCCGTCCCGATTTATACAGCAACTGGGCTGTGTATAGATCTAGTTTAGTTACGAAACTCATTAGCCCGACCAGACACTGTTACGCTATGCGAAGCGACGTACCATGTACACAGCGACTGGGCTGTGTATAGTTAGATACTCATATGATAGCTGGAGAGTCGTCTATACAGAACATACCTGACTCTATAGATCTAGAGATTTAGAGTCTCTGTATACATTGGTCTCGTGTTTCTATCTCGACTCTATAGAGTCGTCTAGACGCTATACAGAACATACCCGCTTTCTCTCCAGCTTCAGAACTGCTGATCCGCTTTGTTTTTCAGCTCTCTGACGATGGGATTGGCTTCCAGTTCCCAGCTTGATGACAGGGATAGCTATGGGCTGTAGGATCCTCTTTTTGGGCACAAATCCTAGCCGAGTATACAGCCCCTCCTCTACTAACTAGTTTACATGTACTTGGCTCCACTCCTCCAAGCGATCACTGCATACGAGGCTGTACAACCTGACGACTATAACGTTGAATAGAAGAACCATTCATCGCATGCATCCCACTGGCACTGCACTGCACTGCACTGCTGGGCTCGCTTCAGCAAATGAAATGAGTCTCAAAACCCAATTCTTTCGAATGGCGTCATCTTTAGCCTAGGGAAGTTGTGCAGACTTACACCCATCTTTTGTGTCTTTGCTGCGGTGACGACACACCTCCACGGCATTTTCTTGAAATATTTTCTCTAACTTTCCTACAAATACACAAGACTCACTGCACTGTGAAGTACGGTATACGGCGAGACAGTCGGCACAATGAATACCCCCTCGTACGTCAAAGTGTCACCTGACAAGGCACGTGACCGGTCCTTGCTTTTTCTGGGGGCGTTCCCGACTACCCGAAAAATGAGCGATTTAGGCGATTTCAACTGAGTTTTTTGAAGTTCACAGATCTCGTTGAAGAAAAGCATATGCGATTTCTAATAGTATTGACACAGTATTTTCATATGATCATGCATTATAAAGTTAAAAGACTGCCCCTTTAAAAATTCATAACTTTTGCATCGATTGTCCGATTTTCTTCAAACTTTCACTGATGTGTTCTACTAATGTTGCTGCTTTCACTCAATTCACATTGTTCCTGGGGTTTATCTTCCCTTTAAGAGTATTAATCTAGTCTACATACTTTATGTCAAAGTTACTTGAAGACTTTAATGCATATCTCTGTCCTACTAGAATGTTCTGTACACTTAAAGAATTTCCCCAAAATATCTCTGAATATTTGACTTGCAATGACATATCGAATGAAACAGAGAGGAAAATTACATACCTATAGTGCAAGAGACTCTCTCTGCACTTTGTCATCACAACGTCACCTAGTTCCGGCTGATGTAGTCTAAATGGAGAAGCCAAGCACATAGCTAAAAACTCACAAACTGCTTGGAAAACATGTCCTTCACCAGCATCCTTATTGCCACGGCCACTGTCCCTTACCCAGGCTTGGGTCACTGGAAAACAAAAGAGCTTCACAAAGTCTAGAACCTCCCCCGTCTCGACGAGCTCTGGATTCCTTTGGAACATATGAGAGCAGAAGCCAATCAGCTCAGCGGCATCCTTGGGAGACCCAGACTGGACAATCTGGGTAGCCTTCGCAACAGCACCCCTGACGATCACCCCAAGTTGGGCATCGGGGGGCATCCCCAACAGATCAAAGAAATTAGCTGCCATACTGCTGCAGGCCTAGTTTATTGAAGAAAGAGAAGACAACACTTATAGTAAAATATCTAAATCTACCAGACATGTCTACTATAAAAAAACAACAAGGTTTTCTTTAGCAGGCATACAAAACAATGAATAATATCTATGTGACATGAACTGCTTGGTTTCATTACTTAAAGAATTGTGAAATTACCATGATCTTAAGTTCCCTAATTCCCGTTTCATACAGACAACTGAAATGATGGCTCTTGATTGGTTGTCACTCAGAGGTCAAAACTCATTTAATAAAAAAAGAATCTGGGGTGTGCTTGCTTATTACATGTCAGCACTTATCTACCATCCAATTTTCTTGGTTTAATGAGTCCATTTCTTATCCTCAGTTGTCTTTTTCACTGGAAATTGACAATTTGATCAACGAGGTTTCCCAGTTTTGCTGCCATTGAGTCAAATATTTGCCTGCATTTAAAAACTGCAAAATCAAAAATCAGTCTTGCTTTTGAAGTCATCGTAACAAATGATACGACTATGTGAGCAGATACTAGGCTATAAATTACTGTATGCCAAAGTAAGGAAAAATAAGGGTTTCAAACTGAATAATCTAGACCACTGAATAATACATTCACAAACTCATACTTGTAGATACGACCATAAACATAAATACTGCAACATGAACTTTAGAGTTGAGCCTGAGCATTGTCCCATGGTGACAAAGCTAGCTGACAACGCTTGATAAGCGTCCCAAGCTGCCTGGTACAGGTAGCTCTCCTAACAGTGTATCCACACTGATCACAAATCTGTTCTCCCACATTGGTATTTTTCTTACTGCTATATATCATAATAAACGCAAACAGAGGGAAACTGACCACAGATGAATCTAATTCATCAGTGGAAAAATGAGCAAAGAAAATGGGATTCCATCAGGATTCGAACCCAAGACCTCCTGATTGCTAGCCCAGTCTCCAAACTGTACCATGCATCTGGCACCACTGCTCAGTGCCACGCAACGGCGCAAGCTAGTGCATTTCATATAAGCCCTGTCTGGAGAAAAAGCAATGGCATGTCTTCACCTCTATAAAATGCTGCCCCATATTGGTCGGTTAAACAGAAACCAACCCAGGAAAGAGTTCCATATGTACGTATGCACCCCCCACTAACCTAGCTAGGACTCGACTCGACTCCGAGTTCCGTGTTACTCTGCTGGGATAGTGCACAGAGATCAACATTAGTTCCCTACCCTAAGCCTGAAGGCCTAGGCCTAATCCTAACCCCGGGCGCTCCTTCACATAGTTATGCTGTACCCTATAACCTAGCTACACGCAGCCGCTGTAGAAGAGACAGCGGCTGCACCTCTATTCCTTCGTAGACGTTGTCATTTTTCAGTGTGGTTGTGCGACTCCTTCATGAATATCTTTATTAATCGTGGAAAACTAAAATACAAGGAATTATCGTAATCTATGATAATCATTCAATAATCGGTATGCGATTTTTTGTTTAATTACGTCAAAAGCTCACCGAAATCTGTGGCTGAAATCAGGTCTGTTAACATCCTTATTGCTTCACTCCTCATCTGCGTGTTATTATGAATGGCATTCACTCTCGTATACTACAACGTACAACGTAGGTAGTCGGAGAGGCGCCCTCTAGCTCTCCGACTACCTACGTTGTACGTTGTAGTATACGAGAGTGAATGCCATTCAAATAACACGCAGATGAGGAGTGAAGCAATAAGGACGTTTACAGACCTGATTTCAGCCACAGATTTCGGTGAGTTTTTGACGTAATTAAACAAAAAATCGCATACCGATTATTGAATGATTATCATAGATTACGATAATTCCTTGTATTTTAGTTTTCCACGATTAATAAAGATATTCATGAAGGAGTCGCACAACCACACTGAAAAATGACAACGTCTGCGAAGGAATACAGGTGCAGCCGCGTCGCTTCACGACAGCGGCTGCGTGTAGTTACCTATAAGTTTTGTAACCCTGATTGATAGAACTCACCAGTCTTGCCCAGGAGTACATATGGCAGACATGGAACTCTTCACTTGCCCAGGCTGGCGCTGGTAGTGGTAGTTTCTTTGATTTTCTTCTTCTTCCTTTAAATTTTATATCTTCAATCAAAGGGCTATGCAGCCTATCACATATCAGTCATATGAAGTCAAAGATGAACTTATCTTGTGTTTTGTTTCCAGGAGGAACATGGTTTTACTCAAGATTGGTAGAGTGTCACATAAAATTGCAAAAGTTTAAGCCAAACTATCAAAGACACAGTTGTTTGATGATGTTGATGGGTTGGGGCAAGAGTTCCACATGTTTAGGGTTAGGGTTTACTTATACTAGGTTAGGGTAATGATAACAATGTTGATCTCTGTGTCTGCTAGAGTAATGTGGACCCTAACTGCGACCAGCCCAAACGTAAAGCGCTCCCACAGTAAGTGTACGCGCCCGCCACGGGGCTAATGCGGACCCCGGAGTCCTATGTGGTGGTGTGGGGGTGCATATGGAACTCTTTCCCCAGCCTGAACTCTGTCCGTTTAAATTCATTGGAAATTGAGAGTATTGACCGATTCTGTGACGCGCTATGTGTATTTTTGGCATGGGCAGCGCCATTACGCGGTGTCTCAGCCGACCCCCCCTTCCCACTCCCCACCCCTCTCCCTACATTAGCACGCGCGCAGAATGAAAAACTGATGCATGGTTGCTTTAGCCAATGGGCGTCTCGTACTGAGTGCGCGAATGCTTGCTTAGTGCGCGAACATTTGTTACAAGTGCGCGATAAACATGTTGCCGGGGGGGGGTGGGGGAGAGCAGGGGGGGTCGGCTGAGACACCGCAATTTGAGCTCATGGCTGCGCCCAGTGCCATAAAATGTCTGCTGCCCTCAACGAACCCGAATCGGTCAATACCTACATTAGCTACAATGATCCTATCCATAGTATAGTGACTGCGCAAATTTTTTCTCCACTCACTCCCTTCTACATTCTACATCTGTATTACAAACATATTTTTGAACTTATGGGACTACACTCATGACTGCCTTAATGACAAACCAACAATCAATGCGGTTACGTTACATCACTATTTCACTACACGTAGTTTGGATATATCATAGATCTAGATATTCTTTCAAGTACGGACTGAGGTTTATGTGAATAGTTTCACCTTCACAGCATTGCTAATGATAGCAGCAGCGGTCCCCAGTCAGCGGCCCAGTCCATCCACCTGCGCACATGTAGAACGTGGCCTCCGAGTCCGACTCGGGCGGCTCGAGCTCGACTATAACGACTGCATGTTACACTCGTACGACCGTCTACGTGAGAGGAGCTCACCTCCCTGGTATTGACACACCTGTGCTACCGCTTCATTCGTGAGCTTAGTCCACTTCCTGGACTGTATTCGTCGTGTGCCCGCGTGTGTACGGACGTACGTTGATGGTGTCTGTATATGCACACTGTATTACACAATTCACCCCTCCTGGGATTTTTTTCGGGAGTACCAATTGGTGGAGTGTCGCAATCAGCGGTTGGGCGCATTGGGTGGGTGCCGAGTGTGTGGGGACTGCGGATGATAAAAATCGTCCAGTATCTGGACTATCGTGAGCTCAGCTCAAATCCTCACACGATCGACATCACTACACAAAACACGTGCAGGCCTGGTCAGGAAGGTGAAAAAAAAAGTAATCCAACTCTGCTACGTGTACTTATTGTCAATTTCAATTTCATTTTTTTTTTCACAAATACAAATCCCTCATGGGGACATGTACATTGTTTTGTACTACACTGTATAGATATTACTCCCTCCCCCCCCCCCAAAAAAAACGAACCAGGTTGATGTATACATGGAATGTTGTGTGGGACCAGGGAGGTGAGATCACCTCCCTAGTGGGACCTTGAAAAAGCACCCCCACCCCCCAAAAAAGATACATGTCCTACATGCAGATGTGTGCGAATGATATACAATGTATACGGTACATTGTAAACTAAAGGGCTGAGATGAGAAACAAAAACCAGAGGGAGGTTGGGAAGGAAGAGAAGAAAAAAAAAAAAAATGGAGGGAGCTAGTTGTGACATACGATGCAAGTATAGGCATTTGTTGGTTGTTAGGGAAGGAGAACTCTTCTTCTTCATACAGCACTTCCATTTTCTCTGTTGATATTCAATTCAAGACATAACTCGCAGGGACAGTGTCTTGAATTATGAACAGAGAAAGATGCACCAGTGGAAAGATGCATGTAGGCCTATGGTAGAGGGCAAGGGCGCCGGAAGCGGGGGGGGGGGGGGGGGGCGCGAGGGGGCTATAGTGCCTCCTCCCCCATGTGCTCCCTGTAACAAATAATTAATCAATTATTTAAAGACCAAAATGAATAATATAAAGGGCACTTTTCTTGTCTAAAAATTGCCAATTTGATAACTGAAAAAAATGTGAACTTTTCGTCCCTAACGGGCCGGCACTTACACTTAATCTATAGTGTATATAGATGGTAGCCTCGCATCCTTCGAGTGTGCCCCCTGAAACATACCTTTGATAAACCCTTTCATTTTTTTTTCCTTTTCTTCATAGCTTTCTAGCAACATAAGAATATTTTTTGATGCACGTTTGAGTTTTTAATGAATACATTTCAGACTAAAACCGAATGGCAAAGTTAAAGTGGCCCACCATTGCATGCTGGCGCTGATCTGATGCACGCAATGCACCCAGCGGCTCATCCGCATTAAGAAATCTTAGAGGTAATGACTAATCCCAAGATGGTCAAACGAAAAACACTTTTGTGACTTTACTATGAAAATTTCCAACAGTTTCGGCTCATTAATAATGGATTATCGTTAGAAGCAGCTATCAGGGTTCGTATGCGTTCATGAGAACGAAAATTTACGATGATTCTGAGCGTCTCTCGTCGTTCGCGCATATGATAGGCCTAAATGTGTATAAATACATTTCTGAAAAATTTCTGAAAGGATATTGCATTACAAATGTGACTTCTGTTATTTTGAGTCAATAACAGCGTAATACAAAATTTAGTTGATCAGACGTGAAAGTCTATATATAACGCATTCCGAAGCGCTCGCTCGCTCGCTCTGCCCGTAGGCCTACTTAGTAAAATGAATAGTTTTCATAAGTTATGATCTCAGTCCTTATAAGCAGTGATATTTTTACTAAGTTTAATTCCTTAGAAATTTGTTTTTAAATGCTCTATAAACACGACTTTTATACTCTGTTTTACAAAAAGTCTCTACCGCCACATAAAATTAAGCCTAATGTGTCGCCGTAAGTTATATTCATGGTCCTTCGCAGGGATTTTTTTTTTACTATGTTTAATTCCCTTGAAATTTGTTTTTAATGCTCCGTAAACGCGACTTTTTTACTCTGTTTTTACCAGGGAGGTGGAAGTCTTTCTTCCACCTCCCTGGTTTTTACAAAAACTCCCTACCATGGGAGGGGGTATCCCTTCTCTCCCCCCCCCCCCCCCGATCCCCCGCTCGGTCGCTTCGCTCTCTCGCCACTGGTGCTGTTCGTTATTCCGAAGGTTCATTATTCCGAAGGTTCATTATTCCGAAGGTTCGTTAATCCGAAACACACAAATTCCCTACACCTATAGAGGTTCGTTAATCAGAAAATGAAAAAGGGTTCGTTAATCCGAACATAATGTGGCGTTATTCCGAAGGTTCGTTAATCCGAAAGTTCGCAATTCCGAAGGCTCGTTTATCCGAAAATGAAATAGGGTTCGTTATTCCGAAGGTTCATTAAACCGAAAATGAAATAGGGTTCGTTATTCCGAAGGTTCGTTGATCCGAAATGAAAGAGGGTCCATACCGAACCTTCGTAATAACGAGCTTTGTTTCGATTTCGGATTAACGAACCTTATTTCATTTTCTGATTAATGAACCTTCGGAATAACAAACTTTATCACATTTTCGGTTTAACGAACCTTCGGAATAACGAATCTTCGGAATAACGAAGCGTCGGAATAACGAACCTTCGGAATAGCGGACTGTAACCCGATCTTACACCGTCACATAAAATTGTGCCCCCGTCGAGATTTAGCCCACCCCACCCCCACCCCCCCCCAAAAAAAAGGTGTTTCGGCGCACTTGTTTGTGTGAACATGTGTATGGCGGGAGTGACCATGTGATCGGACAGGAGGCCATGTTGAAGGTTATGAACCATAAAAGGTGCGAGGAAACCCTCTGCTTGTTGATTTGATCACTCCCATCGACAGATCTCATCCATTTCAGTAAGACATTCAGTGTTCCTTCGTGATAACACTCCAACTTGGATGAAATGCAACTGGCACTTTAAAAAGTTAATGTGCTCATGGCAGTCATGCGTGACATTTTTTGGCCTATCAATGGAAAGAAGAATTCTCCTTTCCTCACAACCAACTTTGTAACAAACAAAACAAAAATATAGTAGCCCTCCAAAGTTGGATTACACACACACAGACACACACACACACATATATATATATATATACAATATATCTATATATACATAATATTAGATGTATCTTATATCAGCCAAAGGTTTCTGCTAGAAGTCCAATAAAATTTTGGTTCACAACAGTAGTTATATATATATATATATATATGTATATATATATATATATATATATATATATATATATATATATATATATATATATATCGTTTTAATTACTATAGTTTATATATATTTATATATATATGCCTACATAATATTATACATATAACCGCACAACAGAAGATCATTGATTGATTCCTTGGCATTATCCCTTTTTTCTGATAAAACTTAATCACAATCAAATAAAAATTTTTTACACTTAATTTTCATCTCGAACCGTTCGTGTATATACTAACTGTGGAATTGCTTATAGTTTGTTCCGTCAGCTGCTTTCATTTTTGTTTTTGTTGTTGGTTTTTGTTTTTTTTTTTTTTTTTTTTGGGGGGGGGGGTTGAAATTGAACATACACTCCCACACACAAAAGAAATGCGTTAGATTCAATGTACCTAGATGTTTCTTTTTTTTTTATAAACTAGAGCAAAGTATGCCTCCGGTGATATTTTGCGGAAAACCCGAGCTTGCATGTGTAATGAGCAGAAAATAAAATGACGCGCATCAGCTGCATGTATATCGGATACGGCAACAAATAACGATTGAACCCTTGCCAATCCATATATGATTTGTGAATTTTAATCATTATTGCAGAAATTACGACTGACCTATTATATTTATGTTATAGTCTTCAACTAGAGCGTGCTTTTGATTGAGTCCCGAGTATCATTACAGAGTTTCGTCAAATAACCACAGGATCGATTTTAGTATATTTGGCAAGATGGCTATGCATTTTGCTGCATTTTTTTTTTTTTTACAAAGGTCCCTGTTCATGTCCCATTGCTGAAAATTTACAATCAACAGCACCAATGTATCCATTCTCTTTGTAATGACTTTTTCTCTAATGTCATGATTCTGCAGATTTTGTTCGCACATTTCCTCCTTTCTCTCTCCCTCTCTCCTTCCCTTCCCTCTGCACGATTTTTGGACCATAATTTATTGTATACAGGTCTAGTGCTCTCTTTCTTTTGTTCCACTACTTTTTTGTTTTATGAAAATTGAAATAATTGTAATTGTGCCTAATTTGGTGTTTCTGTGTCCCTTATTTCGTCTGACTGTATTTAATTTTCGGTATTTTTTTAAACAAAACAAAACGGAAAAAACAGAATGAGGCCTATATATGGCTTAGAGATCTGAAAATGCAAATGTTTTGTCTCTTTCTTTTTTAAATCATTAAACGTGTGTGAATATGTGACCGTTATACCTTTCCTATTTTTAGACTCGCACCTCTAATCCACTGATCTGTTGTTTTTGCCACACTTTCATTAAAAATAACTCAAATTTGCACGTATTTTCCCCCTTATCTATGCTATACATCTGTAGTGTAGGCAGGGAGGTGGGAAGCAGTCCCTGGTGTGGGTGCATGCATGCACGTGTTGTTACATGCGCTACAAGCATTGACTTCCCCGGGGAAGTGCGAGTGTACTGACACATATCTGTCAACGGTAGTAAAGGTTGTTTATTCTGAAAAACTGAGTTGTATTCGATGAAACGGATGCACGCCAAATTCACAAGCCAATCGTAGATCGACGTAAACATTGATTCATTGTATTATATTTCTTTTAAAGCACCTAGCATGGTAATAACCGTTGATATATCTGGAAAAAAAAAGAGATCTTCGCATTATCCTTTCTCTCGCAAATTCTTTCCGCCTATTTGTTGTTGTTGTTGTTGTTGTTGTTGCTGTGTTGACGTCCTCAAAAGCTTGCTTCTTAACGGTGATAATCCTTCACAATAGCCATTGACATCTTGGAATGACACCAAAAAAAAAAAAAAAAAAAAAAAAATTGCTTTCCAGTAGTCTCACTGAGAGAAGCAAAAGTTAATGAAGCAATGTTCAAAATTAATATGCATCAAACTCAACAATATTACGAGTCTTGAATATAGTAGTATATAGAGTCAAAAGGGGCCTGAACTTTCGATCCTATTTTAGCAGAATCTTTGTCAGAGGCAAAATGACAAACAGGCAGGGAAGGCAATCACATAATGTAAGGACTTCACACAACAAGAGCAGTAGGGACGGGATATGGGGACACAGAACAAAGAAAATAAAAGGGGAGGGTAGGAGGTCATGGGTAAGGAGCTCAAAGGAAGGGGGATTAGAGCAGGAGGGTGGACAGACAAAAGGCAGAGGAGGGTCAGTGATGATCCCAAGGACCAAGGGGGCAACCACAGATCTCTAGAGTTCTGTGGGGGCAACCTGTGAAGGATAAGGATGAATCGGGAGGCAACATCAAACAAGATAAGGAACAACAGAGGGATAAAAAAAGGAATAGAGTGAAATAGCAACAGCATGGAGTGGGGGGGGGGGGAGCTGAGCAAGCAGCGAGCCCTCATATAAAGGTGTACCATTTAAGAGGAGACTACAAAGTGAAGGTGAGAGTCAGCCACAAATGCAAGTTATCAGACGTATCAAAGCATATATGATAATAATGATGATAATAATAATAATGATAATAATAATAATAATGACAACAATAATGATATTGATGATAGAAATGAAAATTATGATATAAATATGGATAAAATATACATTATATAGGTATATATATGAAAGGGGGAACACAAAATCCAAGGGAGAGAAAACGTATATGTTGATATGCAAGCATGAATATGCATAGTAAGCACAAACATGTATAAACACAAACAAAATATAAGTGTGTGTATGTGTAGGTGGAAAAAAAGGGCTGTATGAAAGAGACTCTGACAAGAGGAAGGAATCAATCGGGAATAAAACGGTCTGAAATAAGAAAAATGCGCAAAGAAAGAACAGGCTCGAGTCTTGAAAAACCCATTTATAAGACAAAGCGTAAGAGTGACCAACACACCAGACGACAGCGTTCTGGCCTGATGGAGGGGTATACAATATAGGACCTATAGTTTACCATGTGTTTGCAACGTACTGTTCCTTGAAATTGAAGTTCAAAGTTTATTTCACATCAAAAACAAACATAATATCTGCGATCACATAAATCATTGATACTGCTTTCATAGAAAATACACAAATTACATATGAATTGCTTTCTATATAAGTCCAGTCTTGTGAGTGGGGCCGTATAATACAATTAAACATAAGTTTACTATGAGATAAGCTGGACTTCATGAAAAATAAAGACCAAAACAAACTTGAAGGCCTACTTATTTTGATATCCCCATATGTGCACTGGATTTGTGATGTCCCTGCCTGGTAATTTGTATTTATCTCCTATGGCGACCAGGGATAACATCTCTAGCGCTTTGTATCCAGTATAGAAAAGGCGCTCTAGTGTCTTAGTTCACTTCAAATTGTTAAATGGGTATTTTTACATTGAACCTTGAACCTAGAAAATGTTGCCCTGGTCCTATATATTTATTTTCACCTGGCAGTTTGTTCCACTCATACAAGTGATTCGGAAAGAATTCAAAGAAACATTCCTAAACATTCCTTACAAGTTACACATCGATGGAGGCGGTTTCTTTGACGCGTATTGTAGCTATTAATCTGTGAGTTAAGGGCAAACAAGTTTTTCACTCATTTTTTTTTTATTTGCAAGATTATGGATAGGATTGGAGTCACAATATAAAACTCAAACTGCTAAAAGTAATGATACATTATCAAGTGGCAGCAACTCTAACTGAAGGAATAATGGTTTACTCTACTGTCTGAAGTCTCAATTCAATTTTTTCAATCCAAATGATTTTATTTCCATATAAAATAATATAAATTAATATACATAACGCTGTAAACATGAGTACATAACATCAAAAAAAAACTTTCAATCACGTAATTTTCAACAAAACACGAATACAATTATCATAATGATATCAACTCTGGTTTGGATGAATAAACAAGTTGGCAATACAATCTTAATTTATAACTCTACATGGAAAAGAGGAATTCACAAGAAAAGCTTGTAAAATTTGTGAATTATCCTAGAAGGTGAGGGCATCTCAAGATCCGTCAAGGACTCCATGTATAAAATTTTGATATCCTGATGTCAGGCGAAATAATCAGAAAGTAAAAAAAGACTATGACAAGGACAAGAACAAAAGCAGGGACGGAACAGACAGAAAATAAAACTAAAGATAGACATGACAAAGAAAGGGAGGGAAACAAAACAAGACAATGTCTACATTCAGTTATCTGGAAAGGTCACCAAGGCATGAGAAAGAACTTAAAATTCTATACAAATTTGGCTTAAAACACATGCTCTTAATTATTTTAAAAAATACTCATCATTAATTGATTTATTTATTTTATGAAAACAATTTTTTTTATCTGTTTGTTTGTTTACGTGAGGATGACAAAATATTTTTTTTTTTAAAGTTTTGATTTAAAGGAAGGAAAAGTCAGAGCATCTTTTAGAGTATTATCAAGGCTGTTCCAGAACCTCGGGCAAGTGAAAACGAAGTCTGAATTGGTGATAAACCGTATTACAGCTTTTCCCGCCCAATTTCATCAGATTTACATTCAAATTAATGGAAAGGCGGTCAAAATCAAGCAATTTTGGTCACTTATCTGCTACCACGGTTCATTTTCATTCTGTGAACATTTAAATGTACATGTAATTTCATTTTCATGTCAAAGTTTAATCTTAATCTATCAATTCTAATTGTATTGTGTGTATTTCTTTCCTTTCGACCTTTATTCCACTTTCAATGTATCCCCTGTCAGTATATGGATTTAACATTATTTTGTAGGGAATGGCCATAAGTGAATATCTCAGAATCTCTTCTATGTCCACATGTATATTTAAATTCAGGATTCCATTCCTGCCTTCCTGTGTCCATATACAGTATCCACCGGCGTAGCCAGGATTTGATCTTGGGGGGGGGGGGGGGGGAGGGTGTGGGACTGGGTGTCTCCCCTCCCATAGTGCGATTTTAAACAGTCCCACTGGCTTAAAGGACAAGTTCACCTTCATTAACATAAGGATTGAGAGAATGTAGCAATATTAGTAGAACACATCAGTGAAAATTTGAGGAAAATCAGACAATCCGTTCAAAAGTTATGAACTTTTAAAGTTTTTGTGCAGTCACCGCTGGATGAGAAGACTACTGCAGTGTATGATGTCACATGCGTACAACACTATAAGGAAAATATAAAGAGAATTTCACAAAATTTCGTCTTTTGAAAAAAGTACATATTCCCTTGACTCGTTACTGACATATGTTATGAGTAATATTATTCCTATTGCCTTTAGAAAGAGGCAAGTCAAGTGCTCTTTTATTATGCGAAAAAAGTGAAAATATGTTGAATTTTCTTTACATTTTCTTAATACTGTTGTACTCATATGACATCACGAGCCTTAGTAGTCTCCTCATCCAGCGGTTCCAACACAAAAATTTAAAAAAAAATCACAACTTTTGCGTCGATTGTCCAATTTTCGTCAAACTTTCACTGATGTGTTCTACTAATATTGCTATACATTCTCTCAATCCTTATGTTAATGAAGGTGAACTTGTCCTTTAAGGTAGCAGTATTTTGATATAGATTATTATTGAACAATTTACATGTAACATGTTATCATTTAAATGAATTTCTTATTCTTATGATGAATATCATGAACGCTGTCTGTTAAGCAATCAAACAGAAAAAGCGTGAAAACGAGGGTGTAGGAGAGGGTAATTTCTCCTCACACACGAGGGTGATTTTGCATTTTCAGACCTGAAATTCAGCGATCTGGTGCAAACTATTACTTAGAATATTTTTTTCCAGCAAATAATGATAATGAATAAATGAATACATAATGGAAATAACTGTATTTTTTTTTTTTTTTTTTTTAGGGAAGTGTTTTAACGGAATTAAGCTCTTATTCAGCGTGTGCATCATCACTGTGTGATATGTACAAGGTCTATGGGGTAGAGGGGGAGTGTGTGGAAGGGGGTTGCCCCCTCCCACTCGAGAGAGCTTTTGCGTTTTTAGAATTGAAATAAAGCGATCTGAAGCATACTTTTTTGTGGAAAATTTGGAAATTGTCATTCCCCAAAGTGCACTAAGTCCATAGAGGGGACCAAGCAATGGGGGGGGGGGGGGGGGGGGGGTGGCAAGATACCGCTCCCATATTCGAGGGAGCTTTTTTCCATTTTTAGAACTGAAATTCAACGATCAGGCGCATACTTTTATTGGAACATCTGGAAATTTGTTAGTCAGAGAAGTGTAGCAAGTACATGAAGTATGTAGAAGGAGACAAAGCAGGGGGATGTTGGAGGGGGTAAGCCCAATTCCCCCTTCTACACAAGGGAAATTCTGGTGGGTTTTTTTTTTTTAATGATAGCGTGTTCTGGTGCACACATTTTGTGGCATATTTGGAAAACTGTCTATGTTCAAAGTGTAGCCATAGTCTAATAAAACTACATCTGAACTGAGCGAGGAAAGTGTTCAAAGGGGATATTCCCCTTGTACATGAGGGAACTTTTGAGTTTTCGGAATGTAATTGTCAAGTCTTGTACACTCAGAATTATTCAGATTTTTTTGTTCGATATGAATGTGTACAAACAGATAAAAGCTAGGGAAAGGGGCACAGAGGGGGATGGTTTGGGAGGGGGTATCCCTCTCCCAAGTAAGACAGATTTTGCAATTTTAGACATTGAAATTCAACGATCTGGTGCATACTCTGAGTGAAATATTGACAAATTATAATCTTACTTGATAAAAGGTTGAAAGGGAGCGGCTTCATGCACATGCATACATACAGTATACACGTATTTTTTTTCCGCCTTCCAAATTCCCCGTCCAAATCTGGGGGGGGGGGGGGGGGGGGGGGGGGCGACTGCCCCCCTTGGCTATACGCCGGTGCATATAATATTATCATAAGTCACCACAATCATCTCAGCTGCGTAGTCCTGTTTCACCCAGGGTATCGCCATCGCGCCAGTGGTATTGTCTTGCTTGTTGTCTAATGCTTCGCTCACTAATTCTGTCTGTATTCGAGATATTCATGTTATGTGTACTCTGCTCTAGCAGCCGCTTAAGGTGTGTATGAAAAATGTACACGTATATGTTTAATAGAGTTATTCTAGTTATTCGCTTTTTATCAGGCAAAAGTCTCATTTTAAGGTACAGCGACTATGCATTTTCAAACATATGAATAACTACAAAGAATATAAGCAGCGACGAAAAACACTGCCCATATAATAAAATAATAATGTTTGCCTTATAGTGAATATGAATACTTTATTCCTTAACTTTTTTCACGGCCGTGCTGATGGGAATTTATCATTCACCACGAGCACTTCAATTGCCGCGCAAACAAGCACAGTTTTAATGACCCATTATCTGCGGACACACACGCTCGCAAACATATAAAAGGGATCAAAACAACTCTATAAATCGATCCTGCAGAGAGAGAGAGAGAGAGAGAGTGCACAGACAATTCAGTCTTTGCCGAGAATGACACAAGGAGGATCTTCAGCTACCTTTCTTTCATAAGAAACAAAAGCACCACCCATTATAGACAAATAGACAAAAAAAAAAAAAAAGACAAAAACACAAAATACCCACCGAACCGAAAGCGGAAAGGAAACATACGGATCCTAAACAGTGAAAGGAAATAATAAATATTGTATATAATTATGTGACCGCTTCTGACAAAACGAATCGATCAACATGCGTAGCACATAATACTTTCCTCCATTTTTATATATCAGTGAATGTGAGTGGAATATGTGATTAATATATTGTGACCAATTTTGTCAGTGGTTAAAGTTTCAGAAGTACGACACGAAATAAATCAATAAATAAAAATTCCCTTACGGGAAGCGTGACACCTATACTGATTTCAATTAAACATGGTTTACGAACGAAATTCAAAAGGAGTCATAACTGCGATTAAACCTAAATACACTGAAGTAAAACAACATCTCGTACCAATCAAGGTGGACGTGTCACTAGTATTCGTATGTTATATTGTAAAATAAGTTATTTTTTGTGGTCAATTTGCATGCACGAACTATTATCAAATTTATGACAAATAGCATTTCTTCAATGATATTCACTTGGTTGGAAAAAAAAAACAAAAATAAAAGCCACACACAAAGAAGAAGGTGAGGTCTTTATTTTCTAAAGGAGATTTCTGTTACGTTTATTATGCCTATATCCGATAATCGTTACCTTTAAACTGCGACATAATTATGTAGATTTTAATGTTTGGTTTGAGAAAATATAACTTTAAAACTGAAACTATATATGGCAAAACATAACAACAAAGAAAAACAACCGGATATAAAGCAGTTAACCCGGAGACAAACATCTCTGGTTATTACTCTCGATGATATCATTGACTAATACCGAATAAGGTATGTTAATTATGTTTATTTGACTGTCATTATGACCAATTTTGACGTGTGACCAAAAATGCACTTCGTTTAAACTTAAATGCTCTGAAAGAAAAGAAAAGACAGTTGAATTGTTAATTTAACAATTCTTTACTTGATGATAAAATGTATGCAGAATATCAAAAATATTGTATACTATATACGAAAAGTAGCTTTAGAAAACAGAATGTGAAACAAGCAAGGTTTAGGGATATGCAATTGTATAAAACAAAGATTTAAAAAAAAAACCCAGAATGATTATACAGTAAAGAAAACAATAAGAAAGAAGAAGGAATTATTCCGCGTTGGAACATAGATGGAATATTTAATGTGTGGAAGATGATGCAAATCCGAGCGATGCAAAAGAAATCAATGAATTAAGTAAACAATTAGATTATTTGCTTAAAGGGGAAGGCTAGTAACTGATCAGTGGGAATCAGTGGAAATGCTGGGAGATGATTGTTCCAATCTTTATGGGATTCATTCAAGAGTTCATTGTATATCTATTGTTGTGTGAAAATGATTTGCTTCAAAATGGTCTCATATTCAAGTAATGTGCAGTTTAATGCGTCCAGGTTAGCGTCCCTGGTCAGTGACGGAGCATTAATCTGCACATTACTTGAATATGAGACCGTTCTGAAGCAAATCATTTTCACACAACAATAGATATACAATGAACTCTTGAATGAATCCTATAAGGATTGGAACAATCATCTCCCAGCATTTCCACTGATTCCCACTGATCAGTTACTAGCCTTCCCCTTTAAGTAGATGTACAAAGAGACGTTCGTGCGCTGTAGAGAAAATGGATCAAGAATGGTGAAAGTTCATGTACTTTATGAATTTAGACAAGCAATTCTCGTCGTGCAAAAAGAAAATGAAAAATTGAATCCATAAAATTGAATGATAAGAATGTGATTATCGAGTGTAGGAATATTTTAAGACATTCAAACGAATATCATTCGGAATAACTACAAAGAAATATATCATTATGTGAGATACACTCATACAAAACGTTGACTTTGATATTGTCTGAAGATGACGCAAATTGACGTGAAAAATAGAAGAATACTGCATCATTATCTATGTCAAACAATAAAAGCACAGGAAGTTACGGTCTATAAGTTGAATTTCACAATTGTTTTAAGATGATATTCGACATTATATTTTGATCGATAGTCCTAAAGGAAGCTTTTGTCAGAATGAACTTTCAGTGACCCACAAACAATGTGTACCGATTTTATTTAAAAAAGGTGAAAGGGCCTTCTGCAAGATTTCAAGAAAGCACTTGACAATGTAAATCAATATTCGTTGTGATAACAGTAGTAAAAAAGTTCCACTGTAAGTTAATCTTTCATTAAGTGGATTTCATTAAGTGGATTAAATGTTGTATAATAATGCAACAGGCAGTACGATGAAACGTGGTTGCGTCACCAGACTTAAAAATCAAGCAATTGTAATTATAAAGGTGTGATACAAAGCTGCCCTCTATCGGCCTTATTATCTCAATTACGTAGTACTGTAGCAGATGTTTTGACAAGTATAAAGACAAAACAAAACAAACACGTGGTATCAAACTACGGAACACTGTTGATGAAAATTCGGAAAATATGTATAAAATTACCAGATGTCGATGTCATATTGTTTTGTTGAATCTTATAATATTGCTTTTGACAAAGAAAAGAAGTTTGGTTACACTTTGTATGGCAGGCCCGAAATTCAGTGAATTATAATATGTATATGTATGTATTTGTATGTATGTATGTATGTATGTATGTATGTATGTATGTATGTATGTATGTATGTATATATATATTGTATGTAACGCTAATGCAATATCAATACCTTATCAAACTAAAAATCTAAATGATTCAACGTGGTCAACAGACCTGGTGAATGATCTTGGCATTCATGGTAACAACACACAAAAAAAGATATCAAGGTATTTAAATTGGACATAAAAGTGGCATAAGATACAATTCTGAAATTTTATGGAAAGGGAGAAATTTCACTCTGTGGGAAATTAGAACTTATAAAATCCTTGTTTGACAAATTGTGCGCATTGCAATAGCTTTGAATGTGACCTGAAGACATTAATTGAAAGACATCTATCTTTTTGCTTATTCATTCACACACACTCATATAAAAATGTACAGTGAATATCTATATTATATATAAAATGTACAGTATATATGTATGTATGTATATATATATATATATATATATATATATATATATATATGTCTACATTTTTGTTGTGTCCATATTTGTCCATGTACATGATAGACACACACATGTATACACACATGTGTATACATTGTATAATCGATGTACATGCACATACATGTATATTTATGTATAGGAGCCTATGTATATTCATATATATTATATATGACATGTACATGTATTGTATTGACATGAATGTCAAATCTTCACATATGATATGCATGAATCATTTTCCCACATGATCCACATCAAACATCTTCATGCAGTACCTCCTCTGCTTTCAGATTTCTGCATGAGCCTGCAAACACAAATGAGGTATTCAGACAAAGATTTTACATTTTCATAGAAAATGCTTTAATTTAGATATTTACTTTAATTATTTACAAGTTCACAATTGTGGCTTTGACATTAACCAGCCATGTGGCATCAGTTTTCAAGTAGGTAACAACAATTGTACATTTTTATTTTTATTTATACTGTGAGACGTGGTTACTTTTAATAACTGCCTGCACAGTACTTAAGGAAACAAACAAAAACACAAACGAGTCATACAGTATTTGAAAATACTATCATTTCCTGCTCTTCCTCAACCATTTCTTTGATAACAATAGCAATGACTGCCAATCATTTCTAGAAGCTACTGAAATCTATACACGTCTTACACTGATAAGAGTGTCTGAAGTGATATTGTTCTCTTTGATCTGATGATCACTTTGGTTAAAAAAGGGCACATGCCAATCAAACGCACTTCACAATGCCATGGTATGACAACTGTCGGCCAAATGTACACTGATGCATAGAAAACTGTACAAAAAAAAAGTACATTTGTCGATGAAAAAGAACAACAAAGGTGGGAAAAGAAATGTCTGCTTACACAAATACACAATACATGTACTTGTAAATGTATACATGTGTGTACATGTAACATCACTTGACTGCAGAGCATCATGGGTACACTTGAACAGCAAATTATGCTCCGTGTGGCTTTGAAATTAACATACTTTCTAGAAAACTGTCATTTCAGGCTACTGGCAACTTGGAAGTGCATAAGATTGCTGGAATAGCTTAATTTATCATGGTACATACAGGAACTGAGTTAAAATCATCATTTCAAACATTCTACCATCTCTGAAGATCAAGGGATCAAACACTATTGATATATCCATCGGGGAAGTCAAAAGCTCTTCTTGGTGACAGGGCATTCTTGTATGCTGCACCAAAATTATGGAATAATCTCCCTCTGTTTGAAAGGCAAGCAGCTACAGTTTAAGACCAGGTTAAAAACTCATCTTTTGAATAATGCATTTTATGTTTGAATTATGTATGTCATAATTATTACTTTGTAATGCCTGGTTGAGTATATTATTATAGTAGCTGCGCAATATAAATGTCCTTTATTATCATTATTATTACAATACTATGCAATACTCATATCAACATGTCTCTTTGGGATACCATTTTTTTTTTTTCCCTTTGGCTTACAATACATGGGGACATTGGTCGCAAAGTTTCCCATTTCAAGGACTTGAAGGTACAGTAGTTTGACTTGCAAACTTGACAGCTGCTATTCAGATGACAATGACCATTAGGAAGGGGGTAGAGAGTGTGCAAAGGCTGGTGTGCAAATAACAGCTCTATTCATTAACTTTGCTCTCATCTCTTTTCACATACCAGCACAGTATGTGTATGTTTTGTGCATGTCGAGTAGACGCATGGAGCTGGAAAGTGAAAGTGGCACAACTCATCACACTGGCAATGCAAACAACAGCAATCAATGGATTGAATGAATGTAATAGAAAATATCTCACAGAAAACACAGTAAACAGTCTTTCTTCACCCATGGTGCACTCACCTCTCCTTAAAGTTACACATAATGGTAAACATTATGACATTCACACGATAACACATGACCTTCAAACAAAACACACCTAATAAGAACATCATGTCAAAAAAAAAAAAGAAGAATTGGTACGACAATCTCTTTAGTGCACAAAACCTTGATGGACACTGGAAGCACAAACCAGTAATACCTTTTCATTCTGAAGTAATATTTCCTTTAAAGAAAAGAGAAGATAACAAGTAAATTTGCCACTCATTCTAAATACGTAGACATCCCACATTTGCACTCTTTTAAACCTATGATTTTGATCATGATCTTGCAGGAATATCCATATTTGCTACTTGACTAGAGTGAGGGTATGGAAACATAATGCAAAGATAAACCTCATCACATTACAGGTACTGGTACAATTTCATATTACATGTCAAAATTATAATCTAATCAAGTTCTGATTGCAGCATCTTTTTCTTCTTTTTTTCTGTGATGAAGTACACATAGATGTAAAGAATTGCAAAGTCTGTAAAACATAATACAATGTAACAGTTCTGGAAATATTCAAGGGGGCGAGAGAAATACCATCTGCAGTTGACTGACAGAATATGGTTGTTTCACAAGATTATTTCTATTCCACAGCAAAAATGTACATCAGTAACTCAAAATAATAACACTACACAAAGCCAATTAACTTTTTTCTTCCGCAACAAAATTCTTCTCATGTCAACAGGTTTTGACACTTTCAGAAATTTGAGAGGTATGTTTAAATCTCATGTTCTCAATGAGATATTGTTAAACAGCACCTGCCCACAGATATCAGGTTATCCTATGATGATAGAAAATGTACAGAGGCATACACCATACAATGTTTTGGTGCAATGTATGAGGAGTGGTACCTCATCAGTTAATGCATTGAACTTATTACTCAGTGTCAAATTTTGATGGAAAGAAAAATCACCTTCACACACTTTTTTCCCTAGTCAAAGTATAAGATATGAACAAATGTAGCAATTCTGCTAATATAACATTCTTTCAACTTGTGCCACTGAATTACTAAGCCAAATTGGAAAGTATTTGTACTGCATTACAGAGGAACCCATGAAAGCAGACATATACTTCACATTAAAAAATGACATTCAAGAATAGCAAGCACTTTCAGTGGGGAATTTTGTTGCATCTGGATTCCTTACATTTTTTTTAATAGCACAATAGCATGCCGAGTACTTTTATTCCATACTGGAATGGTTTGTACTACCATTCAAAACATAGTGAAGCCTACAGCAGGAAGAAATATCTTTTCAAAGGAGTACAGTCCACAATTTACATTATTGTCAGTGGGAGAAGATTTATGTTCTACCTTTTTTTTCCAGAATTACTCTCTTTCTCAAGCTTGAAAGAAACAATAAACAAATTTCATCTTTGATTATTTCTTCTGAAGAACCTCTGACAAAGATCAGAAGATCACTGCTTTGGGTATTTTTCTTTGTTTAATTCCTCTTTTGATTTAAAGGTAGGGAATCCCATTTGCATGCCTTAAATGAAGAGTTGTATAAATACAGTGGTATGTTGAAGAGAGTATCATTTTAGAAACTCCCATAAAGTATTGAAAGTGGAAGGTAACATTTAGTACATTTTTATTGACCGTTAGATTTTGAATGGAATTTTTTTCGGGGCTCACCGTAAATTCCAGTACATTACTAGGCTACCTTTGCAGACCCATGCACTGCATGTGTGTCCATCATGTATATTTTGTGAAGAAAGTTCATCCAAACTTACAAACATTTCTATATACATTCTTGCCACACACTCTATATGTTATTACATCAGCTCTTATACTTTTAGATTTGTGTTTATAGATAAAAGATACAGAAGACTGCAACAAAAAGGCTTGAGTGTGGCTGACACACAGAACTACTGAGTAGTTGACTTTTGTGCATTATTCAAATTGTAGATAAATGTTGACTTCCAAATTTCTCAGCAGTGGCCTAAACAAGTCCCCTGAGGTTCATATTTAATGTTTTGCTGCATTTTGGGAGGTCTGTAAAAGGTATCCCCTACCTTTAAGTGCACATTCTAAATGAAAAATCCTAGAAATTAAAATAATAATGCACAACAACAAACAGTTATCACACTGAATACAATTTAGTACGTCACATTTGCTGTACTGATGCTAGAACCATCTTACATTAATACATTGTACCTTGACACAAGAACAAGCAACTTTTGATTTGACTGACTGCCTCAGGATGAAAAAAAAAAAACAAAAAAGATAGTATCTTGTAGGAACAAGATGTTATACATACATGGGTCAGATTCCTATTGCACAAGCACTTTTGTGCCTTCTTAGCATTGGCCATCTTGGCATATTTCAGGTTTGTCAATGCTGTCATCTCCTGGAATAGGGTTATCGTCAATGAATGTACGTGATACACATGAGAAAGATAAATATGACACATCACAATTCCACACTGACACACTGACACAAAAACCTCAAAACAGAGAGTGTTCCTTGGCATACACTTTATCCTGTGCAACACTAGTCTTTGTCAAAGGCACTTTCACCATTAAGTAACTGCAAGAGAAGTGAGCAGCAGGTCTCATGTACGATAGCACCAAGCCATCAGTGAAAGGACATTTTGAGAACCATCAGCATTTCTGAACTTATGCCTTTGAATATTTCATTTTGCTACCAGCATGCAGCCAACCAATCACCAACCAATGCATCACAACTAATCAGCGAAGCTCTATTCCAAGAAGCCTATGATGGCCAATGGGTAAATCTAACAATTCCATTGGTTGAATTGCACAACTGCAGTATTCAGTGATTAAATTGTTCAGTAGGCATTGTGTGCAAATTAGGCTTTTTTTTTTTTTTTTGCCAGCTCATGAATGATAATCACATTTGCTGAGCTAAGGAGGCCTTTGCATGAGGCATTTGGCTCCTGCTCACTTCGCTTGTAATTGTCAGCACTAACAAAGGTGTGAGGGCCTTTGAAATAGGCCACTGCAAAACAGGCTAAAACATACACAAGGACAAGACAACAGCAATTCTTGGATGATAACAGTTGGACCAAAGCACTAGTAATTGACAAATGTGAGCAACTACTAGATAGCTTTAGGCTGGAGGTACCTATGGGCAAATGACAGTCAGCACTAAAAATGGGAGCACTGGAACCAGAGTCACTGCTTGGGACTTGATGTGCTGGAATTTGCAGAGACTGAGACTCCAGATGACTGCATGGCATTCTCAGCACTAGTTCTTTGGGTGCTGGTCTCTTGGGATCCCACAGGACCAGGGTTCATGAATGTCGACGAGGTCGAACCCTCCACAAATGACAGGGGCAAGTTGCTGAGAGTAAATGCGCCACTGTCAATGGCAGGTGATGTCCTTGACGTGGACTCAAAGGATGACATGTCAACCATATTTGCAGGATTCTTGTCCACCATTGCCTTAAGGCCGTCCATAACTTTCTTTGCCTCTGGAGTGCCAAATGCATTGGGCTGGATTTTGGAAAAGTGGGTAACAGTATGGTACATTACATGTGCTTGGCGGTGCAAGTCACTCAGCTGCTTCTGCAGCTTAGTGTTTTGTTCCATGAGGGAGGCCGTTTGCATCGTAAGGTCCAGCAGGCCACACTGACGCAAGGCGGTAAAGGTGCGGTGGAATCGCTTTCGCTTACGATCTGTCTGTGCGGGGCGCTTCAGCACGACTGAACTGAATTCGGAGTTGGCTTCGTCTGGTGCATTTTGGGCTTCGGGCGACACGGCAGCTCGCTTGGTCTGGTAGTAGTGTCTTGCTATTGACCAAGGGATATGCCGCTTGCGGTTCCCACTGCTACCGCTAGACATGCTTTCCTGTTTACTCTCATCTGACACCTTGTTCCCCTGGCTGTTATACATGGTGGAGACTCCAGTACTGCTGTTGGTCACCCCACTCTGCAGCAATTGGGGGCGCGATGGGCCCGGCAACTCGAGGTCGCACTGGACCGAAGATGGGTAGTTAGCCCCGATGCCCGAGGAATCCGACGTGGACTCGAGCTTCATGGCATTGGCGGAAGTGCTTATTACCGTTCTCATATCCATGTTTCCAGAACTTGAGTCAGACCCGGAGTCAGTGCCAGTGTTCCTGGCCTTGTTCCGTATTTGTCTCCTCTGATTGGCATCCACTAGCACTTTGTCAAAGGTTGCCTGGGTGATCTTCTTCTGCTTCTCCTGATCACTGTTCATCCCACTGGAACTATGCCCAGTCAACGCACTTCCGTTGGATTCATCCTTTGGTGATGTCTGGAAATGAAAAGCACAAGCAATTGGATAAGAAAATGAAGTCCTTTGTCATTTGAAATGGCGAAGAAATTCACAGCAATAGATTTGTCATAAATTCTGCTAAGGGTTGTGATACTTCAAGCTCAGTGGAATGCATTTGCATCTTGAATACGGTATGAATTTGGAAATCAGTGACAAGACTTCGATGAACAAAGAGAGTTCAGGAATTGCTATAGTAATGGTGAGGAAACGGCACATTCTTTAAGAGAAAGCAGAAAGAAAAGGGGAAATGTTTCACACTATTCATACCATGACTACGAATTATCACCAGTCAACAATCAGTTAACCCATTGAGGACGGACTGATTTTGCTTCAATGTGCATTTTTATTTTTTCATAGGCACCTGCCCGAGTATACTTGGGACTCGTCCTCAACGGGTTAAGTATGAATGAATGGTCTTCTGAAGAGACCACTCTACAATCTCTTTCTCACTTACTGTAGAGCAATTAGCAGAACCAGATGAGGATGTTTCAGACATATCTGAGACGCAGCTATCTGTAAATGTGGAAATACAAACAAATTTAAACATCAACATGATGGGACTCACTATGATATGCATTGTAAATGTACATACAGTTCAAAGAAAGCAACTTCTGATGTGCAGATACTGAAAAAGGAACATAAAAATATCTTAATGGTAGAATATTTCTTGACTACATGTACATGAGATATTTGTAGGCTAACCTCCAATTACTACTTATTTACATCAAATGAAGAATCAAGTATTGTATGCCAAATTTGATGAAAAAAACAACGTCACATCATACAATATAGACGCTGCAGCATGACACATGGATTGTTGCCAGTCAAAAAAAATAAAAATAGATAAAAATATCCCTACTCAGACGTTGACAAGTGCTGTATGGCAGGCTGAACATCCAAATTTATTTAAACCAATGTAGCAGTTTGGCATCATTGTTGTCTGTTAGGTTGTCTCTTTCCTGTAAAAGACAGGTTACTACAGAGCTTTGAAAGCTTCCTTGAGATGTGCTACAACCTCTCATCTTTCTTCACAATATTCCCTTCACATAAAAAAAAAAAACACACACACACACACACACATAAAAATCCTCAAAACAATTAACTTAAAATTCTAGATTTTGAACTAATGAATGCATACACTAAGAACAGAGAAACGGTAAAGGTCCCTCAATAAACAATATAATTATTGGGCAAGGAATTGCCATCAAAATCATTACGACTTAAAACTGTATAGTAATCTGCCTTAGTACTTACTGAGCAAAGTGTGAGCCACACTCTCTGTACATATTAAATAATTCAACTAAAAAAAAACCACCAACTAAATAACAGACCAGTTTTGTTATGAAGAAAGCTGGCAGCCTACTATTGAGACCGCTACAGTTTATATTCTCCTGCATTCACCCTTGTGCACCCAAAATTGTACTACATTGGTCACCCCTGCTATCCCCTAAATAAATCTGCACTGTGCTTCCACTGTGCAACTGTTGCCTCCACATGTTTCTTGAGGCAAGATCAAGTCTCCTAGTTGGAGACAAAAAGTGGGTTGTTATTTATTGATTGAGCTGGCTCTTTCTTCCGCGCGCCACATCCGTCTTCAAAAAGGTCTTCATCTACTTGGTTTTCACTCAGCTCTGCTAAAAAAAAGAAAATATCTTTTGTTAGCATGGGATAGAAAGGTGATCACAGTATCAATTTTGAAAATAGCAACACAAGGATGAACACAAATGTAAACTGCCAACAAAACAGGGAAATCTATCAGAGAAGAACTACATTGTACGCACGCCTACACCTTTAATGCAGTGACTTATGAGCTTAAGATATCACACTACTGCATATTTTGATTGCAAAAATAACATGTTAGGTTTTAAACATGAAAAGCTGAAACCAATCTCGAGCATTCATGGGAAACTTCAAGGAACAGAAATAGTGTCAGTGAAGCTAAAACAGACAGAATTTCAGCCTGAAACACAGCTCACTTTATTTGGTGCTTTATGCTCGTCTTGATTTGTGGCGATTTAGATTACAGTGCACTCCCGTTATAACAAACACGGTTATAACAAAATTCTGGTTACAACAAAGTACAAATTCAGGCCGCAACATTATCCATTCTTTGTATTTTTATTGTTCATTTGGTCATAACGAAATATTTCGATATTACGAAAGAAAACTGCTGGTCCCAAGGACTTCGTTATAACGGGAGTCCACTGTACATACTAGGGCATTCTTTCACCCTAACAATAACTGTGCCACAGACCCCTTGTTATTGCTACATCAACTCACCTCTCCAGAGGACGTCAGGTGACCTAGAGTCACCAAGCGACGAATCACAGGAGGGACTCGCCGCTGGCATCGGATTCATCCCATCTTCGGCTATCAGTACATCTGATGGGCTGGCCCCAGAGGTGGATTGCCCCGCCAACAACAGGTCTTCGCCCTGACCCTCAGGCTCTGGCAAGGCACCGGGGAAGGGGTCGAAGAGAGTACTGGAGTGTTCCGTCTCATATCTGAGCGTGGCCTGGGTGCGAGGATGGCCTCCTCTCTCCATGAGAGTCCTCTCCCCAGTGTATGGTGTTGAGTTCTCTCGCATCTTGTCTGAACTGTCATGGGGCAATTCATCCCAGCTTACGGCTTCAAAATCTTCAATAGGTGGTGGTTGACTTGATGACGGCTGTGGTGTGCGAGATGCCATTTCATCATCTACACATCTGAGAGAAAACAGAATGCACATTGGCATTTTAGAAGTATAACGAGCCAAATGGTTCCAAGTTTACAATCCAAGGAACATACAACAGCCTTGTTCAGAAGCACAAATTTGTGTTCAAAAAGGCATTGTACAGGTATGTAGAAACAAACTTGATTAATATGATCAACATTTTTATTAATTATTTGGATTATAAATTCAATTTCACACATGTGTGTATGCTAGCAATACTCAGGGGTGTGAGAGTACTTTGGTAGAAAAAAAAAATCTGAAAAAATCTGAAACTAACAATGTTGTACATGAAAAAAAAAAAGTCTGAAGTGCATTAAACTGCATGGATACCATATTTCAATGCATTTGAATTGCCCAAAAGTCTGCATAAGTGGGTTTTTGCAAGGAGCTTCTTGGTTTCGGGTGGAGTAAAATAAATCTGAAATCAGATTAAACCCCTCGTCCTCACACCCCTCGTCCTCACACCCCTGAATACTACTGTATATTGAAAAAAAAAAGGAATAAATCATGGTTTCACAGAATTTTGGCGCATGTAATACAAATTGTACACTATACTGTACGGCAAGAAATATTCATGGCATAAAATTTTCACGAATTGTCACTAGCATCCAAAGCATTATAGTGTAGAAAAGAACTTTCATGTTCATTTGAATTTTGTGAATCTTGGCTCGCAAAATTCGCAAAATTAAAATACGTGTGGAAAAAATTTTAGTTCTAAAGTATACTGTCTACATGGACTTTCAAGTTTTTATCACATTAGAGGATTCATCAATTGACATTAAGTATGCCTATGCATTTACAAAGAAGTGAAAGAACTGATAGACAATTCACTCCACTTTAAACTTAAATTTAGTCTGGTTTTAGGGTCTTATGTATCTGTTTTTGAAGACACTTCAACACTTCACAACATCATAATGAGATGGCAGTGACACTACACTTTCTTGTTCCAAAATACAGAATACAGTACGGTAATTTGAGCAAGCCACCAGCATATGATTTCCAGTCATTTGAACATTACTAGCACACTGTTTCTGTAGATTTCAAGTCAGCCATTTTCAATGTGCAAAGAGAAATATACTGTGAAAATGGAAATTTTCACGGTGTTGAAATTTTGCGCATTTCGCGCAACAAGAAAGCAGCGCGAAAAATAAAAGCATATAAATGTTTTTGCTTGCCATATGTTCCAGTAGTTGATGTCTTGATTCCACGGAATTCAAAACACGCAAAATTCATCTTACAATGTACCCAGCTGAGTGTGAAAAATTACAGGCACAAAAATATTAACTTTAACAGTACCATGTAGCAACACCAGAATCCTATATGAAGCAAAGAAACTAGAAACAAACAAACTGAAAAAGGGGGGGGGGGGGGGAAGAAGAAGAAAAAAAAAAAAAACCTACATGTACAGCACACATCAACTGCTGCACAGAGTCAACTATGGTTTCCTCTTCTCAATGCAATCACTACACATGTACTGTCATGTGCCATAGACTGCTCGTGGCCACTTGACTGACAGAGGGTTGGTCTTTGACCCTCTCAGACACAAGGTTATTGTTCTTGTTTTGGATCAAGGCATGTCTGTTGACAAGTGGAATATTTGCACCAACACTTCACATAAATCTCATCAATTTGATTGGTAACATATGGTTTAGAAAAAAAAAAAAACAACTTTCATATCCTGGAAGCATCATTTATAATTATTCAGAGCACACAAGATATTGTGCAAATTGTATCTTGAATTGTCTACTCTGCTGTCTACCCAGCAACACCCCTGTTGGTGTATGGAATACAATACAATGGTATCTTCTTGCCAACCTGGCTTGGGTGGTACATTTGTAAATTCACTGCTCATAGTCATATCTGTTGATGTAAACTACATTTTCGCGAAGAGATCAGTGATTAAATCAAGCAAGGCCCTGTTGCAGAAAAGTTGAGATCAAACGTGCATGAGTATAAAGACAAAAAATCAGACATACGGCTCTGAGTACTCGGGCTCAATTCTGATTGGCTGACACCTGACTTGCGTTTGATTTTCTGACCTAAACGTTTGATTGCATCTTTTTATGCACCAGGGCTCAGACTTCTCAGACTCGTTGACCAAGGCAAATCCCACAGGGAGCAGGGGCAAAGGCCAGAGTGATGTTCTTTTCTGAAGCCATATTAATGTAGATATCTGTAAACATTTTGATTTATAAACTAAAAATTTAGAAGTACAGAGTGTAGATACAAAGCCAATCAATGGTGGGTGCCCCAAGTATGAACAGTGCGGTACGGTACGTCATTTAGGTCACATCCATCTGTTTCAAGTGAACAAAGTTACTTCCTTAGTATTTTGTTTTGTTTTGTTTTGTTTTCTCAGAGATGCCAAGTTTTTTAACTGGCTGGGAGTCAGAAACTGTGATTATAGGGGATGGCTAGTAACTGTTCAGTGGGAATCAGTGGAAATGCTGGGGGATGATTGTTCCAATTCTTGTGGGATTATTTAATAGTACATTATATCTATTGTTGTGTGAAAATTATTTGCTTCAGAATGGTCTCATATTCAAGTAATGTGCAGTTTGATGTTTCCAGGTTAGCATGCCTGTACAATGACAGGGCGATCAATAACGATCAGGATTGCTTTATTTTGGGTATATTTCAGCCATTTCAAAGCCAAATTTCATCCAGTAAACTTTGAATTGCTCTCAGAATTATATGCTCGTTCATATTTTATGAGGTTTCTAATTATCTCAAAAAATAATCATCAAAAAAAATTCGAAACCTGAAGCCCCATCATACATGTAAACCCAAACTGTACCATCCCATTAATATGAATAGTATCACCTTAATTCCCTGATTAAAGGGATAGTACAGTTTTGGTTGAGATGAAAAATAGGCTTTCGAATTTTTGCAAGATACCAAGAAAACACTTATGATATAGCACAGAGCATACCATTTTAAGAGGAATTCAAAGTTTATTTGATGAAAATCGGGTTTGGAATAACTGAAACATCCAAAAACAAAGTAAAACAAAGCGATGGTTACAATAAAGTGTGGGTCCCACACTTTATTAGAATCATTCTTTTTTGGATATCTCAGCCATTTCAAAACCAATTTTTATCAAATAAATGTTGAGTTCCTCATGAAATTGCATGCTCTTTCATATTTCATATGAGATTTCTCATTATCTCACCTAAAAATGTTAGAAACCTGAAATTAGGTCTCAACCAGAACTGTACGATCCCTTTAAGCTCTCTCTCTCTCTCTAAAAAAAAAAAAAAAAGTTACCGGTACTAGCACTTGTACAGGCCAGGTTAACAATATCTAAACCTCATGTGACATAAAATTGTACATACCTGGGAGCAGGACAGCAGATTTAGACGTGGCAAAGACAGACAAATCAATAATTTCCGAGTGAAAACTTACAAGTAAAAGCAATAGGCCTACTGGTATCTTTTTTTTTTTTTTTATTCCACAATGTATATCAAAGTACAACCTGAACGGAACTAGTGGTTTGTTGAAAGAGCAAAAAAACAAACAAAACAAAACAAAACAAAAATCTTTTAAGCATTTCAATGACATGGTAAAAACCAATTTAAATCTACTGTAAATCACCACATGGTGCATGGTTGCCATGGGAACTGATTAAAAGCTGGTGGCAATGTTGGTGATCAATCAATTTTGTCACCATTTCTGTATACCTACAGTGTTTGTTGTACACTTTATCAATCATGTTGGGGGTAAAAGGTGCAGACAAATTATTTGAATATTGTATATCATTTCAGTATTCTATGAAGGAATTCATTGTCCTGCAGTAGACGGGATACAAGCGCGTGACGTTGATTCCGCTGAATGAACACTGACCTAGGTCTGTCAGTGGATGAGAAACACTCCCCTCTTCCAAATGTAGATTATGTCGAAGTAATATGAGCTGACGAGAGAAGCCACAATTTAAAGCACGCGGCGACACACGCGCGAGGCGAGCTCGAGCAGAAATGCGCCAGCGAACCTCCCATGAAATCGCCGAGACTGGAGACAAGGCGCCGTGTCTCGTGTACCGTAACGTGACAATTCCGCGAGTGCGAGTCGCCTGACTTGCATGCAATGGTCGGACGCGCTGTAGGTAATAGCAGGGAGGTCCACCTCCCTAACGGCCCTGCTGGTGGTGATGCTGTGGCACGCTAGCTAGGCACACTTGCAGCAGCATGCATGCATCAGACTAGCGCTAGCTCGGCCTCGGCTAGCTACATGCATAAAAGCGGCCAGGCCCTTCCACTTCCTGGCCAGGCCATGGTTCACTGACTTTAAATATATCAGACGTCTAGAGAATGTAATATTAGAAAAGCCACTAAACACGACCTAATGCTCCGAACACAACACTGGGTATTTATAGTTTAATCTAGTAAAGTACTCCATAGGGCCTAGGAGTAGTCACTGACACTGGTACACTGTAACGTAAGTCTAAATAGGACATTTCAAAGGGGATCCTTTCTACATTTCTAAGATCTTTAACTTAAGGTAAGGATCCATATCTCTCTAAACATCACAAAGCAGGTCACACATCGTGCACAGCGACATGCTTCTGAATGTAGGATCAATGTAAGATCCCTTCACAACATAACATCGCATCCATCATACGACTTCTCACTTTGCTTTGCATATCCCCTCCCCCATTTCCCCTTCTTTTGTTTAAATTTTTGATCCAAAATATAAAACAAATATACTTTGCCTAATTTCGAGTTTCTTGTTAAAACTGCTAGGCCTCGGTGCCTCAAAAAGAACTATCACCTCGGGGCTGCGCCCCTCAGTGAATAGATTCCAAAAATTCCAAAAATATTTTCTATTTTTGGATTTTTTTTGAATTTTTGGAGTCACCTCTGCCCATAGTTTTAACAAGAAACTCTCAAGGCAAAGTATATTTGTATACTATTCTAGATAGTAAACATTCTTACCTGCCATCGCCTGCAGGAATACGATCCACGTGACACGGCGTTATTTATCCTGACTATCCACCAACTGGCACCATGATCAATTTCGCTGGGTAAGTTGGTTGTTAAACATGCAAAATGTAGTGTAGGGTCTATCTAGACTACTGATTTTGAAGCAGTCAATTAACAGCTGATTAACCCATCACGGCCGACCACCAAAGCAAAGTCAAAGAGCTGCTTCGTGTCCCAGTCACTGCACTGTATGTCACCGAGTGTCAGTCTGTAGTAAAAGCGTCAGCACCACAGAGTCCACAGTACCACTGACTGGTTAGTCCGTTACTATTTGCAGACTTGTATCTAGAATATCCTAGTCGTGGGGTTTTGGGCATAAAAATCAGATCACTACGGCACCGTTGTATAGTCAGCTGGAGGTGATGAAAAACGAGGCCTGCTTCTTCGTACGAGCTTTCCTGTTCTAACGTTTGGAGGCTCTTGTCTACTTGTCCAAGGTATCCAACTTGCAACCAAGCACGACAGCAGAGCGAGTGACAGCAGTTGCAAATAAATTCCAATTGCTCACACACAGTAAGGACAGTTCACCAGAAATCGTATCCGTCCTGAACAATGTGGCAAATGCATGAATTACGAAACAGGTCCTCTCGAAAAGCGGCACCAAACACGAGTATGCTTAAAATTTAATCTACCGTAGTATGACCGTTTATCATGCATGTGCACTCTGGGTTTCCTTGGGCAGCCCTACACACGCGTACGTGTGAATAACGATGTAGGCTCCTACATATCACCTCGTGCAGAGACACATTCTTGAGCGTACAGCACGATTGCACGGCGATGACAATGCGCCCCGATATGCTGGCACGTGGATCATGTTTACATACACGTGAGTTTAGTCTATGTCTTCAGCCAGCATCCAAGAGAAATGAATTCTATTTTCTCAGCGTTAATTCTTATCAGTAATCTCACTCATCATTCAGATGTTCAATTCGGCTGTAGCTGGAGGAAACCTAAACAATTTTTGGAATTTAGCTGTTTTATCTTGCAATTCAATTACTTTTTCAAGCATCTTTGTCACGACGCGACGAATGTTTGTTTTTATAGCAACTGGTTCGAACAGTCTTCCTCGGCGACTATGAGGAAAACAACAGTCTTCGCCGGCCCCAGTGCAACAACATGTTGATCAACGTGACAGCGAGTAGTGCGGCATGAAAAGGCGCGTGTACACTTGTTATTGTGCCATTTCTCCGACGAGGGCGTGGAAATATCGATTCCTCGGGAAAAAATAGCACGACACTGCAAGCATAATCACGACCTATTTAGGGTCTGTCTGTGTCTAGATTGCATAAGGGTGGTAGTCCATCTATAATAAGATCAATGGGATACCTGAGATGGATTTTTGTTGTTGTCATTGTCAAGGTAAAACCCAAAACAACAATGCAAATTAAACTTAAATTCCGAAGATGTGATACTAGATACATATTTGGGAGGGGGTGAGACAATTCACCTTGATGTGCCAAACTTTCCTTCAACATGTGGAAAATATCTTATATTAAATTGCAACAGCATAGGACTGTAGCAAAGGTGTAATAGAAACTGAGTTGTATGTGACATATTGGTCTATAATCCTGCCTTTGTCTGCAACTCACTGTGGCGAATACTAGGAAGTGTTATAAATGTCTCTCATGTTTCTTCACTTGTTCCTGCCCAACCTTGCAGCATGTGCCAACTCTGCATGTGCACACACGCATGACTTCCTGAGTGTCTATATACATGTATAATATAAAAAAAAAAAAAAAAAAAAAAATCTGTGAGTACATTCAGGAAAACTTGCAATGCATGCTCAAGTGTTAAACAGAGCATTGAACAAGATCACAGCTTTCAACATAGTTTTTGTTGATATACCGTATATTGTACTTTTCATAGAAACCTAGTACTTGATCTTTAATTACATTACCTAGCAACTGCGATTGGACATGTAGGCCTATGTGTATCTTTTTGGCTAATATTTCATATTTTCATTGTTGCCAAACTGAAATTGTGCTATCACAGCATTATTTCATGCAGTCCTTATTCATATCTGTCCATTTTTAAAGCAAAAGTTGGCAGTTTCTGCAGGTGTTTGGAAACTATGTTTTACCTTTAACTGATTGCCTGGGCACTTCACCCCTATACCAAATTTTTTGATTAATCATACACCATTTATTCAGACGCACTCAACTCAATTTCTATTCATAAATACAGTGTACCTGTTTCTATGACAAGTAGCAAAGCACATGCCAGAGGCATGTAATTACACGGTCTGTTTTCCTTAACACACATAACACACACACACACACACACACACAACGTACAATTACACTTTACACCTCTCTTCCGTCTCCTTCATCTCCAGTTACCCTGTTCATACTATGCAAAAGGGGGGTTCTGAAGGATCCTATAGCAGCCTCGAGCAGCCTCTCAGCTCAGTATAAACAGACATACATGTAATTCAGAAAAGGTGGTCCAGTCAGGTCAGGTTCTGAAACCACCTACAGGGGGTGGTTTCAGAGCCTGCATGCTGCAATAGCAGCCTTGAAGAGCCTCGACTGCAGTGTAATTAATGCTGGGGGTTTTGAAAAACCGCTTTTCAGCAGACTCCGATCGGCAATGTTATCAGTGAAGGTCATCACCAGCTAACCTACACAACCTAGCCGTTGTGACCAACTGAAAAACGTCCCATGGCTTGCACACTTTCGTGCTCAATCATGTTTTATGGTTATGTAAAAAATTCAAAAGCTGGCGCGTATATCAGAGGGGAACTTGGTTACCATGGGAACAGAAGCAGTCGGGTCTGCTGGAGCACTATAAGCATGAAATAGGCCGCTTTTTCAACACCCGCCCACTGTATAAACAGGTTACAAGTCCATTTGCCACTCTCAAAGATCCAAGGAATCATATACATAAGTCAACACAAGTGCTTTTCATGTCAATTTATTGATCACATATATACACATAATTATTCTATTCATAAAACACTATAATAGTATCATATACCCATCTTCATGATGTCTTTACAAAAGTGTTCATCTCACACCTTATATTTTACTCACATCCAAAGTTTGTATGTACATCAGCAACAAGTATTTGATAAGGCCTGGCAGTTCAGTTGCATGTATTGTGTAAGAAAACATTCTAAATATGCCAATTCATCATTATTTTGATAAAGAGCGCTCTTATTTCTGTATACCAATACAGCTGAACAACATTGTGCAACAATCATACGAGTGTCCATCCATTCTTCCAGAAAATCATTTTTTAAAGTGAAAACATAGTTTTGGTAAGGGTTTGAGAACCTGTCTGGCACCATTTCATATTTGCTTGCAATATATCGAAAGAGTCTACAAACAAACTTACCTGGCTGACGTGATTTGCCGGGATGATGAGTCGTTTTGGAGTATTTTGAGAAAAATAATAAAAGTCGGAAAACCAACTTTTATTCCAGAAGGATCCAGACTTAATACTCGGTCTCAGGGAAAACTCGACCCTATTTCAAACAATTTACACGCAGTTCGTGATCGCCATATTCTACTGTATAATACCAAATAAGGCCTAACTGAACAGACAGGAAAGTGCGTGCTAATCCTGTACAAAACAAATGGACAGTGCGTGGTCCTCAAGCCTATATGCACATCACTTGAGTTGCTGAGACGCGCTGTCTTTGAAGTTTTTGTTGTTGTTTATCAAGCGTCTTTGATTGTTGTTAGAGGTGCTTGATAGGCACACACTAATTCTGCATGCGCGCCAAAGAGGTTTTTTGACGCGCACGTTGTAAAAACTCGGACCATTACTGCGAGTAGCCAGAATGCGAAGCGCTAGTTTATACAGGCTGCTCCCATAGTACAACACTGTACAATCCAGAGGGATAACCAATACAACTCAGCCCGCCGTCAAAGTGAGGCCGAGTTATCCCCGAGTCCGAGTTTAGCCTGACCTCGTTCAGGTAAGTTCTGAGACTGAACCTTTTTGGTTAATATTTCGCATTTTCGTTGTTACCCATTGAATATCTTGTTATTACAGCGTTATTCTGCACATTTCCTAGGCATACGTTCACATTTGGGAGCGAAATTTGACAACTTTTGCAGGCGTACCATAACTACGTTTTGGCTTTAAAACTTCTCGGGCAACGAAGGAAATCATCATTTCTGCAGAAATCAGACATCTTCATGTGTCAGTCTGCACATGCAGTGGTATCAGCCTCACTGCCCTAAGCAGCAACACTGCAAATATGACAGTGAATGATAAGTCATACATAAATGTACAATTTTATTCCCCCCCCCCCCCTTAAATACACTGGTCACATTTTTGTGTTACCTATCAGTATAAAAAAAAAGAAAAAAGATGTGGATGTCAGTTCCGAGAGATGCTTGATATAACAAACAATCAAGGTGAAACAATTGCTTGGATTTTCAGGCAATTATAAATTATGCAAAATTTAAGTACCTGTGTATGTTACGTAACCACTAGACATGGTTTTGAAATGATTTCAACTACATGCCCAGCAGTACGATGTACAAATTAAAAAGGACATTTCAACATTTGTACATACAGATATATTCGTATGAAAATTTACAGCATGATGCAGTATGCTGTAAAAAAATTACAACAAATGAAAGAAACATATGAGATGCTGAACGAGTTGCAGACATCACCTTGTCAGTCAATAACAAATTTGACACGTGTGTCATCTGATGAGATATCACACCGTCTAATAACATCAAAATGAGCTTGATGATAAACTACCAAGCTGGCAATATACAAGAACACAGTTAAGTGAAAATACGGGAAAATGTATTTAAACATGCATTTGAATTTGAACAAACTGGGCTGTGTGCTGCAAAACATCTTCTAGTCACCATGAAGTTGTTTACAACACCTGCAGCTCAAAACCTGCATGACATAAAGACCAGTCTGACTTTTGTTGATTAAAATAACTTCAGTATGTAGGTGTCCTTTTTTTTTGGGGGGGGGGGGGAGGGAGGGGGTGGGCATTGCTAATATTTTGAACACACCTCTTCAAATAAGGCTGTTCAATTCTCCTCAATTTTTTTGGATGAAACTGTCACTGGCCCTGCTATCCTTCCTGCAACTCTCAATCGACTTTCTAATAACCAGGTTTGCAGCTAGTTAGCCACCAAATATTGCAGCATTTCTAGCATCCTTGGCATTTGCTGGTCCAGTTACTTTATCTGGTCAAATGCAACTCTGCAGACACAGAATTGGCAGTCATCATCACATAATGCATGTTCCAATGTTCACTTTGCATCAGGTAGACACTTTCTTTATTTCTGCTAATTGGACAGTGTGTTGACCATGCTATTAATTACTCTCGTGAACATCAACATAACAAGTAAGGAGGCTCACCGAGAGTTAACACATGGTTGATCTGTATTTGGCTTATCACTTTGCGTAGCAATCCTGCCATGTACAATCACTGGTGCTTATCATTTGTACAGTATTGTGGAAGGCAGTGCACTTGGCATGATGTTAATCATTCACAAATAACTCGTACCTTTAAAAGAGCTGAGGTATGGAGTACTAGACAAAGAGGATAAATGACGAGTGCTGTAAACAAAGCACTCAAGCAAAAGTTCATTTCCAGCACTGACCTTTGATTCCAGAAAGTCACCCCCCCCCCCTCCCCCCGACTGGGATACACAGGGAGCAAGAGGTGGGACTATATTAAGCCTCCACTTGAGAGGAGACTTGGGAGTAAAGGTCAATTACTTTCCAAGAGCATTCATGTCTTGTGTCTCTGCTGTGTAACTGTATGAAAATATTACACAGCTGGTGGCGTCATGATAATGTGCATCAAATTATGCGAAAACAAAATCTGGAGTTTGCAGTGAGCAAAGAAGGTATTTCTGTTTTCAACTTTCTTTCTTTGCTTTTTCCCTGTGGCTGTAACACCATGCATGAAAACACCATTGAAATACTATATGGCCATGTTAAATGTTAATCCTTGGTCCCACAATTTTTTTTTTTCATTCTTTGTTCTATTTTCTTTTTTAAGGTTAGTACATTCTACCTATCAGAAGAGGATGTGTTGATAAAGTGAGGAAACAAATGTTCATTGTTAAAAACCAATTTAACAGTTATCAGCATTTTCTGCATAGCTTGCATCTACTGCACAAACAGAACAGAGATCACAAACAGATCTAGAGATAAGGTTTTGGGATGAGAATGGAGTTAAAAATGATACGGGATTCCATTCAGTATTGTTCAAATTATCAAATGGGACATAAGAACAGTACACTACTGTACATTAAGATGTCTGTTTTTCTTTCCTTTCTTCTCTTTTCATTAAATCCCGCACACATAAAATTGATTCAGTTGAAGCATGATGTGAGCTGTTTATCTTTATGTTACTGCTATCTGTAAGCCTTTCATACATTTGTATTTGAGCATGTGGCAACAATATGAAGAAGACTGACATCATGTGTAATTGCTAGGCTGTTTGTATGATCTACATATTATCAAATGGTATCCTATAAAAAGATAATGAAAAACAAACAAGTGTCGACAGTCTATTCTGGACTAAACCATGAGTTCCAATATACCACTGTTTGTTTGATGGCACTCGTATCATTTTTCTATTAATGAAAATACAACAACCAAACACTGCATGGTGAAGTACAATTTGAACTGCACGTTTTGATATATAGGAGCTCCACCAACTTTCATGACACAGTATTACAGACATAAATTTATGGAGATCCCACAGGCTACTCGGACATTCCTTAACATTTACAGTGAGAGGGAATGTAATCTCACAACAAGATTAAAAGAAATGATAATTGCAGTTTACTCAGAACACTGGAAGGGTAAACCAGGGAGTGCTGGAAAGTGATCCTGAATATTCACAGTTACTTCAAGCAATTACATGGCAGATATCTTTGTCTTTGAACAGTTCTATCCAAAACTTTATCTGCACATCTACAATTCACACAGCATATACCAGGACCAGATACCAAGGAAATCCACAAAATGGATTTTCACAATTCATGATGACAAGATCTCTGTGGGATAAACGGACGGATGACCCAAAAACATAACACCTTCGGCACTTTAAAAATGGAGGCATTGAATTGACAAGTCTATACCATGCTGCACTGCCAGGACATGAAACATATCCCTGAACTCCAGCAAGAGGTGCATGTCTACACACAATTGCATTTCGTGCTTGGGCTGCTAATAATAAAGGATTCTTCACTGCCGGCTTGTGGACCTTAAAAGAAACATACAATTTGAACAGGCTGTACTGTTATATAATCCCGTGAAGGAGGATAGCCAGATATTTTAAATCAACAAACAAACCAACAAACTTGTCTCAACATTTGGAATGATTATGCTCACCAACAGGCTGTAACGCATAACATTGTCCCTACTATATAATTCCACTATAGGTAACTATCACATTTGGTCCTAGATACCGTTAGTCAGTTGCCTCATGATATGACATTAACAGAGCAAATTTGATGAAATCATGCTGCATCATTTTTAAAGGTATTGCACATAGTGATGCAACATTAGAATCTGAGCTTGACCTTTGACCGAAGAGCCATCATATCTATCCAAAAATACTTTTAATTTGTAACAACCCCATGTTTTAATGCTCATTAGATATACTCAAAAACAAACTGGAGATTGGCAGTAATTGTGGATTTATCAAAAATTAACATGCAGAAGGCCAACTGGTCAAAAGGTAATACCATATCAGCTGTTATTTTTGTGTACTGATTGATATTTTTGCGAATGAGGTCGTGAACATTTCTGCGAGATGCTGTTTTCGCACATTGACATAGAAGCTGTTGCAAGTGCACTATTACATCAGCACATGGGCGACATTTTTGCATTGTTAAATGCGCGGTCTAACAGTGATTCACGAAATGTGTGAATATAACAGCTCATACAGTATTCCTAGGGCACAAATATAAGGGGGATGGATCTAAAAAAAAAAAATCCATCATAGAAACTGAGGATATGAAGCGAAATTCCACATCTAACCAGGTGAAGGTAATGTGTATTGACCCTGTTAAGTACTCGCGGACGTCATATACACAGACTCTCAACATGCGTCCCTCTGTGATAGTTCACATACAGTGCCTAGGAGTTGGAGAAGCTTGCCTCATACGACCACCATAGTTTCACTGACGGGCATGTTGATGACGGCTGTGATAACGGGTATGCTCCGACCTTCCTTCAGCACAAATACCTGTCAAACACAAAACATGCATAGCACAACATCAGGCAGTGGTCATGTTGGGTATAATATTGATGGTTATTAGTGATACAATCTAGCACTCACAAGACTTTTCTTCAGACACCTTCACATCAAGTTTGATTAAGAGGTGATGTACATGCTTCCAGTCATGGTGTAAACAACAAAAACTTAAACATTTGGAGAGGTAATTCAAAAACAGAATGCTTTTGGTACTCTCAGTGCAAAGGCAATTAAAAAAACCCAACAAAAACAACATGCAAGTAAACCCTCTCAGAACTGATATCTCAAATGTCAATGGCATTTTGGTCGAATATGTTGCCAGCAGTATTATCAGATTTAATGATAGACACATGGTCGAATATGTTGCCAGCGGTATTATCAGATTTAATGATAGACACATGAATTCTATGCACAAAGTTCCATAAAGGACCGAAGGGGGGGGGGGGTGGGGGGAGAATGGGATGAGTATGAGTTTTTACCCTCAATGCCAAGTCACACATGTGATTGCCCTTACCTTTATAACATCTGCTATTCCTTTATCACTCAGACATTCGACTAGTGTCTCAAAAGAGTAATTCAACCCAGGGACTAGCATCGGAACCTGAAGAAAACCAGATAAAGAAACAATACAATCAAACAAAAACAAAACTATGAAAGGCACAAGTAGACATGTATCTGTCTCTCTGCATGTCGCATTGCTTCTCAAATGAACCGTTATGTCATTCATAATATGCATATCTCAGCAATGCTATAAATGTCTCACTGGCCAGTAGCAACAAATATTCACTAGATGATGGTGATCCATGTAACCGAATATAGGAGAAAAGCTCCAATGCAAATTGTAAATGACATGAAAACATATGTCATGGTATAATCAATATAATCAGCAGGATATATAATGTTGCAGTTCAACACTATTTACGATTGCTTTTGCTGTAAGTCTCTTCTACTGAGTTGCCAATTTGATCACAGCTTCAGCTGCAATACCCTTACTGTGGTTGCTCTGCCGGTTGGCACAGATGTCCAGAAACTAATTGTTGATGTACAGAGATTGTCTAATCCCCCTAATCTCTATAGAGACCCTATGGCCTTCCTGTTGGACTGTGGTACATTGCTACATGCAAGTGGGCTTGGTAACTGTGCAACAAGGTCCAGTTTGGATGAACTAATGGATGCCTATGAAGCCCAGGGTCCATTTCATAAAGTCATCACTTAAAAGTCTTGACATAAATCTCAGAATGGCAAGAGTCACTCTTTTGTAGCTGTTACAGACTTTCAAAGAGAGAAAAAAAAATCCATTTCATTAAGTCTCTAATAAGTGTGTCTTATGAACAAAAAAATCTCTCATAAAACTTTCATGAAATGAACCCCTGGGCACACAAAGGGTTGAGTATCTTGAGACCACCCTTCAGAGCATACACAACTGGAGAACGTCTCAGCAGAGTTTGAAGAAGTTTACAACTGGTACTCATTGTTATGATGTTGGCACTTACAGGAATCATTGTCTTCTGCAGAGAGTACAGCTTCTCGTCATACAAGAAACTGATTAGGAGCTTCATGGATGGCTTGTTGATGGACGTATTCTGCAGCTGGACGGTCAGCTTAAAAGTGGGACCAATGCCCTGAATCTGTAAAACATGAGATTACAAAAAAAAAAAAGGTGTTGCATGTTGTTTGTGTCAGTGAGGGAGAAAAAAGTGGCTATTTGACAAACTCAAAAGATTGCCAATGGAGATAGGACATTGTGAAATATGGCTCATCAGAATTTCAGTGTGATCTGGCAGACTTTGCACTGGTGTAAAGATAACACTGGATTTTGGGGATTGATAGTAATGACTTGTTTCACTTGTGTTAATATGACTGTTGCTATGGGAGCTCCACCTTATACAGTTGCATGGGAGGTAATGCTAACACCAATAACAGCACCAAACGTGAATGATGCTGTTGTTTTTATTTTGTAACAAGATTTTTTTTTTTTTTTTTTTTTGCCACATGATCAGAACAAATGTGAGAAATTTGCACAATGGCATTTCCCCCCATATTTCTGCAAGGAACTCATATGGGTTTATACTATGAGCAGAATATATCTCTGATACAGTAGAGCGCAAGTGAAAGAAAGAAATAGCACACAAGCACAAAATATCAGTCATATTGTGGCAAAACACCCACTAGATGTTGCTACAGCAAATATGTCTGTTGTAAAACACATCAATGAGCATCACCTGTGCAGACAGCTTGATGGGTTCGTTGGGGTTAGTGGACACCGGCGTGCTGCTAGAATCCATGGCCTTCACGAAGGCTCTTGCTGTGGTCAGCCGCAGCCGGTACAGATCATGCTGAAACATGCGGTGCATGGCTGATGGGGAAGAATTTGATTGACAGGTGTTTCTAAAACAATGGGGACACTGAGGCATTACTATCTAGAATAACTTCTCTTTTGAAACACAAAACAAGAATCATATGCAGTCAGGGGATAGTCCTACACCCAAATATATTTAGAAACAAATAAACATGTGACAAAAGTTTGTCTGACATAATAAAAAGAAATTTATAAATAAAGTCTAGACAAGGAAAATGAAATCAAGTACTTAGGAGCATAGGGGACAGGGGAGTACCTCCACCGCAACAGATATCTACCAAACAACCATGAGTGCAACAAATTCCTTCTTGACACCAAGTTCTAACTGAATCTAGCCAACTGCTGCCCCATCCTTCACCATGCAACTATGGTGAGACATGGTAAGACATGGTGTGTAGAGAAACTGAGCATAACACAAACAAAACATACACAACAGCAGACAGAATACCCCAGCCACTCTTTATACAAGCATGCTTGAGGTTCGAATGAAGGTAAAGATATTGTGATTGCCCCACCCTTCACCATGCATCTATGGTGTCCATGGAAAAGACATGGGGGATAGAGAAACTGAGCATAACACAAACACAACATACACAACAGTAGACAGACTACCACAACAACTCTCGATACAAGTATGCTTGAGTTTGGAATGAAGGTCTGACAGTGTAAAACCAGAAACATTGCGGCATGAAACTCTTGCGAAATGGAGCTGACGGCCTTTTTCGTGGCATGAAACTTGCACGAATTGCCACTGGCATTCAGTGCACTGTGTAGACAAAAACTTTCCTGAATCTTGGCTCCTTGCAGGGTCGGATCCAAGAATTCCGTAAAGGGGGAGGCGCCTTTACAAAATTAAAGGGGGCCGTACAGTTCCTCCCCCCCCCCCATTTTTTCTTTTTATTTCTTTTGTTTTAACAGAAAATGAAGAGGGGCAGGGGATCCACCGCTGGCTTGTGAAATTCACAAAAGCTTCATGTACACAAAAAATTCTGGTTTTACAGTATTGTGATGGACTTACAAATGCCATGCTCCCTCTCCCTCATGGTTTGATCCACAAACACCTTGGTCTTTTTCGGAACGTTCAGCTTCTGTTGCTGAGACGCGGGTGGTCCCCTCAGAACGTCCTTGTCCTCGAACAGGGCGTTGCGCTTGAGGATCTTGATGATCAGCCCCCCTCGCTTGGTGCTCATGACGAGAGTGCTGTCCTCCCGGCCAAAGCGGCCAAATTTCAGCCCGGTGATGATGTCCTGTAGGGGTCAAAGGGGCACAAAGGCCAGAGCCACAAAGTCAAATGATGTGGTCAGATTTGTAACAACCAGAATGTTGGATGGAAGTACATTTGCATTATAATTGAGACTCGTACAGTTGGGTGCATATACCAAATCTACAAAGAGACTGCCGAGTCTCTATACCACAGTTCCACTAGCAGTTCAAGGTCCCTACCGCATTAAAGCTTTTGCAATCAATTACTATTTCAAATACACCAATCAGGATGGACTACTGTATACGCCGAATATTTCGTGAGGTTTTTATTTCGCGAATTTCGCGAGTCAGGTGCTATTCGCGAAAATAAAGACACGTGATAATATTGACTCTGATCCCAATGTGGATGTGACATACGCATGTACTCTTTCCGTTCTGTACAGGACTCCACGATCTCGAATCTAACAACTCGCGAAATCGTTGGGAAATCCCGATTCGTGAAAATTTAGACTCGCAAAATATATGGTGTAAACAGTAATAAGGTATCATTGGATGATATTTGACTGAATTGATTTCTTTTTCTCTTGTCAGCAATAAATTGCTCATTTTGATAATGGAAGGGGAGAGTGTTAAAAGCATATAAACCTCAAATAAACCTGCTTCACAAAAAGAAATGTTATCATTTTTTTTTTTTTTTTTATTATTACCTATCTACTGTGCTGGGGTGCTCAAAGCACCTTGCAACATATTATATCCCAGTCGCTGGAATCAAATCTGCTCTTCACATGCATTCATTAAAATCCCTGAGGAATACTCTAGCCGGGCTGCCACCTTGTAGTTTACACATGCCGAGAACAACTACACTAACACTCAACTTCCTGCCAAGGGGTGTTTCATAAAGCTGTTCTTAAAGTTACAAAAAAGTTAAAGTTAAGAACGACTGGTTATCAAATTCATGAATTTCTTCCGTCGAGATGTTTTCATTGCAACTGATTGACAAATTGCCCTACATCGACGTAAATAAGCACTGAATTGATCAGTGTTTTAGTAGCAGCCATGATAAAAAATCATGGGCGTACATACTCGAGCAGGATTCGAACCTACGACCTCCTGATCACCGGACAGGCGTCATCTCCACTAGACCACCGAGCTTTCGCCCGACAGCAAGTGTTGGTTCTAATCCTTATAGCATGCAGCGGGTACTGCTTTGTTATTCAAATTCATGACTGGTTATCAGTTCTGATGTGCTATACTTATCAGAATTTCAATAATTCAGCACAAGAACTGATCACCAGTCGTTCTTAAGTCATTCGTAACATTAAGAACAGCTTTATGAAACACCCCAAGGTAGCCATTGGGATATCACATACATTTAAAAGTCTCTCTGGCCTTACCTCTGTCTTGATGGAGTTGATGAGGAACTTATCCCGATAGATGTGCACCTCCCCGTTCCTGAGGGCCACCATGACGGCCTTGAAGCCCTTCTGCCGGTGGTCCATCAGGTCCATGGTGGTGATGGCTGCTGGCAGGTACACTGTCCACAACTTTTTGCCCTGTAGGGGGTCAGGGAATGTGGTAGGACATTAGGCAAGGCTTTACATCTAGGAATCTTGGACATTACAACGATCCAAGCCCTTTGGTACAGCAGGGTCAGCTTTGCTTCCCTTTTACTACGAGCCCTACAGCTTTTCAATAAAATGTGTATAATCTGCACATAGGTACTTTCATAGGGGGTTACCAAAACTTCTGTCTGTTAGCATCAGTTTGGGGTATATGGGCATCCAGGACACTTCTGGGTCTCATCATCTGCTCCGCAAAATCATTACATAATAACTCGTGGCAACAAATTGTAGCATTATATGTGACCATACATTACAAGACCAACAGAAAGTCATATGCCTTGATTTTACCTGAAGACTCAAAATCAATGAAAAGAGTCAATCCACATGTAGTCAATGCTAAGTTTTCCATATTTTCTGAAAGATCAGTCCTTCTTCTACATTGTCCCAAAGTTTGGGATCATAAAATGAATGGGAAAGTGTGTTTAAGCAGTTTTTTTTTTTTTAGAACACTTTTTTTAGAATCTCGTGGTGAGGTATTCCTTACATTCCCTTTTAATTTCTTTAAAAGTCTCTGCACACTCTTCACTTTCAAATTTGAACACTTTTGAAAGGATGATGCTACTGCTTTCAAAGTTGGTATTAGTCATGGGCAGAATGTGTTGATAGAGCATGCCCAATTTCAGCCTATGCTGATATCTCTTCATTGTTGTTGTGATCGAGCTTTACGTCCTGTTTTTGTCCCATTCCGTGGTCACATTCAATACACAGAGAATGGCTTGGGAGGATTAAGCACTTGAATAGACCCTATACTTCGCAGCCTCTCTTTTTCAGTAAACACTTTTCCACAGTGTATGCTTTCTTTCCAAAATTTAGACTGGATTAGGAACATCAATTTGAACTGAATTATACATCCTTTCAAAGCTTAAAGTCTGTTCTTCCAGAATCTGCCCTGAACTACAAATCCATGTCTGATGACTTTTTGTTTGCTTTGTGATGCAGGGTCACATGTTTATGCTTTGTGCAACACTCGACGAGGATTGTGCATAGTGCCCTCAGGCATCAAAAGAGTTGTAAGATTTTTCACACTGACTATCAGTCCTGAAAATTTTCAAAATTCTTAGTTTGACTGCTGAGAGGGTGCCGATAGCTGGTAGTTGTTGTTCGTATGACAATGCGTTACGCCAAATCACTTTACTTGAACCCTGGCAAAAGTGTTGCCCCTGCTCTTTATTGTAGATGCCTGTACTATTTGTGATTGTTCTGTACTCTGCCTCTCTCTGTACCATAGTTTGTATTCTTACTTTCTCTGGTAAAACAGATGGTTCAAATGATAAGATGATGATAATAAAAATATAACTGTAACTTCTTGCCTCAGTTCACTTTGTGTAAAAGTTTGTCATCCTGAGTGATGATAAAGTTGCAAAGTGTATGCAGATTTGTGCAACTAGCAATTTGAAATTTAAAGGACACTGACACAGAAGATGCAGCCCCTGATATTTATGGCACTGAGCTGTTACTTCCTAAGAGCTGCCGAGCAGAACTGGTTACTTTACAAGAAACATGGCGGGTTGGTGTTTGGTAGGCAACCATGTCACTTTGGCATTCGGGTTTGTTTTTGTTTCTGGTTTGTTTGTTTGCTGTGTTTGTTTGTTTGTTTGTTTGTTTGGGTTTTTTTTTTTTGGGGGGGGGGGGGGGGGGGGCAACCACATTACCTTGGTGGTGTAGCATTGTAAGGTCTGGTCCATACAGCCAACGATGACATTCTTACCCACCCTCTCCAGGCCCACTGGCTGGGAGTTGAGCTCAAAACACAATTTGGCCATCTTCATTCCCCTGCAAAACAATAGATTTGGGGAGGTGGGCAGAGTGATCAAATTACTATTTCCCTTGCAAAGTCATTTTTAGCTTGCTCAGCATAAGGCAGTTTTATGTTTTTATGAGGCTGAGAACACATAGACAGGGTCAATTCAAACCTTTTTTTTTTCTACTTATATGTGGGTCAATTCAAACCTTAGAGCAGCATACAAATGTATTACACACTGAAGTAATGTTACACATAATTTTTGCATGCAAGGGATGCTTTGATTGTCCTAATATCTCAAGAACTTATGACCGCGTCTTTCAAAGAGATGACAGCAACATTACTTTGTGACAGATAAGTAACTAGAAATGTCGCTTCGGCGACTGGTATGCCTCCACCATAATACATGATTTTCCCAATAGGTCTAGATAGTACATGTGGACAATGTGTGACTACATTTTCACAAAATTGGCAAAATATTGAAATAACAAATTTCTCACAAATGTGTTGAATGTTCACCTTCCTTGACCTAGGTTTAATTGGATGAATAGGAGAGCATGTATCTAGGGATTTAAGGACTTTAACTTGACTTTGACCCATTCATACATTTAGGCATTGAGTAATTTTCAAGGTACAGGTGTGGAGAATTGGTGTGAATTTCTGAATTGAATAGTAAATTGTTACCATTTTCATCTGGCCCTTGACCCTAAAATTCATAAAATAATCACTTTCAGGTAGAACATGCATAATATGTACTAAGTTTCAAGATAACTTGAGCCACTTCCGAGATATGGAGGAAAAAGTTAGTTCAGCACTTTCACTTGATCTTTGACCTTTTGACCTTTGAGGCAAAAAAAAAGAAGAAAAAAAAAAACTTTCCAGAGAATTTCTATTAGGTTACACATGCATACACCAAGTGCAAAAAAAAAAAAAAAATAAAATAACCCTGCTGGCATTGCATAAATATGAGGGAAATAGTAAAATTTTGAAGTGTTGCACTTGACCTTTGACCCCATGAACCCTACATTCTCTAGATACAATCAATTCCAGTCAGTACATGTATATACTATGTTCCATGAAGATACCTTGAACAATTTTCCAAGGTACGGAGAAAAAAAAGAAGTTTTAATATTTTTACTTGACCTTTTGACCTTTGACCTTTGACCTCATGACCTAAACTTTCACCAGAGAATCTTCATTGGGTAATACATGTATACACTAAGTTTCAAGAAAATATCTTCAGGCATTCAATAGATATGGTGGAAATAGTGATATTTTATGTATTTGACCCTGACCTTTTGACCTTTGACCTCATGACCCAAACCTTCACCAGAGAATCTTAATTGGGTAATACATGTATACACTAAGTTTCAAGAAAATATCTTCAGGCATTCAATAGATATGGTGGAAATAGTGAAATTTTATGTATTTGACCCTGACCTTTTGACCTTTGACCTTTGACCTCATGACCGAAACTTTCACCAGAGAATCTTAATTGGGTAATACATGTATACACTAGGTTTCAAGAAAATATCTTCAGGCATTCAATAGATATGGTGGAAATAGTGAAATTTTATTGACCTTGACCTTTGACCTTGACCTTTGACCTTGAGCATGTGCACCCAAAAGTTGATAGACACAACTTCACCCCCTAATACCCATACATGCCAAGTTTCATTAGGATACCTCAACAGGTTTTGATAGTTACCTTGTCCACAAAATTCATTACGGACGGACGGAAGGACGGACGGACAGACGGACAGACGGACGGACGGACGGACGGACAACCCGAAAACATAATGCCTCCGGCACCACTTCGTGGCGGAGGCATAAAAATAAACAGACGGAAATGTGTATAAATGATCAGCAATTTACATGTTCTTGATACATATCATAAGTCTACAGCATACACAACTCCAAACTAAAATTTTAATTGACATTTCATGCCAAATCTTTTAGTCTTTACTTAGTGGTGCAATGAAGAAGAAGTTTAAAGGGTACCAGTACCTTTTCAGGGTGTACACATTGCCATTCCTGCACGACATGACCACCCGGAACTCAACGTCATACAGACCAGACACGCTGAGAAACACCGGGACACTCGGAACATTCATCTGAAATTGATATGGTAAGAAAACACAAATGCATTTATAAGGTAATTCAAAACACTCAAAACATGCCAGGTTGTAATCTATTTTGCCTAAATCACCACGTCAATCCACAATCAGAAGCACTTACTGATTGCTGACAAAGCTACACTTTGAATTAATAGATTCATAGCAAAATTTGCTTACAATGATGCCAAAATACAAAGGCTTTCAGCTATGTAATGGCGAGTAAGGGTAGAGAGCCATGATTAGGGGCAATTCTAGCCTAAAATGGTTATTTCTGTCATTCACAATACCAACTTGCACACAAAGATTTGCAAAATGTTGTCCAAGTAATACATGTTTAAAGTCAATGATAGCAACGTGGGCAAAAAGGATTCTAATGCAGACCTTATAAAGGCACGTCAAAACAAGATTTAGATACAAAGCATTGAATCCACACTGACTGCTTAACCCGTTGAGGACGGGCTAATTTTGCTATAACATGCATTTTCCATAGACATCTGCCCGAGTATACTCTGGACTTGTCCTTAACAATGTTTGTTTGTTTTGTCAATACCAACCTTCACCAACTCTTCGATCCTCAACTTCAGGTCTCTTACATATTCCGTTTTCTAGGAAATCTTGGGGGGAACGAGCTTTTGCTCACGCTGGACCAACACTGTGGAATTCACTTCCTCGTGAGCTGAAAGACTCAAGCTCTATAACATCTTTCAGGAGTAATTTAAAATCCTATCTGTTTAGCAGTGCATTTTGAAGACCAGTGTCTTTTGAAGACAGACTTTCATGTCTTTTTTTTTTTTGTCTTTTTTTTTCTGCTTCTTCATCTTCTTCTATTACTGTGATGTACTTGTATTTTCAATCTGTTTGCTTTGATGTACAATTGTAAAGCGCCTTGAGCATTTAATCAAAGTGGAGAACGGCGCTATAGAAATTGTATGTATTATTATTATTATTATTAACGGGCTAATGACTAGTTTGGGGTCTTCATCAACCCTAGAGTTAACCTTAGATGAGGAATTCAAGAGGCCTCAGACTTAAGCTCTTTTGTTAAAAAAAAATTGTCCTTGTTGCAGTAGAGACAGATGCATATGGGTATAAGACACATCATGAGGTACAGACACATATGAGGTACATTTTACAAGGTAAAAGGTTGACAAGAAGATTAGACCACCACATCAATTCTTAAAGATAAATGTGACTACAACATTCACATTATGATAAGAGAAAATAATTTCATGTCATAGATGTCCACTCTCAATTACGGGAAGAAAAAAAATGATATGTTTCATAACAAATTAGACCCCGTTTACAGTGCGGGGCTGGGCCGAGCCCCGCAATTTTGTCCGTTTTACACTGCCGGGCTCGGCCGCGCTTTTGATTCAAACCTTTCAATATTTTGTCGTAGTGGCGCTCTGCTTGTAAACAAAAGCAAATTGGTATTGTCTGGTTTTCAGACTCTTTGCCAACTGAATTCCGTGGCGCAAAGTCTCCGTTCGGGCAAAGGTCTTTGCCGAAGGAAAAAATCCTTCGCAGGACAAAACCACCTTAAACTATACTAGTTTTCGACGTTGAGGGGGTTAATATCCTGAATAGCGAAAGATACAGGCAGAGGGTTTGGAAGCCAGACTAAACTTGGCCGCGCATTTGGCCCAGTTTGCGTTTACACCAAGAAAAGGCCGGGCTCGGCCGCCACCTCCAGAGCGAGGCCTTTTGCACGTTTACACTGAAATGAAGGTGGGCTTAGCCGCGGCCGAGACACGGCCGAGCCTCACACTGTAAATGGGGTCTTAATGCACATGAAATTGAAAGAAGAACATATAGTCATTACTGGGCAAAAGAACTTATTCATCAAGCAAGAAATTAACGGGAGGATAGAAGAAATTCCATCCACGTCCCCACTGACCTTGCAGAGGATTGTAAAAGCTTCCGGGTCCAAGACGTAAATCTCTCGACTCTCTGTGCCAACGACCAGACAACTGATGGCATCATCGTCGGCAGTGCTCTTCTTTAATGTATCCAGGCAGGTGATGACAGTCTGGGGGTGGGGCAGAAGGGATAACTCAATATTTACATTAAATATCCAAAATGCCCATATGACTCACATGAGTATTGACTGTATTTGGATGGCAATAAAGTCTGCAGTAAAGTTGTTAATTGACAGTTAACATTGTTTCTGGGCTGAAGAGCCATTCATATATCACTAGTGTATTTTGTGTATGGAATTGTGCATATCTGCGCATATTTTCATTGGTGGACATACAGTCTGTATTTCATGACTGATGCCACACAGTAATTTATGTGTGTTTGTGGGTGAGGGGGGAATATCCTGCTGGAATCTAGTCTTATCATTGTATGGGCACACATGTTTACGTGACAATCCAGATGTTGTATACATCCGTTAGCAGGATACATATATGGTGAATTGGCATTTGTTTCTTTATTGACGTAATGCACTAAATTGTGGGCCTGTTTGCCATATTTGGAGTGATGAACAATAATTCACTGAGTGAATATGTGCAAGCTCAAAACATCATATTATCCAGTGGTGATGATGATGGAACACATTGTATGTGTATTATACAAAACAAAAAAAAAAAAAAAAAACACTCCAAAATCAATGAATCTTTCCTTTTTATGAAAAATATTTTGATACTGTTCTCATGAATAACTGGAATTATCACATTTGTACAATTATGATTATTCATTGAAATTTACCTGTCTCTTCAGCTGACCAACTTTGTGTACATTGGCAAAGGCCTCCATCTGTTCTCTGTCTTGTAGCATGAGAAACCTGTAGAATACCCCAAAACACATTTAGTTCTAACCCTTCGATGTTTGCAAGATACTTAAAAATAATTCCAAACCATTGCATTGCATATCAGGAAGACATGACTACTTTCTTTTTATAACAAGGTTTGGGTACGCAAGAGAATATCAGTTAGAGGAATGAAGTTTGAGGGGTGAATTTTCTTCAATTTGTCTCCCACTAGAAATGAAATTTGTAAGATTGCAACAAATGACACTAATGCCTTGTCCGCCTTGGACTACTTAACATAACAATGTCAGAATTTTGGAGTTTGGGTATTTGTTCGAAGTTCATTGTGCCACTGCCGGCAACCAGGGATAACCTGGTGGTAGTGTCGCTACCTGGAAGCAGTAGATGACAGGTTCAAGTCCTGTGGTTCCTTTTTTCTGACATGTTTGTTAAATTACATATCAGCAGTTGCGATCTTATAAATTTCATTTGAAGAGGGAGACAAGTTGAAGAAACTCCACACCTCACAGGTTTGGGTAACTGTAGAAGGTTTTTCTTCATGGAAGAGCATGAACAAACCAAGACAGGGTTCCCAGCATTTCAAAATTCCCTAATTTTTCCCTAATTTTTCCCTGATGAAGTATCAAATTTTGATGATAACAATTTCAACTCATTTCCAGTTTCGCATCCGATTTTCATCCAGTTTCATCCAATGGATGTTGTTTTGACATGCAATAAAATATAACAGTCTTACCGACTACTCTAGATTTTCGGGCCAATCAAAATTCCCATACTTTCCCCTGATTTGAGGCATTTTTATCAAATTCCCTGACTTTTCCCTGGCTGGAAAAAAGTAAAATAATTTCTCTGATTTTCCTGATTTCACTGATGGGCTGGGAACCCTGCAAGATGGATTAACTTAACCTGTGGCTTGTATGTATCTTTTTTTTTTAAAACAGTGGATTGCTTTGAGATCACTCTGTGCATGGCTGGAAAATTCCCTCTATCCTCTTTTTCAAACTGTTTGAAGAGAGATAAGGAAAGCAACTTACCTAAGTGACCTAACTGTGAGAGCGCCCTCATTCCCTTCTCTTCGTATGCTGTCAAGCATCTCACGGAGAACGGTGACGTCTATTTTGTCCTGCAAATGAACGAAAGGTCGCATACTTTGACAATGAGGCTGTTCTGTCCGTGTTTCTACCATTTTTCTTCAAAGGACAGCTTTCTCTTTCACTGCCAACACATACAACATAGTTGAGTCATGATTTGAATTAAATCATTTCTACGAAAAACAAAATAAAACATATATACAGCAAGAAGAAGATTAGAGATCAATACAATAAATTTCTTTTGCAAGAGAAAAACAGCATGACATAAGATCTATCACAATGAAAAACCAAGGAGATATGCCCTTGGAACACTTTTATAATCAGGATAGTTTGAGTAGTCATGCTGTTCACTTGAAAAATTTAGTACCTGATTGAAATACATTGATATATATTAAAGTAAATAACAAGGACCAATCCACCAATGAAAAAGAAAATGCCCGCATCAATGCACTCCTACATTCAAAACAAAGGTGTGTTAACATACTGTCATACACATACTTATAAAACAAGGCATGATTCTAACTATTCAATTTGAAATATATATGCACGCCATGATTACTTCAGTCAGTAAGTTTATTTCAACATGGACTAGAGCCGTATCCATCACTCACGTCTCTTGCCTGGTTCCAGAGATCCTGCTCCACGGGGTTAACATCCAGAGGCGGCAGTGTGAATTTGAAGTAAGGCCTCAGGTTTTTGTAGACGTACAGGTAAGGACCGGAGGCAACACCAATAGCTTTGGTGTGAAGGTTGGGAGGAAGGGGGGGGGGGGGGCAGTGAGCGAGAGAGAAGATAGGCAAACTCAATAAATTACTCTCAAAATAGCTTCATGTGGCTTCATATTAAAAGGTTCCTGCAACCCAAAAGTATGTTGACCTCAATTGATACCTTTTGGTCTGTACATAACCAAATCACTAAATACCTCATGAAATTATGAATCATATATTTTGAACATTTTTCTTGATTTCTTTTCTGCACCCTGTTAAGCCCCACCTCTAAAAAAATCCTTCAGATCATGTTTATTTATATTTCTGCGGTGACATCATCCTCCTGTAACACTTGAGCTGAGCAATGGACACAGTTATGTCCCTTACCATTCATTGCTACCTCAAAAATTTGTCAGGAGCTTTTGTAGCGCTTGCTGTAAATTCTGCTTAGGCTTACCTGGTACCCTGGGCTCATTGGTGTCCATAAAGAATGTACACACCCCAGTGGGGAGGTCAATGATGGCATTCTCACTGATCAGGGACGTTCCCTTGTACACCTTCAGCTTCATGTCGAATGTCCCTGTGCCGAGGTCGGCGATCACCAGTTTGTTCTCTCCATCTCCAGAGATATCTGAAAAGGCTGCAGAAAGTTGGAGGAGACAAAAAATATGTATTAGATTGCAATAGAGAGCATTGCATCTGATAACTCCTGTTCTTGACAACACTTTGTGGCTTTTTTTTCATTGCTCAGCCTGCATTATTTCATAAACGACATACTACTTTCTTCTCCCGATTTTATGACAGCAATATTTTTTGGATTCTCCTTGCTCTTATGTTCTCATGTTATCATATTGTGTTAAACTAATATTATTTTCTCGTCAATTTACCATGGTAGACTATGTCTATGAACTAATGCAATGGCTGCCACTAAAAGTTGGCTAATTTCCATTATAGCAGTAAATGTTCTATTTCCATTCAGAAAGAAACCACTTAAATGTAATATGAAGTTATCCACCACAATCCCATCTGAGAGAAGTGCTATATCTGATGGTGAAAAAGTGTCAAACCTCACATTTTGCACTCTTGTGCTAAGAGACAATCTGATCTACAAATTATATCCACATTGAACAGGTTTGACCTCTTCAGTACAATATCAAACAGCAAAGACAGCAGGATGATTGTAAATTATCTTAAAATAATGATATTAATGTCCTAAGTTGAATGCTTCAAACTTTGAACTATACTCACTCATGCATGATGAAAATGTGTAGAGGCTGGCTACTGGATCACTGTGAGCATCAAGCCACTTTGCATTGCCATCATGACTAGAAAAAATAGATAAAATGAAAGGAAGTAAAAACAGTCTTCAAGCAAAAGCTGTCTCAATGTAATAATGATAATGTGATGGAACAGCTGCAATATATATATATATATATATATATATATATATATATATATATATATATAATGTATGTAAACATCTAATTAATTCTAAAACACTCAATAGGCAGCTGTAGAATTTTGATGCTTCATATCAAAACATGGCACTGACATTTAGGTTTGTTTTCTTTAAAAGTCAATGACTCTTCTTAATAGAAGATCCTGAAACTGAGTGAAAGGACCTTCAACCTACAGGTTGTATTTACCACTTGCTGATCTGACTTTCCATTATACTAAGTAAGTGAAAGCTAAAGCAACTGCAGTAACTTAATGTGTCATTTCAGAATACGATATTTGAATGCCTGATTGCGATTGGGTTCACAAAACCTCTTCAGTTGAAACAACTGAAGTGAAAATAAAACAAATTAACAAGGAAAAGTTACAATGAAAGAGAGGTAATGAGTTAACACATTGTAGCAATAAATATATGAGCAAAATCACACAACGTTAAAAGGATAGTTCTGACAGCCTGGTATCCTACTACTAACAGCAAAGTTGTACTATCAAAGATAAATTACAGTATCTTGTCAGCAGGTAGATTGAAACTTATCATAATCTATCAATTGCACTCAGAAATACTGGCCTGTGCCTCTGCACTGAACTTCCTAACTGCACCAGCGACCCCAACCCATACCGAGTCGGGGTCGCATTGCAGCCCTATGGCTATCGAAGAAATGCCTCATATGGCTTAGCATTTTGGTGACCAGAGACCAAAATACATGGTTCTACACTGAAAATCATAGCCGTACTGTTAGATAAGATACTTACAATCAGAGCCGCTGAAATCAATTTACAATACGATCTGTTTTAAGAGCTTATAGTGAAAGATTTTATCCGAGGTTTTAGTCTTTCCGCACTTCGTATCGTAGTACAACTTACACAGTGCATGCGCCAACAGCGTTGCTGTCAATTGGGTATGGATAAAACATAGCACATATCATAATACACAATGTATGTGTGTGGAAAAAAAAAACAGGACGACTTGCTGAGAACTGAAATGAATAGTCATTTGCGCATGCGCATATATCATTTTATTTACGTGATATGTTTAAAGTGGCGATTCGCATCTCGCGGAGATGGTCTCAAAGATGGTAATGGTGAGTGATACATAGTTGCCTATAATATTCAACAATATTTATGGTATTACAACATGTGGCTTTTTGTTGCGAATCCAAGTGTCGTTTTGAACGATGAGTTGTTTGCTGAATTGCAAGCATCGCAGTGTACCTCACTAAATTGCATACAAGTCTTCGGGGCGCTGTTGCAGGTACAGCGCCCTGCGCCGGGGTTATGAACTTCCATGCACACTAATTTGTACATTGTAGCAATTGTACATAAACTCAATCACATTATAAATTCCCTCATCTGACATACAAATATAGATCTAGGACCTACATCAGTACATGTAGTATGTACCGTAGAGGTATCTACTTCTACTTCTACGGTGCTTCTCATCAAGCCTGTTCAGCAACTGGATGAGGGTTTGTGGTGTGGTGTTTCTGACAGTGGATGCTGTATGCCGTTTGTGCTTTGTGCTCTATGTTAGGTGCTCATTGACATTGTGTGCGAGTAAAAAAAAAAAAAAAAAAAAAAAATTTAAAAAAACAACCTCTCTGCCATCTACTAGTATAGTGAGGTGCCTGCACCTCGTCAGGGGTCCAAATACCGTCACCCCACTTAAAATTGTTACAAGCGCACTAAACAAAAATTTAAGCCCGGGACTATGTTCAGTACGCTTGAAACTTGACAGGACTGCCACAGCACAACAAAGCAAATTGTGGTGAAAACCGAACAGTTTTTCGCGAAAATCTGAAATTTTATGAGGAATACGTGTTATAAGTACAATATCATCATGGTCACCCGCATGCATCTTTTACGTGTAGGCCTATGTCTATGGAAGCATCACGGTCACCCGCACACGTCTTTTACGTGCTTTGTCTATTATGGGAGCACCGGAGACGAGTTGCGGGCCCCTTCCTTAGCGCACAACTATTCCGAATCATTCCTGTTTGGCGACGATAGCTGCAAATTTTCGATAGCGATCAGTGAACTTGTGATTCCATTGGAATCTTCAGCATTTTCCCTGTATGTGAAGGGGATTTCATAGAATTTCAGTGACGAAATGTGATTCAAATATGCACAAACGACGAGGTGCGGTTCACCCAAGTATCTACTGCTACTTGAGAAATTCAGAGTTTATTTCAAATCTAATTCGGCTTCTCATGGTCGTGTCAACACTGTGAAGAAACAAGAGAAGGTAGTTTAAAGGGACTGTGCAGTACTGGTTGAGGTGGGGATTCATGTTTTGAACATTCTTAAGTGAGATAATGAGAAACCTCTTATGAAATATGAAAGAGCATTTAATTTTAAAGGACAAGTTCACCTTCATTAACATAAGGATTGAGAGAATGTAGCAATATTAGTAGAACACATCATTGAAAGTTTGAGGAAAATCGGACAATCCGTTCAAAAGTTATGAATTTTTGAAGTTTTTGTGCAGTCACCGCTGGATGAGAAGACTACTGCAATGTACATGGTGTCACATACGTACAACAATATAAAGAACATATAAAGAGAATTTCACAAAATTTCAACTTTTGAAAAAAGTACACATTCCCTTGACTCATTACTGACATATGTTATGGGTAATATTATTCCCATTTCCCTTAGAAAGAGGCAAGTTAAGTGCTCTTTTATTATGCGAAAAAAGTGAAAATATGTTGAATTTTCTTTACATTTTCTTTTATACTGTTGTACTCATAAATATGACATCACGAGCCTTAGTAGTCTCCTCATCCAGTGGTTCCAATACAAAAATTTTAAAAATTCATAACTTTTGCATCGATTGTCCAATTTTCCTCAAACTTTCACTGTGTTCTACTAGACACTGATATTGCTGCATTCTCTCAATCCTTATGTTTATGAAGGTGAACTTGTCCTTTAAGAAGGATTCAACGTTTATTTGATGAAAATTGGTTTTCAAATGGCTGAGATATCCAAAAAAGTGATAATAATAAAAGGCGACAGGCCACAACTTTAGAATCTCTTTGTATCAGTAGGGTAACATCCCCAGTATTCGGTCACTTAAGCTTTTTTGCAATATTTTTCAAACTAAATTAATACATACATAGGGCTCTACATCATATCTACAGCAATGTATGTGAAATATATCAAATATCTTTAATCTCAACTTTCATTTTGTTATAATATCTCACAGAATTGCACAAAATCTCGAAATATATCACCTTGAAAATTCCCCAGTATACGGTCACCGGCACCAGTATTCGGTCACGCGATGTGCGCGTTCAAAGTCAATGCGTGTTCAAGGCAGCTGAAAAATGCACGCGCGCACTACCTTGTTGGCGCAAAATTGCATCGGGGACGTTGCGGCGACCGTTGGTGACCGAATACTGGGGCCTCGGCACTTGCATTCAACCCTTGTACATTGGGACAATGTATCGGCACGTACGGAAATTTTGTTTTTCTTTTGCGTTTTTGAGGATACCATTACACTCCAAGCTTGCGATAAGCAAAAAAATACCGCGAGAGAACAGCGTACTTTGTATATCTCGATTTTTAGCGCTTTTTCGGCGACCCGTAGACACCCTACTCTTAAAACTGGGCCTTATCCGCCCGCCCTTTTGGAAAGTAGCGCCGATTCTGCACTTTTGACAGTAAAATTTGGTATTTTGGATAGATTTTTGGAGGGGGCTAAGTAAGGGAGTTTCCCATTGTGATTGAGTGTGCAAGTATGTGAATTAATGTGATTTGCGTGTGTTGTGACAGTTGAACTTACTGGCTGGTGACTAGTGATAAGTGACCGAATACCGGGGGCTGACCGAATACTGCTGGTGCCCTTGGCCTTACCCTTCTTTAACGTTAGTAATTTAGTTTCACCTGGATTTTGGATATCTCAGCCATTTCAAAACCGATTTTCATCACATAAACTTTTGATAGAGTTACCCCTTATTAGAATTGCATGCTCTTTGACATCTCATAGAGTGGTTTCTGAATATCTCGCAAAACGGTAAAAGCTAAATCCTCACCTCGACCAGAACTGTACACACCCTTTAATTCATGTACTTTATAAACGATGCGATCAAGGCTGTACGCCAACAGCGACATGGTCATGGTAACGAGACGCTATCGGCCTGCTAAGCTGCATCACTAACTGTGTATAGGCCTACTGCAACGAGAGCAAGACATGGCCGCAACACACGGTGGTCAGGTGCAATTCGGTCCTTTACTCGTACACCTGTGTCCTCCACTTACGATAGCTTCGCAAGCTTCGAGTGGTGCATGTTTGGTTGCATGCAAGAACGCTAGTATTATCAAAGTAATATACTAATGGTAATGGACGGTATTTACCTTATGACATCAGATCTATCTGTTCCCGGATTGGCATTTTTGTCATTTTCCTCTGGCATTTTGACATCGGAATCATACAGAATCGCAGTCTCCAGCTCCAGGAATGTAAAGTAGGATGAAATACATTGACGTAGAGGGAGCCCTATTAGTTTAGTTTCGGATACACAGTTTGTCGTCCTCTCATAGTACTAGTACAGTAATCCCGTTATTTTTTTCCTCCTTTCAGGTGCAGTGAGATAGATGTTACAATAAAAAAAAATATAAAATAATTTCTTTTTTTCATCCTTTTAAAATGATATTCTGGCACAAATGAATTGAATATAATTAACCAACACATTCTGTGGCTGTAGTGGTCGACAGTACAAAAACACCAACAAAGGTTTCTACGGGAATTATGTTTTATTCGAAGTTTCGCATTTTCGTTTCACTTGCTTCAGAATCATTTCCATATGTGTAACTCCGTTCTTAGTTCCATTCGTGATTTCTTGCATAATTCCATGCATAATTCCGTGAAAACTGTTGAGTGATAATGCATAGTAAAGAATCCTAAATACATGTGCTCACATCAAACCAATTATCAGATTCATGATTATAGAAGCAGAGTTTCTCAAACGAAAAGTCTAATATAAATACCTTAGACTTAATCTATTCATTTCACTATAACATTTTAGCAATCAAAATTACATATGAATTGACAAATGAAAATGATTCTGAAGCAAGTGAAACGAAAATGCGAAACTTCGAATAAAACATAATTCCCGTAGAAACCTTTGTTGGTGTTTTTGTACTGTCGACCACTACAGCCACAGTGAAAACTCTTTGCCTGCTTTTTGCACGGTATTTTGGATCCAATTCTTCAGTATTCCGGCAGAAACAGGATCCATGTTGCTCACTACAACCTGTATGTAGTCCAGTCTATATTGGCTTCTAAAGTGTATGCATGTGTGTGTGTAGCAGCTGTACATTTAACTAGCTGTGCATACACATGCATGGTGCTATGTCAGGTGCCTTTTCTAAGGATGTGCTACTACATAAAGTATGTCACTCTGTACAAGGGTCAAATTGGCAACAGGCTGAGTGAGAACAATTTCAGGTGTACTTTCACCATATTTCATTTAAGCAAAATAAAACATATTTTTTCATCATAATTTTCATTCAAAACAGTTGCCAATTTGCAACCAATTTACTGATCTAATTAATTATAAAGTTGCCAATTTTAGTATCCTCAACCGATTTTGCATAAAATAATTCATATGAGCCAATCCAACATTCAACTATGATACTTTCATCACATGGCTCCTTTAAATTAAAAATTAATTTACCCTTAACACATTCATTCAAATGAAATCAAACTGCAAATACTCCTAATTATCTTTAACATGACACAATTTCATAGAATTGCCAAATTGAGCAATCTTGTGACATATCATTGGCTGCATGTAATACTAGCACTTGTAGATAATTACATGCGAACATTCAATGCACTCCTATTAAACTGAATGAGTTCTACTCGAATTCACTATAATTAAAAACAAAAATTAGGAAATTGAGTAGTTTCATGACTCATATGTCTTAAATGATGAAACTGCAAGTACACACATTCATAAGTACCTGGTATGCATTTCCAATTGTTTTAAGTAAAAATGTACCTTTGGCTTAAATAGCCCGCATACTCAATACACACAAGGAGGGGGAATTTACATCTCATCAACCCTTTCCTTGTGACTCTCAAATTTACGTGTTATTCTGCTCAAAATTAAATCATGCAATGTTTACCTTCATATCTTACTAATTATCGTCTCAATTTCATACCCTTTTGAGAGTACAACATAAATGCAATTTCGTAGTAACCTTTATAACATGAACAACGTACATGTAGAACACATGAGATATTCTTGACCAATTAATATATAATCTATTATGTTTAGTCTCATTGTAGTATACCAAATGGTATAGTCTTGAATTCAGACCCTAAACCACAAGAAGAAAGCATGTAAATGAGAAGTTCATACACCTTTTATTCTTCCAATGAGCATCCATTGTCTTTTGACTTCACCACAACAATGGAATGTATTAAATACTTACAACAATGGAATGTATTAAATACTTATTGGTATTCTTGAGTTCAGTCTGTAAATTGGATTTTTCACCAAATTAAGTTCCTAATGGTGAATTGGAATTCAAATCATCACAAATGTCTGAAATTTGTCCATCTGAGGCTCAGTCTATTTCAAATAGTCTTAAATTTCAGACCTGTTGGCTCTTTGGCTGGGAATTATTCCTGGTCTACATTAGAAACAAGAAGAACCAGCTTGTGAATGGGGCGATCAAGGTAAGTCACTGGGCCCTTTCGTTTACCCTTATTGTCTAATTTCGTGTCCCCTACTGCGAGTTTCACCTTACGAACCAAGTCATCCTTCGATTCATATACCTCAACAATTCTTCCAAGAGGCCATGAATTTCTGGGAGCGTTATCATCCTTGATAATCACTACATCTCCTACTTCCATGTTGCGATGTGGCTTGGTCCATTTCTGCCGCGCCTGCAGCAGATTAAGGAACTCTTTCCTCCAGCGACTCCAGAATTCATTAGCTAAGTGCTGGACTCTTCGCCAGCGTTTCCGCGCATAGACGTCCTCACGACAGAAGCTTCCCGGAGGTGGAAGGATGATCTTCGTCTTTTGAGTCAACAGATGATTAGGAGTCAGTGGAGTTGGATGAGTAGGTTCATTCAGAAATTCAGTGGTTAACGGGCGACTGTTCACAATGGCTGCTGCCTCACACATCAAGGTCCTCAGGGACTCGTCGTCTAGTTGCTGACCCGCCTGATAAAGCAGAACATCTAGGACTTGACGTATGGAACGTATTTGCCGTTCCCACACTCCGCCCATGTGGCTTGAAGCAGGTACATTGAATTTGAAGGCAATGAAGTCGCATCCTTCCTTGAGGAGAAAGTCCTTTACTTGACCCTCACCGGATTCAGCACACCGCTTGAATTCTGCCTCGGCACCTACAAAGTTGGTTCCCCTGTCACACCTCAGTTGCTTTACAGGGCCTCTCACAGAGATAAAACGCCTCAGAGCGTTGATGAAGGCATCCGTGGTGAGAGCATTTAGAACTTCGATGTGCACGGCTCTGGATGCCATACAAGTGAAGATCAGTCCGTAGCGCTTTAGTTCCTTTCTGCCTTCCTTGATCAACCATGGCCCAAAGCAATCAACTCCAGCATACGTGAATGGTGGGGCAGGGGTAAGACGGTCTTTGGGCAAGTCCGCCATTTTCTGTACTTGTGGTGGTTGTCTGAGTCTACGACATGTCACACATTGGAAAATGAACTTTGAGACGAAGTTGCTGCAACCCAAGATCCAAAATCCCTTTGTTCTGAGATGGTTGATTGTCATACCCCTTCCTCCATGAGCAACATCGGCATGACATTGGGATACGATTAGCTTGGTGAGATGTGTCTGAGGTAAGATGGCAGGATGCTTGCTTTCGAATGAGATATCCGACCTTCTCAGACGTCCTCCCACTCGTAGGATGCCATCATCATCTATGAAGGGGTCAAGATGATGCAGACGGTTAGCGGCCTGGCAACGACGTCTTTCTTCTCTTTTGCTGTGACGTTCATTTCCCTCTACTGCTTTCATTTCACCAAGGGTCTGTCTTTGAATCAGCTTTATGATTTCCTTTTCCGCTTGGAGCAGTAGTTCGGTACACAGTGGTTCCATTACAACCTTCTTGGAATCACGTTTTCCATCTCTTTCGTCCCGTCCTGCTTGACAACGTTTCCATAGGTGCGATCTGAGACGAAGACAGTTCGCCACAGCTCTTTTTGCCCGATACCAGCTGGATAGATGATCAAATCTTTCAAGCTCCAGACCGTTTACTTTCTGCAAAGAGGCATGGGTCTCACACTTCACTTCAGGATCTTTAGGAAGAAGGGCAGCTTCCTCTTTCGTCTCGTCTGGGATTTCCTTTTCCCAAAGGAAGTCTGGACCAGTGAACCACTTTGATGCTTCAATTTGTTCGATCATCAGTCCTCTTGAAGCACCGTCAGCTGGATTTGTCTTTGTGCCGATATGCCTCCATTGGGAAGATGAAGATTCGTCTCTGATCTGGCGCACTCTGTTCGCGACGAATACATGATATCGTCTTGTCTCGTTCTTGATGTAGCCTAAGACTACTCGACTGTCAGTCCAAAAGGTCTCTCTGTCAATGTTGAGATCTAGTTCAGTACGAAGAAATGAGCTCATTCTCACTGATAGGGTTGCTGCAGTGAGTTCCAACCTTGGTACGGTGACGGTCTTGATTGGGGCAACTCTGGCTTTGCCTATCACCAGTGTACAGTGCACCTCTCCATTCTCGTTTGTCAATCTCAGGTACGTACAGTGGCCATAACCCAAGTTGCTGGCATCACAGAAATGGTGTAACTCTGCATTCTTGATTTCTCCAAAGCCTTTGGGTTTATAACATCTGTCGATGGACAGTCTGTCAAGTTGGAGAATGTCAGCTTTCCACTTGTCCCACTTGGCTTGCAGTATGTCTGATAGTGGATCATCCCATGCAGCGGAACTCCTACACAGCTCTTGAAGTATTAGCTTCCCAGGCAACAAGAGGGGAGCTAACAGCCCAAGGGGGTCAAACACTGACATAACGGTCGACAGAGCACCTCTCCTGGTCAGTGGCTTGTCTTGGAAGGTCATCCTGAAGCGGAACTTGTCTGACTCAACACACCATTGAACCCCGAGTGCTTTCTCGATAGGAAGATGGTCATGTAGAAGGTTCAATTCTTTAACTTCTTTAGCTCTGTCATCTACTGGAACTGATTCTAGTACCTTCCTAGAGTTAGAGACGACTTTGTGAACATGTAGTCCTCCATGTTCACACATTTTCTTGGTTTTTGAAATCAGTTCGATGGCCTCTTCCTCTGTAGCTACTGCTTTCAACCCATCATCAACGTAGAAGTCCCGATGGATGAACCTGGCCGCATCGTGACCTATCTCATCTGCCTTGTCTGTAGCTATCTGTTTCAGGCCATAGTTCGAACATCCAGGGGAAGAGGCAGCCCCAAACAGATGCACATTCATGTGATAGTCCACAGGCTCTTGATGATAGTTTCCATTTGGCCACCAGAGGAAGCGCAAGTAGTCCCGGTGCTCCTGGTTGACATGAAACTGGTGGAACATTTCTTTGATATCACACATGAAAGCGATGTTCTCCTTCCTGAACCTACAAAGAACTCCGGCTAGAGCATTGGTCAGATCAGGACCCGTCAGAAGGTGGGAATTCAAACACTCTCCCTGGAATTGTGAGCTGCAGTCGAAAACCACTCTAAGTTTTTTCGGCTCCTGCACCCCATGGTGAGGGATGTACCATCGTTTGCCTGATTCGCCTGGTTCCGTCACCCTTTCAGCATATCCCTTATGAATGAGGTTATTCATTTGCAGGACGTACTGCTCGTAGTAGATGGCATCATTTTCGAACTTCCTCTTCAGGTGGTTCAGACGTTTGAAGGCCACTGATCTATTGTTAGGCAGTAAAGGCGTCTTTTCCTCTTTGAAGGGCAGTGGCATTTCATAATGCCCACTCTGTGTGATGTGGATCTCCTTCTCCATCATCCTAATGAACTTCACGTCATTCTGCGAATAGGGTTTTTGTTTCCTATCTGTTGTGAAGTCAGCTTCTAGAAGTTGGATGACATGAAGGGGAGCTATTTCTTCCTTCATTGTCGTTGGACGCACGAAGATCACTTCTGATCGACATCCTTGTAGCTGAACCTCCTCAGGCACAAGTCGCACTGCTGTACGATGGCTCACACCAATTGGATCGTCATGACTGTCAGCATACTCTTCGTTCACTGTGCCAACAATGGTCCAGCCAAGGTCCGTCTGGACTGCGTATGGACCTCTATCATTGGGGGAGTGGATGACAGCACGTGGAGCAAGAGCTTTCGCACAATCGTAGCCTATTAAGAGACCAATTTCAACCTCTTGAGGAGGGGCTATCATGTTAGCAATCCTGGACAGATGTTGGTAGGATCTCGCCATATCAGGAGTGGGGATATGATGTCTATCTGCTGGCATAATATCTCTCGTGTAAGTTGGAGGGAGGTTGATTATCTTCTTGGAGTTGTTGAAAGCTTTCACTTTAAGACCAGTCACCTTTTCACTTGCTATTCTTTCATTCGCTTTGGTCATCGTAGAGAGTAACAGGTTCACCTCAACTCCTTTAATTCTCATTGCCTCCTTCGTTTCAGTCAGAATGAATGATGTATCTGATTGAGTATCCAGCATAGCGTATACTAATCTGTCCTCATGGCATGATTCATGTGAAAGCCACACAGGAACTATCATTGAGGACTTCGTTGAATGACTGGAGTCCAAATTCGATGCACAAGATTTTGATTCCAGCATTTCCTTGACATCCCTTTCTTTCTTGTCATCCTGCTGCCGTTGCTTCCACTCTTCATCATGCAGAACAGTAGGATGCCTTCCTTTACAGGAAGAGCAGGTCTGTCTCTTCCTGCATTCCTTTGATCGGTGTCCCCTCTTAAGGCAGCCGAAACAGAGTCCATTCTCCCTGACGACCTGTCTTTTCTTCTGCATCGTCTCTGCACTGAAGGAGGAACATTCGGCGAGGTGGTGCTGACCCTTGCAGAAGATGCATGAAGGTGGCCCTTTCACTGCAGATCCATCTTTCTGATTCCGATGCTGGGTTCCTGTCTGCTGAAAGCCCGAAACAGCTGACTTCCTCCTATCCTTTGGTATCTGCAGCGACTGAAGAGAAGTAACAGGGTCACAAGCGATCACAGCCTCCTCATCGATGAAGCTAGTAAATACAGTGAAGGGTGGGAATGTTCCCCACTGATGCCTCCATTCAACGACTTTCCTGCTCCATTTCACGACCAGCCAATCTGGGAGTTTCATCAAAAGCTTCCGGTTTTCTCTTTCATCATCGAGATGACTTAGATGAGGAACATACTTAGAAGCTGTGTCACACTGCTTCAAAAAGTCTCCAAGTCTCCTCAGTCCGGTTGCATCTCTCGCTCCTATCTTCGGCCAGGAGTCAAGCTTGTCACGATAGGCATTGGATACCACAAAATGATCTCCGTATCTCTGTTCCAGTGCCCTCTTAGCCTCATTGTATCCAGCAGCATCTCCGATCATTGAGTAACCTTGCACCAAAGATCTCGGCTCACCAGTGAGATACTTTAACAGGAAGTAAAACCTCTCTCCAGGGGGAATTCCTCGATGCTCAATCAAGGCATCATAACTTCTCCTCCATAATGTGTAGTCCAGCGGGTTACCTGAGAATATGCCAGGCTCGGGAAGGGGCAGTCTGTTAAAGCAGAGCAGTTCCTTCAAACTGTTAGCGAGAACTTCGTGAGTACTGCGCTGGTCTGCTGGCTGCTTTTCTTGTGATGAAGATTTAACATCATCTCTCTTGGGGGCACCTTCCACAGGGGAGGTATGGTCCTCCATCTTAATCGCTGATTCGACCGGGGGAGGACTGACTTCCTTGTCAACTGAACTAGCCTTTGAAGAGATCGATTCTTGATTGTTGATCCAGTCTTGAACTCTTCTTTTCGAAGAACGGGAACCTGATTTTGAAGACAGAGTTCCTCCTTTCAACTGTAAGATGATCTTCAAGGTCTCTCTCATTAGAGATGTGTGCTCCTCTTCCATCTCTTCCAGCTTCTCTTCAATATCATCATCTGTATTTGCTGAAGGAGTGAAAGCTGTGAGCTGTTCTTGCGCGGAAATGGCCTTATCCATAGCCTCTTGCACTAGGTTGCGGGATTCTTTGATCACCTCGACTTTGACGTCATCTTCAACCATAAGTTGTCTATGTTTGTTTGCCCTTCTCCTCCAAAGTCGAACGGCATCTTTCCATGTCTTCATGGTGACGTCTGTTTGGTGTTGTAAACCCTTCTCTGTGGGTCTTCTATCCCGTCTGCTACCATCTCCTTCCGACATGATGAAGTTCTCTTAATGGCGGAAGAGTCACACGTAAACGAAACAGCTTCCTAATCAGAAGCAACCTTCGTCGTACTGATAGTGATCTCAGTTTTCAATCGTAGGGCAATTTCATAGCACGAACTGCGAAAGTTTTTTACTGAAGGTGTTGTCGTTCATAGTTTTCAGCCAAGAGTTTTCGCAGAGAGTTTTCACTCCTTCAGCAAATACAGATGATGATATTGAAGAGAAGCTGGAAGAGATGGAAGAGGAGCACACATCTCTAATGAGAGAGACCTTGAAGATCATCTTACAGTTGAAAGGAGGAACTCTGTCTTCAAAATCAGGTTCCCGTTCTTCGAAAAGAAGAGTTCAAGAGTTCCTTGGTAGTATAGTGGTAAGTATCTCCGCCTGTCACGCGGAAGACCGGGGTTCGATTCCCCGCCAAGGAGCCAACTGTGGCTGTAGTGGTCGACAGTACAAAAACACCAACAAAGGTTTCTACGGGAATTATGTTTTATTCGAAGTTTCGCATTTTCGTTTCACTTGCTTCAGAATCATTTCCATATGTGTAACTCCGTTCTTAGTTCCATTCGTGATTTCTTGCATAATTCCATGCATAATTCCGTGAAAACTGTTGAGTGATAATGCATAGTAAAGAATCCTAAATACATGTGCTCACATCAAACCAATTATCAGATTCATGATTATAGAAGCAGAGTTTCTCAAACGAAAAGTCTAATATAAATACCTTAGACTTAATCTATTCATTTCACTATAACATTTTAGCAATCAAAATTACATATGAATTGACAAATGAAAATGATTCTGAAGCAAGTGAAACGAAAATGCGAAACTTCGAATAAAACATAATTACCGTAGAAACCTTTGTTGGTGTTTTTGTACTGTCGACCACTACAGCCACAGTGAAAACTCTTTGCCTGCTTTTTGCACGGTATTTTGGATCCAATTCTTCAGTATTCCGGCAGAAACAGGATCCATGTTGCTCACTACAACCTGTATGTAGTCCAGTCTATATTGGCTTCTAAAGTGTATGCATGTGTGTGTGTAGCAGCTGTACATTTAACTAGCTGTGCATACACATGCATGGTGCTATGTCAGGTGCCTTTTCTAAGGATGTGCTACTACATAAAGTATGTCACTCTGTACAAGGGTCAAATTGGCAACAGGCTGAGTGAGAACAATTTCAGGTGTACTTTCACCATATTTCATTTAAGCAAAATAAAACATATTTTTTCATCATAATTTTCATTCAAAACAGTTGCCAATTTGCAACCAATTTACTGATCTAATTAATTATAAAGTTGCCAATTTTAGTATCCTCAACCGATTTTGCATAAAATAATTCATATGAGCCAATCCAACATTCAACTATGATACTTTCATCACACATTCTATTTCCGCGTTCATGCTTATCATTATCATGATATAACACTGAACAGATAGAAATTGAAACGTGTGATGACATTCAGGCAAGTGTAAACAAAACAATCACTTAGAAGAAATATCATCAGTTTCGAAGAAGTAATTATACAACCTACTAGATACATTCTAAAAAAGGCCCCGAATAAGGTACATGGCGTTCATCGGGACGTACATGAGATAGACAGAAACATGAAGTGTCCGTGCAACTAGCTAGATCTTACGAAAACAAAAACAAAACAAAACAAAACAAAACAAAATGGATGACGTAATACTTACTGTATATGTTGTAGCAATTAGACAATGAGTGAAGGCGTCTTCATAGCTAGATTGCTGGACCCATAAGAGCATTTTCTATACAACTATAAGAAATTATATTGTTGCACCTCTTATATCCAAATTTCATACAGTCCGACCTCTCTTATCCGACCTCCCTTTATCTCAATTGAATTGAATTGAATTGAATTGATTTGAATTGAATTGAATTCAATTCAATTGAGGTTTATTTCCATTCCATTTGTTCACAAAATTGTAAAATAAAGTACAATGTATACGTTATACAGTCACTATTATGTCATTTACTCGAAAAAGCATAATACAAGTATCATGAAGTATAAAAAACTATACATACAATGTCAATGAATAAGCAAAATAGCAAAGTAAGCTTACACTTGAAAGACTGACAAAAAAAAAATAAAATGGAAAAGTAGTGGCCCACTAAAAAGCAGGGCTTGTCAGTGGGTCACTTCGGAGACATAATGTACTAAATATCATACGAAATTAATTCACACATAACAAGAAATAATAAGCGATAGCTATTTTCGAATAAAAAAAAATGCAAATTACAATTTACACATTGTAATTGTATCATTAATCTTTATTATCGGGACCTTGATTTTTTTTTCCAATCTAATAATTACAGGGAAAAGGGGATTTCAAACACAAACAAAATTCCTGCTCAAACTCACATGAAATACATCTTCTCAACATAAATGACATACATTCACAAGTTTCATCTGCTTGTATTCATTGTCACTACTCACTGATAGAAACAAGCGAATTCTACAAATAGTTCATACCTTTCTTTTATTTTATGTCAGCAAAGTCTACATGCAGGCCTGAGGACATTCACAAACACCGTGATGATGATGAATACACGCGAAGATGTGAGGTAAGTAATATCCGAATATCAAACGACTGAGGGGTATATGAGTGTATCCCAACACGAAAGAGGACGCCGATATACACTAAAAAACACAGTTTTATTGATTGGCTCTCTCTCTCTCGTTGTTCTGAATTTCACCGACAACTCGGCTTTACATATAAATCACATTTCTCCTTGGACTGTATTACAAATTTTCATTTAAAAGTGACGATTGTTCAGTGTAAAACAGCGACAAAACAGCGACAATAACCATAACCCACGCAGAACAAAACAGGGCTGTTTTTCGTGTCGAGAGGACTGTCCCCCTCACTATTTCCCGCTTCCTCTTGGTTCTCACCTGCACAGAGTTAAAGTAGTCGAACCCCCATGCCTTTTGTGACGACCAGATGTTTTGTGTACTATATATATATATGTGTGTGTGTGTGTGTGTGTGTGTGTGTGTGTGTGTGTGTTTGCTTGCTGAAATGGGAAGAAGAAAGTAATTTGATGGACAATTCCAGACCCCGTGAAAAGAAAGAGTAAAATTTTACCAGTATAACAGTATCTATATTCGATCAAGATAGGATCAAAAGTATAAGGAAATTACAAAGTTGTAAGGATTTGCTAATTTTTGCAAAACAGTTGATATAAATATACAAATGAGTAAGCTGATGATAATTGTCATCACCTACAATTTTTCATTGTGTTAAAAACCAACAAATGAAAATTCAATTTTTCTGCTATACATAATGTTATTCTCTGACAGAATAAATTTAAAATAACAACCGTTTAAAAATGTTAAGATTTGAGACTGTCATGTATGAAACATATCAATTGAGTACCTGAATATAAGAACGACCCAATTCCATCAGAGAAAATTTGGGAAAAATAGAAATAAATGAATAATTTCCTACTGCTTTTAGTGTTTTCAGTTATTGGGGTGTTATTCATACAAATTTGAATATAAAACAGTCACTTAACTGATTATCTGTATTTGCATGACCTCGTAAATGGTTTCCAAAGGCGATAGCCAAATTTGGACTTGGGTCGTTCTTATATTCAGGTATTCAATTTCATCTGAAAAAAAAGAAAGCCCAAAATTTCACGATTTTTATGTATCAATTATAAAGCAGGTACTGAGGTAGTGGCGTCATAACTAATTCATTTGCATATTCATTCTGATTATTCTAGAGCTGTTTTGAAAAATTTAGCGAAACTTCACAATTTCATACTCTTACTTATAATTTCTACCCAATTTTGATCAAATTCTCAACTTGCGGGTTTGTGCTTGCAAAATCTTACTTTTTCTTTTCATGACTACCTTGTAACTAAAGACCGGAGTTGTCATAGGGAAGTCCGAACCAGTTAGAATCTGATAAGAAAAAATACAAGTTTCACGAGCACGACTGTGAAAATTTGATAAAAACCTAATAGAAATTAAGGAAGGTATGAAAAATGCCAGTAATTTTTCTCTCATTTTCACCAAACAGTTCTTGAAGAGTCAACAGGCATGAATGTGCAAAATAAAAGGGTTCGTATAATGTCATTGCCTCACAAGTGTCAAAAAAATTGTATACAAAATTTTGAAATTTCCAGGTTTTTAGTTCAAAACGCAATTATGCCCTATCTTAAAACATAATTTGAATAATCATTATTTTGAAATCCGGATGTAGCCAGGAAAACGTCCTTTTTACACTTTTAAATAGCTGAAACTAAAGTTTCTTATTTTTCTTTTACCATCATCAGAGGGAAATTGTCACGTGATGACATCATAAACTTACTCATTTGCGTATTCATATCAATTCATTTTTTGTTTGCTTTTTAGTATAGGTCCCCCATATTTCATGTTTGTAAAATTGTCTTCTCTTGTATTCTTTGTAATTACGACGCTATGTCCAGTCTTATGTTCAATCGATTGTATCATGTTGTGTTTTGAGATGTGGAACAATAATAAAATAAAATAAAATTCTTAGAGAACTGGTTTGCAAAGATTAGCGAAACTTCACAATTTCATGATGATTCTTATCCGACTTTAATCAAATTTTCATTGCTGTAGGGCCTATTTTACTCTGCAGCCTACCTTTAACTGGTCAGGAGTTTCCCTTTAAGCATTTAAAGCCAAGGTGCCCTAGTGGGCATGGCAGATCTTGTTGTTGTTGTTCTCTTTTCACTATTACGTGGCACGTTTGAATAGATGTTGTGACCAACGCGGGAGCTTGGTCTATAATCTCAATAAGAGCCAATAATGTTTCCTTATCATCCATGGGGTGAATATCTAAAACTTTAAAGATGTTGGAAAATCAAAGATGTAAAAGTGCAACTCCGCCACAAATGCAATGCACTTCGATCATGTTAGCAGGTAGAGAAAACAGAACAAAAACAAAACCAAGTGTCATGTGGCATTGGAATTTAATTCCAAATTGAGTGAATTACTAGAAAGTTCCTCGTGAGGTATATCACTTACGAAACGGAAATGTCAGTCGAGCGCAATCTTTTATGAAGTGTACAGTCATGTTGTGAAAGGATGACGTCATCGTCTCATTATCAAAGCTCCCTTATGATAACATCTTATTAAAACGGAAGAAAAACATCTTTGACATCACATTATTCTGGGAATTAATAGGTCTACGCAGTGGTTACTTCAAAGCACGGGATATGATCTTAGGTGCTGAATAATTTCGATGAAATTATTTTGCAAACAAATGGGGACCGAGTGAGGTGATGCCCTACCTAGGCCTAGTGCACTCAAATGCGACCTGTACAAAGAGTGTATTCCTAGGTCCTAAAAGTGTTATAAGATATTATAATTGGGAACTTCAACATTGTAACTTCCCTCTTTCTTGCAGTTTGGATGCAACCCCCCCCCCCAAAAAAAAAAAAAAAAAAAAAAAATCATCCAGTATCCCTGCTATTCGCCGACCTGATTCTAACTGGACAAGTTCGCTATAAAGCAGCGGCGCGATCTACACAGTTTTGAGTGTTTGTGCACCGCACGAAATACACAATACGAAAAGAGACTGACGTATGCCGAAGTCTACGTCTGTGTGTGATAGATATACTTGCACCCCTCCATATTGATATGAATGCATTGACGATTTGTGTGCAATCCGTTCGTGAAGAGCTTCAGACGCTATATGAATTAAATGTAAATCATACGTATATACCGGGAATATATCCCACATTTGACATTGTATTGCCTCGAGCTTGGTCTGTATTTTGAACTGACAAACAAACGCACATGGACTTTGTGTTGTCATATGTGCATACATTATAGAAGTCACCACCCCTTCTGTACAAATGCAGCGCACTTTCGTTACCAAAGAAGGAAACCGCTCCCCTTATTTGGAGGCCATCGGAGGCCATATCCGCCATATTTGGTAGACCCATTTCCTTTACGGTGACATGGGTCGTTCTACATATCTCTCCGCGCAATATTAATACGCAGGACATGTAATCATGAGTTTTGATCCCAAATCTAAGCACTTGCATTCACGAAATAGTTTGAATCATCATCCTCGTATCCTCAAATAGAGTGAGTTTGAGTAAAATTATTAGGAAGATCAACGATTTTTAGCACTATTTTATTTTGGCGTACGTTTCTTCAGCTGGAAAGGCATCCTGTTTCCTTATGAGGAAGACATCATACTCTGCATTTGGGCATAGGATTCGTACCGCGAAATAAAAATCGTGAAGATCATTTAATGTTTGAAAACTGATTGGACTTATATTGCTGGTCGATTAGGAAGAAGTAGCAATGTCTACTATTTCGTTTTCGCCACTTCAAAAACTGAAAAATGGCAGCGGCGATCATGGAGCGTGCCTGGCTGACAGTGATAGTAGCTCCGTTGGAACAGGCTCCGAACTGGCCGAGCGAGATCATGACTTGGATGAGCCCGGATTGGGCCCGGGCTTGACTCATCTCACTCCCGCTGATCTGGAAAAGGTAGCAGCAGGGAAGCACAAGAAGACCAAAGGGAGGGTAAAAATTAAAATGGAATTTATTGACAACAAGTTGAGACGATACACAACTTTCAGCAAAAGGAAGACGGGCATCATGAAAAAGGTACGTATTCGAATATAGTGAAAATTACATTCACAAACAAACTTGTCATGTCACTCCTCTATTTTCTGACTATTCTAACGTTTTTCAAAATAGACCTCTGTTCTATTTCCATGAATTGCTGTGCTTGTCATGTGGATGTGATTGTGACTGTGAGCATGGTGTGACACACAACTCAAAAGTTTGTGTTTATTTGTAACTGTTAGTGTTAGAGCGAATTGTCTTTGGTAACAGGTTTGTGAGTCTTTAAATTGTGAGTGGTGTGAGTCATTCATGTTTACATTTTATTTCAAGGAGAATATCTTGCTTATAAATTATATCATAATGAAAGATTATTATTTTTTTTTTTAAAACAGACCCACAAGACTAGATATTCAAATATTACATATAAGATGGGTAGCAAAAATCCTGCAATCTCTTTGTTCGAGAGCTGTACGTGTTGATTTTTACTGGCAACATGCTACCTCACAGAGGACAGCCAGCATGCAGCACCTGCACCAGCCACTATAAACATGCTATCGGAAACTTGCAGCAAGAGTTTGCGCTTTTGTAGCAACGGTTTGTGCAGTAAGCAAGCCTTTGCGCACTCACACTCAATAAGTTCAGATATGCTTATTGGCTAGAAAACCATACAGTACGTCCAGTAATTACGGGATGCATGGTTTTACTGAATATGGATGCATGGTTTTCGTCTATGGCAAGCCAAAATGAAACTACATGTATGCATCCAGTAAATTTGCCTTAAGGTAAACATGATCAAGAAATGGATTTCTGGCAAGTGCAATTAATGTGCTGTCATCACTGGATAGGAAAACTACAACAATGATGCAAAGACAATGCACAGAGAATTCCACAAATATATGTATTTTTAAAAGGAAAAGTACATGTACAGTACACATTCTTTAGACTTACATGTATTAGTATTACTGACATTATATAGAGTAATATTATTCCCCAGCATTCTGAAAGAGGTTTAAGTCTAGTTCTTCTTGCTTATGCCAGAAATTTGAATAATACTATGTTTAACTCATATCTTTTTTAACTCTATTGTTTTTTTTATATTGTTGCCATACAATGTACATTGTACTTTGATTCCACAAATTGTTATAGTCTTCTTATTCAGCAATGAGAGCACATGGACTTACAATAAACTAAAGAATTCACAACTTTTAAACTGATTTTCCAATTTTCCTCAAGCTTTACCAATGTGTACTAAGTTGTCCTAGTGTTTTTGCATTCACTTAATCCATGTATGTATCAAGGTAAAGTCAGGGAATAAACTGATTTTGTTTGTAAATTTATGCACTTTTCTTTTGTATCCAACAGTGACAGTTATTTCTTCAAACTGTTTTGAATTAACGTTTTGTAACTGCATGTCCTGGATATTAATAGTAAGCAGACTTGTACAATTCTAGCTGTACAACATTTATCTAAGTATCTATCTATTTACAGTATTTATTCCTTACTTATTCATTCATATTTTTCAGGAAACAAGTGAGTGATAAGGCTCTATAATATTATATTTTTATTCTATTTTATATATTTATTTGTTACAAAACAAAGCAGGCATTGATTATGCAATTACAACTGTAATATCAGAAAGGATGTCATGTCACAGTCTTCAGGTAATTGTGACTGTGCAATACATAGAACTGCTTCTGAAAGTAGTACATTGTAATACCCAAATGGTTTTCCAATCTCTTTATATTATTACATATTACCCCACCCCCAAGTGATTAGTTTTACATTTGATACTCCTCCTTAAATATGAAAACAACAGGAAATGGCAAGTAGAGTTGCTGAGTACATGATGTAGCTCTTAACACATTACACAATGTATTGTATTCAACACTTTTATGATTTACCCAGAAGATGTGTTGATTACTACCTCCCACATATGTCTATGATGAATGAACTGACATTTGATATTGTGGCTTGATAGTTTGCCTTCAGAATACAAACTGAAGATGTGATATTTATCATAAAGAAAATGTTGTGATGCAGGCTAACTTCATATTACTCATTTACTAATGTTTCTGATTGGTTTTGTGTCATATACTTCTCTGTACTGGCTATATTTTTTTATGCATTCCCTGTAAGCTGCCAGTTCACCTTTACAGACATGAATTGAGAAATGCGGCAATATTAGTAGAACACATCAGTGAGAGTTTGGGGAAAATGGGACAATCTGTTTAAAAGTTATGATTTTTTTAAGTTTATGCCCAGTCATTGCTGGATGAGAAGACTACTACAACTTGTGATGTCACAATTGTACAATGATATAAAGAAAATTCAACATATTTTCACTTTTCTTGCATAATAAAAGAACACTTAACTTCAGGAGGCAGGGGGAATAATATTATCCTTAACATACGTCAGTGACAAGTTGAGGAAATGTGCACTTTTTTCAAAAAGTAAAATTTTGTGAAATTATCTGTTTACTTTCCTGATATTGTTCTACGCATGTGACATCATGCACTGTAGTAGTCTTCTCATCCAGCAGTGACTGTGCAGATACTTTTTATTTCCACCCATTGTACTATAGGCACTGCTGGCAGGCTGACTTCAATCTCACACTCTGCTATAGAAAGATTAATCACCAGTCACACTGATTTCATTCCTGTAATGACACTGGTACATTGTATCATCTCCTGCCATGTCACAAGTGAAAACCTGGTGGCTCCGGAGAGATCGATTGCATATGAAACTGGGCTGTTCACTTGTTCTCGCAGGCATATGAACTCTCCACGCTGACTGGTACCCAAGTAATGCTCCTAGTAGCCAGTGAGACGGGGCATGTCTACACATTTGCCACACGCAAGCTGCAGCCAATGATCACGAGCGAGAGTGGGAAAGCGTTGATTCAAACCTGCCTGAACTCCCCCGACATCCCTTCGGATAATCACCACCACAACCCAGACCAACGCATGAGTGCGACCGGCTTCGAGGAGACAGAGCTTTCCTATCAAGTCAGTGATGAAGAAGCCTTAAATGCAAAGGTTTGTTCTGTTTCAATATGACCCAGTACAGTCATTAAAAAAAAAAAAAACCCACCAATATGTATGATGTGAGAGCGTTTTCCATAAACGTTACAAGGATTCCTGAATATATTATCCTGAGTTGGGCCAACCTTCGCAATAAATACTGTAGCCTCCTTACTATGTAGTCCCTCAAAGTTGGTAACCAACTGTCTGTACGCTGCACAAAAACCCACATAAAAGTCCCATCTTAGAATTGCTTCACTTTCAAACTTAATCAGTCTTTTACCTCTTTGTTTTTTTTTTCTTTTTGATTTGTAAATTGAAATGCCAGCTTACTGTTCACAGGTGAAAATCCTGTATGCTTAATTATTTGTTTGTTTGTTTTCATGTAACTCTGCCTTCTTGTGTACAATTGTATGTGGGCAAGCATCTATTGTTTGTTCATAAAACTGTTGTCTGAAAATAAATAAAAGAGAATAGGTTGAAACAAAGCAAAGTTGCAGCATCATTTTTGTTTCAGACAGCTGGATCGAGAATACACATGCCGTGAATGCTTGATTTTTTTTTTTTTCAGTATTTGTTGATAAGAAATGAAAATTTCCTCTATGAACCACAACAGTGAATATCACTCAGTGAATAATGGCTGTTGTGATTACATTTGAATACTGTTCACCTTTGTCAGGGGGGTCAGTTAACTCCATTCATTTTGTCAACTGTTGCAAGCAGGCAAAACTAACTGTCAAAGCTAGGCAGGCATATCAGCGTAACCCAAACAGCCACTCACTGTGGGGTAGACTGTAGTCTGCTAATTCAGGCCCAGAGTACTTTTTTTTTTAAACCTCACCTACTTCAACTCAGCTTTTGCGTGTGTGTGTGTGTGTGTGTCGGATGGGGGGGGGGGGGGATGGGGATGGCATAGCATGTATTGAAATATTCACCTTTTTGTGGATGTAAGATATAAAAACAAGTTTACTGACTTATAATTGATTCCTTCATGATGGCAGTGCTGACTGTTGAGAATGGATAGGTCTACTATGTCAAAGGAGATTTTCAGCTTGTCATATGTGCACTTGCAAGACTTAAAATTTTTTTTTTTTTTTTTATAAATGTGCATGCATACATGTGTACAAGTATGTATGTAGCTTGTTCTTTCCCTTGTGCACTTCCTGATCATAGGTTTCATTTGTTTTGTTTTGATTTTTTCTTCATCCTCTAAGTGGAAAGAATAGACATATACACTAAATTGAGATGAGGATCTCACTCTTTGCTTGACGCCATTCTGTCTCAGTCACATAGAGAAAACAGCAACATTTTTAACAGATTGGATGGGTGGCCCAGCCTTCACCTGTCATAACAAACAACAATAAAAAAACAAAACAAATGAACAAACAACAACAATGATTAGAAGAAATTAGAAGTAGCAAAGAAATCATCAACAGAGCAGGAAAAGCTCACCCATAATGCTCAGGTTACCACATAGGCCTAATGATATAACCTGTAGTTCTTATACAGTGGATAAAGTCATGTAGAAAATAAGAATTATGTCTTTGCAACTGATTGACAAATTGCCCTACATTGACGGAAGAATTTCATGAATTTGAAGAATATGTCTTTTAGCAATACAATGGCTATGCATTTTTATTTATCTGAATAGAGTACATTACTTAAAGACGTACAAAATGCAGAGCTTAACAATAAAAAATGAGAATGTTTTGAGGTTCTCTTGGAAATTTGAGACAAAAATTTATGAGTAGGGTTCAATTTGTAGTGAGTTTCACCATACAATTGTAGAAAACCTTGTGCTTCCTAGGGACCTCTAGGGCCTACTTCCTTTTACTAGTTTTTTTTTTTTTTTTTTTTAACTTATCCTCAAGATTGTTGTTTCTGTTATTATTTCTTCCATTCTGCAATGTGCTTTTCAGAAAGAGTACAGGCTTGTTCTCATCCAAACACTCCTTATTATTGATATTTTACTTTGTCATAATCCCAGCCCAATCTTTACAAAAGCTATCTTTTAGACCATTACATTCATGGACCCTAGTTCCGTGGATCTCCCATCAGCAGAATCCTCAAAGTAGGAGTCCTTATTGTAACCAAGGTATAATGATAGACAGAAACATGAAGCAGGATATACATCCCGTACTAGTATTAAAGTGAACACAACAGAATTAGAATTGTTCCTACAATGTAGCACAATGGGTTCACTGTTGTGGAAGTGCCCAGCTCAAGACTGCCTGCCAAGCCGAGACTAGATGATAGGCTTAGGCCCGCCCTTAGCGACCCCTGAGATTCACTCCTCCAAGACCCATTGAGAGGGATGTGCTTGCCTGGCATGTGCCATAAAAGGGCCATGGCCCCTTGACCCCGCCTGGCCTTGTTTGGGTAGCCCCATGCCTTATAGGCCTGCTCCCCCAATTATGGCAGCCCTGGCATGTGCCTGGCAGCAGGTCGTGTCCATCACCCTGCTGTAGGCACAAGCCTTCTCTGCCATATATGGCATAATGGCATGCAGGCTCGTTGCATATGTAATTGAGAACACATGACCCCGGAGTAGCTGTATTCCCCCCCCCCCCCTTTTTATAGGTTTTTGTTTTCTCTTCTTCATGTGGGAGATTCAGCTTCTGGGTTGTTGGTTTTTTTTTGTCTTTATGATGGCATTTTTTTTTTTAAAGTGAGCTGGAGGGAGTCATATGTCTGGCATAGCTCCAGTGTCCCAGAGGATGGTTGTCAGGTGATGATTTCTTTTTGTGCCCTTTTTGTTATTTCTCCAAATTTACTATGAAGTCATGAACTTTCTTTTCCTACCTTACCTGCTTTTTTTTTTCTTTTCAGTTTCAGTGAATTACATGTGTAGATACCTCTTTTTTTTTCTTACAGTAGGAAGTCTCATTTAAAGCCTCAGTATGAAAACAACAACAACAAATTTACAGTAATAATGCTTCACATAATAATGTCAGTATACTTCAACATTCATGGTATTATGACTGATATAAAGTGTTGCTAGGGTTAGCCTAGTTGGTAGAACTCGTACCACAGAAGCATTGATAATCTCAAGTTATAGAATTGTCTTTGAAAAGTGTATGCAAGGATAGGTGTATACAAGTAGTTCCCATCAGTATGATTGGTTTTTTCTCCTTTCATTTGCTGAAATTTTCTTTGTGCTCACAGGGTCAGAGCTTAATGACAACTGCATTTGATTAGGCTGTTAGAACTATGATGCTGAGTGCATCCCTCGTTGGCTTAATATGAGGTATCCATGATATACGTAACTGCAAGAAACCTTGTGGTCAAGAGCATTGAGTAAACTTTAAGATTACAATATTTAAGTTAAACTCTGAGAGTAGGCCTATTAATCTCTCTGGGGTTCCGCTATCACAAAGTTTATGTAGTTAACTTGAAGTTACGTCAGTGAATGTCACTGTCAGTAGTTTAATATTGTTGATATCAACCCTGTCATAAATGGTATCCCTGACAGGGACTATTGTTTTGATAGACCATTAGGTTCATGCAACCACACTCCTTTTGCTGGTCCAACAGCTCTTCTGGACTGCCAGTGTTGCAGACACCACTGCTATTTCCAGTGCTAATAGTTTTTATACTGTATGAAAACCAGTGAATGACTGCTACATAGTGTTTGGTATAGAGAATAGTGCTCAAATGAAAATACTAGTAGCTCCATGGGACACTCGGTGCCAAACTGACAAGATCAGTCGTGGATGATAGCTACAAAGGAGGTGGGGTAACCAACATCATTCCATTTGCCCCATAGGCATAAAGGCTAGAGTATTCTGTAAAGGAATTTGTAGTCAGTACCACACATGTGTAGTTGAAATTCAAATAAACAACCTCAATAGCTGTTTGTAAAAAAACAACAAAGACTGCAGGCTGTGTGTATGCAAGAAAGCCCTACTACAATTTATGTGCATATTGCCTTCATGGTGATTTTACTTTCTCAACAGCTCATTCCAAAGGACCACAAAGGGAGAGAGTGTTACTTTGCACTTGACGCTAGAGAAGAAAGTGAACCTTGGCCCAATTTTATCACTTCTAATTTCCTGCTTTCCATTGTCATATTACCCAAGTAGGCACTGAAAGATATGAGTATAATACCCTCTGACAGCACTTTGACACTTGTATCTGCATATAATTTTAGCAGCTGATTTTACTCTTCTTCATCCATGTTTATCCTGGCACCTTCTTTGATCGTCTTTAATGGGTTTAATTAGCACAGAATACATATAAACCTCTTGAGTAATTCTAGGTGCAATGTGATGTCTCATAGTAGTAAAATTCAAAACAAAAACAAAACAAGCGAAAGACAGAAAAATGTGTTACAATACATGTCACTGTGCCAGCATTTTTAGCAAGCTTGCAGTTGCTCAGAACCACATATGAAGCACCCTAGTCTAATAGTCAGACCAATATCTCTTGTTTCATCAAGCCTGAAAAGTGTTCATATATCCACAGTGTGATATACACAGTGACGGTACTTCCTGCTGCCCAATAAATGATCTTAAAAATGCTAATGAAACATACTGTACATATGCATGTGCAACATTTGAATTGATATCGAATGTATTCAATGTCAGGATTTCCCCATTTGCTGATCTTTTCTTCTGGTTGTAATCAGAACTACTTGTGTTTATTTTCTCCGTACCAAGCCATTGTCGTCATAAAAGGAGGGATTTTTTCCCCCCTTACCTCCTGATAATGCGTCCACTCTGTGCGTAGGTGTGTGCAGCATTTCCTCGCTCTTGTCAAAATGTCAATGACAGGAAAACCAGTATGAATTAGAATTGAGAGGAAGGAACAAGGAGGGTTCAATCCTGACAGAGATATCCGCCATGACTCATGTCCCATTCACAAGTACGCCGGAAGAAAAGTGAATGAAAAAAATGAGAAAGAATAGGATGGATAGATAGATAAATAGATAGATGGATAGATAGATAGATAGATAGATACGTAGATAGATAGATAGATAGATAGATAGATAGATAGATAGATAGATAGATAGATAGATAGATATAGATAGATAGATAGATAGATAGATAGATAGATAGATAGATAGATAGATAGACAGATAGATAGATAGATAGATACGTTGATAGATAGATAGATAGATAGATAGATAGATAGATATAGATAGAGATATAGAGAAAGATGGGAGAAGAAGAAGAGAGAGAGAGATTTATAAATAGACAAATATGGCAAGAGGAGATGGAGAAGAGAGAGAGAGAGAGAGACAAGGTGAGAGAGAAAGGGAGAGATAGTGAGATACGTTACAGAAAGAGAAAGAGATAGAGAAGGCCTATCCCGTCACCATCTTCTGTTTCTTGATTACGCACAAGTGCATGTCATGTTTCGTTAGAATGAAAACAGCAGTGGACCACTCGAAAGAAAAGGAAAAAAAAAACACTTCCTTGTTGCATCACTAGTCTCATTCAGAGGATATTCAGTTGTTGTTATTGTATTCTGGGAATTTCCTCATTTGCAGACTTTTACCAGCCACAATCTGGCACAAGTGGATTGCGAATGTAAACTTGAATGATTTACCGTGCAGCCAAAAATAGTTTTTGATTTTTGTGGCTACACCAACAAAGAGGAAAACTAGATATTTCAGGAAAAGCTGTAATTTCTTTACTGCCCTTAATAAAGTGAGATTGGTGTAGAATTATGCAAAATGCTAGGTCAGAGTCAATAATTGCAACTGAGTTCCAAGATTGTGCCTGTGGTAACCCAACCAACAGCTATTTTACTTGATTCTATTGGAACAGTGTGCTAGGGGTCAATTGAGGTCAGTCAAAAAAGCTAAGGTCTGTGTGCGATATTGTGATGCAACAGAGTCGCAGGGGAGCATTGATATGTTTAACCAGTGTATAGCATTTTTGAGGAATTAAAATGATAACTAGACACCCTCCTCTGACAAAAAAACAAAAACAAAAACAGAGAACAAATAGGTGGCTTCAGGCAAAATGTTCACAGTACAGAATGATCCTATACATGTATCATTCCTAAGTCTAGTGAAAAAAAGCTGGAAAGTTGCTATTTTTTTTTGTAATTAAGCACAAACTAGAACTAGAGGAGAATTTATTTGCCTTTTTGTGGTGTTTATATTCCCAGTGTTTGTCCTGTATACACTGATTTAGTTTGTTTCTCTTTTAAAGTGACTTTACACACGAAGAGGTATGAGCAACAGGATGACTCTTAGTTTTAAACTTCTATGTAACTTGCTGCAGAGTAGGGCACTAAAAGCTCTCATGCAAATTATTTTCCAAAATATATGTTGGTATACACTGCCTGTAAGTTCAGACCAAGTAAATTGGTTTTAAAAAATGGAGGAATTCAGTAGGACCAGGATGAGTATGTAAATACCTATACCAAAACATACAGCACTTTCGTACTGCTCTATCTACAGTGCTTTAATAATTACAGTTTGGTACAGTGCATTGTTGCTAAAAGATGAACTTCTTATATGACATGTTTTGCCTTCAATTAGGTAGTGCATTCACTCCAAGTTATTCACACACTTAGATAAAGAGATCTTGAAGCAAGACGACAGATACGCTTGACCAGTGATTGAAGGGACTGTACAGTACTGGTTGAGGTGAGGATTTAGGTTTATAACAAAATGAAAGACCATGTAATTTCAAGAGGGATTCAGCATTGATGAAAATTGTCCTTGAAATGGTTGAGATATCCAAAAAGGCAATCATAATAAAATTGACATGCCACAACTTTTATTAGGATCTCTTTGTTTTAGATTGTTTTTGGATATCTCAGCCATTTCAAAACCGATTTTCATCAAATACACTTTTGATTCCCCTTAGAATTGTAAGCTTTTTAAATTTTCATAGAGTGGTTTCTAAATATCTCGCAAAACGTTACAAGTTGAATTCTCACCTCAACCAGTACCGTACAGTCCCTTTAAAAGCCTGTTTGAAGATATAGGAAGAATATAGTTTGAAGATTTAGGAAGGTGATAGTTTTACATATATCTACTTTTGTTAGCATTTTCTATACAAAATGGGGTAGTCCCTGTACAGTAAAGTCACTCAGCCTGATGTGCTTGTGGCAGCGTGTACAGTGTATGTGACATTGTATGAGAGATGCAAACTTTTTTGAGCATGGCTCATATGAGCGATGCTAAGCATGACCATGTAGTGAACATGTTCATTGAATCTTCTTGGGAGAAGGAAAGGACCAGGAATGCTAGTTATGAGGGAATGTGCTCGTAAACATGTACAGAAAATGCCATTCCAACGTGTGGATTCTTGAGACCTGTCTGATGGGGGCATTTGCACGTAGGCTTCTTCCAGTCTTCAACTTTTATTCCCCGGAGGAACGGACCTGCCTTATGTTTATAAACAAGAGGAGTATCTACACATGTGGCCCTCTTCCACGTGCTATGGGTGTGATGACGTCTTTTTCTTAAAATAGCTCGGCGCCGTACTCCTGGTGGTCGCAAGAAAGAGTACAGTGATGATAGTATCATGCCAGAGATGACTTTACGCATCTTGGAATGCCTGGCGCTCTTTCATGTGCGGACTATACAATTGGGTGTCTGCGTCCTTCCCCCACTCGGTTTGACGTCACAAGTGAATGCAGAGGGGGCGCTGCACATGTCCCATGTGTGGCCGCGCCAGCGAGGTTCAGATTGCTTGGATTGCGAGGGGCGGCGCCTGGGCCCGGGATGGGGCGTGGCTACGTAGGGGGGGGGGGGGGGTTGCTGCACGCTGTACGCTAAAGTGAGCCGTACTAAAAGGGACCCGGCCGCGGCGGATTTCTTGATGGATTGCGCAAGGGGTTGTGGCCGATTAAAAAGCCACTCAGCGAGTCAATCAGATTGGTATCAGCCGAATAGGTCGTGATTAGTGCAGTGTTTACTATGCCACACTCATTTGCAGTCATTAGCTGTCCTAGAAATTACAGAGAGAGACTGGGCGGTCTAATCCTTCCCTCTCAGCAGATAGCAGATTAATTATACCTCATGTTGACCTCAGTAAGAGTACTTTTCACCTACTACCACTCATTGCTTTCTTTGGCAGTTACAACAACAGTATTGTGGAATGTCCTCGTTTGACATTGGGTTACATTGTGTTTTCCTCAATTGAGAGCTGTTGTAACCTGCTATTCACATTAGAATTGAAATAGTCCATTATTGTTCTCATAATACTGAGATGTGTTAGCATAGTCTCAGTGTTGTAATGGGGTTTAACAGAAGAATAAATGTGTACACTGTATACCTTTGAATTCATTTGCTCTTTGTTCATGAGTGATATGTATATTTTACACAGCATTTGTATGTGCTCCCTTTCCACCATTTATAGAAACTGTTTGTTTTTTATGTTTTAAGTATGCATTTTTTTTAGATTTAAAAATTGGGATTTCAGAAAGTGATGAGGTGTATCCCATTTGCTTTGTTAAAGTTGGATGAAAAGAAGAATACAGAAGAGGAAGATATCCTTTTGTCTTGTATTTAGATAATAGAAAAAAAAAAACTCTGCGGGATCCTTCCCCCCCCCCCCCACCCCTTCCAGCTTGGTGCGTCACTGGCTGCCTTGGAACAGTCCCCCCTTGACAAGCTTCTCACTTCTTGGGAAGCCCCTGTATCATCAGCTGCCTTCACTGATTAATGAGCTTACCATGTTTGAGAACACATTTTCCTTATATGGTCATGGGTCCTGGGTTGCGCCCACAACTCAGATGGGGAAGAATGCAAGGGGGGTTGTGGGGCGGAGATGCCTGGGTTCCAGCCCTGCTCTGTCTCTCTCTGGCTGTACTCTCTAAATATTTATGATGGAATATATTTGTGAATTTAGGTAAAACAAAGCAGTGAAGCACCCCCTCCCCCTTTGTGGACTTACATTGTACATCTCATGTACCCGTAGTGTGTGTGTGTGTGTGTGTGTGTGTGTGTATGTGTGTTTGATTTTCTGGAAGAGTGTACATGTATTTGTATGAGGGCAAGCTCCTTGTATTGAATAGCTCATGGAGCTACGTAGCTCCATGAATAGCTCTTCCCTTCCTTTGTATTTCCCTCCCATCTTATCTTATGGGCATTAAATACCTCCCCCTCCTCCTTCACCTCCCCCTCCCCTCCCCCTCCCCTCCTATCTTATCTCTCCCAATTCATATCATTATCAGCTCATTCAGAGCCAAGTTGTGTACAGTATATTTGCACACTCTGGTCGGATGTTGTAAATCACTGTTGCATGCCATGTCATTGCATGTTACCTGTGCTTGCAGGTACTGTTACTTTCAGTTAGTTTCTAATGAAATGCTTTGTTCAAAGTGACTGTGCAAAATAGCGTGATTCAATCCCTTCTCCCACGAATCATCCAACGTGCATTCAGTGACTCGAGTGTACCATACAAATGATGATTTTTAAAATCAAAGCACTTTTAATAATTCACAGCCTTGTTGTGTACAATTTGATTGTACATCAAATATGATTATGATGATGATGATTCACAGCATTTGTATGAGGCTGTCTAAAAACATTCCACATGGCACATTTACAGAATTTACACATCTGAGAAGGTAGATTTCCTTGAGAGATTGAGTGTGATGTCAAGTCTGCAGAAAACTAAGGGTGTGCTTATGCTCAATTTGCAAAGGCAGAATCAGCGTTTTGAAACGCTGATTCAAAACGCTGATTCAAAATGCCGTTCACGGGAGCACTGTTTATGCTCACTTTCTTCGAGTCTTGGAAAGAGTGTTTGCGATTCCTTCGCTGACCTCAGCAGAGGCAGGTCAAATTGGGGCGCGCGCTGCGATCAGTGGCCTAGCCTGGGAGAGCAGCTGGGAAAAACATGCGTATGCACAGTACATGGGAAAACTGCACAGGCAAGGGTAGCTGGCTGGCCGGGCGTGCGCTTTTTCATGTGAACCGGAAAGGCGTTTAGATGACGTCACTCTAAACGCGTTTAGAAAAGCTGTTGCGTTTATGCTTCCCTGTCAAATGTGATTAGTCAGAAACGCCGATCGTAAAAGCACCTTTTTGTGCGTTTTGGATCGGCGTTTTGAATCAGCGTTTCTATCGAAGTGAGCATGAACACAACAGCGTTTTGCACTAATCGCGTTTCAAAACGCTGATTCTGGCCTGAAAAGGGGAAGCATAAACACGGCCTAAATTAACAAAGAAGAGGGGAAAAAATAAGCTTACACTTCCATGAGACAAGTATATTTTACCTCACTTATTTTCACTTTCACATTTTTCTTCCTTCAGCCATAGTTGTACCACAGTATATGGCATAAAAACTCATTTCAAGTGAAAAGAATCCATCCATTTGTATGAGCATCTAATTGGCTGAATGAAATCTGCATACAACTGCTATCATGATTGGTGTGCAAGTTGTAATGTGAAGTTTGGCATTGTTGTTTGGCTTGTTGTGATGACTTTCCTTCAGAAAAAAAATAGAGAGAAAAAAAAAATTCAACTTACTACCATTTTCTGTTTTTGACTGTGCATTGAGAAATACTGCGGGGTTTTACATTTGTGTAAGAATGTAAATTGCGCTCATGATGTAATTCTCAAAAGCATGTCATGATCTAAGTTGCGAAATCAGAACATGACGATGTAAAGTAGGCCTACTTAAAAAAAAAAGAGAATGATTGTGTCTTATTCAAGCTCTTGTTCCAGTCGCATATCTAATTACATGCTAGTCATCACACAAAAATAAGTAAAGACAAGATTTGTACATATGTGCACAAACAGAGAGAGAGTTGTGTGTTGATGTTGTCAGCACCTCAGTTAATTTGCATATTTTGGTTCCATGAATATTCAGTCACAACATGTGAGACTTTAAAAATTCCACAACATTCTTTTTTATGCATGTCCTCATGTATTTCAAAGACAAATTACCGCAAGAATTTGAAGGTATTGAAAGTGATGTGTGAAAGCAAAGATCAGTTCAAGTGTGGAGGGACACTGACATTTATTCTGAAAGTAAGGACAGTTTTATTTTATGAGTAAATCAAACATGGCTCTCAATGGGCACCTTAAAGTTATCATCTTGATATTCACCATGTTGTCACTTTAATATGTGATATTCTGTGTACAGAATGTTTTGAGAAAGGCATGCATGTATACTTTCCACCAAAGTTCTGCTCAAGATCTAATACTGGAACATTTGTTTTGTTTTGTTTTGTTTTTTGCTTTTGTTTTGTCCTCCAAGTAAGTGGCGGGTGATTCTTGCCATTTATATTCGAAGATAAATGCTTCAATAGTTGATTTTATTTATGAATAAAACAAACAGATATCCCTGCAAGCAAAGTCGGAACCATACAGCTACTGTAAGACAGCCATTGTAAATATTCAGTAGTATGCTATTTAAAGTTGGATGACCTACTAATGTTTAACTGTCTTAACTTTCCTTGAGTGTGCGCAGTTTCACTAAATCTTTTAACTGTGGCTTTACTATCTTATAGATTCTCTTGGATTGTTGCAAATGAGATTTTATGAATTTTGGTACATAAAATTTTGTACTCTTCTGTTTGTTTTTTTATCCATTTTTGTGCTATTCAGCAAACAGCAACAATGGTCTCATGAACAAGCTGTTAAGTCATAAAGTACAGGAATATGTGGGCAAAGGTGAACTAATGTGATAACAACATAATGGCAAATAATTCCCATCACTTGGGGGGGGGGGGTATGAGAAGAATAATGTGCTTTGGCACTGAAAATGAGAGTTAGTGTGCATGATATGGCCCGACACTCAATTCATGGTCATAGTGTCACATTTGACTCATAAATTTGACTTAGAGCTTTATGGAAACATAATGCTTTTGAGACAGTGGATCAAATGAGGAGCTTACATCTTTTCAACACCTGCTGTGACTGTAGGTGTAGCTGCACACTTGCTGCAAAACCAAAGCCTCTCTACAAATACTGTATGTGCGGAATATTTTGCAGGGTTTTTATTTCCGTGAATTTTGCGAGTTTGATGCCATTTGCGAATTTAACAACACATGAAAATATTTGCTCTAATGCTCACATTGTGGGTATACATGTGCACATATTTAAGTTCAGTGCTGTTATCCATTAACGTGAAGTCAATCACTTTTGTAATTGTCAAGAAGTCCCTATTTGTGAAAAGTTACACTTGCTATTAATATGCTGTATGGTGCATACAGTACACAATTTGGGAAAATAGAAAAAAAGAAAAGATTAGATTGCATTAGAAAAAGAGGCTGTTGTTATGTTTATTGGAAATGATTCTGGTATACCAATTAAACTGGGTATTGCTCTTGAGAAACTATTACACACAGGAAGGCGTGCTATGTTGTGAACACTAAATTGAAGATAAAGAGTGGGAACATAAACCTCATTGAGCGTCATTCCAGCTTCCTGCTTTCATGTTTACGTACAACCCATTGATGTCATCTAAACGGGAAGTTGATACTACAGTAGTAGTAGCGTGCATCCATCCTTTCCCAGAATTTTGAGTGTATTAATTCTCCCTTGTGGCATTTCAATGATGTCGAACTATAAAGAGAGAATGCGTTTGCAGATTGAAAATAGTTCCCACATACTACCAGTGATGCTGTTAATGCCAGTAAAGAAATTGGCCCAAACTCGATCCTGTTGATAATTGGCCAAAAATGTTGTTACTGCGGTATTCAAGACTTTCTGCAAGAGGAATGTCGCCTCCTCTACTGGCCTCTCCCAAACTCAACATCAGATATGTGATGCCAAATGAAGAAGCCGTTGGCAACTTTTGCCATATGCTAATTGGGCGGTCCAGCCAATTGCGGCTCTCGGGGAGCGCGGCCGGTCGCATATATGGCATTCCAGCATATATGGGACGGAATAGACCCACTGCATTGTTGGAAGTTAAAAGCTATTCTGGGCTGATGACGTTGATAGGGGACGGTTGCCAAGTTATCCGTGGTGATAAGGAGAAAGTTTGAGGTGGACAGAATAGTTGGGATATGTGGATAATTGCCATACCATGCATTTTTGGCAGGTCATAAATGTTGTAAACTGATGTTACAGCCACGTTTGTGTCCTTTCGTATGTCACTTTAATGGTTTTATTACATGCTTAAGGCTGTTTTTTGGTGGGAGGATAGTGACATACAGGTATATCCTTGTTTCTGGACGTCTTACTTCATTTAATTGAATCTTTGTTTCCGAAATGAGTAAAAAGTAATTCAGGGATACATTTGTATGATTTCCAGTTTAGTACCTGTAAAGGTTTATAATGATCATTTTAAAAGTACAATGTAGTTTAAATGCTGTTGATGAGTTCATTAACAGACTTCATGCAGGACCATGGTATTGCTTCTTGAATTAGCAGTTAATCCCAAAGATTCACCATATAAACAACTCAGTAGTCATGTGAATACATCTGATTTATGAGATCTGTTTTCCTTGGCCTCTTTGGGTTGGACTTACTTTAAAATTTCCCTTATTCTTGTAATTTTCAATATACTCTACAAGATATGTACACTATTTTCTTTTACATCACTCCCAAATCTAATGTTTTAATCATTTGAAGAAATTTGCATAGGCAATGATACATATTGCATGCCGATTGCGGTACCTGTTTCTCATACTTTTTTTTTTTTTAGTCTGATCATCAGGTATCACTATCTGCAATGGGAAAATATGTCCCAAGTAGAACTTGATATTAAATGTAAACTCAAGTGATCAAAAACCACATATCAGTTGAAAATGAATGAAAATGTCAATCACCTAAATATATCTGCAATGCTCTTTGTGTGTTGCAGCCCAAAGTTCAGGCTGCTTCAAACTGATTTAAACAAATGGTTGCTAGTCTGTTTACACTGCCTACTGTCTCTTTGATTATCTTCTATCCACTTCTGCTGAGGTCCAACTACATTGTATATCACTTGTGCACTTTAGGTCAATTCTGTAACATAAAATTTACGTGCATGCTGCCTACATGCGCACAACATTTATGATATCATTTCTACATCTTGAAGAGGGACCTGAAAAAAAAAACCACCAACAACAACAACAAAACCTGCATTGTTTTGCAGCTATGCTGAACCTGAAACAGAATTAAAAAAAAAAAAAAAAATGGAGATCCAGCCCAGAAAACAGACTTTGACCAGTGTGAATAGAATTGAAGTCTTGTCACATTCCATTCACGTGGTGCGTCAGATTAGTTCAAGTTGTAGCTTGGTGGTGACATCGTAGGATGTCATTTATGTCACAGTTTTCGCAAAGATGGTATAGTTCTGTTAAGGCTTTGATGAATGTATTCATGATAGCTTTTTTTTTTTTTCCGTATAAATCCTCCAGTACATAGTATGAAGTGACTCACATTGAAATTGTGGCTATTTTTAGTACTCCTCTGATTTGCTGGAAAAACTGCATATCTGTTGCATATATATATTTATCAGCTTAGAATTTTTTTTCAAAACTATTTTCTCTGAAAGGTAAATTCCCTTCATACTAAGATGACAGAAGAAGTAAAGCTGTCAATGAATTCAGTGAAAAAAAAAATGCATTAACCCTCAAAGAACCACTATCTCAAACTTCCAATGAAATTGTGCATGAGCCAGTGCTGGTGGTACTGACAGAACTTTTACTACACTGTATCAGTTTGCTTCATCCATGATATGACAGTGTCATTGCATATATTTCTTAAAAACAGATGTTAGTGTCTGCATGCAGTAATTGTTAACATTGTTTCTTTGGATCTCCAATTTGTATTTTATTTCTTTCATTTCAGGAGGGGAAATCAGCTCTCTTCACAGCGACCAACATACCAGGAGCTGGAGCAGATGCCAACATCAACACAAGTGCATCCACAAGTATGAAGAAGGCATTCGCATTGGTCGAGAAAAGCCTGAGCTTTTCTCAGATTTAGGAATTTTTCGCTGGAAATTTTGAGACAATTGGTTGTGCATACTGAGGAAAAAGTTAGAATAAAAACTCCACCTCCTGTGTGCATTCTTCCCCCCCCCCCCCCAATAAAAGTGGCTGCTGGAGTAAAATTTTGGTCACCTGACTCTTCCTACCCTAGCACATGTGACTTTTTTGGAATTGTAACTTTCAGGTGTGCCTTTAACCATGCTTGGAGATTCTGCATACCCTGCAACACTGCAATGACTTGCCTTGCAGCCTGACTTACTAGAAATGACAGCTACTATGGCAAGCAGACTTTTAGGGATTTGTAATAGCTTTTCCAGCCATTATAAGTGACTGTAAATCATTTTATTGAAAGGGAATTATTATTTTTTTCTCTCATAAGTTCAGCAATTGCTCTCATCCAACAGTTGGTTGGGAAAGTCTGAATTTGATGTACGAGTAGACTGTTTTCTGTTGGTTGACATTTTGACTGTATGACATTCCCTCGCTTCCTGGTCAATTTCTCTATTAAAGTCAAAAACCTGTAGTGACCCCAAACATTTTCTTTGAAATGTCATGTGAATCTTGTCTGACAGCTGAATAGGCTTCAGTTGCTGCGAGCTTTCTCTTTCAAGCTCCGTAGAATACATCTGAGAGCAAAACAGGCTGCAATATGAAGAGGACCCTTTGGAACTTGGTGTGTTTCAGTATCAATGAATTTTGCTAGTAGGATATAATTGTATCATGCATGAGACTGACCTTTGACCCATGTCAGTTGTGATGATGAAAGATGTTTGGATGTAATACCCACTGTTACAGTGTATGTTGCTTGAACTTGGAAACCTGTTGTAGGCCTACGGACATAAGGATTAGTCAAGAGACCTATAGTAATGGTATATGGGAATATGTGATTTTGTCTGTTTCTGCTGCTGTTCTAGCTCTCGCAGTAAGCTGTTTTACGAAAGGACCACTTTCTCAAGTTTGTGGCTCTCATCTTCTTCTATTTCTCCAGGCCTCCAACTGACCGGGACTGGCCACACGTTTCCCATGACGACGTACCTGCCCACATCCTCCGCCGCACAGATTGCCAATGCCGCCAAGGTGAACTCCAGCCTAGCGGGTAGTGTGTCCACAGCAGTGCCGCAGGTGGCCAGTTTCACCACCCTCATCTCCCCGACAGGTACCCAGTCAATGCCTTTCCCAGTTCCCAACCCCAATTCCGTTCTGCCTCAACCACCCCTTTATGCTCAGACAAGACCTACTCAGTAATGTTGTGGACTTAAAGGGAAGATAAACCCCAAGAGCAATGTGGATTGAGTGAAAGCAGCAACATTAGTAGAACACATCAATGAAAGTTTGAGGAAAATCGGACAATCGATGCAAAAGTTATGAATTTTTAAAGTTTTGGTGTTGGAACCGCTGGATGAGGAGACTACTAGAGGATATGACGTATGAGTGGACAACAATACAAAGAAAATATAAAGGAAATTCAACAAAAATTCACTTTTCTAGAATCATGAAAGAGCAATGGACCAACCTCTTTCAGAAAGCAGGGGGAATAATTGCTACCCTTAACATATGTCAATATCAAGTTGATGGAATTTGTAATTTTCATGAAAAATGGATATTTGTAGAATTTTCTTTATATTTTCTTGGTATTGTTGTCCACTCATACGTCATAACCTCTAGTAGTCTCCTCATCCAGCGGTTCCAACACCAAAACTTTAAAAATTCATAACTTTTGCATCGATTGTCCGATTTTCTTCAAACTTTCACTGATGTGTTCTACTAATGTTCCTGCTTTCATTCAATCCACATTGCTGTTGGGGTTTATCTTCCCTTTAAGTTTGTGTGCTTAGCTGTTGATATGCCTGTGTCTTCACTCCTTCATGCAATGAAAAGAAAGGAGAAAAGATGAAGAAACAGATACTTATGTGTTGCTTGGAGGTTTGCATTGTGAACTAAATGAGGGAGAAAGGTTTGCGGTAACACCATGTGTACGTAGTCCTTATCCGGATTGTTGCTTGGCAGGAGAAGAGTCTAGAATGAGGAGAATTGAGGAGGGAAATGACGTATGGTGGTTGTAGGGAGGGCACAAAATGAAGAGTGGGGGACAGTAATGGGCTGGAAGTTGGAAGTTGTACTAGTGGAGATGGGAGAAAAGGGAGCAGAGAGAGAGTGGTAAGGAAGAATAGAGTGAGAATCAAGGAAGATGTTCGGACATCGTTGGGAGGAGAAAGGTGAAATAGAAGGGAAGGGGAAAAGGGAGGAGTTGAAGGGTTAGAAAATCATGGGGATGGGAGAGAGAAGTGAAGATTCATGAAACCAAAAGGAAGGACAAAGATACTTTACATGTCGTGCTTGCATTCGAATACCAATAAATTTAGGTTCCATATAGTATATTCTGTGATGCAACAACACCATTTCGGAGTTTTTACATGTAGTGTCAGGCGTTAAGGTAGAGAGGCTCTGCTCCCCCACTCTCCCGCAATGTATTTGATTTGGCATTACAGACCTTTTCTATTCCCTGCCTTTTTAAAAAAAAAATATTTTGGGTGTGAGCGGAATAGAGGACAAACATATTGTAACAGCTTTGGACATATCAGCCTTCCCTTGAGTACATGAAATCCTGTAAAATACACAATAGCACAAAGTATACATTTCACACAGTGCCGATGGATGTAAACTTGAGTTACAGATAAATAGATGTGTGAGACCAGCATGCATGCCATATGTATTGTCTCATGGAAGGTGGATTCATGTCTTGTAAACAAAATAGACTGTGCAACTGAAATGTCAATTTGGAAAGTGATGCCAGGGTGAGTAGAACAGACTTTGGTTTAAAGTCTCACGTTTTGGATCTCTTAATCTGTGTTTGTACCTGTTAGGTCAAGCCTTGACACCAGGCCAGGCTCTACAGACCACTGGTGTGCTCCAAGTCCAGCCCCAGGGACAGCCCCAGGTTCAAATCCAAGCTAACGCCCAGAGCCACACCCCTGCTGCAGCACCCACCCTCTACAGGTAATTGACACGAAAATAATATATGTAGAGTATCTTTTACCTGAAAAAACTGAATGTGGGAACAAAGATGATTCAGTGCACATACAGTATGCCTGCAAGTAGATGAGCACTTGGAGAATGCAGACTTCCACCAAGCAGCTCATTTCCACCCATTTACACACATATCTCTATATGCTGAGAATGGCCCAATATCCCAATAATAAATAATCCTTTCACATATCTCTACCTTGGCTTCCTGCTGCGCCTCGAGCACATGCTTAGTGTGCACATATGCAAACCTCAAATATGTGCAGCTTGAATTCCCCAGGTTGTATGCCATATTTGCGAGTGATGAAGAATCCTTAACAGAAAAAAAAAATAATAAAAGTTTGATCAAGACAGTTATCTGGATCACTACCAGAAGTTAGTCATCTGTTCCTTGTGTCATGGGCTTTTCCTGTGAGTTTAATCCAAAACCGTTCATAACTTTTCGAGTTATTTTGCAAGCAGACAAACAGACAGACAGACAAACTAACACTGACAAAACCATAACCTTGGCAGAAGTAAATATCTCCCCTACTTTCCAACAATATTTATAATTTAAGGCAAACTAGCAATAGGTACTTTTGGGAGTACCCCATTGTTTTCTCCCATAGACAAATACTCCCACAATGTCATTTTTACCCCCACAGTGCCTGACTAAATAAAGCGAAACATAGAATGGAACCCCCACAATGTCCTCTTGTTCGTCCATGCCTACAAACACCAACAGGGTCAGTTATGGAAACACTCTTGTTTGGTAACCTTTCACATCGTGCGAGTCATTATGCCCATGTTCGTGGAACCATGATGACAAAATTGATTGTGTGTGTGTGTTGATATTTATAATACAGAATTCAGCATCACTGCACAGTTGATATGTTGTATATCATTTTGAGCACTGGATGGGAATGTTGGTGTGTTACAATTACCACTATTACATGGTTCATTCCTGGCAGGTTTGAGAAATGAGGTTTTTTGAAGGTTTTGGTAAGATGGAAGTGGGTTAACCTGAGAGAAACATACATAGGTTAAGCTATCACCTTTGATACTGATGGGCAATGATACAAATTGAATTTAGAGAAAAGAGGAATTTATATTCCATTTGCAAAACAAATTAGCAGTATACTGTTGCTGGACATCATTTCATAATTATGCTTATATCTTTGATGATTTTATAAATGTGAAAGAGGAACCCCATAATATTTCTCCTAAACTGTCCTCACAAATTGTTTGCTTTAGTCATGTATCTAGTATCAAATTGACAACTAAGCCCCACCCCCCCCCCCCCGTGATTTTTTTTTCACCTATTTCAAATTTCTTTACATTCCCTAAGCTGAGTAGCCTATTCATATTTCTGCAAGCTTGATACTGAAGCGAAGTCTAACCTTGCCAATTTTTCTGTCTTCTTCTCTGAACATACACAATAAGTTTCTTGTGCAAAGTATGTCCGACAACAAATTCTTGCAATGTGAGATCATTGATGAATGAAGGTGGCCAAAGAAGTAGTCAATGTATCACATTTTTCTCATTGAATGTTATGAATTCAGAAAAAAAGAGTCATTATGTATGATTCTCCTTGCAATTCAGGTTACCACAGGGAGCCTCCCTTACTGGCCCTGCCAGTCAGGTTGTCACCGCACTGGTCCCGTCAATTCCCGCTGCCTCCACGGCGACAACGACGCAGCCATCACAGAACGCCAACAGTGTAGCGATGCTGGCTGCTCCACAGACATCCATCAGTCGTGAGTAGAACACAAAATATTGCCCGTAAAGAAACAAGTTTTTGATTCATTGTTTTATCACATCACAGTATGTGGATGTGGAGGATGTAGTGCTAAGGCGTCATTCTTTCATTTCGTGTCAGTCAAAAAGGAACTGAGGCAAAGCTGGACGACAGAAAGTCACACTTACTTTGCTTTATACACAGAAAAAAAGCATTGCCACAGTTGTTTTGATTCACATGGCATTGTACGCCAGTTAGTTTGAATGTGCATTGATGCCCAGAGCAGTAGAAACTAAATTCTTATGAACATATTTCGTATCTAACACTCTATTTTTTGCAGTTTGGAAGGTGACATGGTAAATATGGTGAAGTTGTGATTAAGCAAAAATATGAAATTATACTATAGTGGCATCATTTTGATATCTCATTTCTTGAACTTGTAGACACTGGTTACTTTTCACATTTTAATCCCGAAATTTGAGAAGTTGTATCATATGATATGTCCATTGAGTGAGTTGAGACCTGAACATTAATTTATGTGTAAGCATTAGACAATCATGAGGGTGTTTCACTTTTATAACCCTAGCATTGATATTAAAGGCAAATTGTACTGTCTTTTCTTCCTCCTAGACGCAGGCAGCACCAATGCCATTGCTGCCCCGCTCATGTACCACGCCCCCCAGGGTCTGGTCTACGCTGCCTCACCGGGCTCAGATGGCTTTGTCTTCAACTACCAGACAGCTACGGCCCACCTGGCGCAAGTTAGCCAAGGTAAATAGTGTCTGGTGAACCGCAGTCACACAACAGGCTTTTTCACTCAAATGACAACTGCCAAAGAGGAAGTTTTATTTCCCTATTGACTACCACCCCCCCCCCTCAAAAAAAAAAAAATAACAGAAGAGAGGAAAGATACATGCTTATCTGCAAAGTCCAGTATTGACACTTTTTTTCCCTTTTGACATGGAAAGCTTCTCGCCTTCTTTCCTGGTTAGACAAAGATTACTTTAGTGTTATAAAGGGAATTGGAAGTATTGATACAGAGAGTGAGATGGATACAGCCAAAGCAGAAAAGTAGTCAAAACAATTACCAAGTCTGAAAGACCTAGACAAAAGTGTAATTTTGAGGTTTGGATTTTGCAGAATAATTAGCACTCTTGTATACCCGCAAGGGAAATAAAACACACGCATTGAATATCAGTGATAACTGATATATCACAGATATTGTATGCAATTTTGACATGAAGGACAAATATATTTCCTTCTGCGCAGGCTGTGCGAATGATTATGTTGTACACCAAAATTTCAATGCATGAGAATAATATATTTAGTGACATACTAACCAACGTGCCTGCTCAAACCACATTTACTCATTTACTAATCAAGATAACATAGCATGCCAGCCTGAGCATCATTATGCCATGAATATGACGAAGGAAAACTGTAGCTTAGTCAATCCAAAAATCCAGATGTTTCACACATGGCAAGCTTTCTCTGTCTTCGTAACACTGCATTGTTGATGGTCTTATCAACGTTTTATTTAATGGTCAGTAGCTTTTAGAATGTGCTGACGACACCTTTTTCTTTTCCTAATAATAGTCTATAGTGAACCTCTTTTTTTTTTTATTATGGTGACTATGTACAAATATATGTACTATCTGGAAGAATTTTCATCAGAAATGCATAAGTTTTTCAGCAACTTGTGAAAGCATCAGTCGATTGCTGTCGAACTTGGGAATTATGATCAAATGGCAAACAGCGTTTCATTTATGATTCATTTTGAAGGGAAGGAAAACATGAGACAGTCAATTTATGAGAAAGAAGAAAGTTTAGCCAGGCGATTTGACTATAACTCAGTGCAACTTTGCACACTTTCTATTGCAATAGGACAAGCATGCCTACAGCAGGTCTCAAACTGGTCTTTCAAAGCAGGTTTTTCAAGTGTTCACAAGACCTTTTTATTCTTAGTCACTTGGTCTTGACATGTGCACCGGTTTTAGTTTAGAGAGGACCACTGCACAAAGAAGAGCTTTCCGTAACCATGACATGCTATTGATAGTTTGAGGGCTGCTGTAGCTTAAAAACAGCAACAACAAAAGTCACTAAACAAAAAACAAAAAAGAAAAGCTGGAGAATGCAGGTGAATGAGTAAGAGAGGTGATGCAAAGTGGCATTAACTGCATGTTTGTATGTGATCCTCCTTGACCACTTAGCCAACGTGGAAGGGAGCAGCAGCCCGGCATTCACGGGAACGGTTCCGGCGATTCCCATTCAAGTCCATGTAGCATGTCAGCAGGTGGGCAAGATGTCATCCCCTTTCACACCAGACCTCTACACCAACCCACAGTTCCGAACCTCTCACTCAGACTCTTAACACCAAATCCCCCTTTCAACCTCCATCTCTAATTCCTTTACACAGGCTCCTAGCACCTGACCTATAACACCAAACTATCTGTGTAGTCCCTGCACTCAAAACCCTTTGCTTGTAACCCTTCTCTTCATCCCATCTTCTCAACCCCTGTGCTCAAACTCCTTACACCAAACTTGTGACACTCACTTGTCTTTTCAATCCTTTCACTCAAACCCTTAACACCTTCACAACTCATTGCACTAATCTTTCTGTCCAATCCTTTGGCATGATGCTTAGCACTAGACTTTCTACATGAACCAATCATTACAGTCCCTTCAATCAAACCTCTCTGACCAATGTATCACATCAACCCTTGTATTACAGTCCCTTAACCCAAATCCTTTACACCAAGTATTTGAGACCCACTAAACCAGTACTGCACAGTCCCTTTAATCTGTTCCTCCAATCCCTTCATTTCCATTTTTTTTTCTTCCAAACTCTGTTTGAATTCAATCAAACATTCAGTGACTTGCTGTCCAAATTTACTTACCCCTATTACTCTGTTACCAGAAAGTCACACATAACTTCACTGAAATGATGAAGATCATTTGTGACTTGTCACCAGCATACCTTGTTTAAGTTGCAGACATCAAAGCTGAGAAACTGTAGAATTTGGAGTTCTTTCTTTAACTAAAAATTCTAAAAGCTCAGTTTTCCCTGTCTGAATTTCAAAGTAAAAGAATGTTTGAAAGTTTGAAACCCATCCTTATGATGCTTGGTTCCTTGATGCTTGGTTCCTTGGTGCTTTGAATCAACTAAAAAAAACAACAACAAACAAACAAAAAAACAAAACAAAAAACCAACAACAACAACAACAACAAAAATGCCCAGTTTCTTGCACAATTTCAACACTTTTTGTTTGGGGCCAGCCTTCTTACCGTTTCTAGGGTAGATCTTTGGAAATAAAGTGGGACAATTCATATATCAATAGAGAAAAAAAAAAATTTGGTGAAGTTGTAAATTCATAATTGGTTGTGTTTAAATGATTTCATGTCAATGGACCACATTTTATGCTATTATAACTTACAAATTCTGTTTTTGTTGCTTGCTTATGATACTCAAAACCAATTGTGATTGGATAAATGTACATACACTTGTTGGCCAGAATTTTAATGACATGGCATTTGTAATTCATTTGGTATCACTTAGTGCAAATGATAGTGTGTGATTGAAATCACTCTAATATTGTGTTGACAGAATGAGTCACAGAGTATGAGCATTTATCAAAAGTTTTAAAATTGTATTCAATCTGTAATGAATAAAGTGCATGGGTCAAACAAAAATTGTGTCATGGCCACTAAAAATACAATTGTTTTTTGTGACTAATATTATAGCATTTTGTTGCAAAAGAAAAGAGTACTGGGTCACAGTTTTGATGACAGTCATGATTTAGAAATTCATACCATGATTCCTCACCCCCCCCCCCCCCCACCCAAACTGCTCTTTCCCATTTGCCTCGACCTACTACTTTACCAAGCATGCACCAGCAGGAAATAATATCCTAAACATTTGCAAGCAGCTCCAATCCATTTTTTGCTTTATTTTTCTTCTTTTGAAATCTTTACATACCTAAAAATCTTTATCTCACTTCTCAAATAGGAGAACAAGGCTGGCATGAATATGACAGAATGCTGTGTGAAACCTCATGTGAATCCAAAACTGAAAATTTTTGCTTGAGCTTCTTTCACACTCGATCACAATTGTCATGTTGTTGTTAAATGACAATTTAGAGAAAAAAATAGTTTCTGCTATTGAATTATTGCGATATGAAAATTAGCCCAGCTGAACACACAAACTGTTCTAACAGGGAATGTAAATTAACATGTGGGCTTCTTGTGGCTTGCATTCGAATAGAGTTAAGACCGAGCCCTCTTCTGAAGTAATCTGATATGTATGTATTGTTTTGCCAAGTAGTGTCAGTGAAACAACAGTAGTAGACATATGGTTTAATGTCCAAGCACAAACACTGAGTAAACCTTGTGAGATTCCCCCACTTCTTATTACATGTATAACACATTTGATTGGCATCATTGGAATTTGCACTTCTAGTCAAGAGTAACTTGTGTTTGACCCATAGCGATGCATTTTTCATTAATTATTTGGTGGCATGTGAGAGGAAATTAAAGTGAAAAGGAAAACAACAACTCCCAATGTATGATGCTTGTATGGGAATTAACTTTGACGTTGCCTTTATGTAATGAGGGTTCTTTTTTTTTTTCGTGATTATGTTCATGTCATTGTTACAGGGGACCACCACAACACAGGCAAGTAACTCGGCCATAGCAACAGCACTCCCTCTATCGACACCACCCCAGGTTTCCGGCCAGATAGCGGGAGCTGCACTCAGAACAGCGAGCCCTGCTGCCGTACAAGTCAAGGCGCCAGCGCAGTCCAAAGCACTGTAATCATCTGAGTGTGTGTCATTGTCACCGTTAACATGTGTTTACATCATGTCCACAGAATAAGACCTGTAATACAATCACAAAGACAAGAAATCCTAATGAATGCTTACTTATGCAGACCTCCCAACCTTCCTGACTGAAAAATTGGGATGATTTGGCAAAAACATAGTAAAGAAAGAGCAGTTCCCTTACGAGTGTCTAGAAAGATTATCAAGAAAAATAGGGAACTCCTGTTGAAACAAGAGCTGGGAATGGTCAAAATTCAGATTTCTTTTTTTTTCTCGCCAAATTCAGAATGGTTGGGAAGTATACTAATGGTCATGAATTATGAATAAATAACAATGCCCTCTAGCAATGGATGAAAAGAAAGAAATGTTGACTCATAAAGCACAGAAGGCTCTGTTTGAATGAGTATTCCTGAATCTGCAGAAGATGTACTGTTTTCTTGGCAATGTCTTCTGTGACACACAAAGAGTTCTTTCAACAGCAGTTTGGATGATGCTGAAATATCGGTCTCATAATCTCTTTGTGCAGACATTAAGAAGCTTTGATTTTAGAAGTCTGGTATTTCATCACCACACTTATTTGCAGGCAGTGGTGTGATTGCTGTGAGTTATCGCATGCAGTTACGCATGCACCACAGGTGGGATGAATACTTTTCAGTAAGTTCTGTGATATGTTATGTTTTTTAACCCTAATTTCTGTCCAGACATCAGTCGTATGAATAGTGAATGAAGACGTTACAAGTCAGAGCCCGTGATAAGTTCTTATATTGTAAACATCATCTACACTCACTTTATAAACTCACTTGGCCCGCTATTGTGCGCCTGCCCCAGGAAATTGGTGAATTCATTCGTCACATTATCTCATCCTTTTTCTGTGTACCCTTCTGGAATGCTCTGAAATATAAACATGCCATCATTAATTCCACCCTATTTAGGTGAAGTTGGCAACTACTATTACTTTCCTGGAAGGAAGATGTATCATTATTTTAGCATGTCAAATCTGTCCGATTTGTATATTTTTAGGGGATATCTTTCCGAAGAAATGTGTGTAAATACATGTTAGAAATGTCCATGCCTTGGTCCAACAGTTGTCATTATTGAGCTCTGAATGCTTCACTTTCTTTTTCCTCTGGTTGCTGGATCTATTCGGAAGAGACTCTTTTCTTTGAATGTAATTTAGCGAAAATGGCTAATTCCATTATCAGCGTGTCCAATATAAAAGGAACCAGCGTGTCTGTCCAAGGCAATCACAGATGTTCATGGAGTAGGGAAGTTGGTGGTTTGATATTGATCCATCGTAAGTGTACATCTTGACATATGATTTCTTGTCATATGATGACATGAGCACGGACTGATCAGAGTGTCATTTAGGAGGAAATTGAGAGACGCCTTTTCCGTTTTCTGAGTAATGAGAAGGAAATTGACCTAATCAAAGACACCGTTCAACATTGTTGGTTCAGTTTCAAAAAGCGTTGAAATCTGCTCACTGAGCTCTGTGATGCCATTCAAATGCATAAAGAATCATTCAATACTAGAACTGAACATTGTGCTATCAATATGAAGAGATCTCCAAACTAAAATTACCATGCAAATAAACTATTTACGAAATTGTTTTGTTCCAATACTGGTTGACTGCACTGTTTTTTAATTTTTCATTTCTATTTTTTTTTTTACTAAGCAGTTTGCATTTATTCAGAGGTTGTGATACCATGTACGACCTTGCAGCTCAGATTTTTCAAAGTGAAAATATTATAAAACGTTACCTTATATGTTTTTGCTTTTGGTTTCGGCACAGAAAGGCGGTTGATCTCAGATTGCAAGCACTATATCACATTACCCAATGCCAGTTTCAGAGAAAGAGGGATTTCAAAGAAAGGGATCAAAAAAGAGCATCAGTCATAATTGTATACCTGTGTTGACCTATTCATGTTGTGTGTTGTATGTCACGAATGAGCCCTTGCAGATGAATTTCTAAGCAAATTTGTGCCTTTAAATGTTCGGATTCACAGGTCCGGGAGTTGCTTGCCAATGCCACTCATGTGTCAGATAATTAATTACATTATTTATGTCATGCATTTTACCCACACAATACAAGTGCGTGGTTTCTGTTCATTGATTCTCTGTATCTCACATGCTGAATATGCGCCATAGTATCAGCATCTAATAGCGGATTGCCATGGCTAAATGGTGAAACATTGGCTACTGTTTTTTTTTGGTAGGGAGGAATTGTTTGATCTATGAATAATGATCATTGTAAAGGGGGTTTGCTTGTTATGGAATGCTGGAAAGTACTGTCCTAGTTTATTGGCCTGTATATTGCAGTCGTCTGTGATTGGTGCAATATGTGGCCATAGAAAACTCACACAATATATTCTTATGTCCCTTTCAGTGCCACCGATATATTCTCACTGTGTAATATGCTTTGTTGGCGCCAGAAGGACGCATATGATTTGAGTGCAAAAATGTGTGTGGTAGCGGCCATCACAGAAAGATTTGTGATTCTTCTTGTAAGAGGCTGCCCCCAAAGGTGAAATCTTTTGTAGACACGTATGAGAGGACGCATACCAAAGAAATGGCTGAAGTGGTGGCGCAAGTATAGCAAATAATCTCAGTGGTTGGTGTCAGCCATGGAGCGAAGAAAAAAAAATGTGCAAGAATTTTGTGTTTATACAATGCATTGATACATGGATGTCTTTTTTTTTAAATTAACATCCATGCGAAGGTGTGAATATTCTTTCAAATTAAACAAGACACTTTTTTTTAATTTTCTTATTTTAGAAATCAGTAAGTTCAGTGAATAGGTGTATTTTCAATTAGATATTGTGGTAAGGTTGAATTTCAGTAGAGCAGTTGTGAACGATTTGACAATTTTTTCCAATCAATGCATGCTTATATTTCTTATATTCAAGAATGTATACTTATTCTAAGATGCTACTTTTCAAACCATTTTCAAGTAGCTGTAGAACTTTCCTTGAGTATAGCTGATCTAATATCATCATTCCAGAGGTAGTAAGTGCATGGTAAAACAGTACTTATTATTGAAGATAATTCTTGGTTGTGTCTCACATTTTGCTCATGTCAGCATCTAAGCAGATGAAAGAAAAAAAAAAGAAGAAATGTCATATTGTAATAATATGATGGATTTTATTACCTGTTTACACTGACAGTTGCAGAGAGCTGTGAATGACAATTCTTACATTATTTTTATAGTGTTGATCTCTCTTTTTATACATATTTGATCTTTTCCTATAATTCATATGTGAATAGGAATATTTTCTTGGTCTCACGGAATCTTGTCCTAGTCTTACAGTGAGCATATATTTTGAAATGCTGCTCTCTTGAGAGTTACATCCTCATCTAATACAGACATTTTGCATTTCATGTGATATTTTGTTGATGATGATATAAATTTTTGTGACAGCTCTTTGATGTTTCATTGGTCATGGCAACATACTTGATTCCAAGCAACTGGAAAATGAGATTGTTCGTTTGTGCAGTTTCATGCTGTGCAGTTGAATACAGTGTGCTCATTTTCAGTTGCTCGAGTTGTAGGCTCGTAGCCATACTGTAATTGGGGGGCACACTACATGTTGGAACACCATCTGGCTCTCCCTGCACATGATTTTGCTGAAATGTCTAATGCTGCGTTTACACCATGCTCCCGGCGGCCACGGCAGCCCCGTTTGCCCCGAAATGTAGAGCGCCGTGGGTAGATGAGACATTCTCCTGTTTTTCCTCTTCGTATTCGAGTCTTGTTTGTTCCAATCCTCGCCCCAGTGAACATATAGCTTTCAGATGCCGTCCTCATGATGTCTGGTCAGGCTAGACTATCAATATTTTCTGTTGCGTCCCGCTACAGACCGCCTCCAAGTTTTGTAATGGTCTGTTATGTGCCGTCGCGTTTTGTTCCGTTAACCTCGTTTTCTTACGGCATACAAGGTTCCTTCTTAGCACCGGGACTGCCTTGGCAATTATTTTGACATTTTAAAAATCTGTCACGGCATCCACGTCAGTCACGACCTGTCACGTTTGCCTATCCTGTCTCACTGCGTTGTCTCACGTCCATCCCGTTTTGTTCATGGTGGCCTGAAACAGCGTGACTGCCATGGCCGCCGGGATCATGGTGTAAATGCAGCATTAAGAGTTGCCGATCGTCACACAACTTCTGAGTTTGATTGAAGCTGCGCTTTGTGCGGCAAATTTCATTTTAAAGTATTTATTGATTCAATGCATGATTCCACATCTCCTATACGAAGGATATCCCAGTGGCGGATCCAGGAGGGGGCGCACCGGGCGTGCCCCTCTTTATTTTTTTGTTAAAACAAAAGAAATGAAAAAAAAAATGGGGGAGGGCGCGCGCACCTCCCTTTAATTTTGTAAAGGCGTCCCCTCTTTACAGGATTCCTGGATCCACCCCTGATATCCTGTAATGAGATTTTGTGTTGTAACTATAAGGATATACTAGCATGCTATTTCTGACAAGTTTTCCACAGGTTTTCTTGCGTGTTGGAGTGTCACATGTGCTGCTCTATGTACATTGGCAAATGTAATACATCAAAGATGAATGAAAGTTTAATTGCCTGTGACAAAACCAAGTTTTGCCAATTTTGTTCTTAATATAGTTTTTTAATTGGGAATATTTCTTGTTGGAAGTTGAAAGACTCAAATAATCTACAGTCAACATGCAATGGATTATGGTGCCAAGGTGATTGGAACTTTTTTATGCTACAGGCTTGAGAGTTTGCAAGACTGACATGAATTAAGTGTGGCATCTAAATTAGTTATTACACGCTTGCATGATAGAAAGGATCAAAAGTCATAGAAAATGATGATACGCTATTCATATTCAACTTAAATATAGCCTCAATGAAAATAGAACATCTTACTGCTTGTAAAATTCCATTGATTAGGCTGGCTGAGCTTACACACAGACACCTCAGAAAGATGAGAATAATGCTTTTCTGCTGGACAGTATGCTTCCAGTGAACTCGAAAATGATGATAAGCTATTCATATTCAACTTAAATGTAGCCTCAATGAAAAAAGAAGATCTTTCTGCTTGTAAAATTCCATTGATTAGGCTGGCTCTTTAAGCAGAGAAATAGCCTCAAGTGCATCTCTCTGTATGCTGAAAAATAAGACTTTTTCTTCACTCAAATTCAAATGATGCCTTTAAAGGAGAGCTCTGGGTGATTTTCAGACTTCTACATTTGAACAACTATAAATTGGTTATACTGGGTAAAGAGTTACAGAATTTATAGTGATTGGGATAAATTATAAGAATATTTTTCGAAATTTATAAGAAATCAGTGAACAAGGATGATGACATGGCAGTTTTACCATAAGAATGCATAAGTGGGGGCACAAGGAAGCAGAAAATAAGTAGAAAGCCTGCATTGATTCTAACAGGTGGACTTGTTAAACAAGCAGTATTATAATGGAATTATATTGCTACATTTCTGAAGTATGTGAGCCTCCTTTGTCATCATTCTTGTTCCGTCTAATTTGTTTTGGGGTTTTTCAGAGTATTATTTTTTTTTTCTGCTTAAGGACCATAATGAATTCCACAAATCTATATACAGAGCTGTCAATTCATTTAATACATGATGTAAAATAACAGAAATTGACTGAACTTCCCCTTTAAGCAGAGAGACGGAGCTGTGTTCCTGTTGCAGGAAGTTGCAGATGTTAAAATGGCAAAACACCCTGCTGACTAAGGTGTGTAATGTTATGCAGTGTATCTATACTGCATTGAATTATCATTGCTTTGTCAGTGGACAAATTTGAAGATGGCAAGTGTAATAATGGCTTGTGCTGAAGAAAAAAGAATGCAGTGGTGACATTTGTTTCTGTATGGTAAGAAATAGGCCAAATACAGGACTCTAAATTTGGTAATACTGGTATGACTTTAATTTGACATTTTAGATTGTGTGTTGTCATTGTCAATGTCTTAGCAGAATTTTAATCTGATTATCATCGATTTCCTATTCTTACTAAACCGTGTCTTGAAAAGATTTTCCCGTGATAGCAAAGCATCCTAATGAGGTTGGTCGCATGATAAAATTGACTTGGGTACTGTTGCCGTCCGGAGTAAGTCTGTCTAAAGATCTTTTGAGAATCAACTGTTATTAAAGCCCCAGGACAGTTTTGCTGTAAAGGTTCATTTTGAAAGAAAATGCCAAACTGTTGCTTACTGTGATTAAGATGTGTATATCTTGTAATTTCTAGTCTAAATAATGTCGACTAGCAAAATGTACAAGATATGGAAAGAAAAGACCAAAACAAACAAATGCTTAGCCTGACACAATTTTTCTCTAAAAGGATGGTCACAGACATGAGCATGCAGGACTTTTATGATTGTGTTTGTTTCCCATGTCCAAAGTGACTTGCTTGTAATTGGCAAAATCTTGGTCTAACATGCAAATTTCTTGCCTAAACCTTACATGG